>CM037590.1:57325817-58525817 GCA_021018995.1 Chloranthus sessilifolius | reverse complement strand
TCATATTTTTCATTAATTTTTTTTTTTACAATCTTCTTTTTCTTTTTCTCCCTCCTTTTTCTTTTATATTTTTGTCATACACTTTCAGTAAACACCACAACTCAGTATCTCTCCACTTACTCTCTTTTCGTTCATTCTCATCCCTCGTTCCTAATTTCTCAGAAATAAGAAGGGTAAAGCTGAATTTTCAGAAATGGTGAAGGGTTAAAGGTTAACGTGGCTTATCAAAGAATGTATAAAGGTAAATTTTTCAATAGACTCAAAGGGGTACTAGAAGGATAAATTTATATAAGGTGGGTTATTTTAAGTACAAACGAGCCAAAGATGGCCTTCAATCATATCCTTAAAAGATGGTAACCTTGCCTATTTGTCTTGAGTAGATATACAGTACGTTCTAACATAATGATATGAATTTGATTTCATGCAAAGTCACAAGCCAAAGTAAAGTGTATGAGATCATGCAACATAATTCGTATTCAAAGAAAACTCCGAATTTATGTATTCACTCATCAATGACGGGAAATTAGCTCTAAAGCTCACCAGGTTTAATCTCCACTAAGAACCTAAGATTCAACGTTCAAAACAGTTCATCGATTTCTAAGTCTTAGCTTGGTATAAGTGTAAAAATTCTAAGCATGAATATCAAAATTATCCACAAAATATCACATTAAGCTTCATCATCTTAGATTCAAGTAATCAAAATATGACGTCAATATTCTCAAAATTAAATTCACATGCATCATCAACTAAAGTTTGAAAACACTCGCAAAATAATGTGCATGATGACTTCAAAATTAATTTTAATTATAATAATAATTATTTTTATTTTTATTTTTTTTAATTAAAAAAAAAAATAAGTGACATAAAATAAATAACCATACCCCCAAACCAAAAGATGACAATGTCCTCATCGATAGAAATAAGTATTGCACCCCAAAACCTGTTTGAAAAGTACCTCAACACAAAGATCAGGTGCAGAGAATGTGTGCATCAAATTGGAACATGATCAAAAATTTATTGATGGGAATATGGTTACACTATTTAGGATATTAAAAACAATCTAAACTAAATAATAAAAAATATATATAATAATATAAAAAAAAATTAATAAATCCTAAATCCTAAATCCTAAACTAAACATGAATCCAACTCTGTTAATCATTGTTAGGCGGGCCCATCCACCTAGGTTCACTTAAATTTATGTTCTTAGGCACAGGGAACAATTTCTCCAAAAGATCAAGCGGAAATTGATGAGACACCTCCGATGGTGTGGATGGAGGCGGTGAGGCGAAAGTAGGAGATGAAGATAAGGGTGGTGGTGACGGAATCACATCAATTATCTCGATATCAGTATTGATGCACGGTATAGGAGATTTGGAATGATTTACCTTCTTTCTAGATGGTTCTCCCCAGGAAGGAATGATCATCGGATCGAGGTCGATGATTTCAACAGTGCTGGGCGCAAAAGGGACCGTCCGATGAGAGCAGCGCTCCCGCTTTTTAGAAGTCTCCTCCATCTTTGATAACTGTGCTCTGGTGAGATAGAATTGTCGGGCCATGAGAAAGGTGTGCAAGATTTAATGAAAAGTGAGCCTAAGGGTGAATATAAAGGGAAAAATTATAGAGTTGGAGGAGGAGTGGAAAGAGGTGTCCCGCAAAAAGGAAATAATGAAAAGTGTGGCTTTACGCTTGAGGGAACCCAAAGACGGAAGAAAAGTGGAAAATTAGAGTCCCAATAGGAGTCCGGTCCCCAAAAAAACAAAAAAATTGTGCTCAATTAATCGAGCCTGGAGGTCGATTAATCGACAATGGGGTCGATGCATCGACACCCAAAAAAAAAATTATTTTTTTTTTTTTTTGTTTTTTTTTTGTTTTTTTTTTATATAACAGTGGGTCGATTAATCGAGTATAACCCTCGATTAATCGACTCCAAGTTGTTAGAGAGTTGAAAAATCAGAAAGGTGGCATTTTAATTTTGCTCTTCAACTCCTCTAAATTCAACCGGTAATTAGCAAAAATATTAGCAATCCCAAACAGGTTAGAAAACACACTATTTCATTGATAAGCACGATGATTACAAGGACACTTCTGATTTGACACCGAAAATAAACAGCCTAAATGAAAGAAAGAAAAACAACACAAAACGAAAAATCCTAATCCTAGACTAAACAAACTAATCATCCCCATCCGCTTCGGCCTGGTGGGCCCTGGCGCACATTTCATCGTAACTATCAGGCCACATGCGCTGCCCGATCTGATGGAGGAAGGAACGACCATAGTAGCTTCGGCGCAAGAGTGCACCATGTTGCCGCTGCTCCTCCTCCTGTAACGAGTTAATTTGGGCTTGGAGCGAACCAAGAGACACACCCTCCTCGGGTCCCTGATCAGGTGCAGGATGGTCGTCCTGGCATCTCGGCTGATCTTTGGCGTGGTAGAAGCGAGTTTGCACCATAACGATAGAATGCGAGGTCCCCGATATCATCATCCTAGTAGAACGGGAAACGAAGGAAATTCAGCAATTTCATAACATAATGGAGGAAGTAGATCAACGGGGCTTCACCAGTGGCAGGGTTGGTGAGATCGTCATGGCATCGCCACATGCCATTATGAAGAATCTTGGGCACGTTGATCCATGAATTTCGGTGGGCACCATAAAGCGCCTGAACCCGATCACCGGTGCGCTCAGAAATGTGGCCACGAGGGCAGAGATTGCTGCAGACCACACTATCCCAGAACAAAAGTGGGCGCAATAACGCCGATCGCCTAGTGGCGATCCCAGAAGAAAATATGCCGCGGCACATATCGTTGATTATATCCTCCTAAGAATCATCGAGCTCTTCACTCAAAGTGTGATTGTGGGGGCGCTCACATGAAATGTTAAAAACCTTCGTAATGGTGTGCGGATAAATCGGGCGCAACCACCCATCGATTGAAACAGTGAAGTGGGCGGTGACTTGATTCTTGACGGAGGTGGTCACCCATGCCATGTTCTGATAGAATAACCAAATGACACGTTCGGACACTTTGATCACAGGCGGAGTGAGGAGAAAATGGACGTTGAGATCCATTGTATAGGCGAGGGAAACGGCGCAGATTGGCAGGGCTTGAAATGCCGCGAGATCAAAAGCATATTCAGAACACAGGTCGCGGGTAGCGAAGCGACCACTTGGCTGATCACGTGGATGACGTGCAGGACGTTGGGCAAGTCTTTACGGCGCGGCAGAGGTCGAAGCCATGATCACACAGTCGGAATGTCGGAGGCAGTCAGAAGAAAAAAAAATAGGATACAAAGTGAATGAAAATCAGAGAGAGACCGCTCCATTTAAATAGGCGCAAAGGCATCCTCTCGGGACGGACACACCTCAAAATAATCGATTAATCAACCAAAAGGGTCGATTAATTGACTCCATTGAAAACGGGAGCGTCAGAAGTCCCGACGCATGGAAACACGCAACGTCTTTAAGTGAAAAGACGCAAGGTCCGAAAGTGGAAAAGTCGATTAATCGACTCTGACAATCGATGAATCGACTTAAATCGAGGCAGAAAAGAAACAAAACGCATGTCCCGAAATAAAGGCCGATTAATCGACTCATAAAGAGTCAATGAATCGACCCCAAATAAAAACAAAAACTGACAGATTCGAAAAGCAGCACAATTTTCAAAGTGGAGTAGTCGATGCATCGACTCAAGGAGTCGATTAATCGACTAATCAAAAAGTCAACACCTCATAAAGGCAATCTCCTTGAAAAAGGAGACTCCATCATTACTGTCGATTAATCGACCAAAAGGGTCGATTAATCGAGGTGAAGGGTCGATGCATCGACCCTGGTTGGGTCGATGAATTGACACTGGGGGTCGATGCATCGACTCCCAAAAGTTTTTTTTTTTTTTTTTTTTTGTAAGAGTGAAAAACAAAAAAAAACCAACAAAAAAGGACACAAAATTGGGCAGCCTCCCAGTGAGCGCTAGTTTAATGTCGATAGCTCGACCATGTGAATTGCTCAGTCAAGGTGAGACATTGGATCACTCAAAGAAAGAGTGTCAGAGAATGTAATTGCATCTTCAAGGAATGGTTTTAATCTTTGACTGTTAACTCGAAAAACATTCCCGTGTTTCGGGTTGATAACATCAACCGCCCCATTGGGGAGTATGCGAGAAATTTTGAAAAGGCCACTCCAACGGGTTTTTAGTTTCCCCGGAAATAGATGAAGTCGGGAATTGTAGAGTAGAACCTGTTGACCAACAACGAAAGATTTTCGTAGAATAGATTGATCATGAACCCGTTTCAAACGGTCCTTGTACGATTTAGCACAGTCATATGCATCAGCACAGATTTCTTGCAAACCCCTTTGGGTATCAGATTTCAAGAGATCGAAATTCAATGACTTAATGGCCCAAAATGCTCGATGTTCCAGCTCAACCGAGAGGTGACATCCTTTACCAAAAACCAACTGATACGGCGACATGCCAATCGGAGTTTTAAATGCGATTCGTCGCCATAGGCGTCATTCAACTTTAGCGACTTCATTGTCTTTTCTAAAATCCACTTAAGTTCCCGATTAGAGACTTCAACTTGGCCACTTGTCTGAGGATGGTATGGTGTAGCAACTTTGTGTGTGACACCATATTTCTTCATTAATTGGTTGAACACTTTATTACAAAAGTGTTTTCCACCATCACTGATTATCGCCTTTGGAATACCAAAATGTGAAAACACCTAATCCTTCAAGAATTTGATCACCACTTGTGATCATTCATTTTACAAGCCACAGCCTCTACCCATTTCGAGACATAATCAACACCGACAAGAATGAACGTATTTTCAAACAAATTCGAAAAAGGACCCATAAAATCGATCCCCCAAACATCAAATAATTCAACTTCTAAAATTGGATTGAGTGGCATCATATTACGCTTTGAGATCCGGCCCAACATTTGATAGTTTTGACAAGATTTGCAATGCTGATGACAATCCTTAAAGATCATCGACCAATAAAAACCACTTTGGAGGATCTTTGTTGCAGTCTTTTTGGAACTAAAGTGACCTCCACAAGCTAACTCATGACAGAACGAGATGATCCGTGGTTGCTCAGATTCAGGAATACATCTTCGTATGATTTGATCAGGACAGTATTTGAATAAGTACGGATCTTCGAAAAAGTAGTGTTTCACTCGAGCTAAGAAAATGGATTTCTCATTCTTCGACCAATGGTGAGGTAATTTCTCGGTGACTAGATAATTGACAAGATTCGCATACCAAGGTGGGCAATCATTCCTGAACAACTGTTCATCCGGGAAGTGCTCCAAGATCAGAACAGGTTCGTCAGATCTCTCAATAATTATTCATGACAAGTGATCTGCCACCATATTTTCTGAGCCTTTCTTGTCCTTGATCTCCAAATCAAACTCTTGCAACAACAAGATCCATCTGATTAAACGTGCCTTAGCGTCTTTCTTAGCGAACAGATAACGCAAAGCGGCGTGATCTGTAAATACCACGAATTTAGATCATAATAAATAGGATCGAAATTTATCCAGCACGAAAACTACTGCTAAAAGTTCCTTTTCAGTGGTCGAGTAGTTCAACTGGGCATCGTTGAGAGTACGACTCGCATAGTAGATTACATGCCGTAATTTTTCTATTCGTTGCCCCAGAACAGCTCCAATTGCATAATCAGAGGCGTCGCACATGATTTGAGCAGGAAGTCGGTTGAGATTGAATTATTGGAGCTTTTATCAATTCGGCCTTAATGGTTTCAAAGGCTCACAAACATTCATCATCAAAAACGAACGAGGCATCCTTTGAAAGTAAACTGCATAGCGGTCGCACTATCTTACTGAAATTTTTAATAAAACGTCGATAAAAATCGGCATGGCCCAAAAAAGATCTGATTTCCTTCACTGTCCTAGGTGGTGGTAGATTGGCAATTAAATCAACTTTGGCCTTGTCGACCTCGATACCCTGGGACGATATGATATGTCCCAAAACAATGCCATCTTTAACCATGAAGTGACATTTTTTCCAGTTAAGAACAAGGTTCTTCTCTTGGCATCGTGCAAGCACTAGCGACAAATGAGTCAAACAGTCAGCAAAACTGTTTCCATGGATCGAGAAGTCGTCCATGAAGACTTCGAGGAATCGCTCGACCATATCCGAAAAAATGCTCAACATACATCTTTGGAATATAGCTGGTGCATTACAAAGCCCAAACGGCATTCGTCTGTAGGAGAAAGTACCAAAAGGACAAGTGAAAGTGGTCTTCTCCTGATCCTCAGGTGCCATGACTATTTGGTTATACCCGGAATAGCCATCGAGGAAGCAATAGTACTCATGCCCGGCCAATCTTTCCAACATCTGATCGATAAACGAAAGTGGAAAGTGATCTTTCCTCGTCATCAAATTTAACTTTCGATAATCAATGCACACTCTCCACCCCGTTTGAATTTTTGTAGGGACTAGTATGTTGTCCTCATTCTTTACCAATGTGACTCTCGATTTCTTAGGGACCACTTGTGTGGGGCTGACCCATTTACTGTCAGAGATGGGGTATATAATTCCAGCATCTAGAAGTTTGATTACCTCATTTCGGACCACATCTTGCATTATAGGGTTCAGTCTCCTCTGTGGTTCCCTAGAAGGCTTAGCATTGTCTTCCAAATGGATTCGATGCATACACACCGTGGAACTAATGCCTTTGATATCTTTTATCGACCATCCAAGGGCACTTTTGTGCTCTTTGAGTACATTCATGAGTTGGCCTTCTTGATTCGCATCCAATGTTGAGGATATTATAACGGGTTGAGTTTCATTCTCCCCCAGGTAGACATACTTGAGATTTTTCAGAAGAGGTTTAAGTTCTAAGGGCACTTTCTCCTCCTCTTTCAGCTTTTCCTTGATTAATTCAATTTGAGTTCCACACTCAATTTCCTTTTCTTCTCCCAGACGTGGTGTGGAGTCCAACATGTGATTCACTTCTTGGATCAGTTGATCCACATCAAAATTCTCTCTAAAATGTGCAAGACAAGCAGCTAAAGGATCTTCAGTTTCGGATGCATGAAATATTTCTTCTACGATTTCATCGAGTATGCATGCTTGTGCATGTTCATCATCCTCCATGGGCTGCTTGGCAATATTAAAAATGTTGAGTTCCACTGTCATATTCCCAAATGACAGATTCATGATCCCATTTCGACAATTGATCAGCGCATTAGAGGTTGCTAGGAATGGTCTTCCTAGAATCACTGGAATGTTATTCTTCAAATTTGATGCCGGTTCAGTGTCCAAAACAACAAAATCTACAAGAAAGTAGAAAGAATCCACCTTGATGAGGACATCTTCCACAATTCCTCGAGGGATCTTTATGGACCGGTCAGCTAACTGAAGGGACATCGCAGTGGCCTTAAGTTCTCCCAACTCGAGCTCCTTGTACACAGAATAAGGCAACAAGTTGACACTTGCTCCTAAATCCAAAAGGGCCTGATCAATACGGTTGTCACCGATGATGATCGAGATTGTAGGACAACCTGGGTCCTTGTATTTGATCGGGAGCTTTGCTTGCAACACTGAACTAATTTGCTCGGCTAAGAAAGCCTTTTTCAGAATATTTGTCTTTCTTTTAATTGTGACCAATTCCATAAAAAATTTAGCATAAGCCGGCACTTGGCGAATGGCATCTAGGAAAGGAATATTAATTTTTAATTACTTGAAAATCTCATTTATTCCTTCCACATCACGATTTTTTCGTGGTGCCATCAATCTTTGCGGGTACGGTGCCTTAGGAACAAAACTTCTCTTCTGTTCACTATTTTCTTCTGATGTTTCTTTTGCTTGTACTTTTTCCTCAATTTCTTCTTTCTCTTCAAATTTCTTCTCTCCATTAGACTTTTCCTCCTCTGGCAACACCACTTTGTTATCGACCTGCTTTCCAGATATCAACGTTGTGATTGCCCGAATTTGTTGTTGATCATCATCTTGTGTTGAAGTTGATGTTTGTTCAACAACCATTTGGCCCCTTGGGTTAGGAACTGGTTGGCTAGGAAATGATCCTTTTTCTCTTTCACAGAGAAAAGTTACCAATTGCCCAATTTGGGTCTCTATTTTAGAGATTGAGGATGTGTGAGAATGAATGAGTTTCATCAGGTCCTCAGTAGAAGGAGTTTGTGTATGAGGACGTTGGGCAGTATTTCCCTGTGGATTGTTAAATCCAGGTGGTGGAAATGTTGGCACAAAATTTTGTTGTGGTTGGTTTTAATAACCTCCCATTGGTTGTACAAACTGAAAATTCTGGTTCATTTGCCGTGGCTGCCCAACCTGATTTTGATTGTATTGAAATTGATTTGGATTATTGAACCCTTGCTGTTGAAATTGCCCTTGACCGTAATTCTGCTGCGATCCTTGGTTGAAATTTTGTTGGGGATAAAAGTTCGTCCCCTGTTTTATGGGTTGTGTTCTTTGATTATCTTGTTTCCATGAGAAATTTGGGTGATTTCTCCAGCTATTTGGGTTATTCTCATTGAAAACGTTTTCTTGATTCCGCCCATAATTATTCACAATATTTAGCTGTTCAGATGTGTCTTCATGGTAGTTCTGCATTGAAGGACAATCATCAGCCATATGTATTGGACTTGCACAAATTGAACATGGCTCAGGTTGTGTATTTATCAAATGCACATTCTTCTTTAATTTCAATTCCTCCACTTGTTGAGTGAGGAAATCAATTTTAGCCATCAGATCCGGGGAATCCTTTACTACGTATAGTCCTCCTTTCTTGGTTGAACTTCCGGCTTGATCACGGGCTTTGAGTGGTTGTTCCCGAGTCTTTGTGAAATCCCAGTGCTGAGAATCCTCAGCAAGCTTTTCTAGGAAAGCATAAGATTCAGTTTCCTTTAGGCTCAGGAATCCTCCGCCATTCATTGACTCCACCAGATGTCTATTTGGTTGACTCAGTCCATTGTAGAAACACTGGACCAGTCTCCACTTTGAGTATCCATGGTGTGGAAATTTGAGTAAGAGATCCATGAATCTATCCCAAGCTTCATATAATCTCTCATCTTCCTCTTGCGTGAAATCCGTGATTTCACGTCTAAGGACATTCGTCTTCGCCATAGGGAAGAACTTTGATAAAAACTTTTTGACCATCTGATCCCAGGTGGTTATGGATCCCGATGGTAGAGAATTTAACCAAGCTTTTGCTTTATCTTTTATAGAGAAAGGAAACAAGCGTAGCCTAACAGATTCTTCGCTGAAATTTTGGTAAACAGATGAGCAGACTTTGACGAAGTCTTTGATGTGCTGGTATGGACCTTCTCTCTCCATGCCATGAAAGATTGGAAGGATTTGGATGACATTTGTATAAATTTCAAACCGGCTACCAGGTATGGCGGGGTATACAATGCATGATGAAGTATTTGTAGTGATCGGAGAGAACAGTTCTCTCAATATTGGTTCTTCCTCTTGTTCGAGTTGTCCATTCATGTTGTCAATCATATTGACTTCAGTGGATGATTCACTTGAAAATTTATGCTTTGATCTAGCATCCTTACGATTTGACCGGCAAGCACGTTCGATCTCGGAATTTAAAGGCTCTAAAGTTCTTTCTTTAGAAGACCTAGTGTGCATGCAAATGACGCACAGAGTGGAGGTTTCAGGCAGGAAAACCTCATAATTTTTTTTTTTATTATTATTTTTTTTATTTTAAATTTTAAAATTGAATTTTCTGAATTTTTTTTTTTTTTTTTTTTTTTTCAAAATTAAAAAATTTTTGGAATCTCGATTGATCGAGTGTGAATCTCGATCGATCAAGACTGGGTCGATTGATTAAGTAGTATACTCGATCAATCGAGAGAATTATTTATTTATTTATTTATTATTATTTTTTTTTTAATTAAGCAGAAATACTATTTTAATCCCCGAAAATTTTTAAAATTTACTGTCTACCAAAATTCAGATTTTCTTAATTTAATCCCCGACAACGGCGCCAAAAACTTGATGTGATTTTTAATTATAATGTTTTACTCGCAAGCGCACGAATCAGATTATATATAGTGGGTACGGAGTATGAGATCGTTCTCACGAGGACTATATTTGAAAATCTAAAAAGACAAGACAGTAATTCAAGAAATCTACTAAGATCTAACAGTATTCTACCAGTCTTATGATTTAAGCGGTTTGTGAGATGACAATTACTGACTACAAACTAAAACTTAACTGATAATTTAAAAGTAAAGGTAAAGATGAAGATACTAAATCCTCCCATCTTTGGTTCGTTCTTCCCATAATATAAATCTAAGGATTAAACTATGAGATATACCATTGAAAATAAACATCATTTATGGAAGATAAATGGTCAAAACCCTAATAGGTTCCACGTTGCATCCCTGCAATCAGGACTTAACTTCATAAATGATTTTCATATATAGATCTGGGATCAAGGGCATGGCTCGGCACACTTGATCTCAGGTTCAAATAAAAATCATCCCCAAAGTGGGTGAAAATTTCAACAAGAATACCACCATAGATCTGAAATCAAGGGCATGGCTCGGCACACTCGATTTCAGATTAGGGAGTAATTAAAATAAAATTACCATTACAGATCCAAAATCCAGAGCATGGCTCGGCATACTCGATCCCAGATCATAATCGTAATTAGATCCACTCAATGAAAGCAAAAAGACCATATAACAATGATTGGGTAAAATTACCGTCACAGATCTGAGATCCCGGGCATGGCTCGGCACACGCGATCCCAGTTTGTGGCAGGGATTTCATCCGTTCATGATAGCACAACAACCATAAAATAAGATCTCATATTTTAATCCTAAATTTATATTATTAAAAGTACATCCCTCGGATGGGAATCATTAGATCCCCATCCCTATGAATTTAGCCACACATATTGTAATTAAATGACATAAATAAATAAGGAAGGGAAAATAACATTAATTTAATGAATTAAAAATACCTCAAACTTCAACAGAAATTACTTTGATCCAAAAGTACGATGGTCTTCATAAACGAAATTAATGCAGGAATTAACTGAAAAAAAATAATAAACTGAAGGAATGAATACTGAAAAGTTAAAGGAACAAAGCTCTCAAAAAGGAATAATAAAACTCTCTATCTCTACGTCTAACTATGAAAAAGAAAAACTAAAACTAAAACTCTAATCTCCTATCTCTAATTTCTAATTTTTAATCCTCTTCTCGAAGTGTTTGAGTCGGCTTTAAATAGATGCACGTCACGTAGGTTTCCCAGCCGCAAAAGTGTCCCAGCCGCAAAAGTTGGAGTCGATTAATCGACCCAATAGGGTCGATGCATCGACCCTGCAAAAGAGGCTAAAAGTTTGCTTTAAAGTGTTAGTTCCGTGTCTGACACTTCTTTTTCCTCGATTAATCGACCAAAAGGGTCAATGCATCGACTCCCAGAAATCCGTGAATTCTAGCCCACTTTTTGTATCAGACACTGCTTCGGTCTTTCAACCATAACTTTCTGTCCCAAACTCTAATTGAGTAGAGTCTTGAGCCGTTGGAAAGCTGACAGAAAGATCTACAATGTTTGTGGTTTGACAATTTTATGGTTCGGCCGTCTTGAAGGTCCAAATTGAGCCTCAAGTCGCACCAAGTTCTCGATGACCCAAAGTTACAGTGTTTTGACATTATTTTCAGAATTCTTGGGCTGTTTTCTATACTTGGCTTGTATTTACCTGAAACACTTCAAATCTAATAATTCTTATCAGATAGCCTTCATCGGACAACTAAATATAGGTATTTAGGGGTGAAATATCATCATATTTCACTACTCATCAGGAGCCTAAAAAATCACTACACTTCAATGAATATGGGCAACCTGTTCGAAAAGGTTCAGCAGAATTCTCCATGTTAATAGGCCGAATGACAAGGGCACATTGTCCACCTACATACAATACTTGGCGTGATGTATCAATTGTCGTGAAAGAGCAAATATGGAGTGAAGTCTTTGTGAGTGGAAGTAAATCATTTAAAATCTAATTTAATTGTTCTACTAATAATTTTTTTTAATCTTTTTTTTTTATTATCACAAGCTAAATATAATATTTCAATAAGTCACAAAAGCATGGTCTTATTGAAAGCTAATACTTCTTGGAAACAATGGAAATATGACCTGCGCATACACTACAATAAACATCAAACAAATGTCGAACGGAAAAATGATATACCAAATCATGGGAAGAAAGAAGACTGAGAAAATTTTGTTGATATGTGTTCGACAGAACAAGAGCAAGCATGTCGAGAAAAAGGAAATTCTTCTAGGGAAAAGATAAAAAAATTAACACACCACTGGTAGACGAGGAGCAACTAACATGACAGAGGAATTGGTAACATATATCTAATATTTTATTTGTATATAATTATTTAAAATATTAATATTTGCATGAAATTTTTATTGTACATACAGAAAAAGCAGAGTTCGGATGGTAGTCACTAGGACACAAATATATATAGCCTCCCATACCAAGCAAGATGGGACTTGTCCTTTTTTCGCTATGAGCAATCAACTAGTAAGATTATTAATTTAGTTCGTTTTACATCAGAATTTTAGTATTGAAATGTTTAATTAATATTTATTCTTTACCAGATGATATTAGAAGAATCATTATGAACGATCCTCTTCTATGGGATAGCGATTTAGATAATGACCCTGTTGCTAAAGTAAATAATGTTCACCTCCTCTTTTTGTTTCTTTTTTTTCTTGTAAGGAATTTATAGCTCAAAAATATTTTATTGCTTAGGTTTGATGCCATGATGGAAGAGGTTGTGTACGGGGCATGGATACGGGTGTATCTAAAACCGCTATTCAAGCATCAATGCCTTGTAGAGAGAACGCTCAACAGAAGAAGAGAGCACATGAAAACATTGAATCGAAGTTTGATGTACTCATTCAACAATCTGATAAGGACCCTTGAGGAAAAAGTTAATGCATTATCAAGTCAAGTTCTTTCTCAAGGAACTCATATGCCAGATTCAGGTTCTTCTCAGGTACAAATTTCAATCTCATGAAGGTTCAATTTCCTTTTCAAAATCCTAATTTTTCAATATAATTTTTTAATATTAATCAGTTATCATTATTTTTGTACGGACAATGACATTCATCGGTTCTTTCTGATTCACCAGTGGATCAATCATCCACGTGCTGCTTATTGAAGAACTTCAGGAAAAAACTTGTAATATCCCAAAAATTTGAACACTAAATAGTGACCTCGAGATCCGTGCCCGACTGGTCGTAGGTTTGACTAAGTGATGGTCAAATAGTGGACTCATGCAGGGATAAATTAATGTGATGTCAATGTGACCTAAGTATAGAGTTAGAGTCTAGTTAATGGTCACGTACACCTATCTCTGGTGTATGTGCTTAACACACAAACTGGAAAGAGGATATAAGGGTTTAATAACCTAGGTTTTATTGTTTGGTTGGTAAAGAGAGTTAAGAAGAGAGATAGAAAGTGAGAGAGAGAGCCAAGGTAAGTTAATGGCAAGGAGTTAATGTGGCTGGATTGAAGGGAAGATTAAGCAATAAATGTCGGATTCAACATGATTGGAATCATTGAAGCAAGAACCTGAACCCTAACCATTCAAATCAACCGTTCAATCAATTTAGAGATTGATTTGAGGTGAGTTTTGCTAGATTTAAATAAGTATCTTATTATGCATTAGCTATATGAAAGATGGGTGAAATGATCAAATAAAAGTGATAGACAAGAAAGAAAAATAAGGAGAAAAAGATTTGGAAGAACAGCACGAAAAGGGACTGGGTTCTGGCCAAATCGATTAATCTATTTTGAGAATCAATTAATCGATTTTGGTCTAGAAGTTGAAAATGCAGGAATGCCCGATTTCAATTAATCGATCTTGAAATCGATTAATCGATTTTGAAAGTCGATTGATCGATTTAGAAATCGACTATTCGACTGGGTACCTCCAGTGGCTGGAGAGATAAGACTTGGAAAAATTGACTAATTATTTAGAGAATCGATTAATCGATTTTGGATTTTGATTAATCGATTTTGGGAATCAATTAATCGATTTAGGGTTCAATTAATTGATTTTGGAAATCAATTAATCGATTTTGACAGTTTCACTTGACTTTTTAATTGGACCTTGAGGTTCATAGAGGGTCTAGGACCTTCTTTATTACATCTTTAGTGATATGTTGTATGTGTTATGGTGTACCATAGGTGGTACGTGTAAGAGCAAGCATAAGGAGCCGTGTAGGACCTTGATGCTTGAACCTTCAGAGACCTGAGGTAGGGAATACCTTGAACATGTACTTTAATTGTAAGAGCATGTATGTAGTGATATAGAAATCAAATTAAAAATATTTTAACTGTGTAAATCTTTGTAAAAAGGGGTGTGTGTGACACCAATAAAGTAAATGAGAATGAGACATTCCCAAGGGATAAGAAAGTGATAAAGGCATCAGTATGATGTGAATAACTGAGACCAAGTAAACTAATGAAAATTAGGCATCCCCAGGGGATGAGAAAGTGATAAAGGCATTAATATGATACGGATAATTTAGACATCCCAGTGATGTTGGTAAGATTGAATAACGACTGATAAGGCCTAACTGATATAAAATAGCACTTCTATACGGTGAATAACTATATGTAAAGCACATGATATTTTTATTATTTAAGGTTTGAATAGAATATCCCACCGACGTGGCGGGATACTCACGACTGACTTGGCAGGATATCCGTGACCGGTACGACGGCCAATCCGTACACCGGTACGGAGGTTTATCCGTACACAGTAAGCACATCTCAGGGATGTTGAGATGAGATTTAACCCCGTCGCCTATGAGAAAGGGGCTTGGGTAGTATTCTTAGGGAATATATATAACAACTGTCTATTTAGACGACGATGGTGGGTACTCCATCGGGGCTCGATGCTATATTGCTCAGGGACTACTTAAGTTGAAGATTTAAGTTTTGCTTTAGGCCTAATCAGTGTAATTCATGAACAATTTGAGAATAAATGAAACATGCAAATCACCAGTAAACTTTAAGGCATAATTGTCATATTTTAAACTATTTTTCCTGTAAATGCATAGACACATCATGCTTAGAATATCATAGAATATATGTAAGATTTTGACTTATATGTTCATTGTGTTGTTTCCTATTGAGCTAGGATGTAGCTCACCCTTTAGACTAGACGTCGCAGGTCCAGTGCTAGCAGTGGCCGAGACTTCAAGAGACGTGGATGCGGGTGATTCGGATTACGTGCCTGGGGAAGAGTTAGAGCCCCCTCCTGAGGACTTCTTCTAGGTGACTCCGTTGAATACTTTGAGAGAGTAGTTTTGAGAGCTCATTTGTACGGCTTGGTATGTCAAGCCTTTATTTTGATAAACAATGTAATTTCTTGATATATTCTTTTTGGGCAAACCATTTAGGGTGATCTGTTTATCACCGATGGTTCGGATCAATTCTCTGTTCATGCAGTGGTATGAATGTAGAACTGTCTTTTGAGTTTATACTTAGAATAGTATTTTGCTTTCGCATCATATAGTTATCGTTCCATTTGATCTTAATATTACTTGTTATACCAATATTCCGTACATAGTCATGGGGCACGAACTAGAGGATCATGCTGATGGCACGGGTTTCCGGGTCCCAAAATTCGGGCTGTCACAAAACTTGTTGCACTGGGACGTTTAAATGGAGAGGCGACAACATCAATAAATTCATTTAGCATCTAAGTAGATAATATTTATGATATCGACTGTGACAGCCCGGATTTCGACACCCCGAAACCCGTGCCATCAGCACGATCATCTTGACCGTGCCCCTTAGCTATGCACGGAACGTTGGTATATCAAGCATCAAATAGAATAATAAACGAAATTGCGGAATTTAAATCTATATTAAAGTAGTTCTCCAAAAGACAGTTCCACCCTCATGCCTATGCATGAATGGAGAACCGATCCGAACCATCGACGATAGCAATCATCACGGATGGTTCGTCCCAAAAGAATAATCTAACTCAATATATATACATGGTTAAACCAAAACAAGGCTTGACATACCAAGCCGTACAAATCTCTCTCAAAAAGCCCTCAAAGTGGCACAACGGAGTCCTCTAGAAGAAGTCCTCAGGAGGTGGCTCCAACTCTTCGCCGGCCGCAAGGTCCGACTCACCGGGGTCAGCGTCTCCTGAAGCCTCGGCAGCTGCTAGTAGTGGACCTGCAACGTATAGTCTATAGGGTGAGTTACATCCTAGCTCAATAGGGAACAAAACACAGTTGAACATATAAATTATTACTCACATATATTCCATGATATGCCATGCATGATGTGTCTATGCAGTTATTGATGAAAACAGTTAAAAGTATTACATTTTTACTGGTAGTTTACTCGTGTCTTTTATTTACTCATGAATGATGCTGAAAATGCCTAAAGTAAAGCTTAAACTTTCAACTTAAGTAATCCCCGAGCAATATAGCATCGAGCCCCGATGAGATACCCTTCATCGTCATCTATATAGACACTTTTAACGTATTCCCTCGAATATATAGTACCCAAGCCCCTTTCCCCTGGGGATTGGTGGCGGGGTTTCACTTGTCTCAAATCAACACCCCTGGGGTGTGCTTACTATGTACGGATAAGCCTCCGCAAGACCGCCTACGGTTTCAGCCAGATTTCATTCACGGATATCCCGCCGTCGGGCCGTGGGATATCCCCCGACGCCGGTGGGGTACCCTATCAAACCTCAGATAACAAAAATATCAGATCCTTTACATATAGTTATTCATCGTGTAAATGTGCTATCTTATATCAGTTAGGCCCTATCAATCATGATTCAATCTTGGATACATCCCTGGGATGTATCCATTCACTTGCATCACACCTGATGCTCTTATCTCTTGACTTCATCATCCCCTGGGGATGGCTCATTATACTTACTCTTATGGATGTCACACACACACACTTTTCACAATTCTTAAGCAATAAAACATTTGAATTTGAATTATATATCACTACATACATGCTCTTGTAAAATAAAGTACATGTTCAAGGTGTTCCCTACCTCAAGTCTTCATTTGATCAATGCATCAAGGTCCCACGTGGCTCCTTGTGCACTAGCTCACACGTACCACCTATGGTACCACATAACAGGTGAAACACATCACAAAGGATGCAATAAAGAAGGTCCAAGACCCTCCAAGAATCTTAAAGTCAAACTCAAAAGTTAACATAATTTATCTCAGTCAATTAATCGAACTCCAAAATCGATTAATCGAAAGTCAATATCGATTAATCGATTCTCAAATTGATTAATCGAGATTTTCATTCGATTAATCGAATACTAATTCGATTAATTGAAATTCTCTGTTCAGCCAATTCGATTCTCAACTCGAGTAATCGAGTTCCTAAAATCGATTAATCGAAATCCCATTTCGATTAGTCGATTTTCCCCAAGTCATTTCCTCCAGCCCCTGGGGTCCACTGGAGATTCCCAGTTGATTAATCGATACCTAAATCGATTAATCGAAATCCAAAGTCGATTAATCGAACTCCAATTCGATTAATCGAAATCGGGGTCCACTGACTTTTCAACTTCTTGGCCAATTTCGATTAATCGAAATTGTCAGATTCAGCCTCCTTTGAGCTGTTCTTCTCAATCTTTTTCCACACTTTTTCCTCTACTTTTTTAAACCATTTACCTATGATTTACACCATTTTCAACTACAATCTAACCTCTACAATCTATGCATTTCATTCACAAAAGTTTACCTTGAATCAATCTCAAATTGATTTCAAATCAAGTGGTTGGAAGGCTAGGGTTCCAGCTTTGCTTCTAGTGGATCCCTCGCGTCGAATCCGACGTTTATTGCTCGAATCTCCCTTCCTCAACTAACATTTACTCCTTGTATTAATCACCCTCTTTACTCCTCTCTCTCTCTTCTTTACTTCTCTCTCACCAACCAACTATTAATTTTTAGGGTTATTAAACCCTTTTATCTCCCCCCTAGCTTGTGTGTTGAGCACATGCACCTCAATAGGTGTATGTGACTTCAGATTCACAACACACACCACATGGTTTCACAACCATCTCATCTCATTCACTCATCACACTCTACGCTACTATCAAACTCCTAATCGGTCAAACCTGTGACCGATCGGGCACGGATCTCGAGGTCATAGTTTAGTGTGATTTTTCAGGCTATTACATCCTCCCCACCTTGGGAATTTTCGTCCTCGAAAATAACCCAAGGCTCATCGGTGTGGGTCTCTCCCCCCCCACACCCTCAGGTGAGGCGGTCCAGTTGACTTAGACGCATTAAATTAGTTACATATACTAGCATAGAATTTAAATTTGACGAATTTGAACAATGTACACAAAAATTTTGAATTTCTATTAATATCAAAAAAAAATTTTTTTTTTACCAGGCGCCACATGAGTTGGCGTACAAAATATACATCTATACAGTCATGACTCATACAAAAGAAAGATAAACTCATGGGTCCCTCGCTTGTGCAGTCGTTGGGCATTGCTCCATCCGAGGTGGCAGCGATGGTGTGGTGGCGGGTCTGTTTGGAGCTGCTGTGATGGCGACTGTGGTGGAAGCGTCTCAGTAGGCGGAGCGGAGGCAGATGTGGAAGGAACCGCGTCTGCAGTGGTGGGATGGAAGACGGGTCCTCTGGAAGGCTGCGTCGTCCATCCTCCTCCTCCTCCTGGCGAGTAGGCGGCGGTAGTCGGTGGGTAGATGTGGCGGAGGGTGTGAAAGAGGAGGAAGTCCATCCTCCGATTCATGCATTCATTGTTGGCCTCCATCTGAGCCAACACCTCCTCTATAATCGGCCCAGATGATGCTGGCGGCTGGTGTAGATGAGGTGGGTGTTGCGGGCGCGGAGTGGGCAGGTGGTGTCGGTGAGGTTGCGGTATGAGAGGGAGCCCTCTCCACAGATGGCTCAGTGGGGACAGGGTGTGCCCCACCCACAGGTGGGTCCTGCTGTGGTGGTGGCGGTGCTACTGCTGCTGCTGCTGCTGGGGCTACCGGAGCCGGTAGGGTCCGTTTTAGTAGGTTATAGCTACGGGCCCATGAAGACGTAGAGAATGTCTTCACGCAGTCCATAGCCCTCATCTCGTGAGGAGAGACGGTGTAGGAGGGATCGTCAGAGTAGCACTCCAACATGCTCGATATAAGGCGAGCGTAAGGCATCTTCTCCTTGGGCCTTAGGTTGCCCTTCATCAGCTTGCCCTTTATATACCTCATCCCCTCAAGGATGAGCAGGGTGGCATCAAACCACCGGCCACAGAAGGCCGAGTAAAGTGCCTGTTGCACTTTCTCCACGCGCTCGGTATCATGGCGCATAGGGTAGAGGTTGCACTTGACCACTGAGTCAAGCATCCACATATAGTGGGGAAGGTCAACCCTCTTGATGGAGGAGCCCGACCCCTTCTTGCCATTGGTCATGCGAGTCATGACCTCCTCGAAGCGAGGTTCCTCCTCAAAGGTGGGAATAGGGTAGTCTCGGGGTGAAATCGAGGTAGCACTCGAGCACCTCGTGTATGTGGCGACGAGTGATCGTGTAGTCGTGACCCTCAATAGTGGTCTTGATCACATCGTCGGTCGGGCCGTCCACAAGCCCTTGATAGAATAATCTCACCAATCTAGGGTAGTAAGAACCCCGGATTGGTTTGAGAAGGTTGCCGAGACCGGCATTATTTAGGTAGTTTCGAGCCCATTGGGTCTCGCCCGGCACATCGGGATTGGTGAAAAGGGTTGGGTCAATGATGTATTCGACCTCAAAGGTCTTGGCGGCCCACCATTCATTTGGATGTATCACATTAGTGGGTGGTGGGGGCATCGGCATGGACTCGCGGGAAGACTCACGCATAGATGCGCTCGTCGAACCGGAGGTGGTCTCCGATGTCGACGGTGACGGAGTCCTCACCGGCGATGGGGTAGGTGGTGGTGGCGCGGAGTTCTTACGCCTAACCGGCAACTTAGAGGTTGCCTTCTTCGAAGACAACCGGGTTTTGGGCGGCATGGTTGGTGAAATAACAAAATCTAGGGTTTTTGTAACTCAAATTGAAGGGAAAAACAAAATTTTAGGGTTTACCATGGGTTTTGGATGCGATGGCAGTTGAATCTGATCCGAAAACCAACGGAAACGCAAACCCTAGAGTGCTCGGCTGGCTGGAGAAGGAGGAGAAGAAGAAATGCGCCCAAATGAAAACTCAAATGATTTCGAATGGGGAGTGAAATCCCTAACTTTATATATATAGGCCCCGGCTCGATTAATCAAAATTCAGAGTCGATTAATCGAGATTCAAAACTAGGTTAAGCCGCGTAAAATCGATTAATCGATTTCCCAAATCGATCAATCGAAAGTTAAATTCGATTAATCGAAAACATTTCGATTAATTGAAATCGTATCTTTTTAAAAATTTAAGTTTTTGAGCTCACTGGCGCGAGCCAGTCGATTAATCGAAATCCATTTCGATTAATCGAAATTCCAAAATTGATTAATCGAATTTCACTTCGATTAATCGAAATCGTGCAGTAACTTCTAAATTTCCAGAATTCCTTAAGTATTCGATTAATCGAAATCCATTTCGATTAATCGAAATTTCAAAATCGATTAATCGAAATCGTCTATCTGACTTCAATTTCTTCCAAGTCCCTTTAGTAAATCGATTAATCGAGATCCAGTTCGATTAATCGAAATCCAAACTCGATTAATCGACACTGCTTCGATTAATCGAAATTTCATTAATTTACTCCCAATTCTTCTAACATTCCCAGTTTGTTCGATTAATCGAATTCCCAATTCGATTAATCGAATTCCCAATTCGATTAATCGAATTCCCAAAATCGATTAATCGATCCCAAATCGATTAATCGAAATTATAACTCGATCAATCGAAATTGTAAACCATGTATATTCTAACTCTCATTTCAATTTCCAGTCACTGGCACCTGCCAGTCGACTAATCGAACAAAATCGATTAATCGAAATTCCAAATCGATTAATCGATTTGAAATTCGATTAATCGGTTTTGCCCAATTTCTGCAGATTTTTCAAGTTCTTTGGTTCTTTGATTATTATTTTATTTTATTGACAATTTATGACATCAAGTGGTTCGTAGATCCATAAAAACACTTTCACTTGGTCATGTATATACAAGAAAAAGAAAAAAAAAAATCTGTTCCTTTAATCATACTCTTGAGCAAAATTTCCATCGAATTACAAGGATCGTGGAGATTCCACGAACACTTTTGTGGTTTACATTGGATTCTCACGTCGTTGGAAACAAGGCTGGATATTGTTCTTTCACATCGGCCTCTCGTTCCCAACTAGCCTCTTCTTTTGGATGATTGTTCCACCGAACAAGCACTAAGGGAATCACTTTAGTGCGCAGTACTTATTCCTTTCGATCCAAGATTTCCACTGGTTCCTCTATCATGCTCATGTCCTCACACAACTCTATAGGTTGCTTTCCTAATACATGAGACGGATCATTCACGTACTTCCTGAGCATCGATATGTGGAACACATTATGTACTCGATCAAATAGCGGTGGTAAACCAATGCGATATGCAACTTCACCTACGCGTCCCAAAATTTCAAATGGTCCAACATAACGTGGACTTAACTTCCCTCTCTTGCCAAATCTCATTACACCTTTCATAGGTGACACTTTCACAAACACGTGCTCGCCCACTTTATAGTCGACACTAGTCCGCTTCATATCGGCGTAACTTTTCTATCAACTTTGTGCTGACTTCAGCCTTTCTCTGATAATTCGAACAACGGTGGCGTTGTCTTCAAGTAGTTTTGGTCCTAACACAAATTTCTCACCTGTTTCCTCCCAATTGAGGGGTGATTTGCATCGTCGTCCATACAGAGCTTCATACGGTGCCATGCCAATGCTCGTTTGGAAACTATTGTTGTATGCGAACTCGAGCATCGGCAGATACTCATCCCAGTATCCTTGCATATCAAGCATGCATGCTCTGAGCATGTCTTCTATTACTTGGTTCACTCGCTCTGTCTGCCCATCAGTTTGAGGATGGAAAGCTGAACTAAAATCTAGTCGTGTTCCCATTCCTTCTTGAAATTTCTTCCAAAACTTGGACGTATACAGTGGGTCACGATCTGAAATTATGCTGCTTGGAATCCCATGTAATCTTACAATCTCTTTCATGTATAAGTCTGCCAGTCTTCCTGCTGTATACATAGTATTGTATGGCAAAAAGTGCGCTGATTTGGTCAATCGGTCTACGACGACCCAAATGGCATTGTGTCTCTTGGCAGTACGGGGCAATCCAACAATGAAATCCATTGAGATCGATTCCCACTTCCATTCTGGGATTGGTAAAGGTTGCAATAGTCCAGTAGGATGTCTATGATCAACCTTCACTTGCTGACAAGTCAAACACCGTGATACGTATTCGGCCACGTCTTGCTTCAGTCCTCTCCACCAGTAGTTCTTTTTCAAGTCTTGGTACATTTTGGTGCTACCAGGGTGGATAGCATAATTTGACTTATGGGCCTCATCAAGAATCGTTCGTCTTAGATCAGCATTGTCCGGAATGCAGAGACGGCCTTTAAACAACAACGAACCATCTTCTTTTACTGAGAAGTCCGACCTAATGCCTTCACTCACGTCTTGATGAATCTTTGTTAATGTCGGATCTTTCATCTATAGATCGTGGATATGCTCAAATATCACTGGCCTTACTGATATGTTAGCCAAAAAGGATTCGGTGGCTTTTGACTCAATGTTCGCATCGTAGAATGCCAGGTCTTCCAATAATTTCCATCGGTGCATACCCAAAATCAAACAAGCTAACTGAGCTGAACCTTTCAGACTCAATGCATCGGCTACTACATTCGCCTTGCCTGGATGGTATTGTATGGAGCAATCATAATCCTTGAGGAATTCCATCCACCTACGTTGTCTCATGTTGAGCTCTTTCTGTGTAAACAGGTATCGGAGGCTCTTATGATCGGTGAAAATTTCAAAAGTCTCACCATACAAGTAATGTCTCCAAATCTTCAGCGCAAAAATGACTGCTGCTAGTTCCAAGTCATGAGTCAGGTAATTTTTCTCGTGTTCTTTCAGCTGTCTTGATCCGTAAGCTATCACCTTCTTGTGTTGGTTGAGCACACAACCAAGGCCATTGTATGACGCGTCGCTGTACACGGCGTATCCTCCACTGCCCGAAGGAATCGCTAACACTGGAGCCGAAGTGAGTCTCGTTTTGAGTTCTTGAAAACTCTTCTCGCATGCCTCACTCCACTCAAACCTTGAATCTTTTCGTGTCAGCTTTGTGAGAGGTCCCGATATCTTTGAAAACCCCTCGACGAAACGTCGATAATAGCCTGCTAAGCCCAGAAAACTTCGGACATCGGTCACTGTCTTTGGTTGCTCCCATTTAACCACTGCTTCTATCTTTGCTGGATCTACTGTGACACCATGCTTTGAGATAACATGTCCCAAAAAGCTAACCTCTTCCAACCAAAACTCACACTTGCTGAGTTTGGCGTACAATTGGTGTTCACGTAGCGTCTGTAGAGCAATCCTCAAATGTTCTTCGTGTTCCGTCTTGGATTTGGAGTATATCAGTATATCATCAACAAATACTACGACGCAGGAGTCCAAGTGTGGTTTAAACACTCGGTTCATCAGATCCATAAACGACGCCGGAGCATTCGTCAATCTAAACGACATCACAAGGAATTCATAGTGTCCATACCGCGTCCGAAAAGTTGTCTTCTGAATGTCCTCAGCCTTAACTCGCAACTGATGATACCCAGATCTCAGGTCGATCTTGGAAAAATACCTTGCTCCTTGCAGTTGGTCGAATAGATCGTCAATTCTAGGCAAAGGGTAGCAGTTTTTCACAGTGAGTTTGTTCAATTGTCGATAGTCAATGCATAGCCGCATTGACCCATCCTTCTTCTTGACAAACAAGACCGGTGCTTCCCATGGAGACACGATTGGTCTAACAAACCCCTTGTCCATAAGTTCTTGTAGTTGTTCCTTCAACTCCTTTAACTCAGCAGGAGCCATTCTATAAGGTGCTTTCGAAATAGGCTCCGTTCCTGGTGCTAAGTCAATGGCGAATTCTACTTCTCTTTCTGGAGGTAATCCAAGCAATTCCTCTGGAAACACGTCGGCGAAGTCTCGCACAACTGCTATCTCAGAAATGATGTTCTTCTCTTCCTTGTCCTCCTTTAAGAAAGCTAAGTATCCACTGCAACCCTTTCTGATCATTTTCTACTTACCGCTTTGAGATCAAGTACGATGACGACCTCACTCCTTGAAATCGAAATGATCTTCTTGTGTTGGGTCTGAAAATGACTACCTTATTCTTGCAATCGACGGTTGCACAATGCTGCGCCAACCAGTCCATACCAAGGATCACATCAAACCCCTGCATGTCTAACAGTATCAACTTTGCCTCCAATTCATGCACCTCTAGGTCTCGAACTGCTACAATGATGGATTTGCAAGCTAACTCCGTGTCTACTAACTCTCCAGTCGGAATAGACACAGATAGGATGAAATCCAACGTCTCTGGAACAATCTTCATCTTCTTGGCGAAACATGGAGTGACGAATGAGTGGGTAGACCCTGGGTCTATCAACACTCGAGCGTCATATCCACCGAAGCATCCTTTTTCATATATATTTAAAGTACCTATAGCATACATACATACATACAATAATTTACACATCAATTTACACTCTTAATTCACATACAGCTTTTTGTATTGAGAAAGAATCTATACAATTCCTAATGCATGCCCCTTCTCTATCTAAAATTTTTAATGAAATGAAAATTTTCTTTAATTTTAAAAGGGTCTCACCTTGTATGACGTCATGCACGTTCCCTGCTTCCTGAGCAGTGACTGCATAGGCTCTCCCCTGAACGGTCGGCTTCCTTGCTTGAATGGGTCATGGTGCTGCAACTGAAGCCATCTTTCTTTTATCCGCCTCGGGGCAATCTTTGATCAAGTGGCCCACCTTGCCACATCGGAAACAACCCCTAGTTCCCAATCTATAATCCACCGTCCTATGAAGCTTGCCACACTTTGCGCAAGTCTCCCGAGGTGCGGAAGAAACAGTACGAGAACCCTGTGTGATAGTGGCGCCAGTAGACATGGCAGGGCTCACATAGCGAAAAGGTCTCCCCGACGCAAGTAATGGAAACCTCTGTTGGTGTTGTTGTTGCGCCGGTCTTCCGAAACCCCCTTGGAACTGTGGTCTCTGATTTTGGGCCATGAACCTCGGCTTTTTGTTCACCGGTTCATAGGTCCCCGTCCTTCCTTGTTCATTTCCTCCTCTCTGCTGCTCTCTCTATCGATATCTATTTGTATCCTCCTCTTCAACCACTAGTGCTTTACTCATGACCTCTTCATAGGTCCTCAGCTGAAATGGAGCTACGCCTCCCCTAACTTCAGGCTTCAAACCTTGCTGAAACCTCTTGGACTTCATCACTCAAGAGCGTAATCCGGAGCAAAACGGGCAAGTCGAGAAACTCTACCCCATATTCTCTCAGTCATTCTCCCTTGCACTAATCAGAAAAATTGTATCTCAAGTCGGTTCCTCACCACTTGAAAATATTGTTTGTTGAACTCCTCAACAAACTCCTCCCAAGTCCAAGGCAACTCTGGGGTCTCCTGAGCCCGAGTCCGTATCACGGACTTCCACCAAGGCCCAGCCTCCCCATCCAACATATAAGCTGCCCATCTCACACTCTCATCTTCCGTGCATGTCAGCACGCTAAAGACTTTCTCCATCTCCATCGCCATTGTGGTTCCGTCAGCCAGAAAATGAAGGAGGTCTCATCCTCCTAAACTCAGAAGATGAGGGCACAGAGTCCCATGAGGTGTAGGTGGTCAGTTCTCTTGATGATGAGCAAAGGATGCGGCTTGTTGTGCCATGGCAGTGGCCATAGTCTCCATAGTGTGCATCATCCTTTGTCGCTCTTCTCTGTCTTCTTGTCTTTCTCTCACTCTCTCTTGTTCTCTTAGATCTTGATCCTGCCAATCTCGATCCTCTTCATTATGTTGTCTACTACTACTGCCCCCTGGGGCCTCAGTACCTCCTAAAGGCACTCTATTTGTAGGAGAGATGTAATCATCTCCACTACGTAGACTCCTCTGTTGGCCTCCCCTTGGTCGGCCTCTTCCTCTAGATGACATTTGCGGCTGCATTTAAAACTAAAGTTTCGTTAGCAGAAGCCCCTATGTTCTGACCAAAAGGACGATTGTCAGAATTGCTAAAAGAAAATAGCTTTGATACCAACTGTGACAGCCCGGATTTCGACACCCCGAAACCCATGCCATCAGCACGATCATCTTGTCCGTGCCCCTTAGCTATGCACGGAACGTTGGTATATCAAGCATCAAATAGAATAATAAACGAAATTGTGGAATTTAAATCTATATTAAAGTAGTTCTCCAAAAGATAGTTCCACCCTCATGCCTATGCATGAATGGAGAACCGATCCGAACCATCGACGATAGCAACCATCACGAATGGTTCGTCCCAAAAGAATAATCCAACTCAATATATATACATGGTTAAACCAAAACAAGGCTTGACATACCAAGCTGTACAAATCTCTCTCAAAAAGCCCTCAAAGTGGCACAACGGAGTCCTCTAGAAGAAGTCCTCAGGAGGTGGCTCCAACTCTTCGCCGGCCGCAAGGTCCGACTCACCAGGGTCAGCGTCTCCTGAAGCCTCGGCAGCTGCTAGTAGTGGACCTGCGACGTATAGTCTATAGGGTGAGCTACATCCTAGCTCAATAGGGAACAAAACACAGTTGAACATATAAATTATTACTCACATATATTCCATGATATGCCATGCATGATGTGTCTATGCAGTTATTGATGAAAACAGTTAAAAGTATTACATTTTTACTGGTAGTGTACTCGTGTCTTTTATTTTCTCATGAATGATGCTGAAAAGGCCTAAAGCAAAGCTTAAACTTTCAACTTAAGTAATCCCCGAGCAATATAGCATCGAGCCCCGATGAGATACCCTTCATCGTCATCTATATAGACACTTTTAACGTATTCCCTGGGAATATCATATAGTACCCAAGCCCCTTTCCCCTGGGGATTGGTGGCGGGGTTTCACTTGTCTCAAATCAACACTCCTGGGGTGTGCTTACTATGTACGGATAAGCCTCCGCACTGGCCTACGGTTTCGCCGCCGTATCGGTCACGGATATCCTGCCGTGTCAGTCGTGGATATCCCGCCACGTCGGTGGGGTACCCTATCAAACCTCAAATAACAAAAATATCGGTGCCTTACATATAGTTATTCACCGTGTAAATGTGCTATCTTATATCAGTTAGGCCCTATCAATCATGATTCAATCTTGGATACATCCCTGGGATGTATCCATTCACTTGTATCACACCTGATGCTCTTATCTCTTGACTTCATCATCCCCTGGGGATGGCTCATTATACTTACTCTTATGGATGTCACACACACACACTTTTCATAATTCTTAAGCAATAAAACATTTGAATTTGAATTATATATCACTACATACATGCTCTTGTAAAATAAAGTACATGTTCAAGGTGTTCCCTACCTCAAGTCTTCATTTGATCAATGCATCAAGGTCCCACGTGGCTCCTTGTGCACTAGCTCACACGTACCACCTATGGTACCACATAACAGGTGAAACACATCACAAAGGATGCAATAAAGAAGGTCCAAGACCCTCCAAGAATCTTAAAGTCAAACTCAAAAGTTAACATAATTTATCTCAGTCGATTAATCGAACTCCAAAATCGATTAATCGAATCTGATTCGATTAATCGATTTCCAAAATCGATTAATCGAAAGTCAATATCGATTAATCGATTCTCAAATTGAGTAATCGAGATTTTCATTCGATTAATCGAATACTAATTCGATTAATCGAAATTCTCTGTTCAGCCAATTCGATTCTCAACTCGAGTAATCGAGTTCCTAAAATCGATTAATCGATACCTAAATCGATTAATCGAAATCCAAAGTCGATTAATCGAACTCCAATTCGATTAATCGAAATCGGGGTCCACTGACTTTTCAACTTCTTGGCCAATTTCGATTAATCGAAATTGTCAGATTCAACCTCCTTTGAGCTGTTCTTCTCAATCTTTTTCCACACTTTTTCCTCTACTTTTCTAAACCATTTACCTATGATTTACACCATTTTCAACTACAATCTAACCTCTACAATCTATGCATTTCATTCACAAAAGTTTACCTTGAATCAATCTCAAATTGATTTCAAATCAAGTGGTTGGAAGGCTAGGGTTCCAGCTTTGCTTCTAGCGGATCCCTCCCGTCGAACCCGACGTTTATTGCTCGAATCTCCCTTCCTCAACTAACATTTACTCCTTGTATTAATCACCCTCTTTACTCCTCTCTCTCTCTTCTTTACTTCTCTCTCAACAACCAACTATTGATTTTTAGGGTTATTAAACCCTTTTATCTCCCCCCTAGCTTGTGTGTTGAGCACATGCACCTCAATAGGTGTATGTGACTTCAGATTCACAACACACACCACATGGTTTCACAACCATCTCATCTCATTCACTCATCACACTCTACGCTACTATCGAACTCCTAATCGGTCAAACCTGTGATCGATCGGACACGGATCCCGAGGTCATAGTTTAGCGTGATTTTTCGAGCTATTACATCAACGCCGAGCTGTATGCTAGTGAAGGGACATTAACAGATATTACACTTGGGGATACAATTATTTGGCCAAAGGGACTTATAGTTTTTATATGATTATTGTTAGGTGTAAATATCATTTGAATTTATTTGGTTATAGACATTTAATGGATTTGGATCCTTAGTAGATTTTTTTGGGAATTTTAAGTTTTATGTTTTTTATGATTATTTTAAAATTGACAGTTGTAATTAAGGATGATGATTATCCATTTATTTATTTTAAGATGTGGATTTTCTTATGATAAATTTAGAAATTTATGAATTTTGATGATTATAGATTTCATTAGATTTTAGATGAAAACTATAAAAAATACAACGTTACAAAATCATCGTTTCGTAAAATTTAAATATTTTTTAAAAAATAGAAATAAAAAATACGACTGTTCAAAATCATGGTTGTTTCATGAATTGATTATTTTAAAGAGAAACGACAATCGTAATATGTTGATTATGTGAGGAAGACACCATGTCTTTTTCAATAAAATGACAAAATAACAGCTTATGTAATATCCTTGATATTTTTGGCCTGTTTTTCGTTTACCTCGGTAAGCATGTCCAAAAATTATTGGGGGATTTTTCTGGATTTTTGGTTAGCTATGTGTTTGATAAGAATAATGGCCAAAGGATTTTGTCTTGAGATGTGTGCAAGTCATGTAATCGATGACTTACACAATAAGGTAGGTGTTTATGCTCAGCATTAGAAACTTTTGCAAGTTAAGTGGATAAGTGGTAAATAGAAAAATCTAGATATTTGTTTTGCTTTGTTTTGTATTATAAGAGAGAGATTTTAAAGAGAAGTGTAACTTCTCTCTCTCGTTGGATTTTTGGAAGCTTACAAACCTTGCCTCATCTTGATCCTAGATCATGTGAGTTTTGAAATTCCCTCTCCCCATCTCGACCGTTGGAAAGACTTGCCAGGTTGTGATGATCGGTTAGATGCATTGAAAAGAGAGATAGGGGGAGAGTGGTAAGTGTTGTGTGATTTTGTTGGTTGCTGAGGCAGAGGCAACCTCATTATAATCATGAATTGATTGGAAGCTCCAGATCTATTAAACCTTCATGTTTGGTTCCGGTGCTTAATTTCGGTGCAACGGAAACAACAGATTAAACGAAAAGAGGTAGGCTTTTAAACCTCCTTATGTTATTTGAATTCATGTTTTGTTTAGAGTAGAATATAGTATGTTTAAATAGATAAGAAGGTTGTGGATGAATGAGAAAGACAAGGGTCCTAAGATTGAAAATTTGACAGCCACAGACCTGAAGGAATTCGAGGGTCGATTTTCTATTTTTAAAGCCTGATGCAGTTTTGAAATTCGAGGGTCGAATTTGAATTCGAGGGTCGAATTTTGCCCTATTTCAGGCCTTTGAAATTTTTGTTGGATTTTTCTTGACAAGCTTTTGGGTTTGACTTTTGGTCCTATATTAACACGGAGAGTGTTAATCTTTGTAGGTTTTGAATATTGGGAGTCCTTTGCAAGGACTGCCTTGCTTATTTTTGAACCTTCTTTGTTGAGGTAGGGGAACCCTACACATTATTTGCATTCTATTATAAGTAGGGACTGTTTTGACTGCTTGATAAGAAGCTTAAATTTTGAAAACAATTGGTTGAAAACAGCATGAATAAGAATCAGAAAATATGATACAAATCAGAAATTTGGAAACTTTGTTATGACTAAGAACTTTGAAATTTTAACCTCAGTTAATTTTTGAATGAGAATTTCGAATCAAAACTTCGAAAAATCAGTAATATGTTATGCATAATAAACTTTGATATAAATTATCATTTACATTCGATTTGAGGTACATACGAACGATGCCCTAGATTCTACCAACCATGTGGACGGTGTTTGTTTTGGCGCAAGTTTCCCTCATAGCGTAGGGGCTTATTGCTATTTAGAAAATGGGTTCATGAACGACGATGGTCAGTAGGGTTTTCCATCGGTGACGTAGTCCGCTCTCATGCTCTAGGAAATTTGGGAGATAAAATTAAGTTATAAATTTAAGACAAGAAGCATGCTAATTCAGAAGTTTTTGAACACATCAGATTAATGTTATCAGTTTTGACTCATGATTAGAACTGGAGATTTAGTTTGCAAAGCATCATTTGAAAACTATATTTGTTCTGATTTCTGTCTTTTGAAAACCTTTACTTATAATGAAATGCAAATAGACATGTTTCCTCTATTGGGCTTTATTGTTAGCTCACCCTCGACTATACGTCACAGGTGCTGAGACTGACCTAGGGTCAGAGGATCTGGAGGACTCCGATTACATTGATGAGGAGGAATTAGAAACACCTGCTAAGGAGTTTTTCCCCTGATTCTACATCACTTCTTTTTGGTACTTTTGTTAGAATATTCTTTGAATATTAGGCCTTAGGCCATTGTTTTGTCCTTTTGATATCACACGAGGAACCATTATTAGGAACCACTATTTTAGGTGTTGGATTGGCCATCACTGGTAGTTCTTCCTGATTTCTCAGAGTGATATATATTTTATTGTTAAGCTTTTTCTATGCTTTGCCTCTATCTTTAGATCTTTGTTATGTTGTCGGCTTCTGTTTGTTACGGCTTATTGAGAAATCAATAAGTTGATGAACCGGCCTTTCCTATATCTTAGGGATTGGAAAAGTCGGGTCGTCACGGCTTAAAACCATCGTTTATGGTCGACAGCTGAAGACAATCATTATTTTGATGAAATAAATAATTGTCTAAATATGTCGTTGAAAAATATTACAGCTTTTTCTAGGACAGCTCACTCAACGATTAAAAACTATTTTTTTTTTAAATGACTTTTTTGGGTTGTTATTTTTACATTTTCACGTAGTGGCCTCTCTCTCTCTCTCTCTCTTTCTCTCTCTCTCTCTATATATATATATTGTGTCGGAGATATGCGCCCAAGTATAGAGACATCTCAATACCTATTGATTTGGATGTCACACTTAGTTCCTTTTTGTAAAGTGATGGGTGACATGGGGCCCACTTTTACTAACAAGGGTTACACTTTTAAAATATTTTAAAAGTTAAACATCCATCCAACCGCCTAACTTGATTCTTTTTACGTATATATTAACTAATTAAAGTCTTAACTTATTGCAAGTGCACAATGAAAATCATAGTACTAGCATAGGATCGTTCCCACGAGGAAGTTTATTTATCTATTTTTCTTTTTTCTATATCTTTATAGTTAAATCCTTATTTTAAAAACTCTATTTATCTTTAAGATATAATCTACTAGAGAAATATGAATAAAAGAATTTTGTTATTAATCTAAAGTGCATAAAAATAAATCCTAATCCTCCTTCAGACTGAAGTTTTCAATCCCAATCTTCAGTTATCGGATATTTATAAAATTAAATAATATCGTTACACTATATCTCTAGTTTCCTAGCATTAGTCGTCAATCAATACTAAAATCCTATCAATACAGATTTAATTTAATCAACAATTAATCAGAAATTTGGGCGTCAATCAAACTTTAGAAATTTGAAGATGAAAAAGTAAAATCTATTACACTAATATGCAAATTCTAACCTGAGTCGTCAATTCAAATTAAAATATGGAGATGTTTACAAAGCTATAAATTTTGCATAAAAATAAATCTATCTAGAAAGCAAAGTAAAATATATCCTTCACCCCTCAGTCGGAGTCATTAATTGCTTCTGAGAAACTACAAACTACACTAATCTTCAACACTCAATTACAGTCGTCAATTGCTCTTAAGAAACCTTGGATATCTAAACTACTCTAACTATTTTACACTACTTTAATCACAAGAAAATCCAACCTCAGTCATCAATTGATGCTGAAATTCTTCGATGATTTATTCCTACACCGGGCTCTTTTATTTATAGATTATAAGGAGTCAGTTTACAAAGTTATAATTCTAATAAAAGATATAAAAACTTTCCTAATATAACTCTACTTCTAATTTTATCGTTCTTTGCTATCTTTAGTTGATATTCTTCTAGAATGTTCTTTTATTTTCAGCAACAGAGTCCTTCATAATATATCTTCATCAATCTTCTCAGATCCGTAATCATCAAAACTTCTAATTCAAATAGACTTCTAATTCTGTAGATGGCGGTGATAGTTCTCACGCGATCAGCAGCAATATCAATAAATGGAAAGCTTCTATTAAAATAATCCTAGATAACGATTATCTCTCTTTATTTGGAAAATCGTAAATTATGATTTTCTACTCCTTAGCTTTTCTTTACTGGACTATTTTGTATTCAAACAATCGCTTTTTCTTCTTATATTGTCTTTACTCTTTTGTCACTTCTGAAAATTCGTCTTTTTAAATAATCGTAAAATTATAATTTCTTATTTCTTTCTTTCTTCTTTTTACGTCAGTAGTAGCGCATAATCGTTAAATACGATTTTTTATTTTTCTTGTAGGCGGCAAATTGTCTTTACACGTTTAATCATCATTCTTATTGTTATTTGAGTTTATTTCGATGAATATTATCACTTAGGCTCTCTTTTACTGTTTTTCCTTAATATTTGTACATCAGTAGTTCATTAGTAGCAAAGTAAAGCCTAGCATCACTAAGTTAAGGATAATAAATTGGTAAATTATGTAACTGATCACACCCCCAAACTTAAACTTTGCTAGTCCTTAGCAAATAAGGAAACATAAAATATCTTATTCTAAAAATTAAATTATCACTTTCGTAGGGAGCATTTAGCAAATGCAACAAGCCTTTAAACCCCTAGGTGATCTCTACTGGACGAGTTGTAGTATCTTGAAGGTTATCAGAAAAAGTTACCTACAAACTTCAAAAATTTTTAAATTTTTCAAAACTATAAATTCAAAATACAAATTAAGTTTATATACTAATTACTCTGTCAATCATTATATGTTCATTATTTTATTTTTATTTTTAAATTTATTATCCTTTATCAAAACTTAACAATTTCAATCTCGTATAATGTAGAGTGTGTGTATATCAGTGAAAAGTTTATTCATCATAGATTTTTCTAAATTATAATTTTTAAAAAATATTTTCATCCAAACTCTCACTTATTGCCATACTCTAAAAAATAATCATAATTTTCGGATTGTCTCAATATATATTTTTATAATAATTCTCATAGGACAATTAATTAAGAAGATAAATCTCATAGAATGAATAATCAATTCTATTCATATGACTTTTCTATTTATTCATAGTATCTATTTCATATATCTCTACTAGACTCATACTTTTGTAAATCGTAAATCACAAAAGTCTTTCCTTCAGCTTATAATGGGACTTTGGGTTTCAGAAGGTTTCAAGGAAAAGGTAAATAGGATTCAAAATTTTCCTTTATGAGATTTTAGCTCTTCCTTCTCTATCTTCTTCTTTTCTTTTCAATATCAACATCAGTAAGTATCCAAAAAGTTGGATAGCTTCTTCCCATTTTTCTCTTTTTTTTATCTATTTTATAAATCATCTTTTTACAATTTTCTATCCCTTTTTTATAAAATCGTGTTTTAAGATTTTCTTCTTTTTTTTTCATATTTTTCTGCAATTGTATTTCTTCTCAGTTGTACCCTTTTTCAGCAAATTCTTTATCTGTTAAGCGCATACTCCTTTCACTCCCTCTTCTTCCCTTCTTTCTCATTCTAAACTCTTAGAAATTGTAAGGGTCAAAGGTTGAAAGCTTTGGATAGTATATATGGTTAAAAGTTTATAAAATCATGGTACAAAGAAATTTTGATTTAGGCTTCTAATATGGGTTCGGAGGATAAAATATTATGAAATTTTAGCTTTTTGGTTCTAGTTTAACAAAAGATAACCTTTAGTCATTTTGACGATTTACTAGTATGGATGTCTTATTGCTTTGATATATTTAACAGGCAGTTCTAAACAAACAAATTATCATATTTACAGAATTTTTTATTCTAAGTTCAGCAATATGGGATTTCAAATAGTAGAGAAGTTCAAAGAAAATTTAGTATGAATAAAAACAGTCTCTCTTTCTCAGAATAAAAGAGAAAATATGGCTCCAAAACTCACTGGTTATATAATTTTGAAACTATAATCCAAAATATTTACAGTTCATATCAATTGCATAGTTTCAAACATCCATCTGATACAGTGCTCTAAAGATGCTTAACTTGAATTACAACTGTTTTGATTTTTTGATTTTTTAAACTACTACTATGATGGATGGATTACTAAGAATTTTTAATTTTCAAATTTTTTCTATCATAATTCTCATATAATGATTAACTAAAAAAATTTTAAACTACTGCTACAAATAGCTAAAAATAGAATAATAAACTAAACTAATATATACTTATGTATATCCCCCCAAAACTTAATTAGGACAATGTCCTCATTGTGCAAAACAGGGGACATACAGAAAAATATTACCTTCTTTTACTACTATGTTAGTTACGAGGTTTACAATTTGCAAAAATAAAAAAAAATCTTCCCCCAAACTTGGGAGAAAATACTTCCGATTTTATGGAATCTAAAAAGTTAGATATTAGTAGCACTGTTAGTAATTTAAAAAAAAACTTAATATATGAACTAAAATTTTCAATGAATAAAAAAGTAACTATTTTCAAAATTTTCTACCTGTGAGGTTTTTATGATTTCTTTTTTTGATCTGTCACTCACTTGGTGATGATAGGTATGGGACAATTGAATGTGATGGAGTGGGTACAACAACCAAGTTATTAATGCAGTCATGGGTCAAAATTTCGGGTATCCGATATGTATCGTCCGAGCTCAAAACCGATATGTATTGGACGATACATATCGGAATAGTAAAATATCGGACGATACATTGAATGTATCGTCCGGGCATATACATACAAAATGGCGATATGGTAGATTGGACGATACACTGAATGTACCGTATCGTCCAAGTCTAATACCAATACATATCGTCCGATACGTATCGGTATCAGATGAAATTTTGACCCATGAATGCAGTCCTCGTCGGAGTCAGATATCTCTGCTATAGAGCAATTAGAAGCGTTTCTTGATTCATGTTCTTCGTCTGGCTCTGGCAGTACTTCTACAAAGTGTACCTCTTTTTCTCCTCTCTCGGCGACTATTGGCTCATATTTTGCTCTTATCGCTTGCAGTTTTGCTTCCAGTTTAGCCTTTCCATTCTGAAGTTGAGATATCACGACAAACTTTTCTTTACCCTCAGCTCTCAGAACCTCAGATACAACCCTTTCTCTTGCTATATCAACCCAGTATCTGGTTGTGAGTGTCAATATGTTATTTCTGTTCTTGACAAGTTCGTATTAGGGATTCTTTAGCTTCTTGTAATTTCAGTACTTTCCCTTTTTCCACTGTCAGTTGATGATTTTTTTCAATCAGCTGACCATGAAGTGACTGCTGATACTCTTTGTGCACTTTTTCTTTGGTTGTTTCTCTAGCATTTGGGTCACTGATGAATTCTCCAAACCATTCCATCAGGTTTGCTATTTTATCTTCATACTCCTCTATTTCCCATGCTTGTTGGTTTTCTTTAAGTAACACATTTTCTTCTTGTAATTGCACAACTTGGCTTCGAAGGGTTGCCGTGGACTCCTAGATTTTCTTGTTTGTTTCAACTATCCAATGTGCATTGTAGTCCTTTGCAACTTGTCTTTTCAATTTCTCAATTAACTCTAGGCGCCCATGTGTAGTAGGCATGTTTTCACATACACAATTTTTCAATATATGCAATTCTTTCATCATCCTCCTCACAACACTTGGTAATTGGGCATTATTAATTTGTCATTGCTCTACTTCCTTTAGTCTTCTTTCCAGGTCCGACTGTTCAATCATTGGAATTGCTGAAGTAGTGGTTGGAGGAGATATTTCTTGTGTTATAAACTCAACGAAACCCATCCTTGGAGTTTCAAGACTTGGTCTGTCTACTATATTGTGAAATATTGGAGTCTGCTCTGTAGCCTCTGGGACTATTGGTGGAATGACAGACTCTAATTGTTCAGCCATTAGCGCTTCTCTCTGAGGAGTGATTTCTTCTTCGGCCTCAATGTTGGGATTTTCTACTGGGTAATTTTCTTCTAGTGCTAATCTACATAGATTCTCAGACTTTGCTTCAGTGGTAATAGGCGGTAACTGCCTTTGTTGAAAGGGGCAAAACAGGTCCTGTTGGTGAATCCAAAGTAGGTCGTACAGATTGTCATGGTCTGCAACTTGTATTCTACCTCAGGTATCTCCTCTGGCATTGTGATCTTTGCCATCTCAAAGGGTGGAGTAGAAATGCTCACACCTTCTTTCATCATCACTTCTTCGGTGGCTTCAATAGTTGTTATTTGCTCTATGGCAGTTCCTTCCCTTTCTTCAAGAATTAATGGGACTAGTGGGACAAAGGGACTACTTTTGGTGCGAGGAATAAGTGATATTTTCTTTTTAATTTTAGCACCAAAAGTTCTTCTACAAGTTAGAATTGTTAAGCCTTCCCCTGGTCTCTGTAAAACTTTTTTTGTGGGATTTATACTATATCCCACATTCAGCAATAGATTGGTTATGAGGCCTCCAAATGGCAGGGTCAGCTTCTTCGTTTGGTATTTTTGTTGACTCATTTTCTCCCTCACGGTCATGATAACTTCCAGAAGATAAGATGGTACATTGAACCAATAGTGATTTGCCATGAGGTACAATGCTTCTCTGGGTTCCATGTCCCGTCGGGTGAATAGTCCTATATATCAATATATCAAAGAAGTGAAGTGATAAATTCCTCGCTTCCAAATCCTTTCGAAGGAAAAAATATCTATCCCGCAGGGATTTCCATAACAATTCTGTTGCCATATCAATGAAGCTGGGAAGGGTCTCGGATGGTTTCCTTAAAAGATAGGTCTCAGGATTGTCATGTGATAATTGTGGTATCTCTAAAGGTGCATTCATTACCTGGGTGACCATTTCTTTTGTAATTTTGATCGGGAGTCCATCAATACTGGTGGATAGAATTAAGGATGACCCTTGGCTGCATTTGGTCATATTTTTGTAAAATAGTCTCACCAATCTAGGATAGACCGGTGTGACCACTGGCTCTAAGAAATAATTTAGGCCGGTATCCTTAAAATACTTTATTGCTTCGCCCCCCATCTCTAATTTTTCCAAGGCATCAACGTCTATTGCAACCTCGGCTCCCACAATGTGTTATTTTATTGAAATAGGGAGTATATCCACCGATGCATCAGATGACCCTGGCCCTTTGCCTTTATCAATTTTGGACCTATTTTTAGGTACAGACACAAGGTCTTTCTTGATTGGGTCTGTGGGACCTTTTCTGATAACTAATCCTAAAGATTTAGTTTCCTTTTTAGGAGGGTCTATTGCTTTTAATTTAGCTTTGCTGGTAGCAGACCGTGCAATACGGTGAATGATTGGGGTGTTATTAGAATTGTTACCTTCTTCTTCTCTCTCGTCTTTCCTTTGTCACTTGCCTTACTCGTTCGTATTTCTCCTACTTTTTTCTGCAAAAATTAGATAATCAACACCATTAATTAAACTTTAAATACCGTATATTGAATAAATATTTTATGCAGATACACTTCTCATTTAAGAATCGTTCCCTTACCTTGTTGGATGTTCGAAACCCTAATTTGAAATTATGCTATTGAATGCTCGTAAGGTTCTCTCCAGAAGAAATTGAAGAAGGAAGGGGATAAATGGTTGGATTAGGTAGCAGAACGATTAAAATTTTGGGCGATTTAAAAAAAAGAGGGAAGCTAAGAGAAAAATTGAAGGATTTTGAAAATGAGACCGACATACCACTTTTTTATGAATTTGTAGGTCCTATTTTCAGTGATGACCTGCTAAACCGGTCAACACATGAGATTCACCTAGAATCGTAGGTTGATTCTAGCCTTCAGTGAATGAGAATCGCAATCGTTGTGCTTCTGCCTAGGCACACTGACAAACAACCGTAAATCCATACGATTGTTTGTTATAAGAACAAGTTTAGACTACGATTTATGATTTTTTTTAACGATTTAAATCGTAGTATGATACTTTAGTAAATAAAAAGAAATACTTTACATATTCTACAAGTAGTGCTATGGGTGCATCAGTAGCTCGACAATTCCTTGAGGATTTCAATTCGGAGTGTGGGGGACAGAGGTTTCCCCCAAAGTTACTTGTCCTCTTGGATTATTGACCTGCTGCTTCGGTAACTGTCAACTCTCTCTCCTCGCCACTTGTGAGGGTAGCTGACCAATCTGGCTCTCCAGCTTCGTAATGGACTGAGTATGTGAATGTAGTGTCTAAGAGAATTGAGCCAGTTGGTGCAATTCCTTGGAATGCTGATGTGATTGTTGCTGCAAATCCTAGAGGATTTGAACAACCGTGGCATCAGACGTATTGCTCCGTTGAACAAATTGTTGTTGTGCAGCCAGCATGGGAGGTCTTTGATGGAAAACTTGAGTCTGAGGGAATCGAGGTTGTGCAATATGTGGTGCTAGTTGTGCTTCCACTGTGAAACCATAATTAAATCTAGGGTGGTTTCTCCAGGCTGGATTATATGAATTTCCATATTCTCCTCTCTGAAAGGCCATTACTTGTTCAGTCTCCATCACCTCTTGGTGTGATGGCGCAACAACGTTCTCTATTAAAGTTTGATAATTTGAACATTTTGCTGGATCTTTTCACAATGCATGGTTTGGTAGACATTAAAGTTATCATTTGTTGCTCAAGAGCTGTAACCTTTACACTCATGTCATCCTTCTTCTTTACTTTATCTTTACTGATATCGTAAATACCACCCCTCACGAGTGGGGTGTGGTGAATAACATCTGAGTCAGATCTAAGTAAAGCCTTTTTTTGCTTTGAATTATCAGCCAATTTTTCAAATAAATTCCACTACTGTTGGCCATTTTGAGCCATAAAGGCTCCTCCACTAATGACATCAACCGTGGACTGGTTAGTCTCGGTTAATCCTTGATAGAAACTTTACGCAATAGACCAATTCAGTACATCGTGGTGAGGGCACTTTCGTAATAAATCCTTCATCCTGGCCCAACTCTCATATAATAATTCTCCAAGTAATTACTAGAAGTCTTGAATGGCTTGGCGATTTTGATTGGTCCTACCAATTAGAAAGTACTCGCCCAAAAACTTGGACTGAAGTGTTTCCCAAGTTGTAATACTTCTAGCGGGTAATGAAATTCACCACGCCTTTGCCCTGTCTTTGAGTGTGACAGCCCGGATTTCGGTACCCTAAAATTCGTGCCATATGTCGTACCCCATATGTCTCACGGAACACCTAGTACATCCGCACACATAGCGGAACAAAGCACAATATACCACGAAATACAGAGACATCATAAGAAAGAAATCTCTATTTTATATAATGGCAAACCAAAATATATCTCAAAAGACGGTTCAGATCTCATGTCAATCGCATGAACAAAAGAATCGAACCAAACCATCCGTGACAAGCCAAACGTCACCTAAGGATGGTTCGCCAAAAAGAATAAGGTATTCCAAAGTAAATGATTTCTTACAAAACATAGATAGTCGAACGTACCAAGCCTTATAATTAATCTCACAAAAACATAAAGTGGCACAACAAATCTACTAGAAGAAATATTCCGATGGGAGTTCGGTTTCCTCTTCAGGCATGTACTCGGGATCATCTAAGTCCAAATCCTCACTCCCCTCGACAGTCTCTAAACTTGTGATGTATAGTCAAAGGGTGAGATACATCATAGCTCAGTAAGGAAAAATAATAGTAGGTATATTCTCTAACATCACACATATCTTTCATGGCATATCTCAATGCATAGGAGTTATAATTTTGAAGCATTTATCTTATCAAAAATTGAATATCTAATGCACAGTTTCAAACACATTGCTCATGATTTCTAAAACACACGCTTCTTACGCACACACTTAAATCAATTACTTAAATAGTTTCTCAAGCATCTATAGCATCAAGCCCCCGATGGAAATATCCACCATTGTCGTTCACATGAACCATTACACACTGCCCAAGTCCCTTTGCATGAGATGACTTATGTCGAATAAAGTATTTCTACTATTAGAAATCAAAGAACTGATATCCCGCCATACTGGTCATAGATATCCTACCGTGTCGGTTACGGATATCCCGTCATGTCGGTCGAGTATTCACACATAAAACCTTAAATCAACTGTGCAAAAGTACATATAGTTTATCACCGTGAATTTATGATATTTATAATAATTCGAAGCTTTTCGAAAGAGCCACACACATTCTTATTTGCATCACTATTGATGTCACACATATAAGGATTCACATGTCACACGCATAAGGATTCTGAATTCACACACACATAACCCACACCCACACACACACACTTCTCTTAGTGATCACATATTCCAATTTAACATGTTCGAAAGCTATGAATGAATTCACGTTATCGCAAAAGCAAAAGTCGAAAAGTACACATGTTCTTATCATATCACTACACGCATGCTCGTTGGAATTGAATATACATGTTGAAAAGTTTTCCCTACCTCAAATGAAGTCACACAAAAGGTTCAACCAATTATATCTCTCGTGAGTCTCTACACACATCACGCGTCAATCCTATAATCAAAATGTCCAAACATCCCATAAGAATACTTAAAAGACTCTAAGGTATACATTGCTAAAGGATTTATAGCAAAAGAACTCATATAAGCACCATGTTCCTCGCACGAGCACAAGACAGGTCCATTTCTCTTGCGACCGACTTAACTTTCAGTTATTTGCAGAGTGTCACGCAAGCGAGCCATATTTCATTTAAGTCCTTGCGCGAGCGAGGCATAGAGTCCTCACAAACTTACTTAAGTCTTCGAGAGGCTCCCCAAGCCTTCTCTCTGATTCTCGTGTGAGCGAGCTCTGAAGCTCGTGTGCGCGAGAACCAAAGATATCCATATCTGAGTTTTCTCTTCAACTAGATCTTCACCAACTCTCAACCATATTCCACATACATCATAATGAATAATAAATGACCCATTATAAATACAATGAGCATTGATATCATACCTTAAATACAATGATCCCTCCGTAGATCAGATTGTTCTCTCTTGAAGAAACAAAAAGGTTTCAAAACCCAAATCTGCTCACACCTTCAAGCTGAGAAGCTCACCGATCACCACAAAGTCATCAAAATCATGTTGCTTAAGTCCCCACACACACTTGCACAACTTTTCTTACAACATCTTGGATCTAATCACATGGATTCAACAAATCCCTTCTATTTCTTCTTAAAACCCTCTTTCTCCTTTCTCTCTCCCTCTTTAGCTCTCAACAACTCAAGCAAGTGAACAACTCACAGGTGAGAACATCCCCCTCTATTCTAGCATTGAGTTTGTTTGTATGTTAAGAACATACACCTAAGACACATGTTAGTTTATTCACTAACACCCTATGATGTTAGACACATACACACAAGGTGTGTAAATTGTATGGGTTCACTTGTAAACCACACACGTACAACATGTACACACACAATTGACTTATACGTGTTACAAAAATTATGGTTTTTACATTGACAGAGGGGAAACAATCGTAATTTAAAGGCTTCACTGTTGGTGTTCGAAGCTTGGAACATATTGCAAAGTTCTATGAAGTCCCTAAGGTGTTGATAAGGATCTACTCAATCAAGTCCATGAAAGGTCGGCAATGATTGAAGTATGTGAGACTTGATCTTAGAATTTTGACCTACTGCTGCCTCTGGTATTACTATACAAGAGGGCTTAGTCAAAGCAACCGGGCTGAAGTGCGCTTAGATTGAAAGTTCGTCAGCCATGATTTGAGAATCTCTTACAGAGGATCAGTTTGTCGAGAGCCTGCGCAAGAAAGTTTGCTTAATTTCTGGGTACAATACATACACTAGAAAGACAATCTTTTTGTATATTTTTAATTTTATAATTTTTTATTTAGAGAAAAGCAGGGAGAGAAACAAATCTCGACCTCTCGCTTCTTTGATCAGGGGAAGTTGAAATTTTGATTTGCTTGTCCCGAATAAACCTGTAAAAAGATTTAAAAAGTGATTAAAGAAAATTAAAAATATAAAGAAATATAAAAGAGAACGATAAATATCAGTTTCTAAAAGAATAAAAATATTAGGATACGAATAAAAATAAAAGATAAATCCGCGTCCCTCCCAAAAATTTGACTTGATTCTTTTTATGTATATATTAATTAATTAAAGTAACATCTTAACCTATTGTAACTGCACAATAAAAATCATAGTACTAGCATAGGATCGTTCCCACGAGGAAGTTTGTTTATCTATTTATCTCTTTTCTATATCTTTATATTTAAATCTTTATTTTAAAAACTCTGTTTATCTTTAAGATCTAATCTACTAGAGAAATATGAATAAAAGAATTTTGTTATTAATCTAAAGTACATAAAAATAAATCCTAATCCTCCTTCTTTAGATTGAGGTCGTCAATCCCAATCTTTAGCTATCAGATATTTATAAAATAAAACAATACCGTTACACAATATCTCTAGTTTTCTAGCATTGGTCGTCAATCGATACTAAAATTCTATCAATACAGATTTAATCTAATCAACAATTAATCATAAATTTGGGCATCAATCAAACTCTAGAAAATTGAAGATAGAAAAGTAAAAATCATTACACTAATCTGCAAATTCTAACCTGAGTCGTCAATTCAAATTAAAACTTGGAGATGTCTACAAAGCTGTAAATTTTGCATAAAAATAAATCTATCTAGAAAGCAAAGTAAAATACATCCTTCACCCCTCAGCTGCAATTGTCAATTGCTTATGAGAAACTACAGATATCTGCACTAATCTTCAGCACTCAATTACAGTCGTCAATTGCTATTGAGAAACCTTGGATATCTAAACTACTCTAACTATTTTACACTACTTTGATTAGAAGAAAATCCAACCTCAATCGTCAATTGATGCTAAAATTCTTTGATGAATTATTCTTACACCGGGCTCTCTTATTTATAGATCATAAGGAGTTGGTTTACAAAATTATAATTCTAATAAAAGAAATAAAAACATTCATAATATAACTCTACTTCTAATTTTATCTTTCCTTGCTATCTTCAGTTGATATGCTTCTAGAATGTTCTTTTATTTTTAGCAACAAAGACCTTCAGATTATATCTTCATCAATCTTCTCATATTCGTGATCATCAGAACTTCTAATTCAAAGAGTCTTCTAATTCTGTAGATGGCGATGATAGTTCTCACATGATCAGCAACAACATCAATAAATAGGAAAGCTTCTATTTATATAATCCTAGATAACGATTATCTCTCTTTATTTAGAAAATTGTAAATTACGACTTTCTACTCTTTGGTTTTTCTTTGCTGGACTATTTTCTATTCAAACAATCGCTTTTTCTTCATATATCGTTTTTATTCTTTTGTCACTTATGAAGAATTGTCTTTTTAAAGAACCGTAAAATTACAATTTCTTATTTCTTTCTTTCTTCATTTTACTTCAGTAGTAGCGCAAAATCGTTAAATATAATTTTCTATCTTTCTTGTAGGCGGCGAATTGTCTTCACAAGCTTAATCGTCATTCTTATTGCTATTTGAGTTCATTTTGATGAATATTATCACTTAGGCTCTCTTTTACTATTTTTCCTTAATATATGCTCATCAGTAGTTCATTAGTAACAAACTAAAGTCTTGCATCACTAAGTTAAGGGTTACAAATTGGTAAATTATGTGACTGATCACCGCCATTCTTAACTTTTTAGTCTCTTTCTTTTCTCTTTTTTCTCTCCATTTTTCTAAGAAAATGTTAGACTTCCTTTTTCAGGTAAATTTTACTCAAAAAATGTGGCTGCCTGTTAGCGAAGCGCTGACACCTGGACAGCGAAGAAGCAACACACCGAAAATGAGGCGTCGACACCCCTATAGCGAGGAGCTGGCACCCCTGTGCTAGGGTGTCAGTGCCTCATTTAAGGGGCGTCGACACCTCTATATCGATGTGTCAGCGCTTCACAATAAATAAATAAAAAGTGAGGCGTCGATGTCTTGTTTTAGGGTTTTGGCTCTCCGATTTTAAAATATAAAATTAAAATAACAAAAAAGAGTGTCGATGCCTTGTTTCAGAGGCATCGGCTCCTCTACATCAAGGTGGCGACACTTCGATTATATATATATATATATATAGATAGAGAGAGAGAGAGAGTTGTCGACACCACGACACTAACACCTCGGTGCCAGGGTGTCAGCACTTTGCCGTCGGGTGCCAATGCCTCCCTATCGGGGTGTCGGCGCTTCGCTGTCGAAGTACTCACGCTTCACTATTGGATGCTCACAATTTTTGAATAAAATATACCTAAAAAAATAAGTCTGACACTTTCTTGAAAAAAGAGAGAAAAGAGAGAAAAATAAAGAGACTTTAAAAAGACTTCTTAAAAAGTCAAGAATGATGGTTGAAAGAGAATATAACTTTCAAAATATTTTAAAAGTTTAACCCTAGTTAGTAAAGTGGGCCCCATGCCATCCATCACTTCACAAAAAAGCGCTACATGTTGCGCTCATATCAATTGGTGCTACGCTCAGGGGCATTTTCCCCTTTTCCATATACATATATATATATAGAGAGAGAGAGAGAGGGTCGGGGATATGCACCCGGGAGAAGAGATATCTCTAAGCCAATTGATATGGGTGCGCGCCCTTTCTGTATAGGGATAGGTGGCATGGGAACCACTTTACTAATTAGGGTTACACTTTTAGAATATTTTAATAGTTAAATACCCTTCTAGCTAGCCATCATTCTTGACTTTTTTAAAGTCTCTTTTTTCCTTCTTCTCTCCACTTTTTCAAGAAACTATCACAGTTACTTTTTCAGGTATATTTTACTCAAAAAATGTGAGCGCTCAGCAGTGAAGTGCTAGCACCTCGGCAGCAAAGCGCCGGCACCCCGATAGCGAGGCGCTTACACTCCGACGCTGAGTTGTCGACGCCTCTATATCGAGGTGCTGACGCTTCGCTAAAAAAAAAATGGGGCGCCGGCACCGCATTTCAGGGGCGTCAACGCCTCTATATCGAGGTGCTGGAGCTTTGATATAAAAAATTTTAAAAAAATGATTTTTTTTAATCGTAGCGCCTATGCCTCTATATAGAGGTGCCCGCTATGACGGGGTCAATACTCGAGATAGCAGCAAGAAGGCGTGGGACCTTGGAGCAAGTTGGCCAGCGGCAGGAAGGTGTAGGGGTCTTGGTATGACATTGTCTCGACGCGGTCGTGTGGGAAGATGATGCGGGGAGTCATGGGCGTAGTAGTGTGGGGCATGGCACTGTGTGCCACGGAAGGAGTTCGTGTGTCATGGGGGTATGACCAACTAATACGTTTGAGGTCATCAAGTTATTTGCCCATATATGGTGTTTGGACCATCTATGTGGGAGAGGTACTGGATGAAATGCCCACCCGAGGCCTTGCGTCGCCAGAGGGTGAGTGTCCCCTAGGCCTGAAAGGGTAGGCCTAAGACGTTTCGACAATGCCGTGTGGCACCCAAGGTGAGGTTTCCATGTAGCCCTGGACTACGCGTCGCGGTGCACATGGGTCAGTTATGAGGGAGGCACTCGAGGGCTACGTGGGACATGGTAGTGCACGGTAGATGAGGGTCTGATGCAGAAGTGTGTTAGTAACGGGGAAAGCACACAATGGCAGGCTTGGTTCGGTATGTCGGCAAGTCGTGTTGGGATGGAACGGCATGGGGAGTTGCATGTCACTGTTGCGAAGTGAGGGACTAGTGCGTGACATGTAAGTAAAGCTTGAGTAGGCCAAGCGAGGCACAGAGGTGTTGGTATATGTGTCGTAAGGGGCACAATGCGATAAATGGTTATCCTCGAGAGAAAGCAATTGTGAATAAGAGTTGTCTCCTCTAGGCGGGTGGTATCAGAGTCTGATGGTTGGGTAGGTTGGCCTCGTTGCATGCGACATCGAGGCACCGCATGAGTGTGATAGCCGGTGTTGGGCTGCACTCCCGTGACATAGCGCCCCTAAATTTTTATTTTCTTTTTTTTTATCAAAGTGTCGGCACCTCGATATAGAGGTACCGACACCACTTTTTTTTTTTAAGCGAAGCGCCAGCACCTCGAGATAGAGGCGCCGACACCCCGGCGGTAGCACCTCAATGTAGGGGTGCCATGGCTTCGCCGTCGGGGTGACAGCGCCTCATTATCGGGGTGTCGGTGCTGCGCTACCGAGGTGTTAGCGCTTCGCTACCGGGCATTCACCTTTTTTGAGTAAAATATACGTGAAAAATAAAGTCTGATACTTTCTTAGGGCTCGTTCGGCAGTTTTTGCCCAGAAACCTATTTTCTAAGGAAAGTCATTTTCCTAGAGGGTTGTTCTTGAGTTACCCAGTTTCTTAGCATTTCTGATATTTTCTTGTGTTCTACACTTTCTCAAGAAAATGTCAAGAAAGTTCATTGTATTCTTCCACACCCTATAGCCATACGTATTTATGACCTTCATCAAAGCGGTTATATTGATCAGATGATCATCAAAATTTATGTACTTTAAATCGGTAATGTCTTTAACACTTTGGTCGGACAGATTCTCGAAATATTGTCTTAAACGTGTACACTGATGAGGGCCTACTCGAAAACCAATTTTTATCGGTTCGATTTCGATTTGAGAACCTAAAAATCGATAGTTATCAGTTCTGTCACAACCCTAGATTTTGGGAAACGTGCACGTCATGCACCATACACATGTATATGTGTTTCACAAGGAAACCAAAACTAGCCTATATACGTTATGTGTGTATGTGGGAAACACACTAGTATTCCCTATCTTATAAGTATATAAGTGAAAGAAAGAGGAGAGAAGAGCCCCATACGTAACTCAATTTTAGCCTAAATAGAGAGGAGAAATAGAGAGAAAGAAAAGAAGAGCCTAGTAAAGAACTAGGGTTTTGTTGAGACTTAAATCGGTGGAAGATCTGAAGCAAAGGTTGGAGGAGGAACCTTGGAGATCTGTTCGTCTAGTAGAATTTTGAATCGTGGATCGAACTTGCGCGAGACCTATCGTTAGAGGTATGTTAAAGGCATAATAAGTGCTTAGGCATGTTTTAAATAATGAATAGAATGTTGGTTGAATGATTTCAATGATATTAAGGGCTGAATGAGGGGAGAAATAGTTTTCTCGAATAAATCGAGGTGTAATAATTTTTGCTCCTCGCTCGAGCGGTCTAAAGGGCTCGCTCGAGTGAGGACAAACTATAAAAATATAGCTCTGGGCTCGCTTGAGCGGTCCCCAAAACAAAGGGGAAGCTCGCTCGAGCGAGGTCCCCAGTAAAGCTTCAGGCGGCTCGATTTAACCACTCGAGTGACCTCGATTTAACCGCTCGAGCGAGGTCAAGTGACCGCTCGAGCGAGGTCTAGTGACCGCTCGAGCGAGGATTTGTGCTCACTCGCGCGAGGCACCACTCAGTTCTTGAAATTATTGGTGCAGAAACATGGAGGTTATGCACTCCAATGATTCTAGTAACCTTTCTAAGCATATTCTAAATACATGAAATGTAGGTTTGACGTAGGATCGTGAAGCGTAAACCTCTACGAGAAAATGTGCATTGAAACTTCGTCGAGGTAGGAAATATTCTTGAAACATGTATTTTATTTCGTCAACTCATATATGCAGTGTAATTCTATCAAAAGGTTGAGTATTGTATGATCTTTCAAAAAGGGGTGTGTGCGTAAGCTTCAAGGTGAAACCATGAAGTCCCCAGGGGACGGAATATTGTAACGAGGGCATCTAAATGATGTATTAAATTAGTAGTATCCCAGGGATACAGATGAAAACAAACCGTGAAACTAAAGCATAATGATAAGGCCTAATGTACTAAAAATTAGCACAAGTCACGGTGAATAACTATAAGTAAAGCACATCGATATTTTGTTATTTAAGGTTTGATTAGAATACCCCACCGATGTGGCGAGATACTCACGACTGACGCGACAAGATATCCGTGATCGGTACGGCGGCCAATCCGTATACTTATAGTACATCCCAGGGATGTAGATTTAATAATAAACCCCGCCACCTATGAGAAAGGGGCTTGAGCAGTATTCCCAGAGAATACATGTAACAATTGTCTAGTAGACGACGATGGTAGGTATTCCATCGGGGCTCGATGCTATATTGCTCGGGGATTATTTAAGTTAAAGGTTTAAGTAATTAGGCCGAATTCATAACTCAACCAGTAAGATGAGAACAAACAACATCATAAAAGGAAATCAGCTGTATTGCTCAGGGATTATTTAAGTTAAAGGTTTTAGTTATTCTAGTTATATCATTTGTTCTGTTTAAAAGTGATACCTAGTAAATTGTGCTTTCAAAATGGCTAACATATATGTGAGATTTAATCTATATGTTCACTTTGTTTCCCTATTGAGCTAGGATGTAGCTCACCCCTTAGATTATACGTCGCAGGTTTAGGACTAGCGGCAGCAAGAACTTCTGGAGACTTTGATCCAGGGGATTCAGACTACGTACCCACTGAGGAGTCAGAGCCTCCTCCTGAGGAAATCTTCTAGGAGACCCTTTGCGTACTTTGAGAGTGAGTTGAGAGTATTAGGCATGGCTTGGTATATCAAGCCTCTTTATTGAATGTAATTAAATACGGTATGCTTTTGATAAAACATTTGGGATAAACATTTATCTAACGGCTTGGGTAAGTTCTTATGCCCATGAATTGGCATGGGACAAGGACTGCCTTTAGGGACCATAACTATTTTTATTCATGAGAATTCGTTTAGAGTAAAATTTTGGCTTGTATATACCAAAGGTATCATAAAGGTTTCATGGGCACAGCCTTGAGGGTCGTGCTGATGGCACGGATTTTAGAGCACAGAAATTTGGGCTGTCACAGTTGGTATCAAAGCCTTTCTTTTTAGTTCTGGCTATCATCTCGTCAGAATATATGGACTTCTGCTAACGAAACCGTGGTTTCTCATGCAGACCGTTATGTTTCCTAGAGCAAGAGGCTGACTCAGGGGTGGTCATGATAGGAATTTACGCAGTAGAGATGGTTTCGTCTCGCCTACAAACAGGGTACCATTAGGAAACAGGGAGATTTCCGAGGGCAGTGGCCAAGGAGAAAGCCAAAATCAAGCAGAAGATCAGGATCGAGATCGTCAGGATCAAAATCAGAGGAAACAAGATAGAGTGAGGGAGAGGAATGAAGAAAGAGAGGAGTGTCAAAGGATGATGCACACAATAGAGACAATGGCAACTGTCATGGCACAGCAAGCAGCATCCTTAGCAGCACATGCAACCCCAGAACCACAACGGACACCTACACCTCCAGTAGGACCTACACCACCAGTGGCTTCGGCATTTACCGAGTTCAGAAGGATGAGACCTCCCAACTTTTCAGGACAGGCAGACATAATGGCAGCCGAAAACTAGCTGGGTGAAATGGAAAAGGTGTTTAGTGTACTCACATGCACAGAGGACGAGAGCGTCCGTTGGGCGGCATATATGCTAGATGGGGAGGCTGGACCTTGGTGGAAATCCATTTCGCGAACGAGAGCACAAGAAACTCCAGATATGCGGTGGACTTGGGATAAATTCGTAGAAGAATTTAATAAGCAATATTTTCTTGAAGTTGTGAGAAATCAGATGGAGACCCAATTTTTGCAACTAATGAAAGGAAGGATGACCCTGAGAGAGTACAGAGTAGAATTCATGAGACTGACTCGCTTCTTTCCAGACTACGTAATTTCGAATGTGATGAAAGCGAAGAGGTTCCAACAGGGTTTAAGGTCGGACATCCAAGGAGGGGTTGCGCTCTTCCAGCTAAAGACCTTCGGAGAGGTAATGAGTAAGGCATTAGTAGTCGAAGAAGAAAATAATAACCGATACCGTCAGAGAGAACAACAGAGAAGAGGAAGCATAGATCCAAGCAGGACGGGGAGTTATGAATCGGTACATAAGAAACCAAGGTTTGTAGCACCGAATCAGAGCCAACCGTTCCAGACAGGGTATGGGAGAGTTGCACAACAAACTACTCATCAACGTTTTCCATTACTGGCATCAGGGAGACCGATGAGGTATGAGGGTCCTGCTATTCCCTGCGGGGCTACAGCTACACAAGGTTTTTCGAGAGCTGCTACTTCAACACCAAGGGAGACTTGTGCCAAGTGTGGCAAGTCCCATAAAACGGCGGATTGTAGGCAAGGAATGCGAGGCTGTTTCAAATGTGGCAAGATAGGCCACGTGATTAGAGATTGCCCTGAGGCAGTTAAAGAAAAGACGGCCCCAGCTTCCATGCCACGACCTATTCAATCACGAAAGCCAGTTGTTCAAGAGAGAGCCTACGCAGTTACCGCCCAGGAAGCAGGGAGTGTACACGACATCATCCAAGGTGAGATTTCCTTTAAATAATAAAAAAAATTCCAGTTGTTATACCATTTTAGATAGAGAATGTATATTCATTAGGATTGTGTAGAGAACCGTTATATGCGTTAAAAATTCTAAATAAAGTATATGCTATGTATGTATATGTATGTGTTATAGGTACATTACAAGTCTATGAAAAAGGGTGCTATGTAGCACATGACGCACGAGTGCTAATAGACCCAGGGTCTACCCACTCCTTCATCACCCCTAGATTTGCAAAGAAGATGAAGATTGTTACGGAGACACTGGACTTTGTGTTATCAGTGTCTATCCCAACAGGAGAATTAGTGGACATAGAGTCAGTCTGCAAATCGGTAGTGGTAAGCGTTCGGGACCACGTTGTCTACGAACTAGATGCAAATTTAATATTGTTGGACATGCAAGGATTCGACGTGATCCTTGGCATGGATTGGCTGTCTCATCATTGCGCAACAGTGGATTGCAAGGACAAGATTATCATTTTCCGACCTAACACGAGGAAATCATTTCGATTTCGAGGAGAGAGATCGACACAGGTGCCATGTGACAGCCCGAATTTCGAAACCCCAAAATCCGTGCCATCAGCAAGGCCTTCAAGGCCGTGCCCCGGGTTCCTTACGAAACATTGGTATATACAATCTAAAATTTTAATTGAAGCACTCATAGCTACAAAACTCAATAAAATAATCAAGGTGTCGCAAGGCAGTCCTTGTCCCATGCCATTTCATGGACATAAGAACTTACCCAAATGGTTGGTAATAACAGTTCATCCTAGGCGTTCTATCAAGGAATGGAAATTAAAACATTCAAAAGAAAAGAGGCTTGATATACCAAGCCATACATAGCACTCTCTCAACTCACTCTCAAAATATGCAGCGGGTTTCCTAGAAGAATTCCTCAGGAGGAGATTCTGACTCTTCTGTGGGCACGAAAATCGAAGCCCTTGGATCAGCTTCTTCCGAAGTCCTTGCTGTCGCTAGTCCTGGACCTGCGACATATAGTCTAAGGGGGGTGAGCTACATCCTAGCTCCGTAGGGAAAACAAAAAGAACATATAGATCAACCTTCACACATATGTCAGTAATTTAACAAGCATGGAATTATAAGGTAATCGCTTATGGACAACAATTTGAATAACAGGAAATACCCAATGATTTTGGTCGTTACTTAGAATGGTTTCGTTTAATCTCCTTATTTGTTTAGTTGTGAAATTTGGCCTAATCACTTAAATCTTAACTTAAGTAGTCCCCGAGCAATATAGCATCGAGCCCCGATGGAATACCCACCATCGTCGTCTAACTAGACAGTTATTACTATACGTATCCCCTGGGGATACTGCCCAAGCCCCTTTCTCATAGGTGGCGGGTCTATTCTCAATCTACATCCCTGGGATGTGTTATAAATGTACGGATTGGCTGCCGTACCGGTCACGGATATCCTGCCGAGTCAGTCGTGGGTATCCCGCCATGTCGGTGGGGTATTCTAATCAACCTTAAATAATAAAAATATCAATGTGCTTTACATATAGTTATTCACCATGATTGTGCTAATTATATTACATTAGGCCTTATCACATTACCTTCGTTTCTCTGTTTGTTTTCATCTGCATCCCTGGGATGCCCCATACTGCTGCACCCTCTTTGATGAAACTACATGATTTTTCGTCCCCTGGGGACCTCAAGATTTTCACATTGTAACACACACACACACCCTTATCATAAGGGTTCATGAAATATATATGACTATTTAAAATGATTATACTACGCATATAAGTTCACGGGATAATGCACATGTTTCAAGAATATTCCCTACCTCGACGAAACTCAAGGCACGCCTGCTCGTAGAGGGTTATAATGCAACAAACCTACATTTCAAAAATAGGTTTAGAACAATCTAAAGTCATTGGGGTGTATGACCCCCAAGTTTCTTATATTCGAAAAACCAAGATCTGAGTGGTCACCGACTCGCCACGCCACTTATCCTCGCCGAAGCGGTCATTTGACCTCGCCGAGCGGTCTCTTGACCTCGCCGAAGCGTTAAATCGAGGTCGCCGAGCTGGTTAAATCGAGCTCAATTATTATTAGGACCTCGCCGAGCGAAGCTTCCCTTTAGTTTTGGGGACCGCCGAGCGAGCCCGTGAGTTATATTTCCTTCTATTCAACCCCGCTCGAGCGAGCCTTTTAGACCGCTCGAGCGAGGAACGATGATTTTGTTCCTCGATCGGATCGAGAACATGCTTCCTTCCTTCATGTTACCTTAATCTCATAAAAAGAAATATTCAGCCAACATTCTTCCTACTATTTAAAACATTCCTAGGCATCTATCATGTCTTTAACGTACCTCTGACGATGATTCACGCGCAAGTTCGATTCACGACTCAAAATTTTACTAGGCCAACAGGCCTCTAAGGTTCTTTCTTCCAGTCTCTTCCTCTAATCTCCTTTGCTGACTTGAGTCCCAACGAACCCTAGTTCTCTACTAGGCTCTTTTCTTCTTTCTCTCTATATTCTCCTTCTCTCTCTATTTAGGTTAGAATAGAATTACGTAAGGGTTCCTCTCTCTCTCTTTCACTTTTATATCTATAAGTTAGGGATATGCTAGTGTGTTTCCCACATACACACTTAGTGTCTTTGGTTCGTTTTGGTCTCCTTGTGAAACACATGTACCTATGTGTAAAGCATGCCGTACACTCATCTCAAAAATCTGGGGTTGTGACATGCCACTCATATCTGCAGTCAGAGCAGAACGTTTAATCAGAAAGGGGTGTAGCGGTTATTTGGCGTTTCTGAAAGAAGATAAAGAAGAAAAGAATGTTATCTCTGAGATAGCAGTAGTGCGAGAATTCCCAGACGTATTTTCAGAAGAATTGCCGGGATTACCCCCAGAAAGAGAAGTGGAATTTGCTATCGACTTAGCACCAGGAACGAAGCTTGTTTCAAAGGCCCCTTACAGGATGGCTCCTGCAGAGTTGAAAGAGTTGAAAGAGCAGTTGCAAGAGCTCATGGATAAAGGATTCATAAGATCAACCGTGTCTCCATGGGGAGCACCAGTTCTATTTGTGAAAAAGAAAGATGGGTCGATGCGATTGTGCATTGACTACCGTCAATTGAATAAAGTCACTGTGAAGAATCGATATCCGTTGCCAAGAATAGATGACTTGTTCGATCAGTTACAAGGAGCGAAACATTTTTCCAAGATCGATCTGAGATCTGGATACCATCAGTTAAGGGTCAAGGCTGAGGACATTCAGAAGACGGCATTTAGAACACGGTATGGACACTATAAATTTTTAGTGATGCCATTCGGATTGACGAATGCACCGGCGTCGTTTATGGGCTTAATGAATCTGGTGTTTAAACCACACCTAGACTCCTGCGTGGTCGTGTTTGTTGATGATATCTTGATTTACTCAAAATCGAAGACGGAGCATGAAGAACACTTACGAGTCGCTCTACAAACCTTGCGAGAACACCAATTGTACGCCAAGCTCAGCAAATATGAGTTCTGGCTAGAAGAGGTTAGCTTTTTAGGACATGTCGTCTCAAAGCATGGTGTCACAGTAGATCCCTCTAAGATCGAGGCAGTAGTGAACTGGGAACAACCAAAGACCGTGACAGATGTCGAAAGTTTCCTTGGACTAGCAGGTTATTATCGACATTTCGTTGAGGGTTTTTCAAAAATATCAAGACCTCTTACGAGGCTTACAAGAAAGGATTAGAGTTTGAGTGGAGTGAGGCGTGCGAGAAGAGTTTTCAAGAACACAAGAAGAAACTCACCTCAGCTCCAGTGTTAGCCATTCCATCAGGCAGTGGAGGATTCGCAGTCTACAGTGATGCTTCATATAACAGGTTGGGTTGTGTACTAAATCAATATAAAAAGGTAATAGCTTACGGGTCAAGACAGTTGAAAGAGCACGAAAAGAACTACCCAACACATGATCTGGAACTAGCAGCGGTCATATTCGCATTGAAGATATGGCGACATTATTTATACGGAGAAATGTTTGAAATTTTCACTGACCATAAGAGCCTCAGATATCTGTTTACACAGAAGGAACTAAATATGAGGCAGCGCAGATGGATGAAATTCCTCAAAGACTACGACTGTTCCATACAGTACCATCCAGGCAAAGCTAACGTAGTGGCTGATGCCTTGAGTCAGAAGAGTTCAACTCAGTTGGCTAGTCTAATTTCGGTTATACATCGATGGAAACTGTTGGAAGATCTAGCACTATGTGGTGCAGACATACAGCCACAAGCCACAAGAGCCTTCTTAGCCAGCATATCAGTGAAACCGGTGATATTCGAACACATACGAGAACTATAGATGAAAGACCCAATTCTAACCAAGATACATCAAGATGTAACTGAAGGTATTACATCTGAGTTTTCGATTAAGGAGGATGGTTCCTTAGTGGTCAAGGGCCGACTTTGCATTCCAGACAATGCCGATCTGCGACGAACAATTCTTGATGAATCTCACAAGTCAAGCTATGCTATCCACCCGGGAAGCATAAAGATGTATCAAGATTTGAAAAAGAATTACTGATGGAGAGGCTTGAAACAAGATGTAGCAGAGTACGTGTCGTGATGTTTGACGTGCCAACAAGTGAAGATCGATCACAGACACCCCGCAGGCCTATTACAGCCTCTACCCATACCGGAATGGAAGTGGGAATCTATCTCCATGGATTTCATAGTCAGTCTACCGCGAACTACAAAGAAGTATAATGCCATTTGGGTAGTAGTCGATCGATTCACTAAGTCAACACACTTCTTGCCTTACAACACAATGTACACGACGGGAAGACTGGCAGAGCTCTATATGAAAGAGATTGTCCGTTTACATGGGATTCCGAGTAGCATTATTTCAGACCGGGACCCATTATATACATTAAAGTTTTAGAAGAAATTTCAAGAAGGAATGGGAACGAGACTAGATTTTAGTACGGCGTTCCACCCACAAACCGACGGACAGACTGAAAGGGTCAATCAAATCATTGAAGACATGCTTAGGGCATGTATGTTGGAATTACAAGGATCATGGGATCAACATCTGCCATTAATCGAGTTCGCATATAACAATAGTTTTCAGACGAGCATCGGGATGGCGCCGTATGAAGCCTTATACGGAAGACGATGCAAATCGCCAATCAATTGGGAGGAAATTGGCGAGAAATTTGTTTTGGGACCCGAGCTACTTGAAGATAACACAGCTATTGTCTGCATGATCAGGGAAAGACTAAAGGCGGCTCAAAGCAGACAGAAAAGCTACGCTGACATCAAGTGGACAAGCGTGAACTTTAAGGTGGGAGAACATGTTTTCGTGAAAGTGTCGCCTATGAAAGGCGTGATGAGGTTCGGAAAGAGAGGCAAGCTAAGTCCCCACTACCTTGGACCGTTTGAAGTTTTGGGTCGAGTAGGAGAAGTAGCCTACCGCGTTGGATTGCCACCATTGTTTGATCAGGTACACAATGTATTCCACGTATCTATGCTCAAGAAGTATCTCAATGACCCTGATCACGTGCTGAGCGGCCAATCATTCAAAATGCATGAAGATATGACCATGATTGAAGAGCCGGTAGAAATTTTAGATCGAAAGGAACAAGTGTTGCGAACAAAGGTTATTCCCTTAGTGCTTGTTCGATGGAAGAACCATCCGGTCGAAGAAGCAACGTGGGAACGGGAGGCTGACGTCAAAGAACAATACCCCAATTTGTTCAAGGACACTAGCTAGTTTTCTTTATAAGTATGATGAAGTGCAAATGTTTTTTTTTTATTATTATCAATTTATAGTTAAAACGAACCAAATGGGTGCTATTAAAATTAGAGCATAATAAAATATTTTTTTGCCTGAACAAAAATTTTCAAGAGAAGTAAATTGGAATGATTAGTATATATAGTCATGCGTAAGTAGTGTTCTAAATGCTAGGGAGACTAGTAAAGATGTGAACTTGTGAGGACAAGAACACGTCGTTTGGCTCGCTCGAGCGATATATTATACTCGCTCGCGCGAGTCACATGAAATAATAAAAAGAAAGTTCCTGGCATCGCTCGAGCGAGGGGTAGTGACCGCTCGAGCGAGGTTTACCAACCGCTCGAGTGAGGCCATAAATTGTAACATTTAGCGTCCTGGGCTTGCTCGAGAGATAACTAACGACCGCTCAAGCGACGACGGACTATATATAGCAGACGGAAGGCAGAACATCCATTTCATCTTCAAGCAAGGAATTGGAGCCGAGCGAAGGGTTTAGGGCTTGTCATCTTCAACCTTTTCCCGTCCGATTCGAGCCGGATTGAGACGATCCGATCCGTTAAAAAAAAACCTTCTTCTAGGTAAAATCTACCCCTTTCTGAAATTTTTCATAGTTTGAAAAGCTCTTTAGACATCTAATGGCTTCAAGCCCTAATCCACAACCTAGAAAGTGGATGGCGAATCGATCGCCGTCGGCGCGCAACAAAGCGTCGCAAGCTTCACAACCATCACCAAACCCATCCACCACCCCAATCACACTAGACGATTGGTGGGGGGCCAAAGTGTTCGAAACCGAATGGGATATACATCCCTCTTGTTTTGGGGATCCAACGTCCACCCAATGGACATCGGACTTCCTCACCAACAACAACCTTAAAACCTTACTTACGCCGTTCAGAGATCGATATTACCCGAGACTTGTGAAATTATTTTACCAAACCCTAAATATGAACGTGAATGAGGACGCTATCCTCGTCATGATCGATGGAAATGAACTAATCTTTAACTGTGCCAAAATTTCATCGGTCATGAAATGTGCCCACATCTATACCCCTAGCCCACTCATCCTACCACCTTTTTCTGGGAACGTGGAATTCCCAATGATTATTTCCGACATCACCGGCGGTACGTCCGCTTCAGGTCAATCTATTACCTGATCACAGCTACCGCCGCGTATGTGGCTTCTAGACGTTATTTTTAAAAAGAATCTACACCCAACCGGCCATGACCAAGAACACCGTGACGCGTTTCTGTGGGCCTTACACACCGCATTCCATAACAGGTGGATCAACACACCTATGGTCATCATAAAAGGCATGGCACATGCCTATAAAAGGAATGTAAAGGGTGTTGTTCCTCGACCCATCAACCGACTACCTTATGCTCGGTTGATTTCCCGACTCCTAGACTCACGGAATGGAAAGGGAGGATTTAAAATCCGAACCGACGAGTTATTCCTCACCGATAACGTCGTCCCCTATTTGGCCCAAGACTGGAGCCAAAACCTAAAGAGTCTTCAAACTAGCATCAATAAAAAAAGAGACCGTCAAGTCTCCCGACAAACCACGCATCAAGCGTCGGCAGGATCGACCACTCCCTCTACCTCTTTTTCACAGCCCATACCCACTACCGACACTGCCATGATGCGGGAGATCCTTCAGCAGGGGCGGGAGATCAGATTGCATCAGAGGTTTCAGGAGGCACTACTTATCGAACTCATGGGCCAGGCTTACCCGCAGTCATACATGCAGCGCGTCGGTGCTATGAGAGATGCTATTTTTGGAGCGTCTTGTGACGGGGGCACACGGCGTGGCCATCCGGGTCAGCCGTTGGGCTACTTTTCCTCTCCAAGTGTTGAGCATGACTGGTGCGTCAAGGCCATGAGGGCGGCACCGTATGTACTGGGCTGAGCCACGTTGGCGTCGCGACATATTGGGGTGGAGGGTGAAGACTTGGTCGCGACACGGTCGCGACATGGACGAGACATGATCAGTTGGGCTAGCATGGCGGGGCGTTGCAGGGTGAATAGTAAAGTATGACAAACCAAGGGGTTTGAGGTCCTCCCGCCATTTCGCCTGAATTACTGTTTTACCCTTATATAGAGGGACATGAGTTGGGGTCCCCCGACCCTACACGTGCACTAGCCTTGTGAGCTTATGTGCGTGCATCCGGGCCCCGCTTAAGGCGTGGTCGTCCTAGTTACGTCGTGTACTAGGGCCATCGCGTTGGTGGTTCCCAACCATCTTCGAGGTGCGGGTTCTAGCCCAAAGGGGGCTTGATGTATGCTCGTCGCTGCCTATCGCTATATCACTCGTCGTTGCATGTTGCCTTACGTTTATCGTTGCCTGTTGTCTTGACAATCGTCGTTGCTGGCTCTAACCTGTTGCGTTACTTCGCAGGGCAAAGTCCGAACATAGAGGTTGAGGTGAAGCTTGAGTAGGACAAGCCTTCCACCCTTTGTAGCATCTGGGAATCTGCATCGCGTGCCTCATTTGAGAGAAATAGGCTGACTTAGCACAGCGGGCATTAAGTGCCGCACGGGCTGACACTGCTAGAAGAGTGACCTCGTGACATTTGGTATTAAAGCCACAGTGATGGCTGAGATGGAAGGGACCAGTGAGGATGTAAGACGACGGACAAGAGAATGATCAACAAGGGAACGACTAGATAGTTTGGAAGCTCAATCGGACCAGCTCGAGTCGGTGGTATCGGTAATGAAACTACATGGGGAACGACTGAATAAGCATGAAAGGATCAATGCCGATCTGGCTGAGACCGTAGAGCAATTGGCAGCAGAGGTACGAGAAATCAAGGTCACGTTGGAGGAGGTACGTGACGAGATGAACGTACTGAAAAAGCTCATCCTGGCAATGCGTAGGGTGCCAAGAGGACGCCGACACCTCGATTTAAGTTCCCCGAGCCAGAGACGTTCAAGGACTCCCGCGAGGCGAAGGACCTCGAGAACTTCATATGGGACGTGGAGGAGTACCTCGAAACGCTGAGGGACCTCGATGCTAAAGTTAAGCTAAGAATTGCATCGAGATACTTGGTCGGTGATGCCAAGTTATGGTGCAGGCACCGAGTGTCAAAGGTGCGCATGGAGAATGGTGCAGTCGATTCTTGAGCCGATCTGAAGAAAGAGCTGCGGGCTCAATTTCTACCTACCAACGTCGGATGGTCAGCACGAAAGGCATTATCGAAGTTGAAGCATACGGGACCATTGCACGAGTACATTAAGACTTTCACGAGCCTGATGTTAGACATTGACGAAATGAGCGAGAAGGATCGGATCTTCTACTTTATAGATGGCTTGGCGCCATGGGCGCAGCGGGAGTTAACTTATATAGGGTTAAAGACCCTAGATGAGAATTTGGCTGTTGCGGAGCTGCTAATCGAACACCGCTTTGAGAAAGAAAAGGCAGTCCAAGCATCAACTGACAATGTTGACAAGCAGGGAAAGAAGCAAAATGATACAGCTAATGTGCGATTTGGTTAGGACAAAGGCAGTAGGTACGAAAAGAAGAGAGACGAAAGGTCAAGCAAGAAGGGCTGCTTCCTGTGTAATGGGCCACATCTGGTGCGAGATTGTCCAGAGAAGGCTGCCTTGAACGCGATGGTCGCGGAAAAAGAAAAGAAAAAGGTTGTTGATGAGGCGCCCATTGCTAGAGTAGGGGCACTCCGACTAATTGACTGTTGAGAAAGAAGCACACCGCGGTCTTATTGGTGTGGGCCGTGGGAAGACTCAGGCAACAACTGTGTACAGTTTTGGGCATGTACAGTTTTGCTACATAGAGTGAAGGCAGGGTGCTGTCGAGGAACCGTGGCAGGTAACATACAAGACTGAACTTCAGAATGTGTGCCTTTGTCAACGAGGACATTGACGATTTTGAGTGGAGGAGGATGTGACGGGGGCACGCGGCGTGGCCATCCGGGTCAGCCGTAGGGCTACTTTTCCTCTCCAAGTGTGACAGCCCGGATTTCGGCACCCCGAAACCCGTGCCATCAGCACAATCATCTTGACTGTGCCCCTTAGCTAAGCACGGAACATTGGCATATCAAGCATAAAATGAAATAATAAAGGAGCTGCGGAATTTAAATCTATATTAAGTAATTCTCCAAAAGACAGTTCTACCCTCATGCCTCTGCATGAATGGAGAACCGATCCAAACCATCGATGATAGCAATCATCACGGATGGTTCGTCCTAAAAGAATAATCCCAACTCAATGTATACATGGTTTAAACAACAAGGCTTGACATACCAAGCCGTACCAATCTCTCTCAAAAAGCCCTCAAAGTGGCACAACGGAGTCCTCTAGAAGAAGCCCTTAGGAGGTGACTCCAACTCGTCTCCGGCCGCAAGGTCCGACTCACCGGGTCATCTCCTCAAGCATGGCATTGCTAGTAGTGGACCTCAGGGTGAGCTACATCCTAGCTCAATAGGGAACAAAACACAGTTGAACATATAAATTATTACTCACATATATTCCATGATATGCCATGCATGATGTGTCTATGCAATTACTGATGAAACAGTTAAAAAGTATTATATTTTACTGGTAGTTCACTCGTGTCTTTTATTTACTCATGAATAATGCTGAAAAGGCCTAAAGCAAAACTTAAACTTTCAACTTAAGTAATCCCCGAGCAATATAGCATCGAGCCCCGATGAGATACCCTTCATCGTCATCTATATAGACGCTTTTAACGTATTCCCTGAGAATACAAATAGTACCCAAGCCCCTTTCCCCTGGGGATTGGTGGCGGGGTTTCACTTGTCTCAAATCAACACCCCTGGGGTGTGCTTACTATGTACGGATAAGCCTCGTGCTTACCGGCTTTTCGCCACCAGACGGTCACGGATATCCTGCCGTGTCAGTCGTGGATATCCCGCCACGTCAGTGGGGTACCCTATCAAACCTCAAATAACAAAAATATCGGTGCCTTACATATAGTTATTCACCGTGTAAGTGTGCTATCTTATATCAGTTAGGCCCTATCAAACATGATTCAATCTCGGATACATCCCTGGGATGTATCCATTCACTTGCATCACACCTGATGCCCTTATCTCTCCACTTTATCATCCCCTGGGGATGGCTCATTATAATTACTCTTATGGATGTCACACACACACACTCTTTTCAAAATTCTTAAGCAATAAAACATTTGAATTGAATTCTATATCACTACATACATGCTCTTGTAAAATAAAGTACATGTTCAAGGTGTTCCCTACCTTAAGTCTTTGTTTGCACAACGCATCAAGGTCCCACGTGGCTCCTTGTACACTAGCTCACACGTACCACCTATGGTACCACATAACAGGTGAAACACATCACTAAGGATGCAATAAAGGAGGTCCAAGACCCTCCATGAAGCTTAAAGTCAAACTCAAAAGTCAACAAAATTTAGCACAGTCGATTAATCGAACTCCAAAATCGATTAATCGAATCTGATTCGATTAATCGATTTCTAAAATCGATTAATCAAAAGTCAATATCGATTAATCGATTCTCAAATCGATTAATCGAGATTCCCATTCGATTAATCGAAACCTAATTTGATTAATCGAAATTCTCCACTCTATCTGTCGATTCTCAATTCGAGTAATCGAGTTCCTAAAATCGATTAATCGATCCCAAATCGATTAATCGAAAATTGAAATCGATTAATCGAAATCCCATTTCGATTAGTCGATTTTCCCAAGTCATTTCCTCCAGCCCCCCTTGGGTCCACTGGAGGTTCCCAGTCGATTAATCGATACCTAAATCGATTAATCGAAATCCAAAGTCGATTAATCGAACTCCAATTCGATTAATCGAAATCGGGGTCCACTGACTTTTCAACTTCCTGGCCAATTTCGATTAATCGAAACCCAATTTCGATTAATCGAAATTGTCAGATTCAGCCCCCTTTTGGCTGTTCTTCTCAATCTTTTTCCACACTTTTTCCTCTATTTTTCTAAACCATTTACCTATGATTTACACCATTTTCAACTACAATCTAACCTCTACAATCTATGCATTTCATTCACAAAAGTTTACCTTGAATCAATCTCAAATTGATTTCAAATCAAGTGGTTGGAAGGCTAGGGTTCCAGCTTTGCTTCTAGCGGATCCCTCGCGTCGAATCCGACGTTTATTGCTCGAATCTCCCTTCCTCAACTAGCATTTACTCCTTGTATTAATCACCCTCTTTACTCCTCTCTCTCTCTTCTTTACTTCTCTCTCAACAACCAAACTATTGATTTTAGGGTTATTAAACCCTTTTTATCCCCCCCCTAGCTTGTGTGTTGAGCACATGCACCCCAATAGGTGTATGTGACTTCAGATTCACAACACACACCACATGGTTTCACAAACCATCTCATCTCATTCACTCATCACACTCTACGCTAATTATCGAACTCCTAATTGGTCAAACCTGTGACCGATCGGGCACGGATCCCAAGGTCATAGTTTAGCGTGATTTTTCAAGCTATTACACCAAGTGTTGAGCATGAATGGTGCGTCAAGGCCATGAGGGCGGCACCGTATGTACTGGGCTGAGCCACGTTGGCATCGCGACACGTTGGGGTGGAGGGTGAAGACTTGGTCGCGACACTGTCGCGACATGGACGCGACATGGTCAGTTGGGCTAGCGTTGCGGGGCGTTGCAGGGTGAATAGTAAAGTATGACAAACCAAGGGGTTTGAGGTCCTCCCACCATTTCGCCTGAATTATTGTTTTACCCTTATATAGGGGGACATGAGTTGGGGTCCCCCGACCCTACACGTGCACTAGCCTCGTGGGCTTATGTGCGTGCATCCAGGCCACGCTTAGGGCGTGGTCGTCCTAGTTACGTCGTGTACTAGGGCCATTGCGTTGGTGATTTCCAACCACCTTCGAGGTGCGAGTTCTAGCCCAAAGGAGGCTTGATGTATGCTCGTCGCTGCCTATCGCTATATCACTCGTCGTTGCATGTTGCCTTACGTTCATCGTTGCCTGTTGCCTTGACAATCATCATTGCCGGCTCTAACCTGTTGCGTTGCTTCGCAGGGCGAAGTCCGAACGTAGAGGTTGAGGTGAAGCTTGAGTAGGACAAGCCTTCCACCCTTCGTAGCATCTGGGAATCCGCATCCCGTGCCTCATTTGAGAGAAATAGGCTGACTTAGCGCAGCGGGCGTTAAGTTCCGCACGGGCTGACACTGCTAGAAGAGTGACCCCGTGACAGTCTAGCTCGGGCCCTGCTACGAGGAGCGCTACAGCGGGTACCACTACCGCCAGGGTGGTCGACGAAGATGAGGATGACGAGGACTATGAGGATGATGAGGGCTCCGGCGACGATGATGACGACTATGAGGAGGATGATGACTAGGTAGTCACATATTTTTATTTTTGGAAAAAAATTAAAATGTAATATTTTGTTGGTGAGGTGATTTTGGCCAGTTATTTACAAGCTATCGTGACATGAATGTCACAAAATTTTTTATGGATGGTTAACGTAATGTTTGTATAGCTATTTAGCATTATTATAACAATTATTTGCATACTAATGAAGATACTTGATGGTATCAGCATTATTCTTGATATCATCATCATTCTCGACTATATGGGTATAAGTTGACACAGTTTAACGCAAGTTGTTGCGAGATTTGACCATTTGCTCAATTACCAGATGTTGTGTGAAGCTAGCCTATTCATGGCTTGACAGTAGTAGTAGTACCTAGTACGCGAGTAGCGTCGATTTTCGAGGACGAAAATCGTATAAGTTGGGGTGATTGTCACAACCCTAGATTTTGGGAAACGTGCACGTCATGCACCATACACATGTATATGTGTTTCACAAGGAAACCAAAACTAACCTGTATACGCTATGTGTGTATATGGGAAACACACTAGTATTCCCTATCTTATAAGTATATAAGTGAAAGAGAGAGGAGAGAAGAGCCCCATACGTAACTCAATTCTAGCCTAAATAGAGAGGAGTAATAGAGAGAAAGAAAAGAAGAGCCTAGTAAAGAATTAGGGTTTTGTTGGGACTTAAATCGGTGGAAGATTTGAAGCAAAGGTTGGAGGAGGAACCTTGGAGATCTGTTCGTCTAGTAGAATTTTGAATCGTGGATCGAACTTGCGCGAGACCTATCGTTAGAGGTATGTTAAAGGCATGATAAATGCTTAGGCATGTTTTAAATAATGAATAGAATGTTGGTTGAATAATTTCAATGATATTAAGGGCTGAATGAGGGGAGAAATAGTTTTCTCAAACAGATCGAGGTGTAAAAATTTTCGCTCCTCACTCGAGCGGTCTAAAGGGCTCGCTCGAGCGAGGACAAACTATAAAAATATAGCTCTGGGCTTCCTCGAGCAGTCCCCAAAACAAAGGAGAAGCTCGCTCGAGCGAGGTCCCCAGTAAAGCTTCAGGCGGCTCGATTTAACCGCTCGAGCGAGGTCAAGTGACCACTCGAGCGAGGTCAAGTGACCGCTCGAGTGAGGATTTGTGCTCGCTCGCGCGAGGCACCACTCAATTCTTGAAATTATTGGTGCAGAAACATCGAGGTTATGCGCTCCAATGATTCTAGTAACCTTTCTAAGCATATTCTAAATACATGAAATGTAGGTTTGACGTAGGATCGTGAAGCGTAAACTTCTACGAGAAAACGTGCATTGAAACTTCGTCGAGGTAGGGAATATTCTTGAAACATGTATTTTATTTCGTCAACTCATATATGCAGTGTAATTCTATCAAAAGGTTGAGTATTGTATGATCTTTCAAAAAGGGGTGTGTGCGTAAGCTTCAAGGTGAAACCATGAAATCCCCAGGGGACGGAATATTGTAACGAGGGCATCTAAATGATGTATTAAATCAGTAGTATCCCAGGGATACAGATGAAAACAAACCGTGAAACTAAAGCATAATGATAAGGCCTAATGTACTAAAAATTAGCACAAGTCACGGTGAATAACTATAAGTAAAGCACATCGATATTTTATTATTTGAGGTTTGATTAGAATACCCCACTGACGTGGCGGGATACTCACGACTGACGCGATAGGATATCCGTGACCGGTATGGCGGCCAATCCGTATACTTATAGCACATCCCAGGGATGTAGATTTAATAATAGACCCCGTCACCTATGAGAAAGGGGCTTGGGCAGTATTCCCAGGGAATACATGTAACAATTGTCTAGTAGACGACGATGGTGGGTATTCCATCGGGGCTCGATGGTGTATTGCTCGGGGATTATTTAAGTTAAAGGTTTAAGTGATTAGGTCGAATTCATAACTAAACCAATAAGATGAGAACAAACAACATCATGAAAGGAAATCAGTTGTATCCATTTTAGTTATTCCAGTTATATCATTTGTTCTGTTTAAAAGTGATACCTAGTAAATTGTGCTTTTAAAACGGCTAACATATATGTGATATTTAATCTATATGTTCACTTTGTTTCCCTATTGAGCTAGGATGTAACTCACTCCTTAGACTATACGTCGCAGGTTCAGGACTAGCGGCAGCAAGGACTTCTGGAGACTTTGATCCAAGGAATTCAGACTACGTACTCACTGAGGAGTCAGAGCCTCCTCCTGAGGAATTCTTCTATGAGACCCTTTGCGTACTTTGAGAGTGAGTTGAAAGTATTAGGCATGGCTTGGTATATCAAGCCTCTTTATTGAATGTAATTAAATACGGTATGTTTTTGATAAAACATTTGGGATGAACATTTATTTAACGGCTTGGGTAAGTTCTTATGCCCATGAATTGGCATGGGACAAGGACTGCCTTTAGGGACTATAACTATTTTTATTCATGAGAATTCGTTTAGAGTAAAATTTTGGCTTGTATATACTAAAGGTATCGTAAAGGTTTCATGGGCACTGCTTTGAGGGTCGTGCTGATGGCACGGATTTTGGAGCGCCGAAATTCGGGCTGTCACAAGTTCGATTTCAGTTTAGCATGAAAATCGACCTGAACCGACGCGATAACACCGCTACCTATTTTTCATATTTTTTACATATAAAATATTGGCTTGGGTCACATTGACCCAGCGCGACTTGATTTTCGCCCTACCCAACCCAACCTCTTAGTCGACCTTAGTTGGATGTCTCATTCCTGATGCCCGACTCGATAAAATATTGGATTGCTCTATTGAATGACAACCCCACCCATGGAATACTGTCCGTGCACAAGCGTGAACCTTATTATAAAAATTCAATATAAATGGAAGAAATAGGAGCCAACATAGGGTCAGGGGTTACCAAGTCAAAAATTAAGAAAAAATCAGTGTAGGAAAAAAATTAAAAAATAAATAAATAATTTGATGGATTAGTCCGACCCGTTACTAAAACCCTTATAACTCGATCCTTATTATTCAATTTAACGAGAAAAAATTGCGAAAAAATATTTTTAAAACACAAAAATCACATTTTTCAAATAATCGCTTTTGTTTTAATAAAATGCGTTTTAATTGTGAAATAGCAAATTTTCAAAAAATATCGATTAAAATGTTTTTAAAAACAAATAGGCGAATTTGGTAACTATGACACCAATCAAAAATGTTTTCAAAAAATGGCATTTAAAAGTGTTATTGCCTCACCCTATTTATTACTCCCACAACATTTAAATAAAGAAAGCATTGTTGATTGGTGTCAATCAGACGATATAGAGCCTTTAACATCCCAATCATGCATAAAAAGATCTTGAGATCATGGGTCTTGTATCTGACAGTCAGATGTTGATTCCAAGTGACACACATATCAAAAATTGAACGTGATCATTGAAAACCATCAAAAGTGGTTCACGTTTACGAATTAGGATGTGTGCCACATGGAACCAAAATCTAACTCTTTGATGGTAGGCACGTGATCTAAAGATTTGTTATGTGAAATCTTGGGATGAAAAACGTTCTACAGCATCTAATTAAAATCAGTCAACGATGTTTTCCTTATTGAAGTGATACGACAGTAACTAAAAAAGTGTGGCAGTAACACTTATTTTAAGAGGTGTGACAATTACATAAAGTGTGGCTGTAACACTTCTCCTCTTAAATGATAGTTAAAGGAAATTGAAGGAGTGATTGTCATTTGAAGAACCGATTCAATGAGACCCTGATTGTGTTCCATTGTAGCCCAAGCTCAAAAAATGAGCTTTCCGAAGCAAATTTCAAAGAAAACATGACATCGCTTCTCAAGAAAATGGGCTGAAAATCCACAGCCCAGGAAGAACTCCCGGACGTAAGGAAAGCTCAGAAGGTCTCAAGAAATGCCATTTTCTCCGAAAAATCCTCGAGAAAGTGGATTTTCATGACTCTCAAAAGAGGTATTAGAAAAAGAGAGAAGAGAGAAGAGAGAGAAAAGAAAGAACCTTTAAAAGAGGTATTAGAAAAAGAGAAAAGAGAGAGAAAAGAAAGAACCTTTAAAAGGGCTTCTAAAAAAGTCAAAAATGATAAAAGTAAAGACTGATGGCTAAAAGGAAATATAGCTTCTAAAATATTTTAAAAGTTTAACTCTAGTTATTAAAGCAAGTCCCATGCCACCCATCACTTCACAAAAAAGTACTACATATCGTGCCCATATCAATTGGCGTAGAGATATTTCTATGCCCGAGCGCATTTTTCCCTTTCCCATATATATATATATATATATATATATATATATATATATATATATATATATATAATATCAAGTCAAGTGAATTGACTTGACCAGACCCGATTTTACTCGACCCGATCTGGCTCGACTTAGATGCTTCATGCCTTTCCCGACCGGACTCGATGGATCAAGTTTATCTCCCCCGACCCGATAAAAAAATTGGGGGAACGGTCCCAACCTGTTGACGCTCCAACTCTCGTGTGCCTCTTACATTTTTCATAGAAGCAAATATCGTGTTCAGCAATATTTGGGTGGGGCGTCGTTTCAATTCATTTTGGATAAAATTTAGGACACTTTTAGGGATTATAAACAAAATTATAAAAGATATTTAATATTTAAAAATTACTAAAACATCTATTAATATATTTAAAGTTCCCCGATATTAATCCCGGTGAGGCCTCCATGGTTCAAAAGTTTGGCCGATAATTTGTTTATAATCTAAAATATCCCTTAAAAAAAAATGTCTGGAGTGGAAAGTTTTGGTCGAAATTCAAAATTTCAGTTTTGGTCATGCCCGAAACCGAAAACGAAACCGCCATTTTGATCATGATGACACCTGTTGTTCGCATGATTTGTTGGCAGCCCCCTAGTGAATGTCTGTCTTTCCGAAATTGAGTAGCACACTACAAAAAATAAGACTATTAGCAGTAGCCAAAAATTAATTACCGCTATTAACAAAAAAATCACTGCTAATACGCTTGTCGCTAATAGTCTTAATAGCCTTTAATAATTTTTTTATTAATAGCGACAGCTTTTTACTGTAAAAAATTACCGCTAATAGTCTTATTTTTTGTAGTGACAGCTAATTTTCCATTCATAAAAACTAGAAAAGAAAAAAGGAAAATTATAAATGATGGAAAGTTTTTGGTAGATAATATTGCAGACAGCTTATGTGACGGGACGTGATTGGCTATAGTGCTTGGGCCCCTCTATGGGTGCAGTCAGTTGTATCGCACCACATAAACTGTCTGTAAAGTTGCCTACAAAAAATTGTCGACTACATAATTAACACCGTCAGCCAAGAAAAAAAGGAATTGGGTAGCAGCTCACACTCACAGAAAAAGGAACATGGTAGCTGGTGCACTAGCAAAGCAGTCCATGGACTTGAATGATCAGGTTGTTTTTCACTCAGTTTTGGAGAGGCTAATAGAAGCTAGAAGGCATTTTGGTAGGGCCGATAGGGATATTTTTTCGTTCCAATCTTCTGCACAACTGATCTTGAGATCAAGAGCATATCATCAGACGGTCAATTTTTTATTCCATGCAGCACACATTCCAAAAGAGTGACCCAAAGACTACCTGACATACATAATGCTCACAGGTCAACTTTTGTGATGTACGCCACATGAAATCAAAAAAATGACCGTTTGTTTACATGATCACAAGATAGTTGTGTAGAAGATTGGAATGAAAAATGATCTCCATTACCGGATTTAATGCCGTCAACAAGTTTCAACTATACGTGATGGATGATATTCAATTTTTGGTGAGGTTTAGTAGTCCCTTTTTGATTCACCTTTTTATGAAAACTCTTGCCTTGCAAAGAATAAAAAGTTTATGAACATGCATAAAGTTAAAAATAAGGGAGATTTACTTAAAAAAGGCCTCAGTGCCATATTTTTTTCATTTTTTTTCACCTAATAGTCAGGTGGTATTATTAATAACACAGGAGCGCCCCAGCACCCTATGAATGGGCAATCAAGCATTTTGCGCAATAGGGGTTAAAAAAGGTATAATATATTTTTTACCCTTAATATAAATATGCCCTTAATATAGATAAAATTATAGTTATGTCATGCCCTAAGAGAAGTTTGGTCCGTTTCCTTCCTTTCCCTCTCTTTCTCTCTCCTCTTTCTTTAGGTTAAATGACCTTCTACTTTCTCTCTCCTCTGATATTCATCTCTATTGAATAATATCTTAAATAGTAAATTAGGGGCATTATATAATTAACTATATGTATGCCGATGGGCAACTATAAAAGAAACATTATAAAAACACTGAAAATTCTAATTAACCTTGAATCCAACTTTATGTCATCACATTCAAAAATTTCTACCAAAATTTTTAAAATTTTCAAATATTTTTAATAATTCGTTGAAATAAGAGAAATTTCACCCAAAGTTTCGGAAGACCTATTGTGGCAATATTTTATTAAGGAAAAATTAGAAAAACAACCTTAAAAAATAAATATTTTAATAAAAAATTCTATAACTTAAACGTTTTAAAAAAACAATGCTTTCACAGTTTTTTGAAGTTCAGAGATTCGTAAAATCTCAAATCCTCATTAAAAAACAATACTTTTACGGATCGCAGAACTTTAAAAAATCGGGAGAGCATTGTTTTTTTAAAACGTTTAAGTTCTGAAATTTTTTATTAAAACGTTTATTTTTTAAGGTTGTTTTTCTAAAGTACCCTTTTATTAAATTTCGGATAAAATTGGAGAAATTTGTTATCATGATGTTTTCCAAACAACTTTTTATATAATTAGAAGAAGGCTATTTATCCCTAACTGGTTAATAGATGAATATGATGTCATGATTTTGATCACCGTGAATGTACTAATTGTAGAATTCCGGAGGCCTAACTCACACTACGAAAAATAAGACTATTAGCGGCAATTTTTTACAGCAAAAAATTGCCGCTATTAATAAAAAAGCTATTAAGACTATTACCGGCAAAGGTATTAGCAGCAGTTTTTTAGTTAATAGCGGCAATTTAACTGCCACTAATAGTCTTATTTTTTGTAGTGTCAACCTCACAAAATCAGCTTGTAAGGAAAGGGTTGCCCCAGGTTTATATAACTCAAAACCATGGATAACATAGGCGATGTGGGACTATCTATCACGCCCCCTCACGTGTACCATGTCTCTCTATATCGTCATGATTACTTGCTCTGATATCATGTAGAATTCCATAACATCATGCTCAAACATGCTAATCACACCATGTGATGGTGCTACTTACCAAGATCAATTGTGTTGAAGATTAGGACTAAAGGTACCTCCATCCTCTAATTCAAAGTAGTCGTTGGTTTTCATTATATATATGTGCCCTCAATAATTTGGTAGGTGCAATAGAGCTACCCTTTCGATATTTTTTAAAATGACCATCATCTCGTAAGTATAGTGTTGGAATATTGGTTGGACGGAATACAAAATCTAACCTTTGCTTTTTCAAAAAATATACACAAGTGGTTGCTCTGAGGATCCGAAACTGCATCTTCACGATTGACAGCCGGAGCCAGTTACCGTTACACCAAATAAAGACAAATAAATAAACTTTTAGGATTACTTCATTAATTCTATAATAAAAAGATTTCATCCTTTATTTCCTTTAAGTTTATTAATTATGCTTCTTCATACCTGTGGAGAATTTTTTAGTCAATTCAGTTTGTCCAAAGTGCTAAGCAGCATATGAATGTCATTTTAGGGGTCAAACGATACATTACTCATACGTAATTAAGAATTCATACTGAAATCCTTGGATCTGCTGCTGATCGTTTTATGGGCATAATTTTTTAGTTGCACAAAGATCATTAGATGTCTTCCCACTTGGATAATTTGAATTAGTAAAAACTATGTCCCATATGGCAGTGGCACCACATAACATTAGGGAGCTAGTTAGATCCTCTAATGGAGGACGGTGATCGTCCTCCAAGATACACATGAAGTTTCACGTGGCACCCAAAATATTATTTGGGTGTCACATGGAGTATAAGTGGACAGAATAGATTAATATTAATTTTTTTTTTGACAAAAGCCTTTTAAATTCATAAATCAAAGTTTGACAGATTTCATTGGTCCACATTTCACGATTAAAAAAATACACGATTGAAATGAGTTCTCAATTTTTTTTTTCAAAAATGATCTAAACAATGCACTCGAGCTTCACGTGACATCAAAATAATATTTTGAGTTTCACATGAAACTCGATATGAAAGCATGGAGGACTATGACCGTCCTCCCATAAATGATAAAGGACGGACACTTTTTCCATAAATGTGAGGATGGACTCCTTTACAATAACATAATGACTAAAAAATGGGGAGTAAGAGATTTATCATATGCACAGGTAAGATGAGTCAGATCCCCACTCTCTCATTTAGGGGCGGGGGCGGAGTCCCATATAGCATCTTTCTTTTATGGTCCAACCACTTGACCATTTATGGCGAAAAAAAATGTTAATAGTCATCTATGGTACTAATTATTTGATTACAAGAAATGTCTAAAATAATAGTTCCTAAATTGCGCAACTTCGACTTACTACCACTGGACGATGTGCATTTATAGTTCCTTGACATAACCTATTATAAATATTATGATAAGAAATTCGGAAATGATGAAAAAGAGTAAGAGAAATTGGACTCAAGACACGTAGTTGATATCTTTAAAATGATATTCACTCCCTAGTTACTTGAATAAATTCTCAAGTTTGGAAAAGAGTTTTAGCGAGATATTTTTAAAATACAACGAGTCCAATCTCTTAGATGCGATTCGTTACTTTGCCACAGTAGAAGATCGCCCAAATAAAAGTAAAAAGTAAGAGAATTCTCACATCTGAATACAAGGAAATTCGATAGATTTCAGAGTATCCGAATCTTTGTTCAAAGATCTCATTTTTTAGAACTCAAGTGTCTTTTTAATATGACTGTTGGATCAATAATCATATTTTGAATGGTTCAAATCTTTCAGAGATCTCAACCGCTCCATCTAATGTATATGAAACATTGCACCTTTTCGAATTTAAATTCAAAAAATTGAACAACTTTATAAGTTGTCAAAGAATTAAACTTCTGACATACGCCTAAACGTCATTCATTACGCACACGTGCGCGAACGCAGTGACTTGCCGCTAGGCACACTCCTCTTTTTATTCTCAAACAATAATATAACATGAAATGTTCGCGCACGTGACTTGCCGCTAGGCACACTCCTCTTTTTATTCTCAAACAATAATATAACATGAAATGTTTTATATATATATATATATATATATATATATATATATATATATATATATATAGTATAAATCACTTTTGACATTTAGCAATGTGAGACTATTCATTTGCATACAAATTAAAATGAGAATTATTGTCTAAAAATCAACCCACTACATTAAGAAATAAAAAAAAAAAAAAAATCTTTGGCATTAATTAAAATATTTATTATATTTTAAAATACTAAATAAATATAGCATAACCTTCAAAAAGTAGCTTTTATAAGGGCTGATGATGACACATTGAATGGTACATGTCAGCTAGAAAATGAGCTGTGAGATGATAAGGTGGGGGACAAAGCCTCCAAACAGGAGTGCCCAGCTTGCTACAAAGATCATTTTGTTGTAGAATGTCTCAAGCAACTTAGCTTTATTACCTTGGGTCTATGCATCACTGAGACCATTTGTATGGAGGACCTCGGATTTATGCAAAGTGTCCTTTTGTATTGAAAGAGACTCTTCAAATGTACATGGACCGCACGCAATTCTCCATTGAAAGAAGAATCTTTGGAATGACCGAGTTATTTGTGTTCTTCTCTTTCTAGGGCTGTTACTAGGTTGGGTCGGGTCGGGACAAATTGCAAGTTGGCCCAATACTTTGTGCCCTTCACTATCCATCGGCTAACATATATTAATTATAAAAAAGAGGCTAATATTATATGCCCGATCTGCCCCCAAACCATGTTGGATTGGGTCAAGTCAATGCATCTCTCTCTATTTGTATGTATATATGACCCAAAATATGGGATAAAGCCTAGATTTCGAACTCTAAGAATCACTTGGATGGCCAAATGCATTTTTAGGTGTCACATGGAAGTCAGCAAGTAAATTCAAGATCATTAGAAATAAATTAAAATAAAAATATTTTAGTTAAGGGATAATGGTTCGTGACCGATAGTTAAACACTAAATGGTGTTTAAATAATCTTAAAGCATTAAAATATTATTATTTATCTCTTATTATTGAAATGTGATTTATCATTGTGCCATGTGGTACACATCTATGATCAATCTAAATTCTCAAAGCGGCAGTCCAGCGTTGGAACATGTCCCAGCCAAAGAATTTTGCTTTTAAGTGGATTTAAACCATCTTATCGATGAACTTTATTATCAGTCATCAAAATTATAAACAACTGTTGGTGTTAGAGTACACAGATCGGATGGTTCAAATCTCCCAACAAGTGTGATTTTTGGACCCAAAGCCTTTTAATTGATGATATATCACTTTGATGGTATAGATTTAAAATAGCATATGCTTATAAATGGTGTAAGATCGTTTAAATACTATTTGAAACGGCAGTAAACAGAGCAGGTCCCTTAGTTAACATTTGCTATGGTGTTTCATGATTTGTTAAAATAAAAAATATTTTAATTATCATTGACCACGGGTGGTCAATGAATGTTAAAATTAATAGAAATAAAAAACATAAAATCAAGTCACTGTTCATTTCTACATCGCTATTACTTTATATACTTATTTTTTCTGAAAACCGCTAGGGAAGGGATTAATCCTAAGAGAAAATGTGCCATGTGGAACACAAATATAAACCTTATGATAAAGTTTGAGTCCATGCACTCTTCTCCAAAGCCACTTTGTTGTGCATATACACAAGGTCCATCCAGGACTCGTTCAAAACAAAAGTTAAAAAATAATTGACCGTCGTGAGATCAACCGTGGTCAATGATTAAAAATGAAGAGTGAACCGTTTCATATATTATTTCATTGTTGAATTTAATTACTGTTAATCATGGTGATTAAACCATTGTTGATAAGTCCTGTTACCTGTTGGCCCGAGTCAACATAGCCAAATATCAATTTGGTCAACTTTTCTACATAACCAACTTACTTTATGAGTCGCCCGAATCAATTTAATTAGCAAGCCATTCTATTTTTGTTGGATTGGTCTCCATGAGCTGGATACTGAATCCAAGTTCTTAAACCAAACTTCATTCTTCTCTCTCTCTAGACCTAAAACGACCACAAGATGGGAATCCATACAAAGAACCCAACCCACCCTACAAAGTCAGCTTACAAACAGAAAATTAGCCATAGAAAACAACACATTACCAAAAAAGATGCTGCTTAATTGGTGAATGGTGATACCTTCTCCTATAGAGTCCACCCAATTCTCTATTAAGCATACAACCTCAGCATAGCTACATGAAGCGAAAAAATGGGCGAGTGCTGCCCGTTGGACCATTCATTCTTTAATCCCCGAATGACATCTTGTAAAAGACATCTTTAGAGCCAAACCGTCCCCCATTGTAATCCGTGGTCACTTCCTGGCCACCGATTCCTGTCCCATATGCCGCGCCATCAACCGAGCATAGTTATGTGGGAGCACCCACTTTGAGAGAATTTCCCGACCATATCCTGTACATGAATTAACAATGTATGAGGATGTGGTCCACCATCTCCTCTTAGAGAGAGAAAAAGAACAGATTGGTTAACCATACCAAGACCCTGACTATCTAGGTTATCAATTGTCAAAATCTGACTCCATGAGGCCTTTCCCATCAATGTCTTGTCTAATCTTTTAACATGTGTCCTTTCAGATAATTAAGTTTGCCATGGTTTAATGATCTTTGGTGTGAAATGATCTCCGATTCAAAGTTGTTAAACATCATTTTAAATTAATGGCTAACCGTTTATTATTAATAATGTTTGACCCTCATTGAATAAGTCGTTGGAGCTTCTTTTTGCTCCAATATCTTACAAAATTGTTACGGAGATCATGCCCGTCAAATTAATTACATCAAACAAATGATGGCACCCCATGACAAACGTCCCAAAATATTTATAATGAACATATGATAGTTTCGCATGACACACATCTCAAAAAGTGACCCAAAAACCAATACGATCGACGGTCGGGTCAGATGCATAATATTTTACTCTTCCTTATCCACACCATATTGGGGTTTAATCAACCGAGAATCTCCCTCCTCACCTTTTCTCCAAAGTCACCTAAAATTGTGAATTTGTGAGAGTATGGATCCGAGATCCACCTTCCGCCTTAAAGACTAGCTTTCTGTCCTGGAGGAGAGGCAGCCACTGACTATGCATTAAAATGAATTAGATGTGTGCATGTCCTTCACATGGGACCAATGGTTTAACAACAAGCCAAAGTAATAATAATAATAATAATTAATCATATAATTTGGTATAAAGGCTCGTTCGGTTGACTATAATATGGCAATATTAAATGCCATCACTACAAAAAATAAGACTATTAGCGGCAGCCAAAAACTGTTGTTATTAATAAAAAAACTGCCGCTAATAATTTTAATAGCCTTTAATAAAAAAAATTTAATAGCAGCAGGTTTTTGCTGCAAAAAACTGTCGCTAATAGTCTTATTTTTTATAGTGAATCCTCCCATATTACCAAAAATGTACAATTACATATGTTCTTTTCACAGCAATTTCTTGAGGTTTGCCAATAAATTTTACCTATAATATTTGACTTACGAGGCTCTACCCTTGTAAAGCTAAAAAAATTGTAAATAAAAAATGCAACGAGTGAAGAGATTTTACCTATAATATTTTACTCTTCTAAATGAGGTTGTAGAGTAAAGTGAAATAGCCTATAAGTAGATTTTACACAGCTCGTTTACTTCAATATAAAGTAAAATAATACATAAAGTGAGTTTTACACTAAATTTTATAGTGAACCGAACAACCATTTTAAACCTAAATTGTACTGTTTTACACAAAAAAAATAAAAATAAATAACAAAACAAAACCTTTTTCCCTATAAAGTGAATTTTACATTTGAAGGCATTACCATAAACTGAATGTGCACTAAGGATTTGGCATTATTTTTTACGTCAGATTGCTCTATTGATCTATCTAACTAGTCAAGCCTTAGGAGTTACTACTATAATGAGCACAAAAATCATTCACAATTCATACTAGGTATAGGAAAGGCCGGTTCTCGCGCCGCGCACGTTTCGATCAATGAGCTAGGTCGGCGCGACATATCTTGATATTTTAATTTCTAATACTTCTATCTTTTTCCTTTTAAAATAATTTATAGAGATTGCGGAAGATATTCTTTTAATTTCCCATTTTCGTTAACGTGTTCGTGCTAATTCGATTTCCAAAACTCAAAATGTAAAAATTCTACTTATCACAGAATTATAAGATAATAAAACATAGTCCAAAGTTCAAAGTTTTTAAAAAAATATTTACAACAAGTCCAAATACAAAAATACATCTGTGACTTCAAAAGTATTGGACTTTACAAAAACAAACAAAAAGAAAAGATTCAAAACACGTGAAATAGTCAAATGGGTGTACAGGTGCTAGTAGCTCTATAGACAAAGCTAGAGAGCTCAAACTATCAACTCAGTGATCGCTCATGGATCTCTCCTTGTCATGCTCTCCTAGCTCTGACTGAGTGGTTGATGGCTAGCCTATAAAATTTTTGGGTCATGAAACGACCGTAAGCGGTAAAACTTACTAAAGTCGTAGTTATTTAAAGCTATGGTTTCCTATTCAGTTTAATGTAGCGAAACTTACAGTTCATATGCAATATGATTCACATGTATGCAAAGTGAGGTTTACAACATATCGTGATATCAAAAGACAATCAATAATTCACATTAAGAAGGAAGACATGCAGTTACTATGTATACATTCAATATTTAAATTCAATTACTACTACTTATGACTGGAAAATAGCATATTATAAATTTTCCTTGTTAGCAAAGATTATGGGGTTAATAAGTTAAGAGCTTTACAAGGTTTATTAATTAAATTCTTCGTTTATCAATTGATTATTATATGCATTTTTATTTAATTATATTTATTATTTATGTGTTTATTAGATAATTGACTAATTAAGTATTTTTTAATTAATTCGGTGCAATACTAAACAACAATCATGGTCCAATAATCAATATCAATTGCTAATATCGTGCTAAGAGAGCCTGCCGCTTTTCACCATTACGTCAATCAAGACAAGGATCGATGACCCTGTTGGTCTAATGTGACCCAATCTTCAGCTAATATTTCAAAGTTGTCTGAATATGAGCCGCTCATACGAGCCTGTTCATAAGAATACCGGTCAACTATACTAGGTTCAACATTCAATACAGTATTATCTTTTAACTTTAAATTTTTAATATTCGATATCAATATTCAGTAATTCGATTTCAAATTCGATTTCTTTACCAAGATTTCAGTAATCACATTTGATTTCAATATTCAATCATAAATTTTCAGTAATTTCTTTACCTTCTTCAATTCAATATAATTCAATTTATCTCTTACTCGTGTTCAATATTCAAGCAAGCTTCTATTTATAATTTCAATAATCGGTTCAGATCATATTCGATATCTATTTGGTGACTTTATCTTTTTAAGTTCACCAATCATTTTTCAATATACTTTTCATGGTTCAATAGAATTATCAAATGTCTCATATCATGCAAATTTTCAATCATCATTCATCTTTATCAGTCAATCAATCAATCAATCAATCATTCTCTATCTATGTCAATCAATCAATCAATCACTCGCAGACTATATCAACAAATCTTTAATCTAACTCAATCCTTAGGGAGGATCGGCATAAGTTCAACACACACCATGTCTAGCGCCGCTTTAGTTTAGAGTCCCTATTAGACTTATTTTCCTTGCTATAAGTAAGAAGAGAGCCTCAAATCCTATTAGGAGTTATTTTCAAAGACATTGGAGTGTCTATTCTCAGTTATCCTAAATTGGATTCTTATTATTCTAGCACTTTTAAGCAATTTTAGCTAAACTTAGCTAACACCTGAGTCAAGTCAAACTTTGGCTAGGAATCTTATTGGTATGTTAACTTTAACCATTGGGGAAAATAGCCATGATTTCCATCGTATGTATCCCCTCCTAGCGATTATACTACCCAATTTTCTATTTCGTTAAATTTTTAAGTCATCGGTCTAATATCAGGTAATTTTCTTAAGATTTCGGTTAGGTGCCCATAGAGCATCTCAAAGTTCATATGAGGATCGTAGGTGGCATTTATTCAGACATTAGGATGAGAACATCAGTTTCGTTCCCATATTAATTAAAGGCTTTTTAATTATTTACCTTGGGCCTTGGGCCCAACAGGTTACAGTCTCAATTATGGTCCACTTATTTCTTCTTGTAGCTAAGCATAAGGATGCCAACAACATTATCCATAATAGGTTTTGGGCCGGGTCATCGTGCCTAATCTGTTCTAAACTTGCAAGCTTAGGAGTCCATTGGTCATTTCTTAGGTCTCTTGAACCTTCATTAGGTCCAAATCTAAGTATACTAGCCTACGATCGAGTACACAATTTTTTGAGGGGTGCCGTTATCAATTTTTCAAAAGAAGTTTTGGGGTGGGCCATAACTTTAGTATTTTGTTTTGCGCTCGAAATTTAACGGGCCATGGGCTGGGTATCAGGTCTTTTAGTTTTACTTAGCTAGCAAATTCTAGTATTCGGGCTTTTGGGCCTTCAAAAGGTCCACTAGTTCTTGAACTTGGTTGACTAAGTCAACTTTATCGGGACTCCACAATGCATCAATAGTGGTCACTGTGATCTGGCATTGCTTTAGATCATCACAAGTTTATGAAAAAAGTCAAGATTTTAACCATATCCCTTAATTTCCAAATTTTTCCCTAAGTGTATCGGACACTTCATGGTAAAGTGGCCGCCATTTTCGACTTTGAACGAATTTCTAAGTCTTTCCAAAACTGGATGACAGAGTACTGATAACATCTTTTTTCTCAGGTGTTGGTACTCAATAGTCTGATTAGGGTTGATCAGGGCCATCAGATTACAGAAATCTGTTTTTCTTTACAAATCATCAGACCAAATTCAATATTCTTAGATGCCGGGGCTGTATCTTTTAGTGCCGATATCAAAGTCTTACACTTAATAGCTTAGTAGAAAGCTTAAGTGATTATTTATATTTTTTGTGTATATTTCGGAGGTCAAAAGTCTACACATCACGATGGAATCAGGCCTATTGGTCATTGGTTGTGTGCCATTTAACAAAGTTTTGTGTACAAAAATTTCGGATTTTCTAGCCATTAAGGTAGGTAGATATTTCTTAAGAAATTTCACACAAGGTTGGGAAAAGGTCAAACCTTGACCCAAAATTTTTACAAATTTATTTGCGAAGGTTTTACATATGAAAGCACAACCTTTCCGAGACCCGGATTTCTAGTGCAAACAGGGCAGATCTGCTGTCATCTACTTCATTTTCCATGTGGGTCAAACTATGGGGAATCAAGGTCTAATTTTTTACTGGATTATTGTGAACCCATTTATTTACTTAAATTAAGTTTTTTAGATTTTTCCTTAATCTAGAGCCTATTAATTAACATCATTTCAGTGAGTGTTTTGTTTTGGGTATTAAGGCCTTTAAACTTGGCTGCTTATGGGGTCCACACAGTGGCCCATCATACGCCACACAATTTTTCTGATCTTGACCTAGGGACATTCTAGATCAATCACAAATCAGTTAAAGTCCCTTTTTAAGGTTCATCCTATTGATCTAATGACACAAATTGCCGTCGCAACTAGCCTATTCGCAACCGTTCATTTTTCTATTCCTATATTGATCAAATTCGATCTAGCCTGTAGGTGCCGTCCAATCAAATCAAAATCTGACTTGTTTTTACAGTACAAAAAACAAGATTATTAGCGGCAGCCAAAAATTACCATTATTAATAAAAAACTGCTGCTAATAGTCTTTAATAGTTTTTTGTTAATAGCGGCAATTTTTTGCTCCAAAAAAACTGCTGCTAATAATCTGTTTTTTTTTTTTGTAGTGTTATTTCAAAAGTATTTTATTCCAAGGAATCAGATTTTCAAAAATCATGTGTTTGTGATCAAGGGGTCACTTATCATTTGTTTGTGATCTAGACACAAACTTTCAAGCAATCATCAATTGACAATCAATCACCGTTGATTGCACATGATCAAAACAGTGATCGTGGTGTTTTCAAAATCTAGAACTTAATCAAAATTCCATCGATCACAGCCGTTCAAAATAATAATCTAACTTATTCTAAGATGGCTATGGTGCTTTTACACTCATCAAAGGTAACACATGCAATCTAAACCATAGATTTTATAGAACTAAAACAATGATCAACTATGTAAAATCTGTAATTCTAAACAAGAAATCAGTCAGTCATAGCCATTCAATATCATCATTTGCTATCATACTACATCTATTAAGCACGGTATAGTCTATGGGGCTCAAATATAATTATTTCTAATACATGCATTTAATACCATCGATTCGTACAATCAAAATGGTGATCAATATTAAAATTTTGGAATTATAAATCAAGAAATTAGTAAATCATAGTCATTCAATATCATGAATGGGTCCTAATTTCCTCAAATAAATAGACATTTATTTTCAAAAGCTTGATTCTTGAAAAATGACTAAGGGAAATCAATTCGATCTAAGCCCATGCAATTTCGATCATGATTAGAACTAAAACATAACATTTTTTAAAATATCTATGATCATATGATCATCTTATAGGTGGTCAAGGCTGAGGAGTCATGCTAAGCCATCAAATGGCACATGCACTCAACTCTAAGGCCATAGGATCAACACCATCGAATGGTGACCATCCGATCAAATCATGGATGGTAGGATGATGATGTGAGATCATTATGATCACCCACATCACATATCACACTACTCATTCATATTTTCAAACTCCAAAATCAAACATCACAAAATAAAAAAATCCTAACAAAACTTAAATTTTCAATCATTTTGTGAAGTGTACGTCCTAGGTTAGCATTGGACATAGCCCAAGCCTTACCTATTTGGACCATTGGATGGCCATACATGATTATGGTGATCACATGCAAGGTCATCCAACTTCACTCCTATCTCAGCTCCCATAATCTCTCAAGAAAACATCATAAGATTTCAAGAAAACTATCAAAATTCTAATTAAGCTAATCCTACTCTACACTATACTAGAATTTAAAAACTCTACTAAGACATTAACTCCTATGTCTTCTTTTTGCTTGCTAGTTTGTAGAGAATTCGGTGGAGCAAACGGCTGGGATGGAGTTGAGCAGTGGCGGAGCCACGTTGTTCAATGGGGTCCCAGGATCCCGATCTCCAAATCTCAAAACTTCTTAAGATATTTTAAAAACTTACTTTTTTATCCACAAATTTTTTAACTGAAATACACTCCCAAAATTCTCTCTCTATTTTCCCAAATATTACTCCCAAATTTTTTTGTTCTATCTTTCTCCCCAAATCCCATCCCAAAATTCTCTCGATTCCCCGAGCCCTTTTAGGGATAATGACTCCTGACAGACATTCATACACCAGATAGTGTTTAAGCAATCTTCTCCCTTTAAATTAGAAATTTTGATCTCACACTATTAAAATGTTCTTTACTATTATTACTATCTTATGACTATAAGGGATCCCCTATCAGAAAAATCTTGGCTCCGCCACTGGGGTTGAGTTTGAGTTACATCGTTGTTCTAGAGGAAGAGAGGAGTGCAATTGTCACTACAAAAAACAAGACTATTAGCGGCAGCCAAAAACTGCCGCTAATAGTCTTTAATAATTTTTTGTTAATAGTGGCAATTTTTTGCTCCAAAAAGCTGCTGCTAATAATCTTGTTTTTTTTAGTGGATAGTGATTGGATTAAAGTTTTAATGATTGGATAACGCGGGCTTGAGCTTGGGAGGAGCGAGCTCTAATGGTGATGGAGAGAGGAAGAAGATGGAATGATAGAGAGAGAGGGCTATGAAATTCGAAATTTGCAAGGGAGTTTGGGCTTTAGGCCCGAGCATGGGGGACAAGCTTGCCATGTGGCAAGCTTGGTCTTCCCAAGCTTCACTCTCTCACCTCTCTCCTCTCTTTGTCTCCATGCGCATGGAGGAGTGGGGTCCACTTGGACTCCACTCTCCGCTCTCTCTTGAGTCTCCATCTTGCTTTTCTCTCTTTTTTGTATCCTCAATTCATGTGAATGTTCACTTTTCAAAGCATTTTGTGGTGCACAGCTCATCGCTCAATCTTATACCCTAGATTTCCCCAATGTGAAATTTATATATGGTCTTAGATAGAGTCCTATTTGGTCAAATAGAACAAGGGCTCGGATTTGCTAGATAATTGTGAAATTTCTAATTTCTAATTTAGAAATTAGAAAAATTATATCTAAATGCCCTTGAAGTTCTCCTTTATTTACTTGAAATGTCATTGTTCCATCCAAGGCACAATTTGGGAATTTTTTTGGGTCTGGGTCAGTCATCACTCCAACCGGGTCTTCACACATGGTTTAAAATGTTGGGTGTGTGACTGATTTAATTACTACCACGCCTATTTAATTTATTAGGGTGTCTTATGGGTGCCATTAGAAATAACATTTTCTCATCGAGCTACAGGTGGGTGTTCAACATTTTATGGTGGGCCTGGCTTCAGGCTGTCACTTGATGCAATTAGATCTTTTCAGATCTTAGTCAACTGGCTGACTGACACAAGTTTTGAGGTGTAGGTGTTACAATATCAGTCAAAACTCTAGGGGTGTGTTCGAGAGCTAAGAATAACCCAGAATCTGAGTTTGGGCTCAGATTATAGCCAGAATCTATACATTTTGGGAAGAATTTGTCGTTCGAGAGTGGTCCTAGGAAACTGGGAATCCGAGTAGTTTCCGAGTGAAAATGACAGGAGGTCGTCCAAGTATTTTAGTCTGATTAGCTCAGAATCTATCGGTATTGTATACTTCAATAAATAATATGCATCAGATCCCACCCTATTCAATGGTCATAAAAACAGAGGAAACTCTTCTTCCCCAAATTGCTTTTCTGGGAGGCCTTGAAGCACTACAGTCCAACGCAAGCACGATTGAGATGGACCGGGATTTCATCCATCAGATCATCATTCATGGACATCAATTACTTAGTTGGGTGGATTGGAAAAATGGGTAGGGGCCCAATTGATCAGACGATGAGGAGATAGTTGATATTGATTAGATGGTTAATGGGTTTAGGGATAAGTGAGAGACTTTAGAATTGAGAGGGCTGTGAACAGAGGATTAATGGGGTTAGGGAGAAGTGAGAGACTTTAGAATTGAGAGCTTGCTTGCTCTTTTAATGAGTGAGATTAGAGATGGTTAGGGCATCTTATTCTATTTATAGGCTAGAGCTACCCCAAATATATGATCTACTCACTTTGCTCTTCTTTTTAAACCGTTTGAGAACTCAAAAACGGATAGAAACAAGGGCAAATTAATAATTTTCCATTACTACAAGGATAGTATACCGTATTAGGAGTGTATATATATATATATATATATATATATATATATACCACCGTATAATCAATCTGCCACCTTTTGATTAGGATATAGCTATGTGGTGTGACTATTCATTTTTATAAATAAAATCAGACCACCACGTTAATTAATCTTACAATAGAACGTATGAGATTAAGTTATATAGAAAAAAATTTAAAATATAGTGGCGAACGTAACCCTAATCTTTTTTCTTTTCTTTTTTGAATAAAAGGTAGTTTAAACGCCTCATATTATTGTAGGAAAAGAAAAACACTTATCATTTGAGAACTGTTGGTAATTATTAATTTAAAAATAAAATAAAATAAAATAATCTTTTTATTTTATTTTTTAATTTTTCTCACTGATTTTTCCATTAAATATTTCCCCGAACTTCCCGAATTTGCCGGATTTTTTCGAATTTTAACCTCACCGAACTATTGTCGAACCCCGATTTGGTGACTATACTTGGAATTAAAAACAGGCCTTCTATGGGTTTGACTTGGGTCACCCCCTCTTTGAAAAGTTTGCATCTTTTACTAGCATGTAGGGCCTTATTGAAATGCGATTGACTAGGGTTCTTAATAGGTCGGGTCGGCCCAAAAAAAGTGGTCATTTCTATCAAGCAAATCTGGCCCAGTATCTGGATCAAATTAAACATGTTGCAACCCGAATAAATCCCGGCCGAGGTTGGGTTGAGTGTTCCAACACCCGGTCTGCACCCGACCAAGATATATATATATCCTTTTAAAGTTATAAAAAAATTGACTAACTTTTTTATTAGATATTAGTGGCGTATTTTAAAAATAATGGCCATCAAATCAGATTCGAAAAAAGATTCCGTCAAATATGTTCGGCCTTATCTTGATTGGTTGCCCGTAAATTTTGAGAGAAATCCGACTACGACATATAAACTGATGATTAGATCACGTTTCTACGATCCTAGCATAATCATTGATTGAATCGATTCTGAGAATTTTCTGAGAGGAACTTAAGAACAATCTGAGTTTTATAAGAATCTGTCAAGAATTTGAGTAACTTAAAAACGCATATGAGAAAAATCAAAAATCTGAGTCTGCTAAGAATCTGTCAGAAATCTAAACTTTTTTGGGAAAAACTAAGAAACACCTGAACGAGCCCTAAATTAATCCACCTTTTATTTACACTCACATATTATTAGAGAAATTATAACTATTATAAAATATGTACTTTGTACCGGAAGCATATTTTTCTTGTTCTTCACAACATCATTTCCTATGATTTTACTTCTTGGACGGCCACATTGATGTCAACTCCAACGACAACAACTACAAATCTACGGAGGGTGGTCTAGCATCAGCAAACGAGTGGTGGCAACGACGACAATTGTAGTGGTTGAGAGGTTTGAGATAAAAGGTGAGCGAGAGAGAAATCATGAGAAATCATGATAGAGGCAAGAGAGATAGGAATTACAAAAAGGAAAGAGGCATTTATTTCTGGCAGCTTTTTCGTCGGATTCAAATAGTTCTAGGGAGGTTAGAGGGGTGAAAATGGTAGAGGGTCACGAGGAGTAGATATTTAACGTGGTGATTTGAGTGGAAATGTGGCGACGGGGCCAATTGGCGAAGATGAAGGTTTGCACCGAACGTCTCTACGTTTTTTTTAGAAGTTTGAGCCAATTTTCTAGCCATGAGAAGTATTGCTTGGGGCTAACCATGATTGGAGATGGAAGAGGTGTGCAAGGGGAGTAAGAGGGTGGAAGTGGTGGTGGTCAAATGGGTCAACGACTCGGGTGGCATATGCTATCCCTATTCTAATAGCAATGGACGCTAATAATTATTTAATTCAAGGTGACTTTCAGTGCATCATTAGGTGGATTCAAGGCAGCTCTCGATGTTTGTAGATGTTAGAAATTTTGTCATAATCATGATAAAATTTAGAAGTGCTCCTATGTGTTAAATAGATTCGGTAGTTCGGATGGACGGACGTCCGTGAATTGACTCACGGACATCCGTGAGTGATTCACGGACATCCGTGTTCCGGCGGTTCCGACGGTTATGGAAAGTTAGTGTCTCAAGGACATCCTTGATTAAAGACATCTTTGGTCAAGGGCATCTTTACCCTGATAGTTTAAAACTGATATGTGTGATTTAGGATGTAGGACTTTTGGGGAAAAGATCTTCATGTTAACCCATTTGTCTCAGTGATTTTAATAGTTTCAATTCTGTTATTGGCTCGTATGAATCAAGGGAATCATCGTGAGAGACAACGGTTGAGGGCGATAGCATTGTCACTATGAAAAGGATGATCGCGAGATGCGATCAATATTGGTGAAGAAGAATGATAAGGGATTTCATTTTTAAAAATACTATGATAAATTATTTTCATAGTGGATTGTTTGCCTTGGATCTGAGATAGATCTCGTGATTTTTACCTGTAAAAAGTTTTTCACATTAAAATTATCTGTATTTATTTTATAGTTGTATTTGCATATTTTCTCTTCTTATATAATTAATAATCTCAAATTTTTAGTGGAAACACTCGCGCTTTCTTCATTCCATATCATCAAATCTCCAGTCTTTCATCATGTACTAAGGAGTGCCTAATGGTCTTGCCGATAAATTAGCTAAAGATAATATTATCCTAGGGCCTTGTAGTGCAAGTCGATCCAATTAGTTTGTGAGTATTTTTGTTGGATAGATGATTCTTTCATTCACTTTTGTAAATTCTATTTTTCAATAAATTTTGATATTACCTATAAAAAAAAAGGGGAAGCCAGGATTAAAGTAGGCTCTTCAAAGTGGGTGACCGGTTGAAATGAGTGGGCATGAACCCCACAATAAATAATTCAGTTTTTATTTTTTTGTTTTAGGGACATTTTCTTCTTCACACATGGGAATATGTTTGCTTTTAGAGTTTGGTCGGTATAAATAAATAAAGGCGCCCTAATGATTAATTTATTTAATCATAGACGTTGGCCGTTTGAAATCCACCTGCGTGCCGTGGCTGTTAGGTTGGACACGTTACATGCAGTCATCTCGCTTAGAGAAACCAAAGTCACCATAATGAATAAGGGATCATAACAACATGCAGCGTACCTTTGTCCTCGCCCCACGTCCTCTTCAAAACCGATGTCTCGGGTTAGATGAGTGAGATATCAGGCACTCTATTTTTTATTTAATGCATTACAAATCCGCAAAATCAGTATGAGTGTAATGTGTGTCATATAATTGAAGAGCATTTTTTGAGATTTGCGACACATGGAATAAAAATTTAATCGTTTGATAGGTGTGTCATGATCTCAAGATTTGTTATGTGGGAGATCAGGATGAATAATAATCTCCATCATCTAATCAAAAGGAATCAACAATTTTTAAGAGGTCTACAATGCGGGCGCTTTCAAACAAAGCATTGGCGCAAACAGAGGTACCCTAACATGAATAGAGCAACCAACTAGTTGCACATAAGATTTGTGCTTATCACATATGTAACTTGATATTTTTGGGAGGGTACGTGCGTTTGCCCACCCATTCTCTTAAAGCGCCCACGTCCCAGACCCCTTGAAAATCATTGATTGCGTCGGATTAGAAGATGGAGGTCGTGTTTCATCCTGTTCTTCAACAAAATAGATCTTGAGATCATGGATCACTTATTAGACGGTCAATTTTTTATTCCATGTATCACAGAGTCCCAAAATATGGCCTTACATTCACGTTTGAGCGTCATGTGTGTCATATGATTTAAGGGCCAATTTTTTGGAATCTTAGACACATATCTCAAGATCTATTGTATGAGAGATTGGGGTGAAAGACAATCCCTATCATTTGATCTAAAGCAATCAATGGTTTTCAAGGGGTCTAGGGCAAGCCCTTTCAAAGAATATGTGGGACCAACCAGAGGTACCCTTTTTGGGACGGGTACCTCTGTTAGCGCCCACGCATTTATTGAAAGCGCCCATTGAGTGGGTCAGATCAGATGGTGGAGATCATGTTTCACCCCGATTTTCCACACAAAGGATATTGAGATCATGTTTCACCCCGATTTTCCACACAAAGGATATTGAGATCATGTAGCACCTATCAAATGGTCAGTTTTTTATTCTACATATCATAGATCTTCAAAATATGACCCTAAACTCACGTTTGAGCGTGATATGTACCATATGATTCAAGGTCCATTTTTTTGGAATTTGTGATGCATTGAATAAAAAACTGACCGTCTGATAGGTGCAACATGATCTCAAGATCCTTTGCGTGAAAGATCTGGGTGAAACATGATCTCCATTATCTGATCCGACCCAATCAATGAGTTTTAAGGGGTTTCCGACGTGAGTACTTTCAATAAATGCGTGGGCACAAACAGCGGAACCATTTTGGAACAGTAACCACCGTTCGCACACACAAAGTTGGCCCTTGCACCCAAGTTACAAGAGAAAGTTGATACATTTTTGAAACTTTTACCACGTGGAATCACCATCTAAGCGATGATTTGATTTGAAGGCATGACCTAATTAAAGACTGTTGCAACTTGCAAGTTGCAACAAAGTTGTATGAAACAAGATCTTTGTTATAGGACTTAATAGAGTCAACAGTTGAATCAGATGATGGCATGTGACCGGTTTGGAACAAATGATAAAGGTTAGTATTTCCTATCGATCTTTTGCAGCGTAGATCTTAGATCATGACCTTCAAATCAGTCAACTCAAATGGGGTATCCACATGGTACAAGTCCAACAATCACCATGTCTTTCTTTTAACTAGAGTGCAAGGGTTAACTTCCTCTCTGCAAGTGATTACTCCCTTTTGGGACCTTTGCCCCGTGGAAGACCATCTCATCCACAAAGTTTAAAACTTTTGCCATAGAGCTTGAAACTTATGTGGTACTGGAGCATCTTCAAGAGGTATTCCAATTTTTTCTTTCTTAATAAATAGAAATTATAATATTTATAAAATTATAGTAAAAAATTATTAATGTATTTGTTGAGATTGGGCCTTAAATTCTATTGACGTACTACAAAAACTAAGACTATTAGCGACAATAAAAAACTGTCGCTATTAACAAAAAAATAGTCGCTAATACCATTGCCACTAATAGTCTTAATAACCTTTAATAGTTTTTTTATTAATAGCGGCAAGTTTTTGCCACAAAAAATTGTCACTAATAGTCTTATTTTTTGTAGTGACGGTACTGATCAATAGATTGGACTGTACCCCGAACCACATAAATTTTCTAGGGTCTTCACTACAAAAAAAATAAGATTATTAGCGGCAGCCAAAAACTACCACCAATAGTCTTAATAGTTTTTTTATTAATAGCGACAGTTTTTTAGAGTAAAAAACTGTCGCTAATAGTCTTATTTTTTGTAGTGGTTACTAAGGAATTTTCATCTTACACTATATTGGGCAGTTATACTTTGTATTAGATATAAACTCTAATTATAGATTAGAGCTATATTAAAAGAAAACTCGATTTCCGTTGTGAGTGAGGTGAGATCTGAGAGATTTGTAACCCTAATTTTCATAGATTAGTGAAAAGACTCAGCATCACTCATGGACGTAGGCAAATTGTCGAATCACGTAAATCTTATGTTTGCATTTTGCTTATTGTGTGTATTTTTTATTGTCATAAATTCTACAAATTGATATAAGAGCCTAGGGTTTCTAGGTTTTTATTTTTCTCTTCACGATGACAATAAAATCTACAAGCAAGTTTGAAGTCGAGAAATTTGACAGAAATGGTAACTTCGAATTGTGCCAGAGAAGGATTAAAGATTTGCTCATGTGACAAGGGCCCCACAAAACGTTGCATGGAAAATCGACGATGCCGACAAACATGGATGACGATGACTGAGGAATTAGAGTTGAAGGCAGTCAGCACGATCCGTCTTTATCTTGCGAATGAGGTTATATACAACGTGATCGATAAAAAATCGGCGTCCAAACTGTGGGCGAAACTTGAAAGCTTATACATGACAAAATCTCTCGCGAACAAGTTGTTTCTGAAGCAACAACTCTATATGCTTCGAATGAAGGAATAATCAAATCTGTTGGAATATGTCAATGCCTTTAACATGATTATATCTCAATTACTTAGCGTAGAACTTAAGGGAGGAGATGAGGATAAGGCTCTTCTTATTCTCACATCTTTTTCTTCTTCGTATGGGAATCTTGTTATAACATTGCTCTACGGGAAGGATACTCTCGAAATAGAAGAGGCTATGGTGACACTTATGTCAAACGAGTTGATGAAGAAACTGAGTATTGAGGAACTATAGACGGAGGGTCTTGTAGCTCAAAGAAAGAACCGTAATAGAGGCAGATCAAGGGAAAATGGTTTCATCAACGGAAACAAATCCTGATCAAAATCAAAGGGGAAAACGTATGGACCTTTACTCTGTTTTCATTGCAAGAAAGATGGACACATGAAGCAGAATTACAAACTGTTTATTTGTGAACAGGAAGATAAGAAAAAGAGAAAAGGAAAAGCATTCACATCAAATCAGGCGAGCGTTGCAAAAAACAATGCAGATGAAGGTGATGGTGGCGTTTTATCTGTTACTACAAGTACGAATTTATTTTTTGATTCATGGATTTTAGATTCAGGTTGTTCTTGGCATATGTGTCATAATAAAGAATGGTTTGATAAATACAAATTGTTCAATGATCGGTCTGTGTTGATAGGAAATAATGCTTCATGTAACACTATTAGAATCAAAAACGTAAAAATTAAGATGATTGATGGTAAGGTTTGAACTCTTAATAATGTAAGATATGTACTGGATTTAAAGAAAAATCTAATTTCTTTGGGTTCATTAGATTTCAATCATTATAAATATATTGCAAAAGGTGGAGCATTACAGGTTGTTAAAGGGGCATGATCGTTATTAAAAGTTAAGATTAATGAAAATCTATACAAATTGGTAGAGAATACCGGTGTAGGTGGAGCATCTGTATCTACTACAAAAAATAGTAGTAAGGATGACACAAATTTGTGGCATATGTGCTTGGGGCATATAAGTGAAAAAGGGATGATGGAACTTCACAAACGAAATTTGTTGAAGAGTATTAAGAATTGCAAGCTTGAGTTCTGCAAGTATTATTTATATAGAAAGTAGTGCTAGGTCAGATTTAACATTGGAATCCATAACAATAAAGCGGTGTTAGACAACGTACATTCAAATGTTTAGAGACCTACGGTAGAGCCATATATCAAAGGGAGGTGTAAAATATTTTGTCACCTTTATTGAGGACTTTTCAATGAAGGTTTGGATTTGTTTCATGAAACACAACTCAGAACTGTTCATAAATTTCAAATAGTGGAAAACAGACTAGAAAACAATTGAAGTGTCTCAGGTTAGATAACGAGTTAGATATAAGTCTACATAATATCTAAAATATTACACAAATGAGGACATTGTATGCCACTTCAGTAATCTAGAGACTCCACAACAGAATAGATTCACAGAATGAATGAACAGAACCCTATTGGAAAGAGAAAAGAGCATGAGATTAAATGAGGGGCTAGAAAAGAGTTTCTGGGCAGAGGCAGTGAACATGACTTGCTTTATCATAAATTGGTTGCCATCTACGACGATCAATTTCAAAACACCAGACCAAGTTTGGACAGAAAAAGGTGCAGATTATTCTACTCTTAGAATTTTCAGGCGCCCAACATATGTTCATGTACAAACCATGCAAAGATCTAAGTTAGATCCAAAGTTGAAAAAGTGTATATTTCTCGGATACGAGAAAAGGGTGAAGGGATTCAAACTATGGGATCTCTCAGCAAAGAAGACAGTAAGTCAGCAGAGATGTGGTCTTTGATCAGGCCTACATTTAGAAAATCAGTAAATAAAGTGAAGGAGAAATAAGAGAAAATATTCTCAAGGGGCCTAACAGAGTTAAGGTGGAGGTAGATGATTTAGAATTTCATAAAGAAGATAATTTGCTACAATCTTCATATAAAGAAGTACCCTGCATGAAGCACCAGCAATGACATCAAGTGTCACAAAGCTTTGCAAAGGGTAAGAACAAAAGGGATAAAAGGGCACCAGTCAGGTATAACTTTGAAGATATGGTCTCTTTTGTGCTATTTACTGAAAATATAGATCCATCTTGTTTTCAGGAGGCAATAAAATTGGAGGAAAAATATGCATGGGTTATAACAGGAAAAGAAAGCTATTAGGATTTGGTAGAACTTTCAAAGGGAAAGAAATTTATTGGGTGCAAGTGGGTATTCAGAAAGAAAGAGACATCATTACAATAGGAAAAGGATCGGTGTTGTGATTTTAAAAGTGTTACTCGCGCAAGTGCACAAGTCGTATCATAGTGAACGGGTGCAGAGTATGAGGTCATTCCCACAAGGCTTTTAAATAGATTTTTAGAAGAAATAAACTACCAATCACAGAATTCCCTTGAATTATCACAATATTAATTTAGCCTATCAAGTTCGATGAATGTAAAAGAAGAATAAACTAAACAATATAATGTTTCTCAAAGAAAAAAATCAAGCGAGGTCTAGGATAGTAAATCATCCATGAATTTAGATCTAAATGGTGGAATATTAAAGACGAAAAACGTCATAAGGTTAAAATCAATTAAACCTTTATGAAAGATTAAAACAATTAAATCAATATAAAACTCTAAGGTAATACTTTTCCAAATTTAAGAATGAAAAGAACCAAAACATTCATTGTATTGGAATATATCTAATCATAGTGAATTAATGATTTAGATTTTTGCATTAAAAATAATATTAGGGTACCTAATCATAGATCTAAGATCATGAGAAAAGCATGACTAGTTCGTAAATCTCGGATTGATGATTAGATTCTAAAAATGGCATAAATATATAGGCATAAAAATTACATAGGCGTTTACTAAAACTCCAACCATAGATCTAAATTCAATGGATGAATCCCTCATATGAGATTCATTAGATCCTAAATCTCTATGAAATTAGCCACTCATATTCATAAGAAAAATGTAAACAATTGAAATAACTTAAATAAAGTTCATTAAAATACCAAAATTTAGTCTCGAAACAAATCCAAAAGAAAGCTTTGATCTGCCCGCTATGATCTTCTTCCAAAAAGAATTGCTATCCTACCTTCTAAAAGCTTGAAAATTGATAGAAGAAAGCTAGAAAAATGAAGATGGCTATCCAAAAAGAACTCCACCCTAATTCTAATTATAGCTTATATAGGTCTTAGTTCGAAACCCTAAAATACTAAACTTGATTGATCAATTCCAAATTTTAATCGATCAATTTTGGACAGAGTTCTGTCGTATTTTAATTCACTTAAATTCGATCCATCGATTGATTCAAAATTTCAATCGATCAATTTTGGATAGAGTTCTATCATATTTCAACTCACTTAAATTCGATCGATCAATTCCAAAATTCGATCGAACAATTTTGGACTAAATGAACAACGCAATTTCTTTCTTAAGTCTTGATCAATCGCTTTTCCATGGTTTTCTGTGCTCGATGCTCTCTTGGTTCTACATTCTGGTGTATGTTGTCTTTATATTCCTTTGTGCCATTGAATTATTAAAACTATACAGAAACCATTAGATTACTCTCATCGGGCGGCTAAGTGTTCATCTTAGGGTGTGAAATATGATCATATTTCAACACTTGTCAATCAGTACAAAGCTCAATTGGTGGCTTAGGGATATGCACAAAGGGAAGGAGGGGACTATAACCAGATTTTCTCATCGGTAGTCAAACACATTGATTCGGGTATTTCTTACTATGACGACCTTCTTTAATTTCGAATTAGAGAAACTTGACGTTAAGACGACCTTCTTACACGGAGATTTGGAAGAATAAATTTATATGGAGCAGCCTGAAGGATTCAAAGAAAAGGGAATAGAGGACTACGTGTTTAGATTAAAAAAGTCATTATACGGTTTGAAGCAATCTCCAAGGCAATGCTACACACGCTTCGACTACTTTATGAAAAAGAATGGTTACATTCGTAGTAAGTATAATAATTGTATTTACATTCGTAGTAAGTATATTTCTTCTTTATGTTGGTGACATGCTTATTGCTGTTAAGAGCATATCACATGTGAATCTATTAAAGTGTTAATTGGCAAGTGAGTTTGACACGAAAGATCTAGGTACTGCAAAAAGGATCCTTGGAATGGAAATCCGACGAGATAGAAACCATGAAAAATTGGAGTTATCTCAAAAGAAATACATTAAAAATGTACTGGACATGTTTAGTATGGATAATTCTAAACCAACTAGTACTCCTCTAGCCGCACATTTCAAGCTGTGAAGATTTGTGCCCCACCATAGAAGAAGAAGAAGAAGAAGTGGAAGATATGTTATATATGTCATATGAGAGTGCAGTTGGGTGTCTTATGTATGCTATAGTGTGCAACAGGCCTGGCTTTGCCCAAGCGGTCAGTATTGTTAGTAGGCACATGAGAAATCCAAGAAAAGAGCATTGGAATGTTGTGAAATGGGTTCTAAGGGGAACAATAGACTATGATTTTTTATTTGGGATAGATGAAGCATCAGAAGATGTTGATGGATAAGTTGACTCAGATTTTGCAGAGGACTTAGATAAGAGACGGTCTATTACAGGCTATGTGTTTACACTTGAAGGTGGAGCGATTAGTTGAAAGTTGATGTTGCAATTGGTAACTGCTTTATCAACTACAGAAGCGAAATACATGACAGCCATAGAAGTAGCGAAAGAAGCAGTTTGGGTAAAGGGTTTAGTCAAGGAACTTGGTTTGGACCAAGAAAGGACGCCAGTATACTATGACAGTTAGAGTGTCATACACCTAGCGAAAAATCAGGTGTATCATGCCAAAACAAAACATATAGCAGTCCAATATCACAAGAAATGCGAGTACGTAGCTGAAGAAGAGATTCATCTTTAGAAGGTGAATACAAAAGATAATGTTGCAGACATGTTGAGAAAGCCAGTACCCAGAGAGAAGTTCAAGCATTGCTTGGACTTAATTAATCTCATCAAGTGTTGAAGATTATTTTGCACTCTTGAGGGGTGCGGAACCTTGCATTCTAGGTGAAAGAATGTGGAAGGAAGTGTAGCGAAAATGCATTACGGTGGTATCTTCGAGGTGACTTGGAAGGATTCAAGTCTAGGTGAAGATTGTGCCTTAAATTCTGTTAACGTTACTAATCAATAGGTTAGACTTATAACCAGCCACAAATTTCTTTTAGGGTTACTGGGAGTATTTTGTCATATATTATATTGGGTGGTTATATTTTGTATTAGACATAAACTCTAATTATAAATTAGAGTTGTATTAAAAGAAAACTCGATTTCTGAATTGAGTGAGGTGAGATCTGAGAAATTTGTAACCCTAGTTTTCACATATTACTGAACAGACTCAGCATCACCAGTGGACGTAGGTAAATTGTCGAATCACGTAAATCTTATGTTTGAGTTTTGCTTCTTGTGTGTGTTTTTTATTATCATAATTTCTACAGTATCTCAAATTGAGTAAAATATATACTTATTCAATATTTGGGATATGAATAGTGGTATTCCAAATTTAGGATACCAAATTGGTATCCCATTTACACATAGATATAGAATAACCGTTGGACTTGCTGATTCTTACATGGATATCTCAAAACTAGCTGTTTGGAGTCCATGTTATCAAACAGACAGTTTTGAGATATCTCTTGGAGATGCCCTAAGCATTCCATAGTTGTCGAGGACTTGGGTTTGCTTCCCAAGGTCATGAGTTCCAATAGCGACTCCTCTTCTATGACAACACAACACTCCATAAGGAACGTAATCCGAGAAATACTTGGCATGGCGAGGGTGAGGACATCCCTTAGGGATTAGTCCAACTTATGTTTGGTATATCTTAAGTTATCCAAAAGGAAAAGAAAAAAAAAGCATCCTATAGTGAGAACATGGTTACAACTCACGACCCCTGCCCTCTTCAGAGCCTCTCACTACAAAAATAAGACTATTAGCGACAGTTTTTTTAACAAAAAACTGGTTCTATTATTACTCTCGCTACCAAAAACTACCGCTATTAGTCCTGCCGCAACCAAAAGTTGCCTTAATAGCAAGTACCACTGAAACCCCTTATTATTGTAGTGCCTACTCCTCTCTTCCACAATGTCCTCTGCATCCGTTACCCTATTATATTCGGAGATTTCTATGGTCCTGTGACGGGCGGGCAACCTCCCTTTATCCTACTATTATGAAGTGAGAGCTCCTGTGGTAGCCCAATCTTAAGGCCGAGTGCCAATGGTTTGACTATATTGAATCTGATGGTAGAGATTAAGCTTCATGCCAATCTTTGGAACCACTAATATTTACATCATAGCCTGCAAATTAGACTTCTTAGATGGTATTCCATTCGATCAAGTCTTAAAAATACTCCATCCTTTCTTAAATTATGTATAACCATACAAATCACTTGGGCAAGTTATCAATTCCTAATGTGAGCTAAGCTTAGAATTGTGGGGGTGTCTTTGGGCCAGGCTAGTGCCTGCATTTGCGGCCAACATATGAGCCCTCACCTATGGCAATGACTAATGCAATCCCCGTTGAGAGAAATGATGGAGTTGGGCCCCACCTTGATGTTATGAGGCCCAACATCAAATATCAACTTCTACTCTTATCTAATTATTAAGAGGGACAATCTATGGTTAACGGATAAATAATTCTATGCTCACAATTATGTGATCCAATTTAACTTTAGTGTACATGTTTAATGAATTTATCATAATAATAAATTTTAATGCCTAAAACGATGAAGGTCATTTTTAATGACTAAAACTAGGAAAAAAATTGAAAAACAGAAAATGGATGAAACCGAATTGAAGAGATTGACCTGAAATCGAGCCAAAACTAGTTTTGGATCGATTTGGTTTCGATTTTGGGTGCCAGAAACCAAAAACTAGTTGAGTGCATAGGGAGGGAAAACTATAACGACTTAGAAATTTTTAATTTTATTTAATGATTTTAGATGATGTTTTATACTATGCACTGTGTTAGCGCTCTATACCAGAACCAACCCTATTTTTAGAAAACTTATTTAATTTATGTAACTCCCTTTTACTTTTCTTTTTCTAATCTTTTAAGAAACCCAAGTTGTCTCTTAACTCTTTTTCTTTTAAGAAACCCTAGTCGTCACAACCTCTCTTTCTTAACTCAACTCTCCCAAACTCTCTAATATCTTCCCTTAAAAACTTTTATGCGTTCTTCCACAAAAATCATCGTGATCTATTTCTACCGATAAGATCAAGAAGGAAGAAGAAAGTTTAGACCAATCGACGATTTTGGCATCTTCAACCCTAACCGCCGTTGACCTACCATTCACGCTTCAACAGGTGGGTACCCAAAAATTCACTATGTTCTTCTCAGATCCCGTCGAATAGGGTGTGTTCAATCGTGTATGGATGGGCTAAATAAAACGAATCCGTATATTTCTTTTTATATAATTATTGCTATAAAAATAAGAGCATGGCTAATTCTAACTATAATTTTATTTTATTTATTTTCTTATTATTTTTGGGTCTTATTTCAAATCTATGAGATTGATACGATAATAAACCATAAGACTTAGTATGAAAGACAATGCTTGAAAAAGGATCCGATGTCACATTTTAAAAGGTTTTGTAGATAAAATTCTATGTTAAAAGGTATTGAGATTGTACCACTATGAACTTTCGGGTCCATAATCGTGGCCAGAAATGCATATTCGCGGCTACGAACTCAAACTCGCGATCACGAACTCGAACTCACAACCATCGATGTATTGGACTTGGTAATTTTGCGATAATGTTTTACTCCGGCCTTGGATTGATGCAATTCATATGGCATTGGAAAGAAGACAATGCGCTTTATAATTTTGTGTGAAACAGTAATATCACGAATCCAATGTTTTAGAAGTCAAAATAGAGGAGCAAGTCGATATCAGTTCTGAATGATCAAAGGCTGCATAAATTTAATGTTATTTTTTTATTTTCATGACCAAAATTTTTATGTATATTAGATTGCACTTAAGGTCTTTCGATCGATGATAATGATAAATCTCAACTTAAGAATTATAAATACACTTCAATTAAAATATCTAATTATAATATATATATATATATATATATATATATATATATATAAATTTTATCGTTTAAACGCGATCTCTGCGATAGCATAAAGATTTAGAAATTCGATACCCTCGTGAAATCAAACTCTAACTCTCATGTTCTCAATTTCACGCACACTAATAACTACCTTATTCTATATTTGTATTGATGTGTTATATAAAATATTATGACGAGTGTGGTGAGTGTGGATTCAGTTTAACCTCGTACACGGTGTCAAATTCGATAATTCTATCACTCCTGAGCCTTAAATATGATAGTTTAAGTATATGTTTTATTTGAAAATAAGTTTAAGGTTAAGTTCATGTTAAATTATGTGTTAAGATATGAATATGATAATAAGACATCGCTGTTTAGGTCAACATAAGATTAAGAACTTAAGTTTGTACGTGTCATACCTTACCTAGCCACCGTAAGGACCATAAGATCTACAGTCAAGAAAGGTCTCAGAGAAGACAATAAGAGTTATGTTATGAAGTACGTGTTCTCACCTTTAGAGACTGTATGCAATGGTCAAGTTTCCTCATAGGTTGAATGGGGTGTATAAGTATGTTATGATATGGAGGACGTTACGTTATGATGGTAAGCTACTAGGTGACCCTCATATGGAATGCTCGAGCAGTGACTTTGGCACAGGTCATATTAGGAATAGAAGTATTTATGTAAGCCCATACGATATGCAGACGCATGAGACGTAGTAATATGATATGTTATGTTTATGAGATATGGTGAAGTACGTTAAGACTGAAGTGCGTCTAGATCATGATCTTGCATTTATGGTATGATATGAGCTCGACGATAAATAAGAATTAATTATTTTCTTCCTTCAGTTATATTTTTATATTATTTTATTGCTCACGGGATGCACCTACAGTGTACCTGAGAAGGATGGGGTGGATTGATGGTGCATCTATTGTGTTGCGTGTTGTTTAACAACTCAGCCATCGTGACATTTATTATTTCAGGAGATTATATCGACAGAGTGGACGACGGCTCTTTTGATCCTATTAGTGCTGACTTTGTTGACCCGGTGGACGCAGAATATCAGGAGCCTTGGGAGGGAGACGTCGTTGAGTACCAGAAGGACTTTGGTGGACCCGAGTGTAGACTATTTACAGTTGTAGTTTCGGTACTGAGATTAGTTTTGTACAATTTTTTTTTTTTTATAGCCTCGTACTTTTCATTTATGTTTGATTTTTATTTCCGCATTAATAATGAGATATTTCATGGATTTTATCGCAATTATAATTTATTTATGGCTGCCTTTTTGTTTCATCTTTATTTTTGTTGAATTCACGGATTTTGTGGAATCATATAAGTGTGAGAACTCTGATTATGTATATATCCGCTTAGCGTATCTGGGATGCGTGCGGGTCATAAATCGGAATTCTAGGCCCTCATGATGGGGTAGAATTTCAGGTCGTGACAAAAACTGATCTTAAAATAGAAAAAATCGAAAAATGAATTGAATTGATGGAAATCGAAACCGGATTGGTTTGATTCAATTTCGATTCGAGCGGTGGAGAGATCGATTTCGGTTAACACTGAATTCAAGCCTTAAATGGGTCATCTCAAGCCATTATACATAGGTATTTTATTAATATATTGCCAAACAGATTGCAAACTAAAGCTTTTGTATTGTGAGTGCATAGGGGTGTGAAGGGCTCGAATGCCCGATTATTAATCTGGTTGGTCTAGCCATGCCCTACATGCCCACTGGTTGGCGTGACAATTTCTATAAAAAGAACCCATTTGATGGATTCAGTATGGGTTGGGCCAACTCCTTTATATATTGGGCTTACCTATCATAGCCCATACTTAGCCCCTTGCAAGTTTGGTGAAGATTGTGCCAACCTCATGCCCGAGCCATTGAGCCTCCTAGCAATGGAAACATAACCTAAATCTTAGCAATGAATTCCAACACTTTATGAAGATTATAATGTTTTGGTACTTAAAAATTATGTCTTATATTGCTAATTAAAATAGGAAACTGACAGCCATACAGATCAACTCATGAAAGGCATTGATCAATTTAAATGGATAATTATAACTGTGGCCTTGCAAACAAATTTTCATTTTGAATTTTTTTTTTTTTTTATTAGGCATTTAACACATACATGGATAAGGTATACAGAACAGGCTCGCAGCATTTCATAAGAAAAATTATAATCAGAAGACAGATTTGTTAAGGACAAAGTATCATAGGCTACCATGGCCTGATGTGGCATAGATTTGCATTAATTGAGTCCCGTCTATATTTACAGCCAATTACATCATGCCACATCAGCCACGGCCACAAAAGCTGTCCTTTATATTTGACTGCCTTTTCATAAAAATAAGAAATTTCAACTTTTTTGTGATAAAATTAAAAATGGGGCTCGTTTTGGTACTTTTCTCGGTAAGAAGTCTGGTTTGGAGAACTGGGGATTACATAGAGGAATGGTGCATTGTACCCATATGCGCATCAATCTTAGTCCATTCATTGGGTCAAAACTGTACCTAGATTGATTGCACGGAGTTTAGAAATTTGTGCCCATCCCAAGTTAATTGAAATTTGAACCCACCTATTATGTACACAGAGCGGTTTTCCAGAGGGTTGGGTGGAAAGTAGTTTACAGGGATGGGAAACCTGCCTGGTCCCCACGGCGCTCGACAATAACTTTAAAAAAGGCCAATGAATGCGGGGCCCACTTGCACCCTTTTGTCGTTTTGTGTAATGACAATATCTAACCTAACTCCGTCAATTAAACCTGTCCTCAGTTTCTTCGTCCGTTTTCCTGGCTCACCCTATTTAGTGCTAACGGCCGTCGAGTTGACTTGCCGTCACCCATCATGCGCAAAATGTGGCCTCATCTGAACCGTTTAAGAATCACCTCTTCGTTTATGCATCTGAAAAGTGATCGTTTGGAGCAGCATGCCTCTAGACCCGTGCAGAGTTTGCATTATGTACACGAGTCGTGTATTGGCCGCGGTTCACTGGTCCATCTCAATCTGGATTCCTAACTGGGATGCCTATCAGTTAGCCGTCAAAGGGTCGGCACGGCCTATCCCTAAAAGTTAGGGCTAAGGCTAAATTTCGAGGGCCTTACAGTAAGGCTGAGGCCTTTCAATAAACGCTCGAAATTTTTAGGGCAGGGAGTGTTATATATATATTAGAGAAAAGTACGTGAAAACCCCCCTTCACAAATTTTATTATCATTTCTCTGGATTATTTTTTTTATTATTAAAAAATGCTACTGCAGCTTTTAAACGGCCCGTGTCGATACACGGTGCAAATGTATTTTACCGAATAGCCCTTAAATAGTTTTTCAACTTTTGAGTGTCTTCTCCGGCGAACCATCGCCTGCGATTGTGAACTTAAATTGCCAACCAACACCAAAGAGAGGGTTTATTTTTAAAGTGAGTGAGAGAGAAAGAAGAGAGAGATTCTGAGAGTTGTTGGCATGGTCTTTTATTCATTTTCTTCCTTCTCTCTCTATAATTAGAGAAAGATTCTGGAGGGTGAGCTTGTAGATTCGGCCGTTGTTATAAGTGGCACCTTGGAGGTAGGAGGTGAAGTCGTAGCATGGCGCTTTGAAGGTGGGTTTCGCCAAATTATTGAGATTGTTGGTTGGGTCTACTAGGGTTTGTTTTAGGTTTGTTGAGCAGGCTTCGTTGTCGGGATCTGGAGTTGATGGTGACAGATGTGTTGTTAGGATGATCAGGAGGAAAATTAAGGAGATATCATCCATTGGTTCAGAACTCGATTTGAGAGAGAGAGGGCGAGCACTAAGGCTCTTTCTCTTTCATGTTCTTTTCACTCTTCTTTTTCTCTCTCATCAAAAGAGCCACTGTTCTGGCTTGGAGTGAGGAGGAGAGAGGCTTTATATTAATGACAATTTTGAAATTTAAATGGTTTATGAGGGGATATAATAAAATGGTAAAATTGTAAAAAATCAAAAGGTCATGCATGAGTTTCTCGGGGGTAGAAGGGATAGTTAAAAAATTTGGCATTCGTTTTTTTGGTGATAAAATCAGGCGCAGGGCACCTTTTAGTACAAAGCCCTATATATTTTTATATTATATTTTTTTAATCAAATATATATATATATATATATATATATATATATATATATATATATATATATATATTTTTTTTTTTTTTTTTTTTTCTGATAACTTGGATATTCGGGCCTCTTAAAGCACCCGCCTAATCCCAAAGGCATATGTGCACTCCAACTTCAGTACATGTCAGGTTAGCATAAGATATAAATCCCTAGGGTTGCACAGGGGGGGATTCACTTAGGTCTTCTACTTTTAGAAGCAAGTACCTGACCAACTCATCTAATCCCTTAAGATTAAATTATATAATTTTTTATTTTACTTTTAGACCATATCTATTGAATTAGTACTAATTAATATATATTTTTGTTTATTATATATATATATATATATTTGATGGCTTAAGGGATAGGATAAATTTTTCTTTGGATTCATATAAACTAAATTTAGCTAGTGTAGGTATGTAAACAAATAAATACGAAAGATATATTTATCAATCAATATTTAATACCGCTGGCTTAGTACTGCATATTATTTACTATGATACATATATATGACTTCTAAGTTCTAACGGATATATATATATATATATATATATATATATATATATATATATATATATATATATATATATATAAAACTTTTTATGGGTATATTTTAATTTAGGAGAATTCTATTCTTACTCTCGTCATTGTGAGGTTAGCATCATTCCCGGATCAAATGCCATCATGAGATAGCGTTTAGGTAAATATATGAAGGGCAGAACTGTCATTTTTGGTTTTACATTGGTAAACTTGTAATTTTAATTTGTTTCTTAATTATAAGTTTGTCAAGCACAAACTTGTAATTACAACTTTAATTTGTCATTAAAAAAGTAAAAGAGTTAATTTTATACTTAATGTATTTACTAAAATGCCACCCCATTAAGGCATTTTACTTAGGCTAAAATTAGCTTTCCCTTTCAATTAATATTTAAAATTATCCAATATCAAGTATTGTACATATTTTGTAGTGTAAGAACGAAACAAAAAAGTTTGGCAATGTTTCATAGCCCAAAGCTTGGTCCTAGCTCGCTAGGGCTAGGGCTATGGCCGACCATGTTAAAATCTGTTACAACTAGGGCAGGCCATATTAAGGCCTACCTAGGGCTAGGGCCATACAAAGGCCCAACGCGGCCCTTTGACAACCCTACTATAAGGTTTAAAATCTTGGATCTCGATACACTACCGAGCTTGGCCAGTACATATATCGAAAATATGTATGAAAATTTGAAAATACTGACCAGTATTAACTAAGGATAAGGTAGGCTGGTACTAACGACCGATAACTTATTTGATCTTACATTAGTTTGCTATCCTTTGTCACTCAATCACACGATCACGTGTAAACGAGTGACTCGACTATTATAAGTATTTTGATAAAAAATAATTATAAAAATGTATGATGAATAATGTCAACCGTATGAAAATAAATAGTAAAACCAAATATACTTTTATCATTTATTTTTCGTACAATGTACTCAGGTGACTGCACAATTTTATATGGCTTTATTTTAATTTTCTCTTCACAATGTTGTTATAATTATCAGGCAGCTTCTTTATGTGGCATTTGATCATATCATTGGGTGCCACATGGCAGCAAACTAAAGCGGGACTAAGTAAGTTACTTGGTCCTTGGTACGGACTACTTTTACCCATTAACCATAGTGACCAAGTCAAGGTTCGGGAATATATCGGCTTGAAAAAAATTCAAAAAAATTCATCAAAATTTGTCAAATTTAGGGAAAAGTTAATTTAATTCGCACATAATTTATAAAATTCGCTAATTATTCGAAAATTTCAGATTTTATTCAGCTATTCCTAATAATACGGATTTTATTCATTTTTTCAAAAATTCGCGAATTAATTGGGACTTTTTCAAAATGTGTTCGAGTTTGGTCACACTGCCCCTGAGTAATGAGTTCCTTTATTTGCACTCACAAAAACTATAAGGACACCAACACTGAAAACCATTTATTGCTTTGAATCATATGATGAAGATCATTTTTGTACCAATTCTCCAATCAAGGGATCATGAGATCATAGGCGTACCATATATTAGAGAGTCAGATCTTGATTTCACACGGCACACATCTCGAAAATTAATCCACGAACCATGTTTGATCTATGCTTATGATCAGACAATCACTTTTCAAGGGGGTGTGCCCAGGATTTTTTGTTGGTGGGGGCTACAAATGATAAATATAATGTTAGTAATTATTTTATTATTGATTTGGTGATTTCTACATCATAGATTTGGGGGTCACTACAAAAAAAAAATACTATTAGCGGCAGTCATAAACTACCGCTGTTAACAAAAAAACTGCTGCTAATAGTCTTAATAGTTTTTTTTGTTAATAAAGACATTTTTTTATTGCAAAAAACTGTCGCTAATAGTCTTATCTTTTGTAGTGGGCTTATATACAAACGAAAGTTGTATAAAACACATACTTCATAGAGACTCTAGATTTAAATGGGGGTTTGAGTCTCCACAACCTTCTATGTAGCTACGCCACTGGGTGTGCCACATGAAATCAAAATCTAACACTATGATGGTATACTTGGGATCAAATGCAATCTCCATCATCTGCTGCAACAATCAATGGCTTTTTGGGTTTGGTGCCCTTAGGGTTTTGGTGGCATAGTGACAAATTTCTCCGAAATTTTTTCGAAATTTACCGAAACAATGGTTCGATGAAATTTCGATGAATTCTTCGAAATCGCTGAAATTTCATTAATTTCGGCGAAATTAACGAAATTTCACCGAAAATAATAAATCTTTTCTAAATTTTATCATTTTTTAAATAATAAATAAAATTTTTATGAAGTTTAAATATAATTATTTGTATTTAATATTTTTTGTACTCCCCAAAATTTTTCAGAAACTTTTCGAATTTTTCTCAAAATTTATCTGAAATGACTCCCTACCGAAATGTTGGCGAAAACGAAATTTGTCACTATGTTTGGTGGGAGCAATTAGAGGCATGGATAAAAATGTCGGAAAACCGATACGTATCGTTCGAGCCCAAAATCGATACGTATCGGTATCGGTCCGTATCGGACGATACATTGAATGTATCGTCCGGTGTATACCATACAAACCACCGATACGGTACATATCGGTGGCCACCGATACTGATACGTGTCGGTATCGGACGAAATTTTGATCCATGATTTGAGATACCCTTAATAAAAAACTACATGATTTAAGCAATGAAGTATTGGCTTTGGTGCCCTTAGGGTTTTGGTGGGAGCAAATAGTGGTACCCTTAATTAAAAACTAGGTGGTTTTAAAACTATGATGCTCAGGTATATATGTTCAAATGCACGGTGAAATCATGCCTTCGAAGCAGGTGGGGACTACGCGGCTCTCATCCAGCAACTTACGATGCACTACAAAAAATAAGACTATTAGCGGCATGTGACGGGGCCAAGACTTGAGCTTGTAGCATGGTGCGCGTGGCACGACATGTGGTGCCAGGAGGGCACGCGACATGGGGCCATGTTGGCCTTGCGACGTGGTCGTGGCTGACGCGAGCGACACGGCATGCATGAGTGACAGCGGGCGTTCTGGCCTTGACTGACGCGACATAGCCAAAGTGGGCTAGCGATGCATGAGGTGTTGCGATATGTCAAACCAATAGGTTTGAGGTTCTCCTGCCATTCTGGCTGAATGACTGTTTTACCCTTATATAGGGGAAGAGAGCTAAAGAGCTATTCCCACCTTTGCGTTGCTGCCGGAGGGGCGCAAGTATCTCCTAGGCTTTGAAAGGGTGGGCCTAGGGGCGTCGGCCAGACGATGTGTGGAACCCGAGGGAGGTTGATGTATGGCTCCGGACTATGCGTCGCGGTGCATACGGCTGGGCAACATCGCGAGACAACCCCAAGGCGCTGCGTGGGACCCAGTTGAGCACGACAGCATGTGGGCTAAAGATAAACGTGTGCTAGTAATTCGGAACGCACACGAAGGCAAGCTGCGTGGGACTTAGTTGGGCATGCGAGCGCGAGGCACAAGGCTGTGGGCTTGGTTGGCGGTGACGAGGTACTAATCTGATGCGCAGGGGTGAAGCTTGAGCAGGCCAAGTTAGCACAATGGTGCAGATTGGCGTGTCGTAAGGGACACGATGAGCTGAATGGTAGGCCGTGAAACAGAGGCAACCATGTTGGGAGGAGTTCTCGTCCTCTAGGCGGGTGGTATCAGAGCTGATGTGCAGAAGGGTTGGCTTCGTTGCACGCGGTAGCGAAGCACCGCGCGGGTTGAAAGCGCGTCGAAAGACGCCCTCGCGACGATTGTTATCAGAAGTAGGCTGACCTAGCGAAGCGTGCGTTAGGTGCCGCACGGGACTGAGGTTGCGGAAGTGCGACCCCATGACATTTTGGTATCAGAGCCAAGTTCGATCCAGAAGCGATGATGCTATGAGCAACTGGTGCGGAGGCACGCGATGTGGTGTCAAGAGGGCACGCGACATCCTTGAACAAGTGGTGCGGAGGCACGCGATGTGGTGTCAAGTTGACACGCGACATCCCTGAGCTAGTTAACAGGTGAGGGCCTTGTGACAGCAGAACCAAGTTGACCCGACCGGGGTGACAGTGGGGAGCTTGTGGGGAGGTGCGGGCCTAAGAACTAGAAATGTGTTGCGAACAAGCTGGGAGGAGTTGGCGGGGTCAGTTCACTGCGATCATGCGTCAACGAGGACGTTGACATTTTATGGAGTGGTGGAGGATGTGACGGGGCCAAGACTTGAGCTTGTAGCATGGTGCGTGTGGCTCGACATGTGGTGCCAGGAGTGTGACAGCCCGGATTTCGGCACCCCAAAACCCGTGCCATCAGCACGATCATCTTGACCGTGCCCTTTAGCTAAGCACGGAACACTGGTATATCAAGCATCGAAAAGTATAATAAACGAAATTGCGAAATTTAAATCTATATTAATTAACTTCCCAAAAGACAGTTCTACCCTCATGCCTGTGCATGAATGGAGAACCGATCCGAACCATCGATGATAGAAATCATCACGGATGGTTCGTCCCAAAAGAATAATCCCAACTCCTTATGTACATGGTTTTAAACAACAATCAAGGCTTGACATACCAAGCCGTACAAAACCTCTCCAAAATCCCTCAAAGTGGCACAACGGAGTCCTCTAGAAGAAGTCCTTTGGAGGTGGCTCCAACTCTTCGCCGGCCGCAAGGTCCGACTCGCGGGGATCAGCGTCTCCTGAAGCCTCGGCAGCTGCTAATAGAGGGCCTGCGACGTATAGTCTATAGGGTGAGCTACATCCTAGCTCAATAGGGAACAATCACAGTTTGAACATATAAATTATAACTCACATGTATTCCATGATATGCCATGCATGATGTATCTATACAGTTGTTAATGAAGCAGATTAAAAGCATTTCGTTTCTTGTTGATTACTTATATTTTCATTTACTAATGAATTATCTTTGAAGGCCTAAAGAAAACTTAAACTTTCAACTTAAGTAATCCCGAGCAATATAGCATCGAGCCTGACAGAGATACCCATCATCGTCATCTATATGAGCAGTTTTTAACCGTATTCCACAGGAATACAAATAGTACCAAGCCCCTTTCACAGGGATTAGTGGCGGGGTTTCACTTTTCTCAATCAACACCCACAGGGTGTGCTTACTATGTCTGGATAAGCCTCGCATGGCAGCCTCGGTTTCGCTTGCCGTATCAGATCACGGATATCCTGCAGTGTCGTGGATATCCATGCGTCGGTGGGGTACCCTATCAAACCTCAAATAACAAAAATATCGGTGCCTTACATATAGTTATTCACCGTATAAATGTGCTATCTTATATCAGTTAGGCCCTATCAAACATTATTCAATCCTTGGATACATCCCTGGGATGTATCCATTTACTTGCATCACACCTGATGCTCTTTCTCTTTACTTCTTCATCCCCTGGGGATGGCTCATTATGATTTCTCTTATGAATGTCACACACACACACACTTTTCACAATTTCTTAAGCAATTAAACATTTGAATGAAAATCTATATCACTACATACATGCTCTTGTAAAATAAAGTACATGTTCAAGGTGTTCCCTACCTCAAGTCTTCATTTGATCAATGCATCAAGGTCCCACGTGGCTCCTTGTGCACTAGCTCACACGTACCACCTATGGTACCACATAACAGGTGAAACACATTGATCGATTTAGAATGTAACCCTTGCAAGTGCACAAGATCTATTGCAGTATGGCAAGAACAGGGGTGTCGAACCCACAGGGAAACGTGAATTTTTAATTAATTCTTTTAGAGATTTTAAAAACGTCCCTAAGGAAGTACCAAAGGGCAGATTCAATTTTACCAAAAACTTAACACACTTTTCCTAAATGCAGAAAAATAAATTAATCTAAACAATTAATTACTGATAAATCTACGAACAATATTAAAATGAGATCAAGGAATATGCTACCCCAGATTCGTACCCCTTTTCTATCATTAAAACCCACAGTTTCATTAAATCATCATTCACACCATCATTCATCTAGAAAAATGACTTGAAATAAAATATGATCATCAATCCGGCATACCCTATCTAAAAATAATGACTCAGCCTAACATTGCGGTATGAGTCATGTAAAAAGCATAGCGTATCTCATGATATTTAGATCACGACAATCAGCACATAATCGCTCTACAGCCTAGATCAGCCTGCAGGTCCAGATCTAGCGATTGCGGCCGTTGATACGCGCAATCAACGGTCATAACAAAGCATTCAAAATATTTTCAATCACACAAACTTTGAGCAAAACGATTCCATGATAACAATAATAGACTGCGGTATTAATCATAAACATGGGTACTTATCTGGGGATCGCATCTTCCCCGATCTACTGATTTAGCCGCTCATCTTTGGTGTTTGATCTCCTTTTTCTTTCAAAGTCATTCCTCTTTTATTTCTTCCAAAAGATATTTGCAATTATTTTTCCTAAATACAATCTATGAATTTCTCAGAGAAAAATAATGCAAATCCTAGGTACAATCTACCCTGAATAAACCCTAGAAGAAGGAGAGAAGAAGACTTGAAAAGATGAAGAAAATATTCCCCCAAAGTGAAGAGCCCTAAAAACTAAAAATAAAGAATGAATAATATTCTAATTGCAAAAATCTTGGTAAGAAACTCGTGGCTTCCCTTTTTATAATAGCCTAACCCTAATACCTCTCTCGATTGACATCTAAGAGTAATTTTCGTGAATTCCCGCCTAGCTTTGCATCAGATACTGCCTCAGTATTTTGTTCATAATGTTCTATACCGAACTCGGATTGAGGTGATTCGTGAGGCGTTGGAAAGCTGACGACGAGCTCTACAACTTTTATGTTTTAGCCATTTCCTGAATCTGACGTCTTGAAGGTCCAAATTGAGCTGTAAGTCGCACTAAGTTCTCAATGACCCAAAATAGCAGTGTTTTGACATTATTTTCGGGATTCTTGGGCTGTTTTAGAAACTTGGACTGTATTTACCTGAAACACTTCAAATCTAGCAAATCTCATCAGATAGCCTTCATCGGACGGATAAATATAGGTATTTAGGGGTAAAATATCATCATATTTCACTACTCATCACACCCCCAAACCTACACTTTGCTAGTCCTCGAGCAAAGAGAATGATAGAAATATAAAGCAAATCAAACTAACATCCTAAAATTTAAATGCCACTTTCGTAGGGAACACGATTGCACTTAGCATGTGCAACAAGCCTTTAAACCCCTAGGTGATCCCTAGTGGAGGAGTTGTGTCTCCTGAGGGTTTGCAGTGAAGTTACCCACAAACTTCCAAAAATTTCAAACCATCGGTAAAATTTAGTTTTCAAAACATGATTTTTTTTATAACATATGTACTATTCAAAAAACAAAATCACACACTGCTTCAAGATGAATCATCAATCAAATATTAAAGTCATGTCAATCATGCTAGTATCCATTCAAATTAATTTAATGCTCAAATTGTTAGATAACTCATTCATTCGTGTCTACGCGTGAGGTGTGTGCACACCAAAGCGAAGATACATCCATCTCAAAACTATTGCAAACGGAAAACTAACGGAGCTGTTGTCTCGACTCAATACTCACTTTAGGTATACTCAAAATAAAATCACCCGATGATGGGTAAGTTTTCGCACACATGTGAGAGATCAATACAAAGCAAATAAAAGTCTCACATGATAAATGAAACACGATGCCAATCAATGAATAAAATAAATCTCATAAGAATGTATACTTGTATATCCTAAGCATGTCATATCAAGTGTCATAAGTATTATATATTGACTCTCCACAAGAGCTTACCAATGCAAGATCGGATCATGAAGGTCTTTGTAGGGTTGTAATGGGGCTCGTAAGGGTAAGAAAGAAAGGAATTGTGATTCAAAATTTCGAGAAATTGGAAAATGAACTAACTTCGATTTTTTTTTTTTTTTTTTTTTATTTCTTTTCTTTTTTTTTTCTTTTCTAATTTCTCATTTTTTTTTCTTTTCAATATTTTTCTTTTCTCATTCTTTCTTCTCTTGAATTTCCTTTTCTTGAAGCACCTCATTTTTCATTCCTTTTTTTTTTTTTTTTTCTTTTTCTTTTTCTCTCCTTTTTTTCTTTTTATATTTGCCATACACTCTCAGTAAACACCATAACTCATTATCTCTCCACTTACTCTCTTTTCGCTCATTTTCATCCCTCGTTCCTAATTTCTCATAAATAAGAAGGGTAAAGCTAAATTTCGTAAATTGTGAAGGGTTAAAGGTTAACGTGGCTTATCAAAGAATGTATAAGGGTAAATTTTTCTATAGGCTCAAAGGGGTACTAAAAGGATAAATTGATATGAGGTGGGGCATTTTAAGCACAAACGAGCCAAAGATGGCCTTCAATCATTTCCTTAAAAGATGGTAACCTTGCCTATTTGTCTTGAGTAGATATACAGTACGTTCTAACACAATAATATGAATTTGATATCATGCAAAGTCACAAGCCAAAATAAAATGTATGAGATTATGCAAAATAATTCATATTCAAAGAAAACTCCGAGTTTATATATTCACTCATCAATGACGGAAATTAGCTCTAAAGCTATCGGGTTTAGTCTCCACTAAGAACCTAAGATTCAACGCTCAAAATAGTTCATCGATTTCTAAGTCTTAGCTTGGTATAAGTGCAAAATTCTAAGCAAATTTGAGTCATCCACAAATTATCACATTAAGCTTCATCATCCTAGATACAAGTATTCAAAATATGACATCAATATTCTCAAAATTAAATTCACATGCATCATCAACTAAAGTTTGAAAACTATTGCAAAGTAAATCATGTATGATGGTTCCAAATAAATAAATTTTTTTTTTTTTTTTCAAAGAAAATAAAAATAAGTGATGAAAGATAGATAATCATACATACCCCAAACCTAAAAATGACAATGTCCTCATTGTTTGAAATAAGTAGGCACCCCCAAACTGTTGAAAAGTACCTCAACACAAAGATCAAAAGAGAATATGGGCATCAAATTAGAACATGACCAAAAATAGATTGAAGGTAATGTGGCTACACTAATTTGGAAATTAAAAATAACCTAAACTAAACTAAAACTAATATTCTAGAACTAAACATACGAAAAGAAAGATAAATCCTAAATCCTAAACTAAACTGTCCAACTCCTAAATAAAACACATGGGTTGCCTCCCGTGAAGCACGAGTTTAAGTGTCGACATCAACCTCTTCATTGATCAAGAATCTGGATCACTAAGGTGCATCGCCTCAATCTTAAATCGGGGTCATCGGCTCAAACATTGGTTTGAGTCTTTGCCCATTCACTTTGAAAACTCGATTGTCAAGGCTTTGAATTTCAATTGACCGTGCTCACTAATGGAAACAACTGAAACGGGCCTTCCATCTAGATTTCAATTTCCGGGATGAAGCTTAAGTCGAATTGAATAACCAAACTTTTGGCCAACATGAAACTCCTTCCAGAAATTAATTGATCGAACTTTTGTACCTTTCCTTGTACATCTTTGAATTTTCATACGCATCGTAGCGTAACTCTTCTAATTCACTCAATCAGTAACCTTCGATTCGACCGCCGCTTGCATATCGAAATTAAATCGCTTTGATCGCCTGTAATGCCTTATGCTCCAATTCGACGGAAGATGACATGCCTTCCCGTAGACAATTCTGAAGGGAGACATTCCGATCGGTGTCTTGAATGCAGTACGATAGGCCCACAAAGCATCAGATAGCCGGTTTGACCAATCTCTTCTATCCGGTCGTATCGTCTTTTCTAGAATTCGCTTGGTTTCCCGGTTAGACACTTCCACGACCACTAGTCTGGATGGTACTGCAAGCGACTTTGTGAGTGACGTGCACTTCTTCATTAAAGTGGCAAAATGGCTATTGCAAAAATGCGAACCGCCATCACTGATGATTGCTCTTGGGATCCCGAATCGGTTAAACACATGTTCTCTCAGAAATTTGACCACAACCTTGTGATCATTTGATCGGGTTGCCACAGCTTCAATCCATTTGGAGACATAGTCAACAGCCACCAGAATATATGAATACCCAAAGGATGGTGGAAAAGGACCCATAAAGTCAATCCCCAAACATAAAATTTCAACAATCGAATTGGATTAAGGGCATCATATTTCGTGAAATATTGCCAAGTTGACAGTTGGCATTCCTTGCGAGATTGAGCGGCGTCACGAAAGATTGAGGGCGATGAGAATCCGCTTTGAAGGATTTTCATGCGGTCTTCGTCTCCGAAATGGCCTCCACAGCCCCAAAGATGGCAAAAAATTTAGGACGCTTAGTTGCTCGTCTTCGCACGCATCTCCTAATGATATGATCCGGCGAATTTAAACAAATATGGTTCATCCCGAAATAGTATTTTATTTGGGAGAAAAGAGATTCTTATCATTCTTACCCCACTCGGGAATTACGCGATGACCGAGATAATTCACGATATTAGCAAACCACGGAACTTTTGCACCGGCTACATCAATTGCCATCAAATGTTCATCCTAAAATGTGTCACGGATGGTCTCGGTATAGATGATTCTTTAGGCGTAATTCTAGACGGATGATCACCACAACGTTCTCAACCCCTTTTTATCTTTAATCTCAAAGTTGAATTCACGGAGAAGCGAGGATCAGCGGATCGACCTTAGTTTCGCATCCTTCTTTGCTAAAAGATATTTCAAAGCGAGTGGTGCCTAAAAGACCACTATTTTCGATCCAAGCAAATAGGAACGAATTTGTCGAGCATACACCACTAATAATTCCTTCTGGTGGTGGTGTAATTCATTGGCATCAATTAATGTCTTGCTAGCATAATAAATTACGTGAGGTAATTTATTCACCCTTGCCCTAAGACACTCCGATCGCATAATCGATGCATCACACATGAGTTCGAATGGTAAAGAATAATCGATTGGTTGGATTATTGGTGCATTTGATAAGAGTTCACGCAATTTTAGGAATGCCTTTATGCAATCCTCATCAAAATCAAAAGGAACATCTTTGCCAAGCAAAGTGCACAATGGTTTAACCACCTTGCTAAAATCCTTAATGAATCTTCTATAAAATCCGGCATGCCCCAAAAATGATCAATTTGTCGAACACTTTTAGGAGGTGGTAAATTTGCAATTAAGTCGACCTTCGCCTTATCAACTTCAATTCCTTTCGTTGAAACAATATGCCCCAACACAATTCCTTGTTGAACCATAAAATGACTCTTTTCGGTGAGAACAAGTTTGGAATCTACACAGCGTTGCAACACGTGAAAGATGATTCAAACAAGAATCAAATGTTTTCCAAAAACCGAGAAGTCGTCCATGAAGACTTGATGAATTTGTCGATCATGTCGAGAATATGGCCAACATACATCGTTGAAAGCGTGGCGGAGCATTACATAAGCGAATGGCATCCTTCGATATGCAAGCGTACCATATGGACACGTGAATGTTGTCTTCTCTTGATCGGTGGAAAAGCGGGCACTTGATTGTATCGAATAACCATCAAGAAAGCAATAAAACTCTTGCCCATTAACTTCTCAAGAATTTGATCAATGAGCGGAAGGGAAAATGATCTTTTACGGTGGTTGTTCAATTTTCGATAATCAATGCACACCGCCATCCGGTAGTTTCACGAGTGGGCACCAATTCTCCCTCGTAGTTTCTTTCACTGTAATTCCGGACTTTTTGAACGATTTATCTGGACTAACCCATTCACTATCGAGATCGGATAGATGATTCCGGCATCGAGGAGTTTAATGATTTCCTTTAAAGCGACTTCTTGCATGTTGGATTAAGCCGCCTCTGTGGTTCCCTCGATGGTTTACTCTCATCCTCCGGATGTATTTTATGCATACATCTTGATGGGTCAATCCCTTGAGATCATTAAGGTCCATCCGATGGCCTCCTTGTGCTCTTTCGGCACCTTCAACAAATCATTCTCTTGTTCTTAGATAATGTGGATGAAATTATCCTTTGGAAGTGTTTCTCGAGGTCGAGAAAAGCATATTTGAGGGACTCGGGCAATTGTTTCAATTCCACGGTTGGTGGTTGCTCAATTGATGGAGTCGACATCCTTTACCTCGATGAGTAGTGGTTCTACCTTAGTCACAACTTCACATAAGTTATCATCTTGACATAATGAATTTGACTTTTCTCTTGCTTCCTTTCAAGCCCTTTGTCCTCATAGATGGCTAACAAAGCGGTTTCAAATTCCTCTTTGGTGAGCATTGATGGTAATGCTTCATCCACCACTTAATCATCGATCGATGTAAAAACATTCGACCTCATCCTCATTAGAAATGGTTCATCGCATGGAATATGTTAAGCGACTTTCATGTTTCCAAGAAAGCGTCCATGACTCGTCGACAATTAATGCAGCGTTGGCGTTGGCGAAAGCAGGGCGTCCAAGAATAATTGGGACTTGATTGATTGATTTGTAGGTGGTTCCATGTCTAAGACAACGAAGTCCTTTGGAAAGACAAACTTGTCTATTCAACCAAAACATCCTCGATAACACCCCTCGGTCTTCTTTCCGATCTATCGCGGTTGGAGTGTGACCGTCGTGGGTTTCAATTCACCCAATCCGAGTTTCGTACATTGAGTATGGGATCGATTAACACTTGCTCCCAAATCCAATAACGCCTTTCAATTGGTTGCCCACCAATGACACATGGAGCAGTTGGGACTCGGGGTCTTCGGTTTCGTGGGGTTTCAATGTAATATCGGTGACTTGATTTGTTAGGAACACTTTCTTTGAAAGCGTGAGTCGTGCCTTTCTCTTAAGTGCACAAATCTTTGAAAAACTTGGCGTACTCGGGAACTTGTTTGATTGTTTCAAGTAATGGAAGATTTATCTTTACTTGCTTGAATGTTTGAAAATTTCTTCCATTTTGTCGGTCCCTTTCCCATTCTAGATGGAGGAGTTAGGCATTGAGGAATGGTGCCTTTGGGACATAAGGTGCGATTCCATTTCCGATTCTTTTCACGTCCTTGTTGGGACGGTTGAAAACTCTTCCTCTATTACTTTTCTTTTCCTTTCTCTCTTCCTTGCTCTTGCACTTTTCTTATCTCGGCTCTTTGTCTCTTTCTTTCTCTTTTCCTTTTCCTTTCTCCTTTCTTTTCTACGATTCTTTTCCTCTCTTGCTTCTCTTTCTTCATCCTTCTCTGAGCATTTCCACTTGATTATCAACCTCTCGTCCACTTCTCGGACCGTAATGACTTTCAGCTGTTGACTATTCGATGGTCTGCTTGAGATGGTGCTTGGCCTCGAGGATTATTGATGGGTTGGTGAGCCTACCTTCCTCGGGACTCGGTTGATTGGCCAATTGGTGACTTGGTCCATTATCATCTGTTGAAAGATTGCATGCTTGCATAAGCTTTTCTTCGGATCAGAATCTTTAATCTTGGCATGTGATTGATTAAGATTCTGATTTAAATTCTGATTTTTTCGGTAGTCAGAATTTGGCTGATAATACGGAACATTCTGTTGGAAATTGGAATTCTGTTGGAAATTAGAATTCTGTTGGAAATTCTGTTGTGGACGAAAATTTTGTTGAAAATTTGGTTGAAAAGGTTGTTGTCCACCATTGTGTTGGCTCTATGTTCTTTGGTTTACGGCGGTTTGGTTCGATTCACCCCATCCTAAGTTGGGGTGATTTTTCCATTCCAGTTATGTAGGTATTGGTACATGTTTCTACCTTGTTGATAAGATTGAGTCACATTTACACTCTTGAGGATTAGGTTCATCGGGGAAATGACAAGGTAGTAGGGCACTCATTAGCCATATGACACAGGTGGTCACAAATTGAACACCTGTATGGGGGTGGCAGAGCTTTAGCTTGCTTGGTAGCAACTAACAACATGTTCATCTGTTTGGACAAGACATGTCAACCTTTGTTGAGAGATCTAAGGCATTATTGTTGACATCGTACAATCGTCTTTTGTCAACACATGAGATTTAGGTGCGAGTTCAAGTTGGTTACGCCCATGTCTCACTTTGTATCGAAGTTTGATATAACTTTTCAAACAATGCCCACAATTAAATCGACTTCTTTGTGGCACAAGATCCACCACAAGATGCATCAACCATGCGTCTCTCTTGAGAATCGATCCATTGTAAAACTTTGGACTTGTTGCCACCTTGGAACTTGATGATTTGGGCAACTTCGATCAATTCCTTAAGCGTTCCCAACATTCATGGAATGTTTACATGAGTTGTTGGGAAAAAAGCTGGATCTTCGGCGATTCAATGGCCTTAGTCATGGGAAAATATTTTTTAAGGAAGGCGGCGATGCGGCTCGCCCAACTCGAATAGATTGTGGTTCTAAGGAATAGAACCATGTTTTTATATCTCTTAAAGAGAACGGAAAGAGTCGAACTTAGCTATCTCATCGGTGACATTGTGGACTCGAACATTTTGCATACCCAGTGAATTCATTTAAGTGAGCGTCACGGATTTTCATTTGCTAACCCATGGAAAATTGGTAGCATTTGAATCATTGCTGATTTGAATTCATAGTGGTTCCCTGGAATGGGAGCATGCATAATACATTCCTGATCCTCGTAAAAACCAGGATCGTTATAATACTCCAGTGTTCTAGGGCCCTCATCAAAATTATTGTTCCTATTATTTCCATTATTGACATTCTTGTTACTCTCATCTCTCTCTTGCCTTTGATGCCATGGTCTCAGTTTGTTGATATTGATTCCTCTGGACTCTTCGATTCTCTCTACAAGCTCTTTCGATCTCAAGATTAAACGGTAGCAGATGTGGGTGATGAGAACGAGTAAAGCTCATACACCAACACTCACAAACAGGGTTGAAGAATCCACAACAAACCCACAAAATTCTGCTTCAAACGATTTAAACAAAGATGATAAACAGTAGCCAATATCAGCAGGAAAGATTTCTTCTTTTTTTTTTTTTTTTTTTTTAATTAAAATTCGAATTTAAATTAATTAAATTTTTTTTTTTTTTTTTATATTCAAATTAAAATTAAAATTCGAATTTAAATTAATTAAATTTTTTTTTTTTTTTTTTTAAATTCGAATTAAAATTTTTTTTTAATTTTTTTAAATTTTTTTTTTTTTTTAAATTAAATTCGAAAATTAAAAATTAAAATTGAAAATCCTATAAAATCTTTCCTAAAAGAGAAAAATAAGGAGAAGAATGAAAGATTCCTAAAAATCCTAAAACAAAAGTCCCACAAAAGTTAATGACTAAATTTAGAAAATCCTAAAAATATCTAAAAGAGGAAAATAAGGAACAAGAGTACTTCCAAATCTAAAATAAGAAGACGTAAAAATCTCTACTTCCTAAATTTTCTAAGGAAGGTATACAAAAAATCTAAACTTCCTAATAAGACTCCACAAAATCTTATCAAAGAGAAAAATAAGGAAATAATTATTATTTTATTTTTTATTTTTTATTTTTTAAACACTCAAAGCAGAAAAATCCTATCCAGATTAATCAAAATTTCAGATTTCCCCCGGCCAAAACTTGATCGATTTAGAATGTAACCCTTGCAAGTGCACAAGATCTATTGCGGTATGGCAAACGAGTGTCGAACCCAGAAAGCGTGAATTTTTAATTAATTCTTTAGAGATTTTAAAAGCGTCCCTAAGGAAGTACCAAAGGCGATTCAATTTTACCAAAACTTAACACACTTTTCCTAAATGCGGAAAATAAATTAATCTAAACAATTAATTCTTGATAAATCTCGAACAATATTAAAATGAGATCAAGGAATATGCTACCCCAGATTAAACCCTTTTCTATCATTAAAACCACGGTTTCATTAAATCATCATTCACACCATCATTCATCTAGAAAATGACTTGAAATAAAATATGATCATCAATCCGCATACCCTATCTAAAAACAATGACTCAAATTTAACATTGCGGTATGAGTCATGTAAAAAGCATAAGCGTATCTCATGATATTTAGATCACGACAATCGACATAATCGCTCTACTAGATCGACTGCGGTCGGATCTAGCGATTACGGTGATACGCAATCAATCAGCGGTCATAACAAAGCATTCAAAATATTTTCAATCACACAAACTTTGAGCAAAACGATTCCATGATAACAATAATAGATCATGTATTAATCATAAACATGGGTACTTATCTGGGGATCGCATCTTCCCCGATCTACTGATTTAGCCGCTCATCTTTGGTGTTTGATCTCCTTTTTCTTTCAAAGTCATTCCTCTTTTATTTCTTCCAAAAGATATTTGCAATTATTTTTCCTAAATACAATCTATGAATTTCTCAGAGAAAAATAATGCAAATCCTAGGTACAATCTACCCTGAATAAACCCTAGAAGAAGGAGAGAAGAAGACTTGAAAAGATGAAGAAAATATTCCCCCAAGTGAAGAGCCCTCAAAACTAAAAATAAAGAATGAATAATATTCTAATTGCAAAAATCTTGGTAAGAAACTCGTGGCTTCCCTTTTTATAATAGCCTAACCCTAATACCTCTCTCGATTGACATTTAAGAGTAATTTTCGTGAATTCCCGCCTAGCTTTGCATCAGATACTGCCTCGGTATTTTGCTCATAATTTTCTATATCGAACTCGGATTGAGGTGATTCTTGAGGCGTTGGAAAGCTGACGACGAGCTCTACAACTTTTATGTTTTAGCCATTTCCTGAATCTGACGTCTTGAAGGTCCAAATTGAGCTGTAAGTCGCACTAAGTTCTCAATGACCCAAAATAGCAGTGTTTTGACATTATTTTCGGGATTCTTGGGCTGTTTTAGAAACTTGGACTGTATTTACCTGAAACACTTCAAATCTAGCAAATCTCATCAGATAGCCTTCATCGGACGGCTAAATATAGGTATTTAGGGGTGAAATATCATCATATTTCACTACTCATCACACATCACAAAGGATGCAATAAAGAAGGTATAAGATCCTCCAAGAATCTTAAAGTCAAACCCAAAAGTCAACATAGTTTATCTCAGTCGATTAATCGAACTCCAAAATCGATTAATCGAATCTGATTCGATTAATCGATTTCCAAAATCGATTAATCGAAGGTCAATATCGATTAATCGAAGTAATTTCGATTAATCGAAATTCTCCTTTTCGCAAAGTCCATTCTCAGTTCGAACAGTCGAGTTTTCATTCGATTAATCGAATCCAATTTCGATTAATCGAAATTCTTCTTTTCGCAAAGTAAATTCACTGTTCGAACAGTCGAGTTTTTATTCGATTAATCGAATCCAATTTCGATTAATCAAAATCCTTCTTTTCGCAAAGTCGACTCCCAGTTCGAACAGTCGAGTTTCACAAGTTGATTAATCGATCCCAAATCGATTAATCGAAACTAAAATCGATTAATCGAAATCCCATTTCGATTAGTCGATTTTTCCTCATGTCATTTCCTTCAACCCCTGGGGTCCACTGGAGGTTCTCAGTCGATTAATCGATTCTCAAATCGATCAATCGAAATCCAAAGTCGATTAATCGAAATCCAATTCGATTAATCGAAATCGGGGTCCTCTGACTTTTCAACTTCCTGGCCAATTTCGATTAATCGAAATTGTCAGATTCAGCCCCTTTTCGAGCTGTTCTTCCCATTCTTTTTCCATACTTTTTCTTCTATTTTTCTAAGCCATTCTCCTATGATTTAGACCCACATTCAACTACAACTTAACCCCTATAATCTATGTATCTTATTTACAAAAATTTTACCTTGAATAGATCTCAAGTTGATTTCAATCAATGGTTGGAAGGCTAGGGTTTCCAGCTGTTGTTCTAACGGATCCCTCGCATCGAATCCGGCGTTTTATTGCTTGAATCTCTCTTCCTCAACTAGTATTCACTCCTTGCATTAATCACTCTCTTCACTCTCTCTCTCTTCTTTACTCTCCTTCAACAACCAAAATACACATCTAGGGTTATTAAACCCTTTTATCCTATTCTTCACTTGTGTGTTGAGCACATACACCGCGGTAGGTGTATGCGACTTCCTATTTACAACACACACCACGCAATAATTCAAACTATCACATCTCGTCCGTTCATTACATCCTATACTAACTCTTGATCTTCTAATTGGTCAAACTTGTGACCAATCGGGCACGGATCCCGAGGTCATAGTTTTGCGTGATTTTTCGGGTTATTACATCCTCCCCACCTTGGGAATTTTCGTCCTCGAAAATAACCCAAGGTTTGTCTGACTGGGTCTCGCTCGCTTCCCCCCCCCCCCACACTCTCAGGGGAGGTGGTCAAGTTGACTCAGACGTATTTAAGTAGACACAATCACATGCATGGAACTCAAATTTTTGACGAAGGCAAACAATTAACACAAACATTAAGCTTTTCCATTAATATCAAAAGTTTTACACAGTGCCAATAAAGTGGCATACAAGATATACATGTACACAATACATGACTGATACAAAAATAAAGAAAAGACTCATGCAGTCCCCTCGCCAGGCTGGTCCGGTGCTACAGTGGCTGGTGGGTCTGCTGGAGCTGGCTCTGGCTGCGGTGGAAGGGTCTCTGTCGGCTGAGCGGATGTGGATGTGGAGGGAACCGCGTTTGCAGTGGTGGGAGGAAAGACGGGTCCTCTGTGGAAGGCGGTGCGTCCAGCGGTCCACTCCTCCTCCTGGGCGAGGTAGCGGTGGTAGTCCGTCGGGTAAATGTAGCGGAGGGTGTGGAACATCAAGAAGTCCATCCTCCGGTTCATCCTCTCGTTGTTGGCTTCCATACGAGCCAACACGTCCTCGATGGTAGGACCGGATGGAGCGGCGCGCCGGCGGTAGGATGAGGTGGGTGTCGCGGGCGCGGAGTGTGCAGGTGGTGTCGGTGAGGCTGTGGTGTGGGAGGGAACCCTCTCCACGGATGGCTCTGCTGCGGCAGGGTGTGCCCCACCCACGGGTGGGTCATGCTGAGGTGGTGGGGGTGGTGGCGGTGCTCTTCTTGCTGCTCTTCTTTGGGCAGGAGCGGGACCCGGAGCCGGTAGGGTCCGCTTTAGGAGGTTATTGCTATGGGTCCATGAAGACCTTGTAAACATCTTCACGCGATCCGTAGCCCTCACCTCGTGAGGCGAGATGCTGTAGGAGGGCTCGTTGGAGTAGCACTCCAACATGCTCGAAATGAGCCTAGCATACGGCATCTTCTCCTTGGGCCGCATGTTGCCCTTCATCAATTTTCCTTTGATGTACTTCATCCCTTCTAGGATGACTAAAGTAGCATCAAACCATCGGCCACAGAAGGCCGCATAAAGTGCATGTTGCACTTTGTCCACGCGCTCAGTGTCGTGGCGTATCGGGTAAAGGTTGCACTTGATTATGGAATCAAGCATCCACATGTATGGTGGAAGGTCAACCCTCTTAATCGGAGGGAGCCTTTTTTCCCGTTGGTCATACGGGTCATGACTTCCTCAAATCGAGGGTCCTCCTCGAAGGGTGGGAATAAGGTGGTCTCTGGGGTGAAATCGAGGTAACACTCGATTACCTCGTGAATGTGGCGACGAGTGATCGTATAGAGACGACCCTCGATCTTGGTTATGATACAGTCGTCGGTAGGGCCATTGGTTAGCCCTTGGTAGAATAATCGCACCAATCTAGGGTAGTAGGAACCCCGGATTGGTTGGAGAAGATTGCCGAGACCGGCAGTGTTTATGTAGTTTTGAGCCCATTGGGTCTCGCCCGGTACATCGGGATCGGTGAAAAGGGTAGGGTCGATGGTATATTCGACCTCGAAGGTCTTTGCCGCCCACCATTCGTTTGGTTGCTCGACATTGGTGGGTGGTGGGGGCATGGGGGTGGATTCGCGGGAAGACTCGCGCATGGATGCGCTCGTCGAACCGGAGGTGGTCTCCGATTCCGACGGTGAAGGAGTCCTCACCGGCGATGGGGTTGGTGGTGGTGGTGCGGCGTTCTTACGCCTAACCGGTAGTTTGGACGTAGCCTTCTTTGAAGACAAACGGGTTTTAGGCGGCATTTTTGAGAAAATCTAGGGTTTTTCTAACTCAAATCGGAGAAAAATGAAATTCTAGGGTTTACCTTAGGTTACAACCCAAAATGAGGCGATCTCGGTCGGAGATCGATGGAGAATGCGCAAAAACCCTAGCACGGATGGTCGGAGAGGAAGAAGAAGATGAAGCGCCAAAAAAACCCGAAGCAAGAAATTTCGAATGGGGAATAAAATCCCCAATCTTATATATATATATATAGCCCGCGGCTCGATTAATCGAAATCCAGAATCGATTAATCGAGATTCAAAACTAGGTTAAGCCGCGTAAAATCGATTAATCGATTTCCCAAATCGATTAATCGAAAGTCAAATTCGATTAATCGAAACCATTTCGATTAATCGAAATCATCTCAAATTAAAATTTTAAATTTTTAAGCTCACTGGCGCGAGCCAGTCGATTAATCGAAATCCATTTCGATTAATCGAAATTCCAAAATCGATTAATCGAATTTAATTTCGATTAATCGAAATCGTGCTGTAACTTCTAATTTTTCCAGAATTTCTTAAATTATTCGATTAATCGAATCCATTTCGATTAATCGAAATTTTGAAATCGATTAATCGAAATCTACTTCGATTAGTCGAAATCGTCCATTTGATTTCAAATTTTCGTAAGCCCCTTTAGTAAATCGATTAATCGAAATATAATTCGATTAATCGAAATTTCAAAATCGATTAGTCGATTCAAAATCGATTAATCGAAATTCCAATTCGATCAATCGAAATTGGTCTTCTATGTATATTCTAACTTTCTTTTAAATTTCCAGTCACTGGCACATGCCAGTCGACTAATCGAACAAAATCGATTAATCGAAATTCTAAATCGATTAATCGATTTGAAATTCGATTAATCGGTTTTGCCCAGTTTCTACAGAATTTCTATCTCTTTCTTTCTTTCACTATTTTTGACAATTTATGACAGATTGGATTAAAATTTCTATTGAAGTACAAGTATAGTGGAGATTTTCACAACACGTTTGTGATTTACATTGAATTCTCACGTTGTTGGAAACAAGGCTGGATATTGTTCTCTCACATCGGCCTCTCGTTCCCAAGTAGCCTCTTCTTTAGGATGGTTGTTCCACCGAACAAGCACTAAGGGAATCACTTTAGTGCGCAGTACTTGTTCTTTTCGATCCAAAATTTCCACTGGTTCCTCTATCATACTCATGTCCTCACACATCTCTATAGGTTGCTTTCCTAACACATGAGACGGATCATTCACGTACTTTCTGAGCATTGATATGTGGAAAACGTTATGTACTCGATCAAACAGCGGTGGTAAACCAATGCGATATGCAACTTCACCTACTGGTCCCAAAATTTCAAATGGTTCAACATAACGTGGACTTAACTTCCCTCTCTTGCCAAATCTCATTACACCTTTCATAGGTGACACCTTCACAAACACGTGCTGCACATTGTAGTCAACACTAGTCCGCTTCATATCGCGTAACTTTTCTCTACTACTGTCTGTCTTCAACCTTTCTCGATAATTGAGCAGCGGTGAGCGTTATCTTCAAGTAGCTTTGGCCCTAATACAAATTTCTCACCTGTTTCCGCCCAATTTAGAGGTGACTTGCATCGTCGTCCATCTGAGCTTCATCGGTGCCATGCCAATGCTCGTTTGAAAACTGTTATTATATGCTAACTTCGAGCATCGGTAGATACTCATCCGATCCTTGCATATCAAGCATGCACGCCTGAGCATGTCTTCTATTACTTGGTTCACTCGCTCTTCATCCATCGGTTTGAGGATGGAAAGCTGAACTAAAGTCTAGTCATGTGTTCCCATTCCTTGAAATTTCTTCCAAAACTTGGGCGTATATAGTGGATCACGATCCGAAACTATCTTTGCTTGGAATACCATGTAATCTTACAATTTCCTTCATGTATAACCGCCAATCTTCCTGCGATGTCGTAGTGTTGTACGGCAAAAAGTGCGCTGATTTGGTCAATCGGTCTACGACGACCCAAATGGCATTGTATCTCTTGGCAGTACGGGGTAATCCAACAATGAAATCCATCGAGATCGATTCCCACTTCCATTCTGGTATTGGTAAAGGTTGCAATAGTCCCGCAGGATGTCTATGATCAACCTTCACTTGCTGACAAGTCAAACATCGTGACACATACTCGGCCACGTCTTGTTTCAGTCCTCTCCACCAGTAGTTCTTTTTCAAATCTTGGTACATTTTGGTGCTACCAGGGTGGATAGCATAATTGGACTTATGGGCTTCATCAAGAATCGTTCGTCTTAGATCGGCATTGTCCGGAATGCATAGACGGCCTTTAAACAACAAAGAGCCATCTTCTTTTAATGAGAAGTCCGACCTGATGCCTTCACTCACGTCTTGATGAATCTTTGTCAATGTCGGATCTTTCATCTGTAGATCGTGGATATGCTCAAATATCACTGGCTTTACTGATATGTTAGCCAAAAAGGATCCGGTGTCCTTTGACTCAATGTTTGCATCATAGAATGCCAGGTCTTCCAATAATTTCCATCGGTGCATACCCAAAATCAAAGAAGCTAACTGAGCTGAACCTTTTCGACTCAATGCATCGGCTACTACATTCGCCTTGCCAGGATGGTATTGTATGGAGCAATCGTAATCCTTGAGGAATTCCATCCATCTGCGCTGTCTCATGTTGAGTTCTTTCTGTGTAAACAGATATCGGAGGCTCTTATGATCGGTGAAAATTTCGAAGGTCTCGCCATACAAGTAATGTTTCCAAATCTTCAGCGCAAAAATGACTGCTGCCAGTTCCAAGTCATGAGTCGGGTAATTTTTCTCGTGTTCCTTCAGCTGTCTTGATCCGTAAGCTATCACCTTCTTGTGTTGGTTGAGCACACAACCAAGGCCATTGTATGACGCGTCGCTGTACACGGCGTATCCTCCACTGCCTGAAGGAATCGCTAATCCGTTTGAGTTCTTGAAAACTTTTCTCGCATGCCTCACTCCACTCAAACCTTGAATCTTTTCGTGTCAGCTTTGTGAGAGGTCCCGATATCTTTGAAAACCCCTCAACGAAACGTCGATAATAGCCTGCTAAGCCCAGAAAACTTCGGACATCGGTCACTGTCTTTGGTTGCTCCCATTTAACTACTGCTTCTATCTTAGCTGGATCTACCGTGACACCATGCTTCGAGACAACATGTCCCAAAAAGCTAACTTCTTTCAACCAAAACTCACACTTGCTGAGTTTGGCGTACAATTGGTGTTCACGTAGCGTCTGTAGAGCAATCCTCAAATGTTCTTCGTGTTCCGTCTTGGATTTGGAGTATATCAGTATATCATCAACAAATACTACGACGCAGGAGTCCAAGTGTGGTTTAAACACTCGGTTCATCAGATCCATAAACGACGCCGGAGCATTTGTTAATCCAAACGGCATCACAAGGAATTCATAGTGTCCATACCGTGTCCTGAAAGCTGTCTTCTGAATGTCCTCGGCTTTGACTCGCAACTGATGATACCCAGATCTCAGGTCGATCTTAGAAAAATACCTTGCTCCTTGCAGTTGGTCGAATAGATCGTCTATTCTAGGCAAAGGGTAACGGTTCTTCACAGTGAGTTTGTTCAATTGTCGATAGTCAATGCATAACCGCATTGACCCATCCTTCTTCTTGACAAACAAGACCGGTGCTCCCCATGGAGACACGCTCGGTCTAACAAACCCCTTGTCCATAAGCTCTTGTAGTTGTTCTTTTAATTCCTTTAACTCAGCGGGAGCCATTCTATAAGGTGCTTTTGAAATAGGCTCCGTTCCTGGTGCTAAGTCAATGGCGAATTCTACTTCTCTTTCTGGAGGTAATCCAGGCAATTCTTCTGGAAACACGTCAGCGAAGTCTCGCACAACTGCTATTTCAGAAATGACATTCTTTTCTTCCTTGTCCTCCTTTAAGAAAGCTAAGTATCCACTGCAACCCTTTCTGATCATTTTCCCCTTCTTGCTGAAATCGTGTGCACGATGATATGACCTCACTCCTTGAAACCGAAATGATCTTCTTGTGTTGGGTCTGAAAATAACTACTTTGTTCTTACAATCAACGGTCGCTTTAATCTTTGCCAAGGATCACATCAAACCCTTGCATGTCTAACAGTATCAACTTTGCTTCTAGTTCATGCACCTCTAAGTCTCGAACTTCTACAATGATAGATTTGCAAGCTAACTCCGTGTCTACTAACTCTCCAGTCGGAATAGACACAGATAGGACGAAATCCAACGTCTCTGGAACAATCTTCATCTTCTTAGCGAAACGTGGAGTGACGAATGAGTGGGTAGACCCGGGGTCTATCAACACTCGAGCGTCATATCCACCGAAACATCCTCTTTCATATATATTTAGAGTACCTATAGCATACATACATACATACAATAATTTACACATCAATTTTCAATCTTAATTTACATACAGCTTTTTGTATTGAGAAGAGAATCTATAAAATTTCTAATGCATGATCCTCTCTATCTAAAATCTTAACGAAATGGAAATTTCCTTTAATTTTAAAAAGGGTCTCACCTTGGATGACGTCATGCACGTTCCCTGCTTCCTGAGCAGTGACTGCATAGGCTCTCCCCTGGACGATCGGTTTCCTTGCTTGAATTGGTCGTGTCAGAACTGAAATCGTCTTTCTCTTATCCGTCTCGGGGCAATCCTTGATTAAGTGGCCCACCTTGCCACATCGGAAACAACCCCTAGTTCCCGATCTACAGTCCACCGTCCTATGAGGCTTGCCACACTTTGCGCAAGTCTCCCGAGGTGCGGAAGAAACAGTACGAGAACCCTGAGTGATGGTGGCGCCAGTAGACATGGCAGGGCTCTCATAACGAATAGGTCTCCTCGACGCAAGTAATGGAAACCTCTGTTGGTGTTGTTGTTGTTGCTGTTGCGCCGGTCTTCCGAAACCTCCTTGAAACTGTGGTCTCTGATTCTGGCCCATGAACCTCGGCTTTTTGTTCACCGGTTCATAGTGCCCCGTTCTTCCTTGTTCACTTCCTCCTCTCTGCTGCTCCCTCTGTCTATATCTGTTATTGTTCTCCTCCTCTACAACCAACGCCTTGCTCATGACCTCTTCATAGGTCCTCAGCTGAAATGGAGCTACGCCTCCCCTAACCTCAGGCTTCAAACCTTGCTGAAACCTCTTGGACTTCATCACCTCGATGTGGACGTGGTCCAGAACCAAATCGGGCAAGTCGTAGAAACTCTACCCCGTATTCTCTCACTGTCATCCTCCCTTGTACTAACTGTAAAAATTGTATCTCTAGTTGGTTCCTCACCACTTCTGGAAAATATTGTTTGTTGAACTCCTCAACAAACTCCTCCCAAGTCCAAGGCAACTCTGGGGTCTCCTGAGCCCGAGTCCGTATCACGGACTTCCACCAAGGCCCAACCTCCCCATCCAACATGTAAGCTGCCCATCTTACACTCTCATCTTCCGTGCAAGTTAGCACGCTAAAGACTTTATCCATCTCCATCAACCAGTTCTCAGCGGCCATTGTGTCTGCCTGTCCAGAAAATGAAGGAGGTCTCATCATCCTAAACTCTGTAAAAGATGAGGGCACAGGTAACGCAGGTCCTACAAGTGGTGTAGGTGGCTGCTGTTCTCTTGACGCATGAGCTGCAAAGGATGCGGCTTGTTGTGCCATGGCAGCTGCCATAGTCTCCATAGTGTGCATCATCCTTTGTCGCTCTTCTCTGTCCTCTTGTCTTTCTCTCAATCTTTCTTGCTCTCTTAGATCTTGATCCTGATGATCTCGATCTTCTTCATCACGTTGTCTACTACTACTGCCCCCTGGGGCCTCAGTACCTCCTAAAGGCACTCTATTTGTAGGAGAGATGTAATCATCTCCACTACGTAGACTTCTTTGATTGCCTCCCCTTGGTCGGCCTCTTCCTCTAGACGACATTTGCGGCTGCATTTGAAACTAAAGTTTCGTTAGCAGAAGCCCCTATGTTCTGACGAAAGAACCCTTGTCAGAATTGCTAAAAGAAAATGGCTTTGATACCAACTGTGATAGCCCGAATTTCGGCACCCCGAAACCCGTGCCATCAGCACGATCATCTTGACCGTGCCCTTTAGCTAAGCACGGAACACTGGTATATCAAGCATCGAAAAGTATAATAAACGAAATTGCGAAATTTAAATCTATATTAATTAACTTCCCAAAAGACAGTTCTACCCTTATGCCTGTGCATGAATGGAGAACCGATCCGAACCATCGATGATAGAAATCATCACGGATGGTTCGTCCCAAAAGAATAATCCCAACTCCTTATGTACATGGTTTTAAACAACAATCAAGGCTTGACATACCAAGCCGTACAAAACCTCTCCAAAATCCCTCAAAGTGGCACAACGGAGTCCTCTAGAAGAAGTCCTCTGGAGGTGGCTCCAACTCTTCGCCGGCCGCAAGGTCCGACTCGCTGGGATCAGCGTCTCCTGAAGCCTCGGCAGCTGCTAATAGAGGGCCTGCGACGTATAGTCTATAGGGTGAGCTACATCCTCGCTCAATAGGGAACAATCACAGTTTGAACATATAAATTATAACTCACATGTATTCCATGATATGCCATGCATGATGTATCTATGCAGTTGTTAGTGAAACAGATTAAAAGCATTTCGTTTTACTGTTGATTACTTATATTTTCATTTACTAATGAATTATGCTGAGAAGGCCTAAAGCAAAACTTAAACTTTCAACTTAAGTAATCCCCGAGCAATATAGCATCGAGCCCCGACGAGATACCCATCATCGTCATCTATATAGACAATTTTAACCGTATTCCCTGGGAATACAAATAGTACCCAAGCCCCTTTCCCCTGGGGATTGGTGGCGGGGTTTCACTTTTCTCAATCAACACCCCTGGGGTGTGCTTACTATGTACGGATAAGCCTCCGCACTGGCCTACGGTTTCGCCGCCGTATCGGTCACGGATATCCTACCGTGTCAGTCGTGGATATCCCGCCACGTCGGTGGGGTACCCTATCAAACCTCAAATAACAAAAATATCGGTGGCTTACATATAGTTATTCACCGTGTAAATGTGCTATCTTATATCAGTTAGGCCCTATCAAACATTATTCAATCCTTGGATACATCCCTGGGATGTATCCATTTACTTGCATCACACCTGATGCTCTTTCTCTTTACTTCTTCATCCCCTGGGGATGGCTCATTATGATTTCTCTTATGAATGTCACACACACACACTTTTCACAATTTCTTAAGCAATTAAACATTTGAATGAAAATCTATATCACTACATACATGCTCTTGTAAAATAAAGTACATGTTCAAGGTGTTCCCTACCTCAAGTCTTCATTTGATCAATGCATCAAGGTCCCACGTGGCTCCTTGTACACTAGCTCACACGTACCACCTATGGTACCACATAACAGGTGAAACACATCACAAAGGATGCAATAAAGAAGGTATAAGATCCTCCAAGAATCTTAAAGTCAAACCCAAAAGTCAACATAGTTTATCTCAGTCGATTAATCGAACTCCAAAATCGATTAATCGAATCTGATTCGATTAATCGATTTCCAAAATCGATTAATCGAAGGTCAATATCGATTAATCGAAGCAATTTCGATTAATCGAAATTCTCCTTTTCGCAAAGTCCATTTTCAGTTCGAACAGTCGAGTTTTCATTGGATTAATCGAATCCAATTTCGATTAATCGAAATTCTTCTTTTCGCAAAGTAAATTCCTTTGTTCGAGCAATGAGTTTTCATTCGATTAATCGAATCCAATTTCGATTAATCGAAATCCTTCTTTCGCAAAGTCGACTCCCGATTGAGCGATTGATTAATCGATCCCAAATCGATTAATCGAAACTAAAATCGATTAATCGAAATCCCATTTCGATTAGTCGATTTTTCCTCATGTCATTTCCTTCAACCCCTGGGGTCCACTGGAGGTTCTCAGTCGATTAATCGATTCTCAAATCGATCAATCGAAATCCAAAGTCGATTAATCGAAATCCAATTCGATTAATCGAAATCGGGGTCCTCTGACTTTTCAACTTCCTGGCCAATTTCGATTAATCGAAATCCAATTTCGATTAATCGAAATCCAATTTCGATTAATCGAAATTGTCAGATTCAACCCCTTTTCGAGCTGTTCTTCCCATTCTTTTTCCATACTTTTTCTTCTATTTTTCTAAGCCATTCTCCTATGATTTAGACCCACATTCAACTACAACTTAACCCCTATAATCTATGTATCTTATTTACAAAAATTTTACCTTGAATAGATCTCAAGTTGATTTCAATCAATGGTTGGAAGGCTAGGGTTTCCAGCTTTTGTTCTAACGGATCCCTCACGTCGAATCCGGCGTTTTATTGCTTGAATCTCTCTTCCTCAACTAGTATTCACTCCTTGCATTAATCACTCTCTTCACTCTCTCTCTCTTCTTTACTCTCCTTCAACAACCAAAATACACATCTAGGGTTATTAAACCCTTTTATCCTATTCTTCACTTGTGTGTTGAGCACATACACCGCGGTAGGTGTATGCGACTTCCTATTTACAACACACACCACGCAATAATTCAAACTATCACATCTCGTCCGTTCATTACATCCTATACTAACTCTTGATCTTCTAATTGGTCAAACTTGTGACCAATCGGGCACGGATCCCGAGGTCATAGTTTTGCATGATTTTTCGGGTTATTACAAGGAGGGCACGCGACATGGGGCCATGTTGGCCTTGCGACGTGGTCGCGCTGCGAGGACGCGACACGGTCGCATGAGGGAACGACGCGGAGCGTCACGGTCGCGACACGGACTCGACATAGCCAAGGTGGGCTAGCGATGCATGAGGCGTTGCGGTATGTCAAACCAATAGGTTTGAGGTTCTCCTGCTATTCTGGCTGAATGACTGTTTTACCCTTATATAGGGGAAGGGAGCTAGAGAGCTATTCCCCCGCACACGGGGCCTTGCGTTGCCAGAGGGGGCGCAAGTGTCTCCTAGGCCTGAAAGGGTGGGCCTAGGACGTCGATGCAGCGATGCCGTGTGGAACCCGAGGGAGGTTGATGTATGGCTCCGGACTACGCGTCGCGGTGCATACTGCTGGGCAACCTCACGAGACAACCCCAAGGCGCTGCGTGGGACTCAGTTGAGCACGACAGCATGTGGGTTAAAGATAAACGTGTGCTAGTAATTCGGAACGCACACGAAAGCAAGCTGCGTGAGACTCAGTTGGGCACGCGAGCGCGAGGCACAAGGCTGTGGGCTTGGTTCGGCAGGCGAACGAGGTACTAGTGCAGTGCACGGGGTGAAGCTTGAGCAGGCCAAGTTAGCACAGTGGTGCAGATTGGCGTGTCGTAAGGGACATGATGAGCTGCATGGTAGGCCGTGAAACAGAGGCAACCATGTTGGGAGGAGTTCCCGTCCTCTAGGCGGGTGGTATCGGTGATGTGCGAAGGTTGCCGTTGCACGCGTAGCTTAAGCATGCTGGGTTGAAAGCGTCGAAAGACGCCCTCGCGACGATTATTGTTATCGAGTAGGTGACCTAGCGCGGCGTCGTATATGTCGCGGGGACTGAGGTTACGGAAGTGCGACCCCGTGACAGGTAGCCAAAAACTGCCACTATTAACAAAAAGCTGCCGCTAATAGTCTTAATAGCTTTTTTGTTAATAGCAGTAGTTTTTTACAAGAAAAATCTGCCGCTAATAGTCTTATTTTTTGTAGTGATGATCAGGTCCATTGATAAAAGAAATAATTAAAAAGCATGGGTATCTACCGCTCAACCAACATGAGATCACAGGTGAGAAAGTTCAATGCACCAGGATTTGTAATGGCGATAGCCAAACTTTGATTAGGATTTTAACCACCAAAATTTTTTATATCTTATTACTTTGAGATAATGGCTCCTTACCAACATTTAAATACCAAATTGATGTTTAAATGATCTTACACCAGTAAAATTGAACCTTTTTTTAAAATCTCAAACCACTGAAGTTTGATTTATCATGCCATGTGGTGAATATCAATATTGATCAATCTAAACTGTTGAAGTGACAATTAATCCATCATTAGAACATATCTCGGCTCTATAAACATGCCTATTAGTGGATGTAAACCATCCGATTGATGAGATTTAACATCAACAACAAACTAAAAACAGCGGATGATGTTATTCCAGCAAATCGGATGGTTTAAATCTCCCTCAAACATCATTTATGGACTTATTTCACTTCAATATATGATCCAACGCTTTGACGGTATAGATCACGCACATCTTAAATCGTTGATAGTGCTAGATCATTTAAACACCATTTTGGTGTTTAAATGAAAGTCAAGTCCATTTTTTTATGAATCGCATGGCTCATGGCAAATGTTCCCAAAATGGGTATTGTTTTGGGATTGTTAGAGAATCTATAGGATGGTTAGGAATATTAATTTGGTTGTGTTTATCTTTAAGATTGTGTGAGAGGAAAATTTCAAAAAACTCATCAACTTTCACTCGATATCATTAACACATTTAAACTATTGATATTGTCAAATTAGGATACGAAGAAATCATTAATTCATCAATTAGACCCCTGCCGTCAACTCCCGTTAATATGCGAACGAAAAACGCTGAGATGACATTCAAATTAGTACTCGAAGAAATAATAAATTCATCAATTAGACCTTGCCGTAAGTCCCGTCAGTATTTTCCGTTCGCATGTATATTTGTGAACGAAAATGTTGAGTTGGCATTCAAGTTAGCATATGAAGAAATCATAAGTTCATCAACTAGACCGATATCATGTGACATATGATCTAGGTTCCAATGCATGGGTTCACACATGCAATTTAACTTCGAACCCATAGGCTATTTTCCCTTGAAGATATTGAATGGTAATAATTAGTATCCGTATATGTTAAGAAAGGCTAGTAACACCTGCACATATCGAAAAATACTCGGCTCTATTTTGTCAAGATTTTTTTTTTATACGTAATTTTGTCAAGTTTTCGAGCCATGGATATTCATCAAAACTTGCCTCAAAACAAAACTTATTACCAAAATTTTCCTTTTCAAAGATATTTAACATGGCCGTACACAGGTCTCACATGGGTCAGCTAAAACATCTCGAACTATGTACGACCATAATCACCAAAATGCCAATTGTTTTTTAAAAAAATTGCAAATTATTCTCTTATTTTTTAGGATTCCAAACTAGTCACTAAAAAAATTCGTGCATTTTTTAAAAATTAGGTAAACTAGCGATTAGTTTGTGTTTATTGAAAAAATTAAGGTTTTTTTGTATTAATTTTTAAAATTTTCATACATTGTTGTTAAATTTTAACATTGTCAAATTATTGCCGAACCCAACTTGATGACTATTGCATACAATCCATGTCGGCATATTTTTGTAACAATTTGGAAACAAGAATTTTCTAGGCTTGTATTACTACCACACCACTTTATGTTATAGCCACTTCACCTCAACAAAGGACAAATCGGTTGACTATTTTGAAGCAGGTGATGGAGATCAATTTTTGCCCCGATCTTCAGCACAATAGATCTTCAGATCATAGATCTACCATTGGGCGGTCAGATATTGATTCCACGGGTCACACATCCCAAAAAGTGAACGTGACCCGTATATTCACGTTCACTTTTTAGGATGTGTGCCACGTAGAATCAACATTTGACTGTCTGATAGTAGACCCAGGGTATACAGATCTTTTGTGTGGAAGATTGGGAAGAAAAACGATCTCCATTGTCTGACTTGAAGCAGTTAATGGTTTGTTCCTTTGTTTAAGTTAGGTGGTTGTAACACAAAGTGGTGTGATAGTAGCACCAGCCTTTCCCTAATAAAAGTGGTTTTGAGGCATGCTTGGATAGAAAGAAGGAAAATTTCATAAAGCCTCCTAAACTTTTATCACAATATCCCACTGGCACTTGAATTTTAGGATCATATCCAATCTAGACCCCAAACGAATATAAATGCCCAAATTTTGCCCTATTGTCAATGATCGTCCCCTTTGTTATGGAAATTGTTAAGTAAGCGCAAAACCTAGTAGAGACAAACTTGACAACCGTTTCGCACTTACGGAACGAATTAGGTCTAATAGGAGACAGACATTGATGGTAGGGGCCAAAATTTGGGCACTTGTATTATTTGGGGGTCTAGGTTGAATTTACTAAAGTTTAAGTGCTCGTGGGATTTTGGGATGAAAGTTTCAAGAATTTTATGAAAATTTCCAATAGAAATAACTTCCATATAATCCATGAGATAGCGTTTTCCTACACTTTGACTATTGACTCCGAGACTGAAATTGGTCCTTGTGGGATACAACCCATGCAGTTTTGAAGCATATTTGACCTAAGAATTAAGGATCAAAATTTTGGGTAAAATTTTGGTTTTGGGCTTGATTGAAATAAAAAATTTAAATCGAAATTTCAGCCAAAAACTAAAAATTTATCCAAATTTTAGGTCCCATACAAATTTGGACCGAACTTTTGATACTTGCTAAAAATTGATTTATACAATAAGATTGTTGTAAGCACCATAACAGTGTCCTTAGAAAACAATAGACTTAGTGCACAATTGTGGGTACGTGCAATCATAAGATGGTGGTGCACCCCACCTCTAATTGGAGAGGAATATGATGAGGCAAATGCCCTTTATCTGTGAAATGGTGGTCCCAGAGTCAAAAGGCGGAGCCCCAAACTGGACCGAAACGGGTCTAAAAGCAAAAAAATTTGTGTCCGTTACCAGTCATTTGGGTATGATGATGAAACCAACCTTAAATGTACTCAAAACCGATATAAACCGACCCAAAATCAGTCCAGGCCGAACAGACCCGAACCACCTAAGACTGAACCAAACCGACTGATCGAACTGGACCTAAAACCGACCCGAACCCCCCAAGCCAACCAAAACCTGACTGAGAACCAACAAAAAACCGACTCAGACCCGACCTTCCAATGGCTACATTTGTAGTCGATCATTTTGGGATATTTGGCCAATTTATATACCTTCAATTTTTAAACCAGCCCAAAATCAGTCCAGGCCGAACAGACCCAAACCACCTAAGACTGAGCCAAACCAACTGATCCGACCCGACCTTCCAACGGCTACTTTGTAGTCGTTCATTTTGGGATATTTGGCCAATTTGCCAATTTTTTATACCTTCAATTGTCTCTTACTTTCCTCCATATGACCAATTTACATTAAGGCTTTAATGTAAATTTCTAACACACGCACTCTCTCTCAAATATCTTAATAAATCTGCGTGCCCATCTCAAAATAATTTGGCTACAAACAAAGGAGCCCAGGAAATTATAAGGATACAAGGCTAAAATTTACCTAATATGGGACTAAACTTCAACCTATTTTCTCCCTCATCTCAATTCCGTCTCTCTCTTACAAACTTTGACTCTATGACAATTAGTCAATTAAAGTGGTATCTTAAAAAGAAAAATTTACAACTCCAAGTCTCCAAATACTCCCAACTATATCTCGAAATCTGCAAGGCATAACTTCAAACAAGACTACATGTTGAAATTTACGAGGCTCAACTTCACATAAGATTACAACTTTAAATCTGTAGGGCTACAACCAAGGTATAAAGAATCCACCGATACCGATATGTATCAGTATCCCAATTTGGATATCGGATACTATATCGGCCGATACGTATCGGATATCAGCTGTTACGTCTCGGTTTCAGCCGAGACGTAAATTTAAGAAAAAAAAAAAAAGCCGATACATATCAGTCGAGTCGTATCAGTCCTTGGCAAACTGATACCCGATATCGATTTTGATACCTTGGCTACAACTTTAAATCTACAAGGCTACAACACCAATTCTACTACACTCAAAATTGCAAGGCTACACAACTTCAAACCTGAGTAAAATAAAATTTTTATTTTTATCTTTATATTGTTAATTTTTTTTAGAATTTTTTATAAAATTTATTTTATTTCAATTTATTAAAAAAAAATGGACTCACCACCATCATCCATCACTACAAAATTTCGGTATTTTCCCGGCGGTCCAGAGCCGCCGGCAACACTGAATATGCCGCCGGCAATACGTTTCCCGGCGGCTCCCAGTCCGCCACTAATTCCTTGGTCGGGAATAGTATTGCCTGCAGTCTAATTTTTTTTGGCGGCGGACCTAAGCTGCCGTCAAAACATTTGTAACGATCACTACATAGCTTCAACACCGGCAGCTATATTTGCTTTGCCGGCGGCTTAGGACCCCCGCAAAAAGTTTTTAAATTTTTTTGCCGACAACTTTATTTGCTTTGTCGGCGGATTGCAGCCGTCGGCAAAACGTTAAATCTTGGTCACTATTTGTTTCTTGGCTTAGACCGCCGAATGATTTTAAATTTGTTTGCGGCGATTATATTTGCTTTGCGTGACTTAGGACCCATAAAAAGTTTTAAATTTTTGCCAAGAATGTTGCTTTGTCGGCGGATTCTGTAGTCGATAAAACTTTAAATTATCACTATTTGTTTTCTTGGCTCGGGACCATGAATGATTTTAAAATTTTTCTTTGGCGATTATATTTGCTTTTGTGACTTAGGACCCCCGCAAAAAAAAAATTTCAATTTTTTTAATGCTTTTTTTTTTTTTTTTTTTTTTTAATGCTTTAAAAAAATTATATAAAGAAAAAAAACTATTAATATCATATTTCAATACATCCATTCAACTCAAATGTAAATCATTCAATGTCATTAATAAAAAAATAGAAGCCCAATTATTTTATTCAAACAAAAGGTTCCATCTCAACCTATGATCCAACGTTTCAAATCTGCCAAATATTTTAAATTCTACATGTCTAATCCTTTTATTCAAACAAAAAGAAGAAAAGAAAAAGAGTTAACAATCTGAGAACCTTATGACCCCTTTTCAAAATAAAAGAAAAAAAAATTAAATTTGTTTCGCCTCTCCTACCAAGTGTCCTCGACCCCTAGTGATCCGCTCGAGGTGAGCTTGAAATTAATCGCCTGAAATCAAAAGGAGAACATCATTAAAGATCAACCATCCTCAAAGGCATCATCACGTCGTGAAGCACCTTTTAGCCGCTGAAATTCCATTTAAAAAAATAAAAGGATTAAAATCCCAGGATAGCATGTGATTTAGAAAGCATACTTGGGCAATATCCGGGAAGTTGGAGTAGGAATTCGCAATGAGAACAATCTTGACTATATCAGAAGAGGAGATACAAACTAGGATTAAAATCGCAGGTCTTATTTCTGATAAGCCTAATACTAGAGATAATTAAGTAATTTCATTAGAGATGAGGAAACTGTATGGTAAAAAATATTTATACAAAATTTAAATTGAGCTACATAAATCAATGATCATGTGAACATAAAGAATGAAAATGCTCTACCCAAATATAGTAAACTATAAAATTCCGGTATAGATTTAGAGTGGTCTACAATTGAATGGGGAATAATAAAGAAAGGAAAACATTTTGATAGAACCAAGTAAATCAACTGGTTAAATAACTTTCCTACTACCAGCCAAGGAAAAAATATCATTCAACCCCATAAGGATTAAGGGGAAAATAATTCAATAAATAACAGATTAACAAGTTACCGCCAAACTATAAAGCAGCGATGATTTCCGGCAGGCCATCGCATACTCCGCATAGATGAAATCCCAACTGAAAATATTAAAAATAACAATTCTAAGAAAATCCACTGAATGAAGTTGATCAACACTGCAGAGTCATTAACGACTTGTAAAGCGTGGTGACATTAGATTGTAGCTTCTAATCAATAAAAAAAAATATGATTCCTGCAAAAAGGTTTAAAAGACAGTGAATCCAAGGATTAATGTAAGTCACAAACATTAGCTTCAAATTAGAAAAAACAAATCGTCCTTGAGTGAAATTAGTACCATCTTCACTCTAAAAGATATGAATCTGTGTGCTAAATCGATTTTTAACCATAGTGACGTACTCATAAAATAATTAAAAAATCGATTTATGCTTCAAAGGGTATAACCATGTTCTTGAGTACTATCATCTACAAAAGAAGAGTAGTAGGACAATTTTGAACCAAACTCACCGAGTGATCCCCATAAATTACAATGAACTTTAAAAAATGGAATTTCAGATTTATTTGAATCCATAACAAAGGGAAATTTATAGCTCTTGGCAAATTGGCAACTAGAACATACATAGCCATTTTTGGGAAAACCCTCCAAATGGAATAATCAAATGCTCAAGTTCCACTCTAAAGGTTTGACTATGTGAAACGGACCAGAGTGAAACTAGTGGCAAAGGTATAAGATTCCTAAGGCAGTAGTCATGGTTTCAAGCACATATTGCCACTCACTAGATTGCAGTCTTCATATTGTCTCTGTTTTTTATTATGGTTTCAAGCACATATACCCAATCACCGCCCAAATGCTTGAGCAGTGGCGAGTGAGCTCTAAATCTTGCATTTTGATCCATAGACTTTCACGCTCTCTAGAGCTCCATAGAGCAAAACTACAATACAAAAGGTGTTGTTCAATACTCTTATTTCGATCCAAATCAACCGCCCAAATAATGGAGTTGTGGCAGTGCGCATTTCCACCCAACACTTTCATGCTTTCTAGACCTCCGTAGAGGAGCATAAGGATAATAGAGAAAGGTGTAGCTCAATTTTCTCCAGCAACCAAGACTATGGCAAAAAAGCTTGTGAAACAATATCCCAAATTCCCAATTGTGAAGATGCACATGAGATAAATCTGTTTTCAGAGGCTGCCATAATGGAAGAAACTGTGATATGAAGCGAAGTCATATCCACCGAGAAACTAATAAAAAGAAAATATGCAAAAATATCAGATGATGTACATGTCCACAAGAGAATGCTATCCACCAAATGGAGCAGGATGGGAGCCAGATTGCACACCCTTTTTAAATTATTGCACCGGATTAAGTAAAATTTGTCTTTGCACCGGTCCCTTGTTATTGCACAAAAACTTTAAAATAAGGTGCACATTTTTTCTGAACCTACGAAGAGATGAAGAGGGATCTTGAGGAACCCTTTCCCTCATCACTATTCTCGGCCGGTCATTGGCACCATCACGTCAATTTGGTTGGTCATGATAGTCAGCTGGTGGGGTTCTCTAATCGCCGAGTGTCATCACCGGCGAACCCAAAAACAGCCCCAAATCTAAAAGGAATGAGAGAAATTTTGAAAGAAAGAAATTAAGATTCATAGTTGGTCTTTTGCTTCTTTCCTCCTCAATACAACCCTAGACCTAATTCTTCATGGAATTAGCAATATGTGGGTTCTTTAATCCTATAAAAATCACGAAGACCCAATTTAAATACCCAATCAAGACTGCAATTTCAATCAAAAGATGCAAATGACCTTTCCAAGCCCAATTCTTGATGACTTTAGGAAGATATGGGCTCTGCAAATCCTGCAAATTATAGAAACCCAATTTCATTTCTGCCTATAACATCCATTATATTAAAACAGAACCTCAATCAATAGAGATTGTGTTTGTAACCTTAAAAATCCAAGAGCTTTGTATAACATTGTGTTTGTAACCTTACTTATTCACTCATAAGTAAATAAATTAAGAAAATGATAGTGACATATATTAACTCTTACTAAATGTACGGTAAGCCAGCAATGTATATATGTTCACACACATATTTAACTTTTAACAAAATGTATGGTAAGCTACAAATGAATCTATGTTCACCTAATTACTTTTGCTATTGCCTCACCTAGACAAACTAAATAGATGAAACCAAAAGCAAAAGAGAAGCCATAAAAGTATTGGGATACAACTTACACTTTCATTGAGAGCATTGATGTTATTCCTAAACCAACTGGAAAACATTTTATGGAAAGTATCCTTTTAAATCATTTATAAACAAAACATCAAGCTCATCTGCATAGTTTTGATATAAGACTATTTAAGCCTTTTCACTCACACGGAAAAGCTACCGAATTTGAAAGTTTTGCTTGCTATTCTTTTTGTGTTCGGGAGAACAATATTGCATACTATAAAATTCTACGGAAAAGTTTAGCTATATACCGTTTTCCCATCAGAGCATCGTGGTACAACTTAAAGTTAGAAAGAAGGCATGGGTGTTGCTTTGAAATTGAGGCTTCTTCGAAGCTGTTTTAGTTATGTTTCAGTCTCTTCTTGCATACATAGAAATAAAGCCAATCAAACTCCTTCCAAAAATAACAAAATAGGAAATTGACCAAGCCAAAACTTTTTTTTTTTTTGTCGATACCCCACCTAAACCCTTCGATAGTTGTCTGACTTGCTACGAGAAAAAGTAAAACATGCATATCTCGCAAAGTGGAATAGAAATCTAAATGGAAAGCTTTAAGAAAAGAAAATGATACCATGTTGAGGTGTTGATGGCCTAGATCTTTAACATCAGTGAATTGCCTTAATTCGCTGAAATTTCTACAAGCCATGCATATTAAAAGACAAATACTCACAAATTACCTGATGATAATATCAAGAGGAATTCCTACATTATGTATATGGTAAAAGTAATTTGGGTCATGATATGCAATTCATAGATATCAAAAAAAAAAATCATCTCCATGAAACCACAATGATAGTTCTAATATCCCCAAAAAAAATTTTCATCTCCATCAAAAATATTATCCACTTTGACAAAACAATCAAATAAAACATGCATATCTCGCAAAGTAATATCATGAACGACAACCCTAAAATCAACTTGAAATGACAGTTGCAACAATAGTAAGCAAAAAATCTACATAAAATAGGTCTTTGCGAGCAGCTCCTTGGACTTTGTAATTATAAATTTGTTGTATTTAAAGAGTCCGTAGAGGGACTAGCATTACAGCTCATACTAGTATTGCATCCCACCTACAAGACAAGCCAAAAGAGAATGATATAAAGAAGATTAGAGATATAACATATTAACATCAAATGAAAAAAATATAATAGCATAACAAAAATACATGGCAAAAGATACAATTGATGCACTATACCTGCCTCATTAGAGCTTGTATAGTAGCTCTATACTCTTCACTCTCCTTTTCTCTAATTTTTTCTCTTTCCTCATAGAGTTGCATTCTCTCCTTCAATGATTCGATCTCATCATTGGTTGACGCAGAGCACGACCCATTGCACTTGGAAGTTGACCCCCACAAACTGGTGCGGGTTGGTCCCAATCCATATCCCCGTACACGGCCACGTTTGTCCTTTCCAAACAGCTTTGAGATTGCATCGTTTGGACCGTATGAATCTTGGTTGGTGCCCTCACTTAAAATGTTATCTAACTCGACCTGCAATCATGCACATTATTGTTTTCATAATTTTAAATATAACTCATTCAATTTAAGTATCTATGTTATTTGTACTTACCATCTTCTCTGCCACTTCGTTATTTATCGGTGCACCATCTTTACGCTTGTGAGTTATTACAAAAATTTCTGCTCTTGTAGGTAATTTTTGTGACTCACTCTTAGCTCGCTGTAAAACAGAGTTGAAGGAAAGCATAAACAATTTGGTTGGTTGTATACTAATGGTAGTTGGTACACTTGGCAGTGGGCTTGCTTTCGCCACTGTAAGTAGTTGTTGCGTCTTCCATCTCTCAGAAACATCTCTTTCTCAGATGATTTCTGGTTTATCAGCCATGTAAGCGCTATTTTGTATGAAGGTAACAGTCGTAGGTTAATTTTTAACATTATTGAACCTAAGGTACATTGGTTCAGCAGTTGAGGCACTCTACATAACTTACTGTTACATCTCTAAAGAAGTTTCTATAGTTTTTCCTAGTTTCAGCTCAAACAGTTAGTAGGAGAATTCCAGAGCTAAAATGGCAGCAACTATATAAACCAGAACTCCACAGCTAAAACTGTAGCATCTATACTCGCATAACAGACCTTAGGAATTAGAATTTGAACGGGAGGACATGAACATTAGTTGAGTTGAGAGTACCATTAGATTCACCATCAATCTTTTGAGTTCGCTTATCGCCGAAACCCATTGACTGCTTCGAATCGGATGATGGAGATCGTTTTTCATCTCAATCTTTCACACGATGGATCTTGCGATCATGGGCGTACCATCATACGCTCAGGTTTTTTATTTCACGTGGCACACATTCCAAAAGAGGGACCTTAAAATCAGGTGTGAGTGTGATTAGCAACACATGATGTGTAAGGTCACTTTTCTGAGATCTGTGCCATGTGAAATAAAAAAACTGACTGTCTGATGTTACACACATGATCTCAAGATATATAGTGTGAAAGATTAGGACTAAAAATGATCTCCATCGTCTGCTTTGAAGTAGCCAATGGGTTTTTAGTGTGGGTAAACTCTAAGATAAAGTTATGTATTAGGGATAATAAAAAAAAAACTAAATAACACTCATGTCCTAAACAACTGGCCCGATCTGTTTGCACCTCTAATGTTACTTAATTTCTGAGGGTCTGGTTCCTGGTTTCTCAGAATTCCAAAATTCTGCTATTAAATTGATGGTGTATGCCATAGTTGATATCATGATTCCTTACAAGTTCTGCTTTCTTTACTTAACATGGGTAATCTCCGCCCTCTCGTTTGGCATAACTCATTGCAATATTTTTTTCTTCAGTGCTTCTAAAGATGATTTGTAAAATCTTTTCAGGGAAAACAAGAATCTCCTTTGGAGCGACTAGATATGCAAGTGTTAATACTCACCTTGGAGTCGGTGAGTGAATTGCAGTGGATATGTTGTGCCACGCTAACCTGTAATTTGAAATAGCTCTCGATTTCCTTCTTCTGACTTTCAAACTCATTCTACGTTTTTGTACTCTAATTGGAGTTCCCTCCTTTCATTTAGAGCAAAGCAAGAGAGATGATCTGGAGTCTCTTGGTTATGTGCTAATGTATTTCTTAAGAGGAAGGTAAATTCAGAATGGAACTACCTTGTTCTTATTATATGTTGTTTTGTTCCTATAATTTATTTTTAGTCTTTGCGGATCTATCTTATCTCTCATCTTTTTAATTCCTGTTTGGTTTTTATGTATCAGCCTTCCTTGGTAGGGTTTGAAAGCCGGCACTAAAAAGCAGAAGTATGATAAAATCAGCGAAAAGAAGATGCTAACTCCCGTAGAGGTATCATTAATTGCTACAGTAGCTCAGTAAGATACTTATCATTTTGTTTTAAAATTTAGCAAAGGATACTTAACATGAATTTGTGTTGTAATTATACAATGTATGGTCACACAAGTTGGAGCTGGAACATTGGGTTCCTAGTTCAATATCCTGACTCTTTCTTGTCAGACTTTTCAATAACTTTAAAATCACAGGAACACTTCTGAGGAACATTACACCTATCCATCTGTAGACATGGATAGAAGGCAAGAATATGTGAATTCAGGGCATTCATAATGTTGTTTTACTTTTATTTAGATTTAATGGGTTCTGATAAACTACTACTCTATCAATGGAAAAACGGAGGACAATATAAGGAAAAACAATGCATGACTGACTGATTAATCCAAAAATGTGCGCGCCAAAAAAATTTGGCCCTTCCCCGATGGGTTAAGTGGCTTTGCCGGTAAAAGGTTGCCGCTAAAAGTCCAAAATTTTGTAGTGAATATGGGAGAAATTCCCTAATGGTTTGGACTATCCATCCATATGTCTATGTGTATCGACTGCCTTCGTCCTTGCAGAGTGGACTGATAGTCCTTTCAGGGATAACATAACTATCGTGTGGAGAATGCTTCCATTGGCAATGTTTTGGGAAATCTAGAAAGAACAGAGACACAGTCTTTGGCGTGAAATTTCGAACATGCAATGGGGTGATAGACCTGGTGTTTGAGGGTCTCCTAGGATAGTGCTTGGCTTCTCCCAAATATTCAGTTTCCTCGATGGAGAAGCTAGTGACAGTGGGATCTACTTAGAGATCTAGAGGATACTTAGGATACAGTGGCTTTATTTGTTTTGGTTCTCTATAGTTATAGTGCATGACTATTTCATTTTTTCTCTTTTCTTACATTTGAGCTCCTCGTTCAATTGCTTTGATCTACTGTAATTTTCTGTTATTTACTAATAATATTATACCAATTAGGCTGAGCTCCTAGTTAGGCTCTGAATTTTTCTCTTTTTTACTTGTTTTTTTTAAAATCTCCAATTGACACATATGCAAGTGTCCTTCTCCTTTTATAGTTTTATATATAGATGAAGTTCATAGTAAATTTAGGCTTCCCATTCATTCATAACAAAGTTCAGTTTTATACATGTCCATATTTGCTTTTATTCCAAATTTCCATAAAATCTCAGAACAAATTGACAGGAAACATATTTCCACAAATAATATTATCACTATTATAAAAAGAAAATTCCTTAAACAATTAGTAGCAATGATTGCATAAAACATTTTGGCTGTCCTTGATTTGAACCATGTTTTTGTTCTCACTATTTAGCATCTAAAACAAACTGCGTCAACGACTTCTTGGTCGAGTAGACATCTATTAACTATCGTTTTACTCGAACATGAAAGAACTAATATTTTTTCCCAAGCCAATCCAAATACCATTCATTTACCAATAATTAAAGATGAATCAATAAATTTCAATAGGTGAGGAAGTACAAACAATAAAACCAATGTGAAAAATAGAATATGTAGGGCATGGAGTCCTTTATCATTCAATAAAAAAATTAATTAATAATTTAATGTAAAAAGAACTGGCTAATGGTGAATAATGAAGGAAGCTACTCAAGGAAATATGAAATTTTAAATAACCATTATCACAAGTGTTGAGCACTACATGACCTCACCGCGAAAAATATGCCGGAATTTCCACTCGTTATCATGAAAATCCCTTGCGACCAACTCTTGAGCAGGAGGTTGCTGGGAGAAATCCTGTTGGAGCAATAACCAAAAAAATTTGTGCTTATACTATAAATGACCAATTTAACGCACAAAAGAAATTAGAAAATCGAGCCATCATAAATTAAAATTAAAATGGATTTTGTAAATGTAGATACCAAGGGAGGAAACACTTTTTCAGCCATCATAAATTAAAATTAAAATGGATTTTGTAAAAGTAGATACCAAGGGAGGAAACACTTTTTCAACAGCCCGCCGAGGAACAGAGAGTTAGGGCTTTGAGTTCTCAGTTCGCATGAGATTAGACATCTATTAATTAGGGCTTTGTGTTTAGGGATCACAAACCTATAAAGGGACTCGGATTGTCGAACTAGATTCCACAGACGCCAACACAAGTATAGCTACAGCAGATATATAGCAGGGGCGATGGAGCAGTTCTCGTTTTGGAAGGGTTTTGAAGAGGATAGAGGATGGAAGATGAAGGGTTGGAGCAGAGGCGATGGAGATTAGAGCAGTTCTCGTTTTGGAAGGGGAGGATGGAAGACGAAGGGTTTAGGAGTTCTCTGATTTTAGAAGGAAGCTACACTAAAGAAAGAAAGAAAAGCTTTTATGTTAATCGCTAGCGCCAAATCCAAAATGCGCGCGCCAAAAAAAATTTGGCCCTTCCCCGACGGGTTAAGTGGCTTTGCTGCTAAAAGATTGCCGCTAAAAGTCCAAAATTTTGTAGTGCATGAGAAACATTGATGACCATAATCTCATGGTATATGTTAGAGAAGGTGGTGAAAATCCTAATGAGAGTGAAGATGTTCAACCCTCACCAGCTCTTATATACAAATAGTGAAGATGTTGAAGTCCTGCCCTCACACGCCTTCAACCCTACCAATACCATTAAGAGTTCAAAAAATAAAAAACTGATTTATGGGAGCAATTTGAAGACCCCGTTATTATAACCAACCATAACAAGGTGTAAGGGATGTACATAGTAGCTACTATAATTGTGACTCAAATTAAATAAACGAGACTTCTACTCTTAGGACCATTGTAACAAATATCGCCGATATGTATCGATTTTTTGGCAAATCGATACGTATCGAGTATCCAACTAGGTATTAGTATCGGCCGATACGTCTTTGGTATCGACCGATACGTCTCGAGTATCAGTCGATACCTGTATTTTTTTATTTTTTTTTAAATGGGCTGATACGTATTGGTATCGGCCGATTCGTATTGGATCTCCATGGACCGATACTCGATACCGATACCGATTTTAACTCCTTGCTTAGGATGCATTGGGCTAAATGTTTAAAAATTATATAAAATAAATAAATAATTGAAAAAATAAAATTAACTAAAAATAAAGATAAAATACTTATTCCATGAGTATATGACCACATTAGAACAAGAATGGAAATTGTAAAAAAAAAATTATAATTAAAAAAGTACCATTCGTGGGGATAGACACTGACTATTAGTAGAATGACACTTGTATAATATTTTTTTGCTTCGTTCTAGTCACACACACACTCTCTTCTATTCCCCCCACCCCCCTCCTCCCGCGGCCCAACACACCCAAGAAAAAGAAATAAATTTTAAAAAAATTAGATTAATTTTTATTTTATTTATTTGTCTGACATTTTTTTGTATTTTTATGTTTAAAAAACCAAAGAACCTAATGGAAACCGGAAAAACTTGAAAAGAATCGGTTCGATTTTTACTATGGTTTCGATTCTGATTTACGTAAAATCATTTAATTGAAAGTAAAACGATTCAATTCGGGTTCGGTTCAAGCTGATGCATCGAAATTGAGTTTTCTGATTTTGGTTCGTTCAATTAATCGAATATGCACACCTAGCCAGAGGGCATGTTATGGCCGACGGAGAAAATATTAGTATTAGGTATGAGTTAGAATTAGGAAAGCAGCATGAGTAGTGCTATGTAATTTGATGCTATGGTTACTTTTTGGGAAGTTTGGAGGTGAAGTTAATATGTGGAACATTTGATAGTTGGGTGATAACGTAAATAGTCTTTAGTGTAAAAGATTGAGGTGAAAAAAAATCTCCATCCTTTTATTGCCTCAATCCTAGGTTTCCTGTTTAAAAAAAGAGCTTCAAGACTCGATTGGCAAAACAATTTCGCCTTTGAAAGGATAATGCCCTAAAAATTGGGGCAATTGGAAGCTCCTTAGTCCTTCCGTGCATCAAACTGATCACCTGCATTTGGATGACTTACACAACTATTGTTGGTGATTGTTCGATTATAGATCATTGAGCGAATGGTTGAAAACATCTAATCTGTAACAATATTGAATAATTTTTTTATTTACTTTCCTCATCGTTTTCATCATCATCTTCATCATTGTTTTGTTCTACACATTTGGGGTCGAAATTTGGAGTTTGTATTAGATAATAGTGGCCAAGTCTAGGTAGGGGAATAAAATGAGAGAAAAAATGGGAAATTTTTAAAAATTTAAAAACTGCTAAAAATATAATTATTGTAAATATATATATTCTGTCTCTAAATTTGGATTCGCTACTCTACTTTTGTTTTTTTATATAAGTGAGGGCATGCATGGGGGTGTGTGTGTTGGGTGGGGTGTGTGTGCATGTGAGCTTATGTAATAACTCCGAATTTGTAAACCGTGTAGGTTTGGTGTGAACATGTGTTTATGTAATTCACAAGGGAACCCATGCACATATACACAAGTTAAAATGTGTATGTGACTAACACAATAGGTGTTAGAGGATAGGTAACACCTATGTTTGGTGTTTGGATTTTACATGTTGACAAACTCAACTTAAGAGATAAGAGGGGTCTCCTACATAGGTCTCTTGTGTCTGGTTGTATGAGTTGTTTGAGAAAGAGAGAGAGAGAGAGAGAGAGAGAGAGAGAGAGAGAGAGAAAGAGTGGAGAAAGAAAAGGGTTTGAGGAAGGAGATAATAAGAATTGTAGAATCTAAGCTATTAGAAACTGATAGAAGTTAAGGAAAGTGGTGTGAAGGTGCGTGGGGATTTGAGTTTCACGATTTAGATGATCTCGTGCGGATCCGAGAGCTGGATGGGAAGTTGGGAAGTGGATCTAGATTATTAAAACCCTCCTTGGGTTCTCCAAGAAAGGAAGATCCAATTCATGGAGCATTAAAGTCATTAAAGGTACGAAATTAATGCTAGTTATGTTGTGATTATAACATTTATTGTTCCTTAGAAAAGAGGGTTTAAAAGAGTTAAGTTTTGGTGAGGATCGAGTTGGGAAAAAAATATAGATCTGAATATCTCTGATCCTCGCGCGCACGAGCTTAAGGGCTCGCTCGTGCGAGTCGAAGAAAGATGGATTGAGGAGCCTTGCGTGAACTTAGGAAAGGTTGTCAAAATCCTATGCCTCGCTTGCACGAGAACTTAAGTGTAATAAGGCTCACTCGAGCGAGGCCTTGCGCGATACACTCCAGATAACTAAATGTCAATTCAGTCACGCTAGGATTGTGCCAGTTTTGGCTCCTGCGCCAGAGCCTCGGGGGCTCACTCGCGTGAGGAACATGGTACCTCATGACCTTATTCTTTTCTCCTGAATTCTTCAGTAATGTATGTCTTGTGTTCTTCTAGGCATTCTTATAGGATGTTTGGATACTTTTGATTATAGGATCGACACGTGAAGATTATGTGAGTGTGTGCATGATACTATTGATTTAATCTTCGTGACTCTACTTGAGGTAAGGAAAACTTCGTGGCATGTGTATTCTCTTTCAATTAGCATGCATGTAGTGATGTAATAGAAATGTATGTGCTTTCCGACTTTTACTTTCAAATCGCGTGAATTCATTATGTAGTTTTAAATATGCTAAATTAGACAATATGAGCACTAAGAGGAAATATGTGCGTACATGTGTGCACTATGTGTGTGAGTTCGAAGTCTTTATTTGTGTGATATGTGAAGGACATGTGTGTGACATCAATAGTAATGAACTTAAGTATGTGTGGACATATGAGAACCTTGAATTACTATATTTAGCACAAACTCACGGTGATAAACTATATGTAAACTTTCACTTTGATTTAAGGTTTAATTGTGAATACCCAACTGACACGGCGGGATATCCGTGACCGACACGATGGGATATTCGTGACTGGTACGGCAGGATATCCGTACAAATCGTGTACCGGTTCGGCGGGATATCCGTTCTTTGATTTCTAACAGTGGAAATACTTCTTTCGACACAAGTCACCTCATGCAAAGGGACTTGGGCATTGTGCAATGATTCATGTGAACGACGATGGAGGGTACTTTCATCGGGGGCTTGATGCTATATTGCTCGAGCAATTATTTAAGTGATTCTTTTAAGTGTGTGCGTATAAGAGTGTGTTTCGTTCAACAATGAGAAGTATATTTTTAAACCATGCATCAGATAGCATGTTTAGTCTAATAAATGTTTTAGATTATATTCGTATGCTTTGAAATGTGTTACGAAAGATATGTGAGATGTGGATGATATGCATGCTATTTATTTTCCTTATTGAGCTATGATGTAGCTCACCCTTTGATTATACGTCACAAGTTTCAAGTTAGCTGAAGACACCGAGAACCAGGATTTGGAGGACTCAGATTACATACCTTTGGAGGAGTCGGAGCCCCCTCCAGAAGATTTCTTTTAGTAGGCATGCGCTGTGACACTCTGATAGTTTTGTGAAAATCGTTGTAAGGCTTGGTATGCCTGGCCATTTATGTTTTGTAAGAAGTCAAGTACTTTGAGATATTTAATTTTTTTTGCGAACCATCCTTATGTGACTGTTGTTGTGTCACGGATGGTTCGGTTCGGTTCTTTTGTTCATACGATTGACATGAGAATTGAATCATATTTTGTGGTTAGAATTATCTTATATAGAATTGAATGTTCAATTGCAGTATGATAAATCTATTTGATTAGTTAGACGTGCTTTGTTTCCGCTCTGGTGTGGATTACCAAGTGCTCTATGTGTAATATCGGGTATGACCTTAATGGTTGTATTGACAGCGCGGATTTTGGGGTGTCGAAATCCGGGCTATCACAGCTCAGGACATCACTATAAAAATAAGGTGTTTCAGTGGCATGTACTGTTATGGGCCGTACCGGCAGTTTTCGGTAGCAACAGGACTAGTAGCAACAGTTTTTTATTAATAACGGTAGTTTTTGGCTGCCACTAATAGTCTTATATATTTTTTATAGTGCCTTGAGGAGCATTCACAAGTCGTCAACCACCGCAACAATTGGTGGGTCACTCCCATAAATCTTATACATGGGTGAATAATTTTCTACTATGATCCATGCAATAATTTTCAACCCACCTTCGGGTACCTTCTTAAGGGATGGTTCTTAAGCTTGATATAGAGAAATCTTACGACAATCTTGATTGGATGTTTCTTGATAATCAATTGTCTAGTATGGGTTTTGGAACTCTCTAGAGAGCTTGGGTCCAAAGTTGTATCTCATTCGTCTAGTTATCTATTATTGTGAATGGATCGGTAGAGAGTTTTTTTCAAATGGAACATGGGATTAAATAGGGGGACCCTCTCTCCCCCTTTCTATTTCTCATTGTGGCTCAAGGTCTTTCTGTATTAGTTAATAAGGCTATGAAGATTGGTATTTTTAAAGGATTCAAGGTTTCAACAAATAGTTGCGAAGTATCTCATTTGCAGTACGCAGATGTATAAATCTAGTCTGATAGGTCTCTCCAAGGCAGATGAAGAAATGGAAAGACTCTCGCATTATTGGATGCAAGGCTTTAGGCCTTCCTTTTAGCTACTTGGGCCTTCCAATAGGACCTAGGTGCCCAAGACGGAACTTATGGACTCCTATTATTGAAAGGGTGGAGAAAATATTGGAAGGGTGGAAAGGTAAAATGCTCTCTTTGGCTGGTAAAATAACACTCATCAAGCCCACTCTTTCAGCACTCCCGGTTTACTTTACGTCATTATTTCAATGCCCAACTTGGGTCATCCAAGAGCTAGAAAAAATTCAGCGAGAATTTCTATGGGTTGGGGCCGATGACAAGGCAAGGATACATTCCATTAATTGGCGTCTTCTATGCAGGAGCAAAAAGGATGGCGGAGCAATAATTCTTAGCCTAACGCCATTTAATGAGGCTCTTCTTGTAAAATGGTTTTGGCGGATTGTGACTGAAAGGGACTCCTTATGGAGAAGAGTTCTAATTGATAAATATGGAATTGGTGGTAGTTTATGCGACGTTAACCCGCACACTCGGCAGAGCTCGAGATTCTAGAATTCTGTTCGAAAGCTTCAAGATGGTTTCAAAACAGGCTCTAGGATTTGCATTGGAAACGGGCGAGATACTTCCTTTTGGCACGATTCATGGCTCTGTAATCGTCCTTTAAAGCTATTATTCCCAACCATCTTCCATTTAGCTTCCAACCAAACGGCGAATGTGTTGGAGTCAGCAGAAATAATTGAAGGTAAGCAGATTCAAGTGAACTTGGTTCTATCTGGAAGACTTTATGATGGCGAAATTACTCAGGTGTCCAAGCTACTGTCGCTTCTCAACGCTTTCTCAACGTTTAGACTTCTCTCCTCGGATCTCCCCCTGTGGCTTTATCATCCCTCAGATGGCTTCAAGGTGAAATATTTATATCGAAAATTGGTGGGCGCAATTACTCCAACTTTGCCGTGGATATGGATTTGGAGAGCTAAAGCTCCGTTCCGTGTTATTGTTTTCGCATGGAAAGTTATGATCGATAAAATCCTAACAGTAGATAATCTAAAATCTAGGGGCTTCTCTTTGGCAAATCGTTGTGTTTTATGTAATCGCTAAGAGGAAAACGCAGACCATATGTTCATCCATTGCTCTTTCACATAATTTATCTGGAGCTTCCTTATCCTTTGGTTTGATATTATCTGGGTCATGCCTGAAAGTTGTGGGGATTTATTTGGGTCCTGGCAATCGGGATTTGGAGGTAGCAGACGTAAGGCAATTTGGGAACTTGTTCCATTTGCTGTCCAGTTGGTAGTGTGGAAAGAAAGGAACAGAAGGATTTTTGAAGGAAAAGAAGTAGATAGGCAAAGGTTGGCTGAAAAGATTCGGATAAAAACTCTACAATGGGCCCAAGCTAATAAGGCGCTAGCCCTATATTCGATCCAAGACTGCATCCGTAAATTAAAGGAGGTGGACACTAGTAGAGTCCTCTTGTTGGAAGCGTAGCAATTTCAATCTTGTTGTGGCAGAGTTTTATGTAAGTTTTTTCTTCTGCTTCTTTTGGTGTAGCTGGTGCTTCAGGCCTTCGGTAGGGGTATGCGTTTTCTTGTTGGCTTCAATTGAGTATCTTGCTCAATAGAAAAGAATTTTTTTTTTTTTTTAAATGGCAATGTCATAGCTTTGCCTGTTGCTTTTGTTCGTCTTTTTGGGTTTTTTAATGAAAGGGTGAGGTCCCTTAAACCTCAAGTTTATTATAAAAAATAAAATAAAATTTAACCCACCTTATGGGTAGAGTAAAAGGAAAACAAGTTTTCTTGTTCTTCATTTTTCTTTTTTTTAATAATTGGGTGTCAGGCCTTAGCACCCGAGTAAGTCATTGGGTATGTGTAACACCTGCATATTATATACATGTACTAGTTAGTAGGGAAAAATTACTGCGAATGACCAAGGAGTAGGATTTGAACTTAGAACCCTTGCTTATGGATTTGGGTCTTTCTCTTTGGCTTCGGTAGAGAATTGCTTTCATGTTTGGTAACACAACTCCTCGCCCCATTTGCTTTGGCGGGGAGCTATTTTAAACCTGCTCTCTATTTGCTCTATGCCAGAGTAGATTTTATCTGCTCTGACAGAGAGCAGACAGAGAGTTGCTTCTGCTCTATAAGAGCTAACCCAAACACAGCCTAAGAGAATGAGTTAAGGTCTCTGAAAGATCACAAATTGAATATAACTTAGGTAAAGAAGAGTAACACTTTCATAGTTAGCGTAGGAGGTTGAGGTGAGAAATGGCTTGATGAACTGTTCTGCCACACACCGCCTGATATTATTCTGGATATGGCAAAATCATTTTATTAGATTGAATGTATTTATTTGGTCTAATAAGTACATTGTTTCAGAACTGAGAACTTATCAAAAAAAAAAAAAAAAGAATTGAGAAATTCTATGGCTCTAATCTTTGCAGAAGGGTGTGAATGTAGTCAACTCAACTAGATTAATTAGTTCTGGATTGAAGGCCGATTCCCCGGATGATCGGGTAGGTTGCCTTATACTAGCTCTAAGGTAAATTTGGCTCCTGACACTACAAAAAATAAGACTATTAGCAACAGCCAAAAAATGCAGGTATTAACAAAAAACTGCTTCTAATGGTCTTAATAGCCTTTAATGAATTTTTTTTGTTAATAGCGACAGTTTTTGCTACAAAAAATTGCTGCTAATTGTCTAATTTTTTGTAGTGTGAACAAGTAAAGGAAAACTTTATTTTTTTTTTCACTACAAAAAATAAGATTATTAGCAACAATTTTTTTAATAAAAAAATTGTTGCTATTAGTCCTGTCACTACCAAAAACAGCCTGACCAATAAGTGACGCTGAAATACTTATTTTTTTTAGTGCTTTTGTGTTTTGATAGGTAAGAGGACTTGAACCACAGTGACAAAAACACATTTTTTCCCCAAGAAAATGCATTTAGAACACGATATATTGAGAACGTTTTTTTCCCGTTTATGTGTGTTTCGCCTCAACGTTGGCAAATCGTTGTGTTTTATGTAATCGCGAGGAGGAAAACGCAGACCACATGTTCATCCATTGCTCTTTCACATCATTTATCTGGAGCTTCCTTATCCTTTGGTTTGATATTATCTGGGTCATGCCTGAAAGCTGTGGGGATTTATTTGGTCCTGGCAATCGGGATTTGGAGGTAGCAGATGTAAGGCAATTTGGGAACTTGTTCCATTTGCTGCCCAGTTGGTAGTGTGGAAAGAAAGGAACAAAAGGATTTTTGAAGGAAAAGAAGCAGATAGGCAAAGGTTGGCTAAAAAGATTCGGATAAACACTCTACAATGGGCCCAGGCTAATAAGGCGCAAGCCCCATATTCGATCCAAGACTGCATCCGTAAATTAAAGGAGGTGGACACTAGTAGAGTCCTCTTGTTGGAAGAGTAGCAGTTTCAATCTTGCTGTGGCAGAGTTTTATGTAAGTTTTTTCTTTTGCTTCTTTTGGTGTAGCTGGTGCTTCAAGCCTTTGGTAGGGGTATGCGTTTTCTTGTTGGCTTCAATTGAGTATCTTGCTCAATAGAAAATAATTTCTTTTATTTATGGCAATGTCGTAGCTTTGCCTGCTGCTTTTGTTCGTCTTTTTGGGTTTTTTAATGAAAGGGTGAGGTCCCTTAAACCTCAGGTTTATTATAAAAAATAAAATAAAATAAAATTTAACCCACCTAATGGGTAGAGTAAAAAGAAAACTAGTTTTCTTGTTTTTTTTTTTAATAATTGGGTGTCAGGCCTCAGCACCCGAGTAAGTCATTGGGTACGTGTAACACCTGCATATTATATTACATGTACTAGTTAGTAGGAAAAAATTACTGTGAATGACCAAGGAGTAAGATTTGAACCCCTGCTTATGGATTTGGGTTTTTCAACACCATATTTAGGTCTACCCCTTCTTTGATCTGGAATTCCCAGCAAATCATTTACTCCTCGAATACCATGAGATTTAAGGCTACGTTTGGGTTAGCTCTTTCAGGGCAAAGAGCAGCTCTTTTTCTTTTTGGCTCCGATAGAGAACTACTTTCATTTTTGGTAACACAACTCCTCGCCTCATTTGCTTTGGCGAGGAGCTGTTTTAAGTGATAAACCTGCTCTCTGTCTGCTCTATGCCAGAATAGATTTTCTATGCTCTAACAAAGAGCTGCTTCTGCTCTTATAAGAGCTAACCCAAACACAGCCTAAGAGAATGAGTTAAGGCCTTTGAAAGATCATAAATTGAATATAACTTAGGTAAAGAAGAGTAACACTTTCATATTTAGGGTAGGAGGTTGAGGTGAGAAATGGCATGATCTGTTCTGCCACACACCGCCTGATATTATTTTGGATACGGCAAAATCATTTTATTAGACTGAAACACTTATTTTTTTCAGTGCTTTTGCATTTTGATAGATAAGAGGACTCGAACCACAATGACAAAAACACATTTTTTCCCCAAGAAAACGCATTTAGAACACGATATATTGAGAACGTTTTTTTCCCGGTGTGTTTAGTCTCAACGTATATATTTTATATTTTTAATAATTATTAATATATATTTTTAATGATTTGAAATTTTCTATTTTTTTCCCCTCGAATTGCTGAAATTTAACATTTTTTGGGTATATATCCGGAGCCGTTTTATTGGGGTACCTAGACTTGGTCATACCAAGCGTGGGATCTTGACATGTAACGGGAAAGTTTGTCTGTGAACAATCAAATCACACTTGCGGGCAGTTTTGGAAGAGAGAAAAATCCCTTACAAAATAGTTACATTTTGCTAATTATATAGTATGATTGTAACTAAAAGTTTAAGGATGTGTTTGGTATTGCTTTTTGGAGGGAAAGAGCAGCTCTTTGATATGTCACAGAGTACTTTAGTATGGGAATGCGTTTAGTTGTAAGTGCTCTTAGGTTGTGTTTGGGTTAGCTATTATAAGAGCAGAAGCAACTCTTTGTCGGCTCTCTGTTAGAGCAGATAAATTTTGCTCTGAAATAAAGTAGGCATAGAGCAATTTTATCACTTAAAATAATTCCCTGCCAGAGTAAATGAGGCGAGGAGCTGTGTTGCCAATTGTAAAAGTAGTTCTTCGCCGCAAGCCAAAAAGTAAAAGAGCTGCTCTTTGCCCCAAAAGAGCTACTCGGTCCAAACGCAACCTTAGCTTTTTTTTAATTAAAGTTGCTCATAGAAAGAGTGAAAGAGTTGAATTTGAGTCTCATTAAATGAGCAATTTGAGTCTCTTTAAAAGATTTAAAAGAGCAATTTAAACGTGTTCTGATGACAGAGATGCATAGTAGCCGAGGAGGAGGAGGAAGCTGTGGTTGTGGGTCGCTAGTGGACATTGTTAGTGGGGTATTGTACTTGTTTAATATAATATATTGTAACACTATATATAAATACATAGGCTGTTAGTGGGGTATTGTACTTGTTTAATATAATACACTATATATAGATACATAGGGTAGCTTTATTTGCAGCTCATCAAGCACATTGGCTGATTTCCAAGATTTTTTAGCTGTTAATAAAGTCAACTGTTCCGGTCAACCTTACTAGATATTTTATCAGGTCGGGTATTTAGCGGATGAGGTTGGTTAAAAGCCCGTTATTTTATACTTAAAAATTATAAAAGTAGGGGTTTGTAACTGGGTTGGGTCGGGTTTTTGAGTCGGGTGCCGGGACGAGTCAAGTTCTCGGGTCCTATCGGCTCGAGTGCACTATTGGGTTGGGTTGGGTGAACCATCGGGTCCGGCGTATCCATATTTCTTGTCGAGCAGCGAAAATTTTGACCCGACCGAGCCAGACTTGACCCGTTGACATCCCTATATTTAAAGGCAAGGATCAAAATTTCGGGTATCATTTTAATTTCGGAGGAGACCGAAACCGAAATTTTGGACCGAAATTTCGACCGAAAACTGAAATTTTGGGTCCCATACAAAAATAACTGAAATTTTAGTCCAAATCATCTTTTCGGTGGGGACCAAAATAGATAACGTTGGCCAAAATTTCGGTCATTCGGCTGAAATTTTGTTCAGTGTTTAAAGGGTCCTCTTGTAGTGTTTAAACCTTGCACTCAGAATGCTAATCACATGTCATTGGTAGTGTTGTGCAAAAAATTCCTTAGAAGGCATTTGCACTTTTAATTACGTTGATGGCTTTCACGTGCGAAGAAGACAACCAATAAATTAAATAACCAATATTACAAGAAAATAGAAAGATAAAGAGATCATACCACAAACAAGAACAAGATTTACGTGATCCGGCCTAAGCCTACGTCCACGGGCAGTCAAATAAAGTGTTTCCACTATCACAAAGAAGATGTACAAAGACTACAAACAATGGAGATCGAATTCTCCAATCTCTCTAACTCTCACGTAGAAAGGAGATTCCAATTCGAAACACCCCCCCACCAAAACGTCCGAAAAAGCTCACTCACCTATTTATAACATGCATATACCTAATTTCCTACTTAGACTAGGACTCTTCTTTTATAGCAAGTTTTTCTCTCACACTAAATAACCTAAAGAAAAAGCCCACTCACCTATTTATAATATGCCTATACCTAATTTCCTACTTAGACTAGGACTCTTATTTTATAGCAAGTTTTTCTCTCACACTAAATAACCTAAAGAAAAAACCCACGTTCCAAAGCTCTCTCACTTTCCAATTTTGTTTGACTCTTATTCCCTATCTTTTAGATCCTATTTAATAGGATTCTATTTTTATTCAAACCCAAAATAACAAGAGCCCATAAGACAAATTGGGCCAAAAACGACCCAAAACCCAACAATTTCCACCTTGCCGAGATTTGCAAATCAACAATAATTCTCCACCTTGACATGAAATCGAATGTCATTCAAATAAATCAAGCATCTTCAATTTTAACTTCAAAATTGCCTTCAAACCTGCTCACCGACACCAATGCACCCGAAGTGCCAAACAACCAATGCACCCGAAAATGTCCAAAATGTCAATGCATCCGAAGTGTCAAACTACCAATGCACCCAAAATTGCCCAAATTGCCAATGCACTCGAAAGTGTCCAAAATACTAATGTACTCGAACTACCAAAATACCAATACACTCAAAAGTATCCAAATTGCCAATGCACTAGAAAGTGCCCAAAATTACCAATGCACCCGAAGTGCTAAATTGTTAATGTACACAAAAAATGTGCAAACTGTCAATGCCCTCAAAAGTACTAAATTGCCAATGCACCCGAAAGTGTCCAAATTGTCAATGCACTCGAAGTGCCAAATTGTCAATGCACCAAAAGTGGTAAACTGCTCTATTTTTATTACTTTAATAGGATTCTATTTTTATTCAAACCCAAAATAACAAGAGCCCATAAAACAAATTGGGGCAAAAACGAGCCAAAACCCAACAATCTCCACCTTGCCGAGATTTGCAAACTAACGATAATTCTCCACCTTGACATGAAATCTCATGTCATTCAAATAAATCAAGCATCTTCAATTTTAACTTCAAAACTGCCTTCAAACCTGCTCACCGATACCAATGCACCCGAAGTGCCAAACAACCAATGCACCCGAAAGTGTCCAAAATGTCAATGCATCCGAAGTGTCAAACTACCAATGCACCCAAAATTGTCCAAATTGCCAATGCACTTGAAAGTGTCCAAAATACTAATGTACTCGAAGTGCCAAACTACCAATACACGCAAAAGTATCCAAATTGCCAATGCACCAGAAAGTGCCCAAAATTACCAATGCACCCAAACTGCTAAATTGCTAATGTACATAAAAAATATGCAAACTGTCAATGCCCTCAAAAGTACTAAATTGCCAATACACTCGAAAGTGTCCAAATTGTCAATGCACCCGAAGTGTCAAACTGTCAATGCACTAAAAGTGCTAAACTACTAATGCATCCGAAAGTGCGTGCCAAATTACTAATACCAATATACTCGAAAGTGTAAAATAATTTTCATATCAACAACGGTGACTGTTCCACCTAGTGCAGTGTTTCTATGCAACTAATGCTCTTCATCACAAACTATTTATGATCTTTCGCAAAACACAACCGATTTGTTACAAGTGTGCTGATTAATCTTGTCTCAATCTTTCTCCATCACATCTAACCGCCTTTTACATAGCCAATTGTAAAAAATTACTAACAACAAGCGAAAATTTCTCGCAGAAGCAAAATGATGCCTAAATTGAAACTTAGGCTTTGATACCAATTGTTGTGCAAAAAATCATTTACAAGGCGTTTGCACTTCCAATCACGTTGATGACTTTTACGTGCGAAGAAGACAACCAATAAACCAAATAACCAATATCACAAGAAGGTAGAAAGAAAAAGAGATTATACCACAAACAAGAACAAAATTTACGTGATTCGACTTAAGCCTACATCCACCGACAGTCAAACAAAATGTTTCCACTATCACGAAGAAGATACACACAAAGGCTACAAACAATGGAGATTGAATTCTCCAATCTTACCTAACAAAGAAAAACCACAAATACAAGTGCCAAAAAGACCAAGTGTCACATGCAAAACAAAACCCTAAGTTCTCTATCCCTAACTCTCACGCACAAGAGAAATCTCAATTCCAAAAACTTCCAAAAAGTCAAAAAAGCTCACTCACCTATTTATAATTTGCTTATACCTAATTTCTTATTTAGACTAGGCCTCTTCTTCTTTTATAGCAAGTTTTTTTCTCACACTAATTAACATAAAGAAAAAACTCACGTTTCAAAGCTCTCTCACTTTTCACTTTTCAATTTTGTTTGATTCTTATTCTGTATCTTTTAAATCCTATTTAATAGGATTCTACTTTTATCCTAACCAAAATAACAAGAGTTGATATAAAATAAATTGGGCCAAAAACGAGCCGAAGTTCTATCAAAAAACAAAAAAAAAAACGAGCCAAAGCCTAGCAGGTAGCCATCTTAAAAGGGTACCTACTTAGGAAGGCTCCCTCATCCATCTTGGAATTTTTTGAAAAAAATTATTTTATGGATTTGATTGACCTATAGATCATAAGTCAAATATCATGGGATGCCTTTATACACGTTGCATTGAAAAATTTCAAACTTTAACCAATATTTAAAGGGTGGATAAGATGTATTTAGTGCACTCTAATATTTAATCATCTTATTAATATACACAACTGCCCGTATTACGTGGACATTAGCATTTCAGAGTCATTTGACAGTCAAATCAACTTTTGAGAGAGAGAGAGGGGGACAGATAGAGAGAGAGAGGTCCAAGTTGTAGCTGAGAAAGAAAGATATGAGGGTAAGTAGGTTAATTCTGGTAAAGATGGAATGGCCCAACCAGCCGACATAACAATACTAGTAAGTCTTAGCACGTGTGGGAATATACCCTCTTATCTTAATAATTTGAAATGGCATTACACGTGCAATCGGTCACAGTTTAAAATGTTAAGCACGTGCGGGGAGAAAGGTCCCAATCAATAACCGCTCTACTCTATGATTGGGCCTCTTATCTCATCTTTAGGCGTTGCACTACCGAATATTAGATGCTTTATTAATAAGTTTTTATTAGGTACAATCATAAATCAAAATCTCCGTTTCCATTTTGGTTTTCGTCAAGACTCGAATCGTAAATTGGTCAAAATTTTAGAAATTTTGATAAATTTCGAGTATTTTTTAAAATATGCTCCGAACTTTATTTTATTAATTTTTTTAAGCTCTTTAATATTATTAGAACGCATATTTACATTAGTGAGTCTAATTTTTGTCCGTTTAAAATACTTATATGTTCGTTACCCTTTAAAGAAGCTTAAAAAATAAAAAACACTTTAAAAAATGAGTTTTATACCCCCTTAAACGTTGAAAACCCCTTAAAAAAAAGGGTTGCCCTTAAGTCATATCATCTGCCACAGTTCAAATGATGGAGATTGTTTATCGTCCCAATCTTTTATGTGATCGATCTTTAGATTAGGGGTGTACCATCAGATGGTCAATTTTTTATTTCATGTGGTACAACCCATAAAGTGACATTAAAATCAATTTTAAGCGTAAGTGTGATGTTAAACTTACTTTTCTTTGATGCGTGCCACGTAAAATAAAACACCAACCGTCTGATGGTACACCGACAATCTCAAGATCCATCGTGTGGCATTAGATCTTTAAACAATTTTGATGGCATAAGATCATTTAAGCACAATTTGAGAAATAATAGGTGTGTGCCATAATGATGAATTACACTTTAATGGTGTGAAATAAAAAGTGATATTTTAATGGTGTGAGATCATTTAAACACTGTCTAATCGATCATAGATTAAAGGTTAGGTAGTGATTATAAACCATCCGATTGATAAACTGTAATATCAGCCCTTAAAATTAAAACCAATGGTTGATATTATAGTCCACTAATCAGACGGTTTAAATATCCCTAAAAAATAATTTTGGTAGTTTAGGTCACCTATATCGTAAACCCTTATGGTTTAAGATCATTTTAGCACCATTCTAGTGTGTATTTCATTAGCATGAGAGTCGTCCCATACTCTTCTTTCAATATGCAAAGCCAAAGAAATAAAAAAAGAAAAATAGAAGGACCGAAAAAAGAAGAAGAAGAAGAACTTTGCAAAAGAAAATAAAAAGGAAAAACATACGAACCGGAAGAAGTAGAAGAAGAAAAAGAAGAAAGAAATGGAAAACACACGAGATCTGACAGGAAGAAAAAGAAGAAGACTGGCAGAAGAGTCTCTTCCTCTTATTATTATTTTTTTTTCGCTTTCTTCTTCTTCTCCTCCATTTTTTTTTTTTTTCTGAGATTAAACCTGATCCATGTTTTCTTCTCCTTTCTTAATCTTTTTTGGCAAATCTTGCGAGAACAAGCGTGATTCCAATGGGTTTTATTTAAAACCCTTCCAAAATATTGGTTGCCTTTAAAAACATAAGTTTTATACCCCTTACACAACGAAAATCCCTTTTAAACATGGATTGCCCTTAAAAAATTCGGTTTTATACCTTTTAAAAAAAGCTTAAACAAACGAAAACCACCATTAGGCCGATAATGTGAAATTATCGGATAAAAATTTAAAAAATCAAATTATCGATCGATAATTTGGTATTTTTGGAAGGGGGCGATAATTTGCATTTTACCGTTTCGGTTTAGGCCGAAATCGAGACGTCTCAGCTGAAATTTTGAAATTTTGGCCGAGATTTTGATTCATGGGTACACCACATAATATTAAAATTTTGGCCGAAATTTTAATCCATAGATACACCACATAATAATCTCGTTATGGTCAGAAGTCTACGAGTACCGATTTCTAAGAACTTAAATATATGTGAAGTTCCGAAGAATCAGATTTGGACCGTGTATCAGCAATACATAGTCATCTACATAATACAGTAGACTAGGACTCTGGTTAGCGAGGTTTCTTATTAGAACGGTCAGTAAGAATTATTTTTAGATTATTTATAATCATAGATTCTTTCGTTGCAACCAGGATTTGCACTTGGAAAATTGAGACGATGGATAGTCTTCAACGCAATGGATCTTGGATTTAATTCCTCATGACACTCATTCCAAAATTAATATGAAAGTAATTCTCGGCAATCTTATCTAAGACTCTTGGCACCGAGTCAGGTGTCATACATCTTTGACACACTAATTTTTAAAGGAAAAAAAATGAAAAATTATAAATTGTTCATACATGTTTGGGCCTCACTACGTGTGCAGCCAGTCATATCAAATCACATAAGTTGCTCGTAAAATTGTTTACTAAAAATTACCCATTGTATGCTATTGTCTTTTTTAAAAATTTAAATGCACAGACAAAAAAAAAAAATTGAAGGAGAATTTTAGAGAGCCAATTGAGACATGCAATAAAAGTTAAATAGTGTATGTGAACCCAACTAAAATTATACTATATTATACAAAATATTTTGAAGGAGCCTTTTATTTTATAAGTTATTAAAGTTACACAATTATTTATTTATTTAGAAAATGACATTTCATTTTATTATGACAAGATAAGGAATATTTTGATGGTATTATGTGATTTTTTTTTTTAAAGAAAGTTATCTTAAGATGGAAGAGGAGATTTATGAGGAATAAATCATTCTCAAAGCAAAAGAAGAGACAAAACATGGTAAAAAAAAAATCCAAGAGGTACTAATACAACCCAATACAATTCCATCTAAGGTAGTTAAGGCGGTGTGATGATGTAATAATGAAGAGGCTCGCTATGCCATAGCGTAATCATAGTGAAGTCATAGCGATGCTATTTATTATTGTAATATTTTTTAAAATTTATTTTTCTACTAATTTGTTGTATTCCTTTTTTTATATTTTTTATATAAGAAAAAAATTATGTGAAGAAAAAATTCAACTACTATAACACTTTGATTTTAATATTGAGGATTTTATGTTTTAGAAATAAACAAATATCAATAAATGCAAATCAAATATGAAAAATAAAAAAATTTATAATATGATAAGTATAAATAATAAATATAGAATACTAAAAAATATGATATTAAGTACACATATTATAGTATTACCGACGCTGACGTTTCGTTGACGCTGATGTTGGTAGTTGTTGTGATGAGAGAGAGAGAGAGAGAGAGAGAGAGAGAGAGAGAGAAAGTATATGATTTTGTAACTTATAAGTTGAGGTGAGCTGGCACGGACACCCACGGATATAAAAAAAAAAAAAACTTATAAGTTAACTTTTGTAACTTTTATATTATAAAAATATCATAACTTATAAATATTATACATTACTATTTATAAAATTAAATAGCGTACATAGCGACACTATAATGTTATTCCATCACGACGACACTGTTTAGCCATCATAGCTATTTGGTTATATATGACATTTTTCATCGTCATTCGCTATAGTAAGTCTATAGTGTGCCTTTGATAATTATGGTTTTAACATTATGTGATTTTTTCTTGCATGTTTAGAAGTATTGTGTTGTATCCAAGTGCCACGTACCAATTGTTGGCTTGTGTCCAAGTGCCACCATGTCCGCACGTGTCCAAGTGCCATATACCAAGTACTGCCACGTGTCCAAGTGTCAGCAAATGTCCAAGTGTCACGCACGTACCAAGTATTGGCACGTGTCCAAATGCCACAAAGTGTTGGCACGACAAAAATCCGAAGAGCAGTAACAAAGATTATACGTGTACTATGAAATTTAGCTATCATGTCTTTTTTGAGATGTGTGCAAGATGAAATCAACACCTGAATGTTTAATGGTAGGCCCATGATCTAGAGAACTATTGTGTGTGAAAGATTGGGACAAAAAATAATCTCTATCATTTAATTCAATGTTTTAAACAAGTTTACAATTTTCGTACTTGAAAACTATGGTTGTGAAGAAAGAATATCAGTTGAAAATAAAGGTATCCTTCTCATTCGTTTATTCTCATATATATATATATATATATATATATATATATATATATATATATATATATATATATATATAAGAAAGGGGAAAATGCGCCTGGGCGTAGAGATATGGGTGTGACACGTAGAGTCTTTTTTGTGACGTAATGGGTGGTATGAGACTCACTTTACTAACTAGGGTTAAACCTTTAAAATATTTTAAAAGTTATATTCCTTTTCAATTGTCATTCTTGACTTTTTAAAAAGTCTTTTTAAAGTTTATTTCTTTTCTCTCTCTTCTCTCTTTGTTTAAGAAAGTGTCAGAGTTACTTTTTTAAATATATTTTATTCAAAAAATATGAGCGTCCGATAGCGAAGCACTAGCACCTTGGCATTGGCACCCTGACACTGAGGTATCGACGGCTCGCTAAAAAGAAAAAATAGAGCGTCGATGCGTTGTTTCAGGGGCACCGACGCTTCGGGAATTTTTTTTTTTTTCGATGCGCCAGTACCCCTAAACGTAGTGCTGATGCCCCTAAAACGAGGCGTCGCTTCGATATAAAAAATAAAATAAATCGAAGCATCAGCACTCCTAAAACGAGGTGTCAACGCCTAGTTTTTGATGTGTCGTTGCTTTGTTGCTGAGGTGCTAACGCTTCGATATGGAGCACCATATTTTTTGAGTAAATATGCCTGAAAAAGTAAGGCTGACACTTTCTTGAAAAAATAGAGAGAATAAAGAAAAAAGCCAGAGACTTTAAAAAAGTCAAGAATAACGGTTGGAAAAATATTTAGCTTTTAAAATATTTTAAAAGTGTAACCCTAGTTAGTAAAGTGGGTCTCATGCCACCCATCACTTCACAAAAGGAGGGCTATGTATGTGTCGCGCCCATATCAATTGACATAGAGATATTTCTACGCTCGAGCCCATATCAAAGGGCTGAGACTATACACCCGAATGTAGCCTTAAGGGCTACACTAAAATCATTACAACATCACGTGACATAAATCATGAAGATCAGATGCCATGGCAACTTGAATAACAGTCAAGAATCACTCAAAAAATTTAGATTCAACCGTTGGAAATGTTGTCAAATTAAGGTATAAAAAATTAATGCACCAATATAGTGAGTGATATCTCATCTTTGACCCATCAAATGGCGTACAAAAGAGTTAAAAAGATAATAATTATATTTTTTGAAAATCACTTATCTCATGACTGATCAATCCAAAATGAGTATTTTCATTTTAATAATATAATATAAATACGAACAGATGGATCCCTAGTGAGTGTGGGGCTTAGTGAAGAGAACTAGAACAAGTAAAGCATACGCCTAAGGAAGCAAACCAAATGACCGAAATTCCATAAGCAGACTGCCATTAAAGACAGGATTCCTCCCATATTTGTAAGGCATTCCTGATATGAATAAGATTATAGGAACCTGGGAGCTTGAAACTTTTCGCCCACCTACTTATCTTGATCAGGAAGAATAACACATTAGGAATCCTTGACGAAAGATCCTTCCATTCCTCTCTTTCGACACCATCCACATGAAAACGAAAAGACCCATATTCCAAATCAGGCAACGTCTATTTGAAGTTTAATAATAAATATATATATGAAAAAGGGTTGCGTTCCCCATGTCGAACTTCACGTGGCAGCAAAAATATTATTTTATTATCATGTGGAGCTCTGATGCATTCTTTAGATTGATTCTAGGCAAAAGTCAAATACCGATTAATTTTAATAGTTTAGATTTTAAGACTAAAAATAATACGGTATGGATGAATTTTTAATTTTTATTTTAAAAAAAATTATCTAAAGAAAACAATCTTGCTCCTAATTTATATTATATTATATATATATATATATTAGCTTAGTACCAAATGCCACTATCGAGATTATATGTTTTCCTAAAAGTGGTGTTGATCAAACAATCCTAACTATCCAATCAATACAAGTTTCATAATGTTAAACATGAACTTTCACCCAAATTATATATAAATTAACTTAGTACCAAATGTCACCGTAGAGATTATATATTTCCTAAAAGTAGTGTTGATCAAACAATCAAAACCATCCGATCAATATAAGTTTCATGTTAAACATGAACTTTCACCCAAACTCAGGCCAATCATTCTTTGATATGTTATTGAAGAATTTTGATCCGACGGTAAATATCGTTTGATTCATACGATTCCTTGCATTATGACAACTGCCAGTCCTTAATTATAGCAATTTCAATTGTTATTAGGTGTTTGGACTTCGGACCGAGCACCAGGATTGGTGTTTAAGCTGATGTAAATTGTCCACCAAAATTAAGCCTAAACATTTATCGTGGAGTACCCATGAAGAAATGGCCAACCCACTTGGTGTCTGTTCTCATGGACGGTTTGGATTAATATACACAATGGCATAGATGATTGAAACACCATCGTTAGTGCTCATGAGAACCACCTAATACTAACTCAGTTAATATTAGGTGTTTACCGGTTACCACAGGTCCACAACAGTTGTGTAATCACTCTTCCATTCAAGTCTCCTTTAGTCAATTTTTCTGTTTGGTCTCTTTAATACCATATCCAATTCTCCATTTTCGCTTCTTCACTCTTGATATTGAGAGAGAGAGAGAGAGAGAGAGAGAGAGAGAGAGAGAGAGAGAGAGAGATGGCGATGAACAAACCTCTTCAGGTGCTGCAACACTAGGTAAGAAAGAACAACAAAGTAGAAGAGCAAAGAAAACTCCATTTTACATTTTTTTTTTCAGTTTTTCTGTTGGTTTTTCCAAACAAAATAAATCTATAATTGCTGAAATCTGATCATGGGTTTTCTTCCTTTACCTTCAATCTAATCCATCCATCTCTATTACGAGCAGCTGACAACAAAATAAAGTGGACCAGCCGCCAGAAGAGTACAGAGATGAAGAAGAAGAAGATTCTGATATAGGAGTACCAACACCCCCATAAGCTCTCCTCTCTCTCAAATTACCCAAAATTCACCTTGAAAAAACCAAATTCGATTGAGCTCATCAAAATCTATGTCTGGAAGTTACCACCAAGGGATCTACTTGTTCTCTGATGGGTTCGGAAGATCAACACACCAAGAACACCAGTTCCGGAAAAGAGATAAGTTAATAGTACCAGGATTTGATGCAGCACCGCCTCCATTAGTCGCGATCGAAGAAGAAGAAGAATTCAAGGTAGTACCTGCCTATGAATCGGGCGGAATGTTGTCTGAGATGTTTAATTTTACGGCAACTGACCTTCTTGAGAGTCAAATTCCAGCAAATTACGGGCATCCACGGCCGACAAACAACGGTGACTGGTATGGTACAAAAGAAGGTGGTGTAAGCAGTTTGGATTCTTTTGGAGAAGCAAAACAGCACATCAGATATAACAACATCAATAATGGCCTTCATAGTAACATAGCCGAAAACGAAATTTCAGTGATAAATGCAAATTCAACTAGTCCTATGCAGCTTTTTCTCATGAACCCACAACAAAGGTCACCTTCTCCTCCTCCTTCTCTTCCTCCTGCTTCAAATAATTCTCTGCAAATTTTTGGAAATTGCCCAATTCCCCGACAACAATTCACATGGGGAGAAACTGCCGCGTTCGATAATGAGAATAAGATTCAAGGCCTCTCGCTGTCGCTCTCGACATCTTTACAACAATTTGAAGCTGCAAAGGCAGCCGGACAATTGAGACTGGGAGGAGATGGAAGGCTTTCTTGCAGTCAAGGAGGGGTAAACACTTACCCTGAAGCTTTGCATTTTCAAGGAGAGGGTCACAACCATGAGTTCCATTATGGGTTTGGGTCACTGAGTCAAGTGGGTGTTTTGAGGAATCCCAAGTATGTGAAGGCTGCACAAGAGCTGCTGGGGGAGTTTTGCAGTGTGGGGAGAGGACTGCTCAAGAAAAGGAGGATTGGAAGGCAAAACCCTAATCTTGGTGATGGTGCCATGTCATCAAGTGATGTCGGTTGTGTTGGCGAGTCTTCATCTTCTTCAAGAGATCTCCCACCTTTGTCACCTAGTGAAAAATTTGAGAATCAAAAGAGGAAGTCCAAGCTTTTATCTATGCTTGATGAGGCATGTATACTCTCTCTCCCTCTCTCTCTCTGGGTAGGCTGGGATTGAACCTAAAAACTCAAGCCTACAATATTGTTTTTTTTTTTGAAAATAAGCCTACAATATTGTCAACCTTCCCCTGAGCTGCAGGCCCAACTCCACTCTCTCTCTCTAGGGTTTTGTGTACTTTATGTTTTTTTTATGTGAAAACCTGTGAGGTTACAGTAATACTGTTAGATGTAATATACCCATGAAACGTGCCATTTGTTGGGGATTACCACAATAAGCACTGTAATATATGGGAAGTTGATTGAAAATGCTGCAACTCCAAGATAAATATACATACATACCCACAATAGTAAACCTTAGAGAAGTTTTTGACCTCTAATTGAACTGACATATGAATTGTTTTATTATTATATATAGGGAAAAAAACATATCAATTTGCTCTATGGGCCACGTTGCTTGATTTCCTATTCTAAATTTTAATAATCTCGAGATCTGATTGCATTCTGATAAGAAGATCACATCTATGTCCAGATCCATATCTTGATTTTTTTTTACTGATTAAAAAAAAAAAATCTTTTTCTTATGATTGTAGCTAGTTTTTTCTTCTGCTGTTAACCCATTTGTAAGTATTTATTCGTGTTCATCTTCTAATAACAATAACTACCATAATGACATTGAAGAGTGGACTTAATACTGATATATTAACTGGTGATTATTTTTCTAAGTTACTGACTTGGGATTTATGAATCCATTATCTTAATGGGTTTTTGTTCTGTTATTGAAGGATCTGTCGGGTTTTCGGTGAAATGAAACTAAAGTAAATGCACTGGTTTTTATCCTGGGTTGCTTGTTATGTCATTGGAATGGATTACCTTCTCTTAACTTCTTTTTATAGATTAATTTTTTAACTTTTAAAAAGCACAGAAGAAGAAGAAGAAGGAGGAGGAGGAGGAGGAGGAAGTGAGACAGAGAATGAGGGTTTGGTACTTTGGGTTTATTTTTTCTTTTTTTGGCTGCTGATAGATAGAGTTTATATGATTTTTTATTTTTGTAATTGGGTTTTTTTTCTTTTCTTCTTCCTGCCTTATATCGATTGGATTTGTCAGTGGGTTGATGCCTTGTGTTCATTGTAGGGCCTTGGTTTCCTATATGTTATGATTTGGGTTTAATTTGCTTCTTTGAATACAGAATTAATTGTCAATTTATTAAGCGATAAAAGAACTGTAGATTTAATGTCTTATGATGAGTTATTTTTCCTTTATTTTTGTGGGTCGTAATTACATGGCAGATTCAACAATTATGTTCTTCAATACTAACTTATTAAATACGAATCAATAAGAGGAAGAAGAAAAAAAACTAGTAAATAAATTTATTGCCTGGTGTTTATTATATTTCTTTCTATACCCATTTTGTTGTACAGGTAGATGGAAGATACAACACTTACATTGAGCAACTGCAAATGGTGATGAATTCATTTGATTCAGTGCTGGGTTTCGGAGCGGCCTCATCGTACACTGCGCTCACTCAGAAGGCGATGTCGCGGCATTTCCGGTGTCTCAAGGATGCGATATTGGTGCAATTAAAGCTAATTTGTGAGCTTCTCGGCGATAAAGAAGGGGCCGCGAAGCCTGCTGGAATTACCAAAGGGGAGACGCCGAGGCTTCGATTCCTCGAACAATGCCTTAGACAACAAAGATCATTTAATCAGATTGGGACGATGGAGCATGAAACTTGGAGGCCTCAGAGAGGATTACCAGAGCGTTCTGTTAATATTTTGAGAGCTTGGCTCTTTGAGCATTTTCTCCATCCGTATGTTTTCTCACCTTCTATACTCCATTAAACTTCTCCTAAGCGTTCTTAGTCTCCAATTTATGGATCATGCTAATCATCAGATGCTAAGACTTTGCCAAAATAACTGATTGATTGGATGGTTAGGATCATGGTTCAAATATCAGCCGATCCCGATCCGGATCTCTTTTGGCCCAAACGATCCTAAATCCTTGAGCTGGATCGTTGATACATGAGTATCGGGTGTGGATCGGTCGGATCACTTTGGATCGGCCAATACCGAACAATATTTAGGTAGGATCGCCGATCCACTGATACAATAAACTTATACACAAAGAATATGTTACACTTTACACCGAATATTACAAAGTTAAAAAATGAAGGTAATTAATAAGATCCCAAGCGCAAAAAGAAAGTAATTAATTATGCTAATATTTAACCTGAGCCCAAAATCATAAAACATTCTAAAATCCCAAGGTTCTTTTGCTAAGTCACCTTCAGTCCTTCCTCTTGCAAACCTCTACTTATCACCAAATTTCGTAGAAACATAGTAAAAGATAATAAATCTTTTAATAAATGTGAGATTGTTACAACTTGTATTTATTTTCTTTCTTTTCTTTTCAACATTTTTAAAATCTTTTTTTTAAATCGGATGGTATTGGTTCGGTGTGAAGGGGTTCAGGCTTCCTTTTGCTTCAATTCACCCACCAACAATGATTCATACATTAATATGCCCGAAATTTCAATTCTCAATTTCATTTCGGTGTCAAGCGAAACCGATAAGATGCGAATGAAAATTTGATCCTTGAAACCAAGCATCCTCAAATGATTTTCTATTTTTTTTAGGATCCTCAATATATATATATATATATATATATATATATATATATATATATATATATATATATATATATATATTATAAAAATCTTATTTATTATTTAAAAAAAACATTGAGTGCTTTGAATCAAATGATGGAAATTATTTTTTGCCTAAATCTTCTATTCAAGTTAAGATCATGGCCATACCATCATATTGCCCTTTTTTATTCCATGTGGCATATATTTTAAAAAGTAGCCCAAAAATTTGGTTTTAGTATGATGTGTGACATGTGAATTTAGGGCCACTCTTTAGAAATTTGTGTTTTGTTGTATTTAAAACAAACCATTAGCGACTGATTTGAGCTTATTTGGCAGGTTACAATAAAAAATTGTTTAATTATCGCAATTTTGCCCTCACTTTTTTGGCGTTGGGATCGCCCAATCCGATCCGCCAATCCCGATGTGAATCGATTTTAGGATGACAGATCCTGTGACTGACACTGATATTTGAAACCTTGGCTAGGATCATCTCACAAATTTCAGACTGTAGTCCATCCAAGAGGTATCAATTTAGTGCATCGATAGTTAGAAATTAGGATCTTCTCAGCAGTGCAGTTTTAAGGCTATAGCCCATCCAAGAGCTAACAATCAATGGAACCAATTGACGGGCAAAATAATAAGCAACACAGAATTTTGAGTATCTAAAGCAAATAGATGAAGAGATTATTTTGACTGTACAAATTAAAAATTACCAATCAATCTGATGGATAGACTTAGGTCTAAATAGTGAAACTTGTGCTAGATCTTAAAGTTCCATCTTTGATCACTGTGGATGCAACCTTGATCTTCTAGCATTCATTGTTTTGATCAATGGAGATCTAGCACATATTTCGTTATGGACTTGATTCCGTCCTCCAACATCCACGTGGAGCTCCACGTGGCATCCAAAACCTCATGGAGCACAAGTCAATCACCATCCTCTTAGAACTTTGTAGGTCAATCACCATCCTCCATTGGAGGACGGAACCCTTTTCTTGTCATTATGTGCATTATTACCATCAAATCGATGCAATTTTCAGGTAACCCATCCAAGTGATGAGCCATCCCCCAATCACTACCATCGGATCATTGGAATATTATCATGTTCGTTACCCCACTACAAAAAATAAGACTATTAGCAGCAGCCAAAAACTATCGCTATTAACAAAAAACTGCTGCTAATACCCTTGCCGCTAATAGTCTTGCGGCTAATAATCTATTTTTTTTGTAGTGCCTGCATAAGACAATTCAAACTAAGCAATTGATTGGACGGCTAGATCATCACCTTATTGGTCAATTTTTCAGGCAAAATGAAGGGTTTGATAACAAAGATCAAAATCTCGATTTCGGTCATGACGGAAACTGAGATCAACCTGGATTTCAGTCAAAATTTTGGCAAATTTTCAGTCACAGTGTAAGACTTTAAAGTGATGTTTTCGGCATTTAAAACCTGGAACACTAATAGTTTTTGGCAAAATATAACTTATAAGCTCCAACACAAGATCTTGAACTAATATATATAACACCCGAAATTATGGTGCTCCACTAGTCGGAGCAGCTCCGAAACGGAAATCTTACTAGAGATAAATTGAGATTTCGGAGGAGATTTTAATCCATGTTTGAAAATCATACATTTGTCACCACCTTAGCACTGGTGCACTACCGAAGCTATCTATATTTCTCTTTCACATACATCTATCTAATAAAGATGCAGATGGAAAAGAAGAAACAAGGAAACGTATGTTCCTTTTTCTGCCTTTGATTATAAAATATATATAAAACATAATCTGCACCTCTTCAATTAGTATGATCATATCCATCTGTTTTTAGTCATTTCTTTGAATAAATTAATATGAGTAGGGCAATGTCCTTGCTACTTGTCTCTTCAAGTAAAAGCTGAACAAAGATCAGCAAACCAGTGTCCTTCCTGCATTTCTCTTTTGTTATATGTCTCCCAATAATTTAAACAAACTCCATCTGAATAACACCAAGAACAAAGATTCATGTCTTCTTTCTCCAAATTCTCACGGCACTTATAAAGGATCTGTGGAGCAGCACTGGCTTCATAAGAATATCAAAGTCTATGAAGACCCCTTTATCCCCCAAACTCCTTGTCAAATGCTGCCTTCAGCAGATGTTAAGGACCTTGAAAATCTGAAAGTCATCTTTTGAGAGGAGGATTCACATGCTAAGAGTCTTTTATAAAGTTTGCATGTAAGAAATCAGTGACATTGATTTACCCCCTTTTTTTTTTCTTTTTTTTTCAGGTACCCTAGTGATGCAGACAAGCACTTGTTGGCACGGCAAACAGGTCTATCAAGAAATCAGGTACGTCCATTTACTTTTGATGATGGTGGTCTGTATCACCATGAAAGATGAAAGTGCCCCCTCTGTGTACCAGCAATTGTCCATCTGTCTTTTGATCCTGACCGTTGAATTGATGGTCCAGCACTTTGATGGACCAGACACAAAAATTGAACTGATGGGTAATTGTGATGGTTTTAACAGAAGCATGTGTAATGGTATTTAATCATCCACATGGTTTAGGTTTTTGGCTATAACCCATTCTAAGAGATGGAAGATCGATTAAACGGTCTGGATCGTTGTTGCGATATATGCATCCAATGATGAATTCCCTCATAAAAACAAAGAGAAGATCTGATGGTGGAGAGAGACATCATGGTTGTTAGCATCTTGTTAAACTTACTCAAAGAAAATTCCACGATTTTATGGGTTCATCATGTTTGAGTTATCTTGTATAAGGTGCTCCTCCGTAGCACCAAGGGTTGTGCTGTTGTCATCTACACTGCACATGCATGTGGCACTGGTGCACATTTATCAGATCATCCACATAGAAATTCAGCATGCGGAATGGATGCAACAATGCCAACCGTTGCATCTGGAGTCTGGAAATGGTCATTATTTAACTTGAAAAGTGAAGTGATCAACTTCTTTATTTCTTGCATAACATGTAATGGGTAATGGGTTTTCGGATGTTTTGGTCGCCTGTTTCACCTTTTGGGGGATTTTTTTTTTTCACAAGTTTTTTTCCGGACATTTTTATTTCCTCTTACATAGGTTTTTCCCATTGTGCTAGGGTTTCCTACATTATATCCAAGTATCTACTCTGATTTTTTCTGAGAAGTCCGATTTTCCAGGTAGCAATACTTGTGGTGTTGGCTGTTAGAATAGTCTCACATCAGTTGTGGGCCGGAGGCCTTGGGTTATATATAACTTGGGCAAACCTCACCTTACGAGCTAGTTTTGTGAGGTTGAGTTAGGCCTATGGGATTCTTTATGATATCAAAGCAAGTATTTCTCCACTCCACATCACCCAGTTCAATTGTCCACGCGATTTGGCTTGGCCGCCAATACGTTCGGGGGTGTGTTAGAATAGTCTCACATCGATTGTGGGCTAGGCCATGGGTTATATATAATTTGGGCAGACCTCACCTTACAAGCCGATTTATGAGGTTGAGTTAGGCCCATCAAATTTTTCATTGGCTTGGGCTTTATCAGTCCTTCCAAGGCTCTTATCCAACTTTCTATATAATACTAAAGCAACTTTCGAAAAAAAAAAAAAGTGAAGTGATCAGAGTGTTTTGATTCTATGATCCATGTGATCTTGGGCTGCACCTGCACCCAAAACTAAAATGGTCGCCACCAGTAATGGAAGTCAAGTGTAGAGATGACTGCAACAGCATTCTTGGTTTAATTCTTTGGCAGAGATGGATCCCGTAGTAGTCTATTTGATGGATGGATAATGTTTTAGAACATGGTTCTGACATTCGTGGAGTGGGGATTCTACAAATCTGATGTTAGAAACTATTTTATGATTATTTTTATAAACTTAGAGAAACCCAAAAAATATACAAAACCATTCTAGAAATCTGATGGTAGAAACTTGTTCATGATGAACGTAGGTTATAAGCTTAGTGAGCACAAAAATAAACCTTTTTTTTTTGCTTTAATTTCATATTTTGAGTTTTTTTGTTAATTGCAGTCATATACTAAAAAAAAAGGATATTCTTGAAGAGATAATAAGCATAAAAAAATAAATTAATAATAATAATAATAATAATAATAATAAGAATAAGAATAAGAATAAGAATCATCTCTTAACTCGAGTTATGCCACATAAGATCATGACTTAACCACCTATTGGCAGCATGTCTGAATGTCTAGTCAACAGCCTTTAAAATGTCAAACCTAGTCGTTGCCGCCAATAGCAATTAGAGTCATGTAATATAATCTCTTTATCTGAGGTAGAAGATTAGTACCAATAATAATAATAATAAATGTGATTTCCTCACTCGATTAAGGGACGACCACTCAATTATATGATCAGGAGCACCCAGACAATCAAAATCATTGACAAAATGTTAAAAAAAAAAAAACAAGGTTAATAAGGTCAATTGTGCTGATCACACATTTTCAGCACAATGCCCCCATGCATTGACCGCGCTATTTGTTATGTATTTTCATAAAAAAGCAACGACATTCCATCAACACTAGGTATTAGGTGCTTGACTAGAGTGTTTATCAAATATTTTTTTATTTTTTTATTTTTTATTTTATCGGTAAGCAGGGTTTTAAGGGCCCCTACCCTTTATTATTAAGAAAAGAGAAGATTGCATATGTGTAATTACAAATTAAATCTTCTTTGAGATGAGAGTGTAAATCAAGATCGACATCACCTAAGTTTAACCATCGCAAATTCGTGGATTTGTCGGTGCCCTTCTTCTCTAGAAAGTCTGCGGCACCATTCACTTCCCTCCAAATGAGGGGAATACTAGCCGAACAAAATCTTTTTATCAATTCTCTGCACTCTTCAATAGCAATCCGACTTCTCCAAGGAATCTTAGACTTCTTTAAGAGATAACTTACAACATTCATAGTCTGATTCAACTAGAATATTTGTAATATTAAGGTCTAATGTCATCTTTAAGCCATATCGAATGACTTCCACCTCAGGCCCCGATATATTAGTAGCCACAACAGGACCATGAAAGCTCGCAACATGATTGTCATCTCCATCTCTAAACACCCCCATAATACCAAACTTGCCATCAACAAGCGACACATCCATATTTAACTTGATGAATCACTACAAAAACTAAGACTATTAGCATCTAATGTCATCTTTAAGCCATATCAAATGACTTCCACCTCAGGCCCCGATATATTAGTAGCCACAACAGGACCATGAAAGCTCGCAACATGATTGCCATCTCCATCTCTAAACACCCCTCCAATACCGTCAACAAGCGACACATCCATATTTAACTTGATGAATCACTACAAAAACTAAGACTATTGGCAGCAGTAAACAACTGCCGCTATTAACAAAAAAAATACCGCTAATAGTCTTAATAGCTTTTTTATTAATAGCGGCAGTTTTTTACAGCTAAAAACAGTTGCTGATAGTCTTATTTTTGGTAGTGAATCTTTACTTCGGAGGACTCCAATGGCAAGAAACCATTGTTTACTTCTCGCCCGCCCCAATATTCCATGTCCTCATGATCTGCTCCTCAGTCAGTGTGTCAGTGTAATTTTGTAAAGAGTTCAGGATATCTTCGCCTTCCATTCGAATAACAATGTCTTCAACAATCCTCTGAAGGATAATTTTCTACTTAATCCACTTTTTGGGATATGGGCTATGTGGAAATTAGAATATCATGTGTTCCATCCGATATAAAGGCCATGATGTAATGATTTTTGGTGCAAAATTAATATTGGCCCAAGCATAATGTCTATCATCTGGTTCAACACACTCAAAGGCCATAAAAAGTTAATAGTATTTTAACTTTATATGGTACCCGTAATTTTTCATGACACACTACAAAAAAATATGACTATTAGCGGCAGCTTTTTTTAATAAAAAACTGCCGCTATTATCAAATAATAGCGGCAATTTTTTATAGCGACAGGATTAATAGCGGCAGTTTTTTATTAAAAAAAGCTGCCGCTAATAGTCTTATTTTTTGTAGTGACATTTTAGGGTTTTAAATTGGGTGATAGATATTGTATTTCTTGCTAATTTTTGTAGTAAAAATCGTCATAAGTTTTTATTTTATTTTATTTGATAATTAAAAATCATCATAATTTTTATATCAAATGAGTACCAAGTCACCTAGCACTTAAGTTAGTACCTAATACTAACTCTAATACTAACTCAATGATGAATGAGGCGTTCCTTTAAACTTACATGGAGTCTCACGTGGCAGCCAAATTTGATGTTGTCCTAGCTATTTTGGCTGTCCAAGGAAACCTTAATAATATTGAGAAGAAACTTACTTTCAGTTTATAGTTTTGAGCTTCTTCATAAATGTGTAATAATTCACGTGTATTAAATCTTAGTCATTTTTTCTTTTATTCTAATTATAATAATACGAATACACTTTCTGTCTATAGTTTATAGTTTATAGTTTTGAGCTTCTTTTATTTCTTCTTTAATGTGTATTAATTCTTAGTCTTTTGTCCTCTGGGTATCATTGGTTGTGGTTCTTCATATCGTTTTATAATCAAAACAATTAGGCTGTTATATAGTGGTTCTTAGCACTATGGAAGATGATACAATCCTCATCTTCCTCATCTTTATCAGTAAAAAGCTGCATGTGCCATTCAACTCAAAAGGTTTCTACCTCTTTAATAGACTCATTATTATCATCATCATCATCATAATAGCCGTATTTCATCTATTCAAGTCTTATCTCTCCACTCATTTCTGTTTAGCGCTAAGCTCTCTGTAACCTCACAATCCTTCATATCCCTTCTCATGACTTTCATCGAGATCCTTATTAATCTTTGTCTTTTCCTACGTCTTTGTGCTTGTAACGTCTCAACATCTAATTCTGACCCAAAAACTAATGGCAGAACAATTTTAATTGGTCACTGAATTAGTTTCATTTCCATGGTCCATGTGAACCACAATTGATTGTATGCTCGGCTATCAGTGTTTTCAGAAATGTCCTGCTGAAGCCAATGGTAGTGCATAAATAAGCGTATATATACTTCATACTTGTATTGCCCAATGCACCTTGTCCATGCCCAAATCTGATGACTCCTCCCTGACGTATCCTTTATATATAGCAATATTTAAACATGTATTTATTGCAATTTATTTTATATTTTTTTAAATGAATAAACCATGTATTTATTGCAATTTATTTTATATTTTTTAAATGACTAAACCATGTATTTATTGCATGGTCGGAATCATTATGAATATTATATAAACCTTGTAGTAAAGATGGGGTGGCCACTGGCCAGTTTTCAAATTTCGGATACCCATACCGATAAGAGATCCTCTAAGTATTGGCCACTGGCCAATACCTACCCGAATTGGAATCGGTAGGTCTAGATAAGGGATTAGAAGGCTTTTATATATATATATAGGATACGTATCGGTCATACCAAATGATATTTAGGTATTTTTTTACTTTTAAAATATAAAATATGCAAATTAATTTTTTTTTTGCAAACAAGGGCTCTTTCGGTATTTTGTTTGATTCATATCTGATACATATCTATTAGACAATATAATCTATATGTGACTCTATAAGAATCGTGGGTGTATATCGTATTAGACAGGGCCTAACTTGATATTGAAAACCATGGTATCGATGCAACCATAGTTACAGAAGTCTCCAATTTTTACAAAAAAACGAAAAAATTTGGCGACTTATAGTTGTCCTGACTTTATCGTCAATTAATAAGCCAAGTCGCGACTCGACCGATTAATTGACAATGTTTGTGATGTGGTACGATTTTTCTTTTTCACTTATACTTAAGGGAAAAAAAAGCTTTAGGTTTTATATTATTTTGTTTAGTATGTTCTTAAAAAAATGATTGGGCTTTGCTTATTTTGCATTATTTTTTTCCTTAAATCCATTATTTTAACTTGAAATATTTTATGTTACATTTTTTATATTTTATTTTATTTTCTCCAATTTTTTCTAAGTATGATTGATTTTTGCCGATTTTTCATGACTTAGACCCTTGTCGTTTTATTGTCAACTTCTGACTTTATAACTATGATCCAACACCGGTATGTATGAGTGATTATAGTTTTAATTTTAAATAGGATATAATAATTTGCACCTGTAGAAAGGTAATCTCAGCCAGTAGAAAAGGTAATCTCACCATTAATTGCTTTGAATCAAATGATGGAAATCGTTTTTCGTTCCAAAATCTCCTAGATATACAATAGATCTTGTGATCATGGGTGTATAAGTAGGCATTTAATTTTTTATTCAATGTTGCACACATCCCAAAAAGTGATCCTAAAATCATGTTTGAGTGTTGAGTGTGATATGCGTCACATAATTTTTTGGAATAACTTTTTGGAGATGTGTGCCATGTGAAATAAAAAATGACAGTCTAATTATACGCCCATAAGTTCAATAAGCTCAAGATCTATTATGTGAAAGATTAGACATCTTCATCATGTGATTCAAAATAGTTAATAGGGAGATTACCATTTCAGCTGGAGTGAGATTATATTTTCATGGTGTGCAAATAACGGTACCTTTTAAATATACCATGCATATCAGGTTGGGCATGGGCCAGCCATGATATTGCTTCCTCATTCTATAATTTCGGCCTATATTAATCCATAGTTTATCCAACATCACTTTATCTCGGCGGATATGACCGATATGATACAACATGACACTGAGTGACGCAAGAATGGTGAAACCATAACATATGAAATGATTCTGCTTATAAGGATAGAACCTATATCTTAGACCGGTCATTGCTGCTATCTGTTGTCTCAATTTGTGTATACAATTGAACCAGATTTTAATTAAGAGGAGTTACTTCAATATTTTCTCAAAGGTATTTTAGGTTCACTCATAAATAAAGAATTTAGTGTATGGGGACTATTATTTTGTACATAATGGGGCAGATGCCAACATGATTTTAAACATTGGCCATATGCAACCGATATGTATCGGGTCAGGCCCTATCCGATATGGATATACAACTTGATTTTAAATAAGGACAAACATAATGTCAAACAAGTCAAATATTAAACTATATCGGGTCATACCAGCTAATATGTATCATATATGACTCAAATAAAATACTAAAGATGCCATTTTTGTATATTTTTATTATTTTAATAAATAAAAAAAGGCACTTGAATATCGGTTGGTTTGGCCGATACATATATAATATACAAGATATGTAGCTGCTTGGGACCTAGCCGATATGCCGATATATACCGGTCGCAAGTACAATGGTGAGATGCTTCAAGATGATGCCCCCCTACCCTTTTAACTCTCTTCTTTTTGAAGATTAGCTTTGTGATCATGACATTCGTTACTCCACTTGATTAATAAAGGCTCGTGTTACCACCACACCACCTTATCTTAAAGATATCGCACTTAAGCAAAGAAAAAACCCTTGACTACTTTGAAGCAATCGATGGAGATTGTTTTTCGTTCCAATCTTTCACACAATTGATCTTCAGATCATGGGCCTAGCATCAGACGATCAGATGTTGATTCCACATGGTACACATCTCAAAAAGTGAACGTGAACCACAATTGATGGTACACGATGATCATGTTCACTTTTTGAGATGTGTTCAATGTGGAATCAACATCTGACCGTTTGATGGTAGGCCCACGTTTTGAAGCTCAATTGTGTGAGAGATTGGAACAAAATCAGATCTCCATTTTACTGCTTAAAAGCAGGAAAGGATTTTTTCCTTTGTTTAAGTATGATAGCTTTAAGATATGGTGGTGTGACAGTAACACGAACCTTTTTATTAGGGGACCCATTAACCTTGCTTAGTTATCCAAAACAATGCCACGGAAGCATTTTGGGTGCATTCAATGCCGTGCCATCCATTCTCATCACAAGCATGTAATTACACATGGAGTATCCATGTGGAGTCCTAACACCATTTCTTTCTTATTCTTAAATCGGGTTTCATAACTTCTATTACAATAATAATGAGTTATTCTTTCTGCCCCCCTCTCTCACTTTCACCCTCACTCTCACTCTCAGTCCCTCCAAACTCATAACATTTGAAAGCCAAAACTAAAAGTCTAAAACTATAATGAGAATACATAAAAACATTAATTATATGGTGCATTAAAAGTAGCCATCACCATCTGAAATCTCTCATAAATGTATAGAGATAGCTTATATTATTACCCATTTTTAAATGTGGTTCAGGTCTCAAACTGGTTCATTAATGCAAGGGTCAGATTGTGGAAACCCATGGTAGAAGACATGTACCAACAGGAGGCCAGAACTGAAGAAGAGGCAGCAGCAGGAGCAGCACCCAAGCCAACGCCACCATCACCACCACCACCCAAAAGATGCCAAATGGATGCCTCAGAAAACGACCCATCAAACAACACAATCAATAAAAATAAGAGACAAGCCTTCACGGAAACCCAAGCAAACGACGGTACCAACATCGATGCTTCGCCGGGAATCCGACGGTTCTCAGGAATGCACGGGGTTCCAGACGACACTTGTCGAGCTGAGACGGATTACAGGAATAGTACACGGGTCAGGGCCTCGGGTGATGTGTCACTCACTTTGGGGCTTAGACAAAACTTTGGGGGTTGATGAAGTGGAAATTTGATGTAATAAACCTGGAAAACTTATATTTTAAAGTGTGGATTGCTAGTGAAGCGCTTAGAGATTTCTATTGTAGAGGTGACTCTCAAAACACTTTTCTTAGCCATGAGATCCTGAGAAACAGTAGGATTTTATGACAGCAGTGAGAAGCTCATGAAGTTTGTCCTCCAGGTTCGTGGAAGTCCCTCATTCACCACATGCAATGGCTATCACCTCTAGGAGCCTATAGCCCTTTTGTTAAAAAATGGGATAATGGATCTGATAGTAATTCTCCCTTTCAAAATGGACTATATGCCTTTCAGCCACATAGTCCTTTGGAAAATGGAAATTTACGGATCTCAAGGCTGCAGCACTAAAATTGTTTTGACCTTAGAGATCCGTGAAATCTAATTTTCAACGTGTAATGTATCTCGAGGCATGTACTATTTTTCAAAATGGAGTATGAAGGGCATAAGATAGTAAATTGATTTATTTATATTTTCATTTCATTTTTATTTGTATTTTTTTGGAATCCATCAAGGGCGTAAGATAGTAAATTTGTTGCTTTGTACTTTTGAGATTGTAAAATAAAAGGTTTGACCTTCTTTATGTCTCTTATATTATGGGGAAATTTACATAATCGACCTGATTAGATTCACCATTTTCGTCAGAGACCCTATAGGATTCACCTTTTCCGTCTGAGACTCTATAATTTCACCTTTCCCATAATCGACCAGTTTTAAGCCGAGCCAGTTCTATTTTTTTTGGATACGCCAGCTTGAGGTTGATGGGACCTCACCCTATATTAAAAAAAAAAAACTTAGAGATTACAACTGATTAGAAATCAAAGAGTCATATCTCAAGAGAGAGGTAAAAAAAGGAGGAAGGACATCTACACTATTCCATCTAACAACATTGCTAGCATCTATGCCTAAAACAGAAATAAAATCAGCACACTTGTTACATTCTTTACTAATAAGAGAAAAGGAGATTTGATTAAAGCCTTTAGATAAACCTTTAGATAAACCTCTGATATCTTTGATTTGATGAAAGCCGAGTCAGTTCTAGCTAGCACAAAAAGTTTCAAATACCCCTTCTTACACTTTTTATCATTCTACATTGTGATAGCCTGGATTTTCGCACCCGAAAACTCGTGCCATTAGGATAATAACTCTGGATGATCCCCGAAACAAAATAAAGAGTGTCAGCTCATCTAGCGGAAATCAGAGTAGAGACTGTCCGACATGACAGATCGAGTCATCATATAAGGCTCTAAAAATAAAGAAGGAAACAAAAATAATATATATAAATCAAAAGAATATATATCCTCAAAAAGTAACCAAGAACAACCACTAGTGATGGACATCCATCACTCAAAACAATGATTTCCTATAATGGTTCCTACATAATGTATAGGGCTATAAGTAACATCTACAATAAATAATATAGAAAGGTGGCCACCAGGCACACAGATAATCCAAAATAAAGGTACAGAACCTAAAACACAAAACTAATACCCTAACTACTGATAGAACTCGTCAGCAGGGATATCAGTGTCCTCCTCCTCGGTCTCAGCCTCTGGCAGATAGTCAGGATCACTCTCAGTGCCGAGAGCCCTAGCCTCAAAACCTATGATATTAAAATCAGAGTGAGCTAACTATCTAAGCTTAATAGAAGAAACTCAAGTATATTGCATCTAAACTGTAAAACATGGTTTGCAGAACATAACTCAGAACATATGATTAAATCAGATAATGCAGACAGAATTGAATAGATGCAGATAGATGAATAAGATAATAGATGCAAAATTATTAAAAACAGACAGATTCTCAGAGTTTTCAGATGCATGTATACAGTATTTAATGACTTAAACTTAAATAACTCTTGTGAATATAGCACGTGGTAGCTAGATGTGTGTCGATGGGTAACCTCGACTATCGTCGTTCAATGAACAATTACAGATAATTACATCAAGCTTCTTCAAAGGAGAGCAACTTGTACTAAAGGGTTTATAAATTAGATACACGGATATCCCGCCGTACCGGTCGTGGGTATCTTGTTACGTCAGGGGGATTCGTCACATGAACTTTAAATCAATACACGTAGAGACCTTAGAATCAAATAGCAGAATCAGATAACAAAGCTTTTATCATATGTAAGGCATGCTTTTAAAACAGGCGAAAACATATACAGATGCTAGGAAACCATGCAGTCAAAATCGGACACAAGTTAAGTTGAATTTCCCCTACCTCAGATCAGGTCTTTCTAAGTAAATTCAAAGCTTTTTAAAGTGCCCTGGTCTTGACCTAAACTATACGTATAGTGTACTAAGTGTTAGAAGTGTCAGAACAGTAACTGGTACAGAGTCCAGCCTCAAATTTCCCAGAAAATCAAAACAGGCAAAATAGGAGATTCGATCGATCAATCTCTATGTTTGATCGATCGAATTCACATTTGATCGATCAACTCATTGTTTGATTGATAGGATGTCTTACATCCATATAGACAGAACAGAGGAAATCTGATCAATCAACTCCTTGTTTGATCGATCGGATTCATAGTCTGATCGACCAATTCTCATGTTTGATCGATCGAAAACCACAAATTTACACCTACAGAACAGAGGCAATCTGATCGATCAATTCCCCATTTGATCGATCGGATCTTAAATTTGATCGATCAATTCTCATGCTTGATCGATCGGATTTTCAAGTCTAAAATTTTCAAAAAACATACCTCCTGTTCTATACTTTAATTATACAATTCGATCGATCAAATCCCCTATTTGATCGATTAATCTCACAGTTCGATCGATCAATACTCAATTGATCAATCAGTTCATACTTGATTGATTACTTTTAAATTTGATCGATCAGTTCCAAATTTGATTATCGGGCTTCAACTTCTTCAAAACACACCCTCCGGTTCTCTAAGAGGTATATACAATTTGATCGATCAAACCTTAATTTTGATTGATCGGATTATAATTAGATCAATCGAAAATGATAGTAAATGCCATTAATATAGTTCGTTGATTTTAACCCCATTTCAATCCTAACTCATAATGATTCTTCATGAATCGCTAAAGCTCTCATTAAACACATAATTATGACTTCAAACTCACATAAAACCCACAATAACTCACCTCTTTTTAATGGTTGTTTCCTTGATTCATGGAGCTTCCGGCTCGAGGTGGGTTTCGAATTCGGGACTTAGGAGTTTGCCGCTTTGAGCTCTCCGTAGAACCAGAGGTACAACTCCACGCTTATACACAGATGTGTATTGCACTCACGAATGGATTTGATGTCCACACGTTGATTCCTTTATGCATTAAATCAGGAGGTCCAAAATCTAGGGTTCTCGAGTCTTGGCTCAGCAGAGGGAGTTCTCTAGCTATAGCTTTGCAGGCAAGGGTTCAAAGCAAAGAGAAAAAGTATCAGGTTTTTCTAACCTTGCTTCTCTTATAAGCTATCAATGGAAATATCTTAGATATTTCCTTTTCAAATACATTGATCTGATGTTGAGCACACACACAACACTCACGCGTATTGTATTCTACAAGTGGATCTAATGGCATCACAGACCTGCGTCGCAAGTGACATCTCACTTCACACACCCATGAATTATTAATCTTTATATTAATAATCACATTACCAAAAATAAATTTAGTCATTACATTCTCCCCCTTTTAGAAATTTTCGTCTTCGAAAATGTCAAACAGATCTTGACAGGTCTATGGTGTTCCTTAATCCTAATGCTCAGAACGAAATAGAGACAGACAGTTCTAACTGTACGAGTGTGTCACAGTGCAATAGTCTCCACTAAGCACGCGTTTGAAGGGCCGGGATTCATAGTAACCTGGATGTACTGCGTGTGACATCCGAGAATGCCATAAAGGTTTGCATCCGTACATGGATGCATCCGTCCCAAAGGTCACGTGCTCGGAAGAACACTCCAGGGTGACTCAAACTCACACACACACACATAACATATAGACACTAGCTAACTAATTTACATCAGAGTTGTCAAACTGAACAGATTAGAGGGCAGAGGTATAGTATACAGCTAAGCAGAGTACAGAGCATGTAAAAATAGATAGCGGACATATCATACAGAACAGTCAAATTAGAAATCATGTTGGAATAGTCATGTATGCAGAACAGAAATTTAATATGGAAAACATAATGACATGTACATATATAATTATAAAAACAACGTAAAAGGTATTGTGATCACCTGCTGGTGGAGCGGATGATGAACCTGGCTCCGTAGGTGGGTCAGGTCGGCTGGGTCTGAATAACTCGGCACTGTAGTCACGAGGATCCACTGTATGCAAGCGGGCATGGCCGATCATGGGGGTAGCAGTGGTCGGATAAGCGTGCTGCATCAGTAGTGTGAGCATCCCCTCATGAAAATCCAATCGTCGATGCACCTGACGATAGAACTCTTGCATCTTGTCTAGCCTCTCATGCACTCGCTTATTATTTTCGTTGATCATGGCGAGTACATTTTCTAGGGAAGTGGTGGAGGACTCAGGACGGTGTGAGGTACTGGCACGAGCAGGTCAGCGTGGAGGAACGGGTGCCGGTCGTGCGGTTATCGCAGGCTGAGGTGGAATATCAGGTTGTGCCTCCTCCTCAACTGGAGCTCGCTTAGCAGCCTCAACTCCGGCCTCAACTGGTGGAACTTCCTCCTCATCTGGTAACCTCTTCACCAAAAGGTCATAGCTCTTGGTCTAATCCTTGAGCTTGGAAACCTTGGTATTATCATTCCTTCTTAGCTCCCCAGGAGCCATGCTATAAGCCTCACGCATGAAGTTGTACTGCTTAGCCATGCGTGCGATCAACCGTGCATAAGGCATCTCTTTCTTTGAGATGGCCTTCTTCTTCGACATCCTTTTGACGACATTGAGCATGCCATTAATGACGACGTCGGCAATGGAGAACCAACGATTCTTGAAGGCCGAGAAGAGGAACTATTGTACGATGCCTGTATGCAAAAACTGGTAGATGACATACTTGACATAGGTGTCAAGCATCCATAAATTGTCAAGGAGTTGGGCCCGTTTGATCGATTAGCCCGATCCTTGAAGCCCATACGTCATCTTTGCGATGATGTCCTCAAAGGGCACATCCTTCATGTAGGGTGCCGCTAAACCACACGTCTCCACATATGCGGATGGGCATTGCAAGGCGACGGAGACGTGAAATTGGTTGAATTTATACTCCAATCCTATCAAAGGTGTTGGTAGAATAGCCATATTATTCTCGGGCAATAATGGTCATGAAAGGGCTTGTGTAAGGGTTTGAGCCATAGCTTGGTGATATAGTTGATCACCCATGTCATTTCGAGGCGTTCCTCGAATAGAGTCGGGATAAATTCATATTCGGGTAAGAAGGTCTTGGTAGCCCACCACTCCTTTGGAAGTTCCCGCTCAATGAGTGGCGGTTGGGGGCTGTTGAATGGGAGGCACGGGTGGTACAATAGGTTGTACAATCGGTTCAACGTGGGGCACGGGCACACGAACCTACGATGTAGGAACTTTGCGCGAAGCGTTCTTCATTCACGGTCCCATGGCTTAAAATGAGAAAATACACAAGAAAACCCAAAGGAATAGGGAAGTTTAGGGTTTACCGAGTGAAGAGCTAAATCCGCAATCTGAAGAAGCAAAAGTACGGAGCTCCGATAGCCAGAGATAGCTGGAAATCACCTTTGAACATAAGGGAAGCAAAGGGAGTTCGAACAAATTTTATTGATCATTCAAATGGGCATGTTTTAAAACCCAGCGCCACTTAAATCGATAAATTTGATCAATCAATGCTGAATTGATTGATCGGATTTCAAAATGAAAAAGCCTTAACCCGATGGGTAAGTTGATCGATCAATCCTTTAGGTTGATCGATCGGATTCCAAATTTGATCGATCAATTTGTCCAATTGATCAATCGAATAGGTTTAAAAGTAACACATCGTTCAAAGTCAGTTGATCGATGTAGACACCCAAATTCGGCCCAAGGCCCGATCAATCTGTACTTCGAGAGAGATGTACCCATGTGCTTCCTATGGCACCCCCCCTGAACCCTTAGGAACCTACCTAGACCAGTAGGAATCACCCTAAGACCTTTAGATCCATTCCCCCAATCCTTAGAAGTCACCCCTACACCCTAGAATCCCTTCCCAGACCTAACTTAAACCCTTTTGGCGGTTGATGGGAGGAGAGCTACATAATTTCACACAGACCAATACCATGGATGATCCATATACCATTGGAAAGAGGACTTCTCTAGGTTTCCAACAAGCCAAAGATCACCCAATTTGGAGCCACGGTTCAAAAGTTATGGCCGTTTTAAGTTTCACATAAAATCATGAATTTTACTCAGGCGTAGATATTACATACGCCCTTGACCATTTTACCCAGATTACTCGTGTATATATTATGCTACGCCTATTTTGGAGAAAATTTGGCCGGGCGTATATAATATATACGCCCAGTATAGGTGGGACCCACCACGGGTTTCATCTTCTCAAAACTCCCCTGATTTTGGTGAAAATTACTGTTCCTAAACTGGGCATAAATAATATATACGCCCAGCTTAGCTACAGTAACTGTCATCAGTAGCTCGAATTTCCTCCATCTAGTTTGACCCTTTGACCATCCCCTTGGCTGAGGTGGGTGTGTTGAGATTGGTTGCACCCCCTTTGAGCTTATTGGCAACCCTTAAGTCACCCATGGTCTCACCCCATCATCCGCTATTGAACCCTAGGACCTTGAAAACCCAAAAAACCTTAGATGGGGGATTACCTAATTGCTAAACTAATTAGCTCTTAAGTAAGCCCCTAACCCATCCCTTCTATATAAATAGAGAGGCCTCCCTCTTCCTTATGGGTTGGAAGAAATTGGAGGTTAAGGATTTGGAGCCCAAGAGAGAACCCTAGTGAGAGAAAGTGCACTCATTTTCCAGAATTCCAGCTAGCTTAGTTCATCTTTTCCAATCCATTTCCACCATTAGATCACTCCCTTTAGCTAAAACCTAGCCTCTAGCTTCACTCTACACCCCCTATTTTATTGAATCCTAACATTAGAACCCATTTCCACACCATTTAAGCCATCAGAAGCACGCCAAAGCGAAGATCTTCCACGGTGCAACAAGGGCCCGTGAGCTCCGGCTCACCCCTCTCTTCCTCTACCTTCTTGGTATCTCCTCCGTCCAAGGATTCAAGCCGTTACGCCGCCGAAATTTCGGTTTGGCTCAAAGCTTGATAGGACCGTATTGCCTTCGGGCAAGGGGAAACTCCGCCCTCTTTATTTTCATTTTTGGCCATAGATAGAGACCGCTACGTGCGGGTTGATCGGGTGCCTAAACCCTTCCCGATCGATAACCAAAGCCCCTACCCTAGAGCCTTTGGCAAAGATCGGTAAATCAGAGTCATATTTAGCACTTCGGTGCTCAAAATATCGATTTGAAGGTTTCCCAGGTCACCAAAAGCTCCGGGTGGCAACTCTACATTTTATCCAAGGCGAGCGCATCGCCGCGACGGGTTCGAGAGGATCCACGGTCGCACAGATGGCGACTCTGCTGGGGATTTCACCCTAGCGCTTCCCCTCTTGTTGGCCTTTCCTTTTATTTTGTTATTTTACTAACCATGGCTGTTTTTTGTTCCAATTTACTGCTGTTTTTTGCTATTTTTCGTTGTTTTTACTAACGTACTCACCCCTACGATTCAGTCCTTTAAGTGCCTTAGCCGTTTGGCGGGCCTACTTGCGCCTTAAATTTCAGTTTTTACGATTCTAGTCATTTAAGCCGCCTTAGCTATTTGGCGGGCCCGCTCGCATTTATTTTCACATCATTTAAATTTTGGTCATTTACAAGCCTTAGCCGTTTGGCGGGCCTACTTGCGCACTTTATTTCGGTCATCATATTTCACCTTTGAACGCCGGCCCGTTGAGGCGGCACGAGTTTGTCATCCCCGACCCGATTTTGGACTTAATTTCACTATAAAAAATTTGTAATTAAAAGTGAACCAACGGTATGGGGACATAATTGAATTTATTTTTGCGTTTTTGGGTAGTTTTCGGGAGTTTAGCACGATACAATTTACGGTTCCCGATGTGGCAGCCCTAGTGGTGATGATCACGAAAAGAACCTGAGAAGGCACTTGCGCTGGAGGTATATCGGTTGGGTTGCCAATTCCGATCAAGCCGTAAAACCCGCATTGGTGAGAGCATAGAAAACCCAAAATTTAGCCGTGTATCCCTAGGAAACGGAAAGGAGGGACCCGATAACAAACACAACAGTCCCCGTGAGTCTTTCTTCCAAGAAACGAGTTCAAAGACCCACATTAACTTCTTGTCCTTTATCAAACATAACCTTTTGCGGCGTATATAATATATCGAAAATAGCCCCAGATTTACAGTATATAATATATCGCCCATTAAAATCCTCAGATTTAAGCGGTATATATATATATCGCCCAAAATCTATACTTTTTGGTGGGCGTGCATAATATATCGCCCGATATATCTTGAAATTTGAGCAACACGACTTGAGGCCCAATCCACCACCCCAATTCCACGATTAGCGGTATTAGTGTCGCGGTAGCCTCCCACATTCTCTAACACAATATGCCTTGATCCAAAAGAAGGCGACTTCTTATTGATTTGCTCGGGGATCGGGTCATTATGGATTCCTCGCCTTCAATAGAACAAAAGGGTTCCCTTTCGCTTCTTCCGAAGTGTGTCGGATCCCGCCGTGGGACCTACTAAAGGTACATATATCGCCTGAAACGGGAGTTGACCCTGGGCACCAGGTCATCACTCATCTAAGTAGAGGGGAGTTAATTGCAATTTGAAAAAAAAGAAAAAGAGAAAGAAAATCCTCATCTTCAAAAAAATCCACCTTAAAAAAAAAATGGGAAAAATCAATCAAAATCAAAAATCAAAAATCCCAAAATTCACTTTTCAAAACAAAAAAAAAATCATTTTCCAAAACCCAAAAAAAAAAAAAACACACACAAAGAAAAACAATCAAAAATATACCTTGGTGTGACCGGCACTACGGCGACCTCAAACCCGGCCTGTAGGAGAAGAACCAGGAAGGTATTCGGCCCTTATCCGCGACATCAATACAACACTCGTCGGCGGATCATGTCAAGAGCCGATACATCCCCACCGTCATCCCCTTCCCATTCCCTTATAGGAGAAGACCCGGTCTCCGACACCTTCACCCAAGCCAGGTTCGATATCACAGGCCCATTTGGAGCGCCCGTGTTCACTTCCACCTCATCCCCTTCCCGTACATTCCCCCAACATACCCCTTTCTCATCCCCTACTGAAACCCCTCATTTCCCAACCGATCCTTACATCCCCATCTCCCATCCAAACACCATTACCGCATCCCCATACTTCCAAAGACCCCCCAGGGAGTCCCATCCCCCACCTACTTCCCACATTCCATCCCTCTCATCACCCATGCCCCCAACATCCTACATCCTATCCACCCCATCTCACATACCATTCCCACCACATGGAATATCCACATCCCCACCCACCCCCCCCCCTTACCCGGGTCATGCCCAATTTCTCCCAACCACCTCCATCCTTAAGTGATCCATCACCCCCCAATCCCACACCTGAGTCCATGCCCTCGATGGAGGACATGAGAATGATGTATGCCCTGTGGGCTGCTTCTCACAACCCTACCTCTCAAACCCCGCGTCCAAATTTCCAAAACCTCCATACCCCATTCCCTCCCAACCATGCCCAACCACCCATCGTCCATGCCTCCCAAAATCCCCCACCTCAATTCCAGACCCAAACCCACACAAATCCATGGGCCCCAGCCCAAACACCACTAGAGACATGGGCTCAGGCCCAAAACCCTCACAACCCATGGGCCCAAGCCCAAGTTTATCAAGCCCAGACCCCAGCCCATACACCTCCAAACCCATGGGCTCAAGCCCAAACCCACCAAGCCCAAGCCCTAGCCCAAACACCTCCAAACCCATGGGCTCAGGCCCAAACCCACCAAGCCCAAGCCCTAGCCCAAACACCTCCAAACCCATGGGGCCAGGCCCAAACCCACCAAGCCCAGGCCCCAGCCCAAGACCCTCAAAACCCATGGGCCCAAGCCCAAGCCCATCAGACCCAGGTCCAGGTCCAAGCCCCCCAGGGCCTTTGGACCCAAACCTATCGAACCCAAGCCCAGGGCCCATGGACACAAACTCAACCCCCTCATGGCCCAGTAACCCAAACTCAACAAGGCCCATTGGCCCAAAGTCATATTAAGCCCCACACCCAGGCCCAAGGCCCGTCAGTCCAAGCCTTCCAAAACCATCAAACCCAAATCCCTCAAACCCAAGGCCCATCCGCCCACGCTCATCAAGGCCCATTCACTAACCCCATACCCCCCCACCAATACCCTTCATTCACCTATACCGCTTGCGTCCCCATCCCACCTCCAATGGGAAATCCAATCCATTCCATTCCTCAAAACCACAACATCCCGCCATCTCAATCACACCCCCATCACCCCCAGAATGTGCCACCAACTCAGCACATCACTTACCCACAAAACGCTCACCCATTTATCCCTTCTCATCCCCTACAAACCATATGGCCCCACCAAGTCATCCAACCCATCACCTCCCAAGTCCAAATAGCAGAGCTCGCCCCTCACCAATACCACGACCAACAGTACGAGGAGGGTGAGATGCATGTGATGGAAGAATTGCCGGTTTTAACCCTCCGGGCCCACCATCATCACACCTAGGGTGGAACCAAATCAGGGGGAAGCGGTCCCCATACGACCTCGAAGGAACGGTGAAAGAAGAGATAGACAGAATACAGAAGCAGCTGATGAAGATGGGAGGAATGGAACTACACTCGACGGACTTTTCAGACTTATGTCTGTTCTCTGACGTCCCCCTGCCACCGAAATTCAAGATGCCATCATTTGATAAGTACAACGGCACTGGCAACCCCATCGCCCACTTGAAATCTTACTGCGGGGATATGTGCCAGTATGGCGGAGATGAACGACTCCTCATCAAAGTGTTCCAGAAGAGTTTGACGGGCCCAACACTGAGATGGTTCACATTCCTGGAACCATCCATGATAAAAAATTGGAAAGATCTTACACGCTTATTTCAAGAACAATATGTCTATAACATGTACATAGAACCAAGGAAGTCGGACTTGGCCCGATTAAAGCAAAGACATGATGAAACATTCAGTGCTTAATTACTTAGGGAGGTGGAGGGCCTTAGCCGCTCAGGTAACTCATCGAATTCCCGATGATGAGCAGATTGAATTGATAACCAAGGGAGCCCTCCTAGTCATTGCAGATTTTTTAGTATATCAGTAGCAGTCAAGTTTTGCTGATCTGGTCCGAAATGCCAACCGTTGTGAAGACGCCATTAGAGAGGGCAGATTAGGAAGGAATGCGGCCAACGGGGCCACTGGGGTTCGAAAAGCCGCCAAGCCAAGAATTGAAAGAAGACCAGGGACAGAGGTACAGAACATTGTTTACCCCCAGGCCAATACCAACGCCCCTCGATACAACTCCAGGTTACACAACCGCCCCCGACCCGTTTCGAGCAAATACCAAGGCCAAGCAACGAACCAGGAGCCCCGTTTACTTCGAAACAGATGAAAGCGCGCTTCGAACGAGTATTCACCCCGTTGGGGCAATCCTTGAGTGTCTTACTGTCGGTGTTACTATAGAAAGGCCTGGTCAATTTACTCCAACCTCGCTCCCCACCCCACCCGATACCGAGGAATTACGATCCGAATCTGCATTGCAATTTCCATCAGGGACCGGGTCACCCTACGGACCGGTGCTTCCCGTTAAAGCACGCGGTCCAAGATCTGATAGAGGCGGGAAAGATCATACCCTCGCCACTTCCCCAAGGGCAGAACCAGAATATCCATCAAGCTCCTCTACCACCGCACCCAGGAGGCCCCAGGCCAAACATACATTGGATAGAGGAAGAAGAAGAAGAGTTTGACCCTTCATATTATATTAGCAATCAGGAGGAATTTTCGCTCCCCAGGTCAAACGAGGATGAACTATTTGTTGGGGTGATCAAGCCACTGTATCTTGTCGATTATTTTCCCACACCAGCTTGCCAAGAGGAGCCCTTAGATTTAGGACAGTATTTTTCCACCCCCGCTCCCGCCTATCAAATCCAAACGGGCACAGCCCCGCCGCAATCATACGCATATCCACCCCACGCCCAATTTATCCCATACACCCCTCCGTCACACATAAATCATCATATTCCTTACGCAATTTCGCCATCCCCATATTATCCTACCCCATACACGCCCTCAAGTCCCTCCACCCGATACAATGCTCCGCCATCCTCAAGTTACCCCATGCCATACACGCCTTCAAGTCCGCCACCCAATTTACCCAGACACCCTCCATCACCCCGAATTACCCGCTCCATGCACCACTCCATCATCCTCAATCTATCCCATTTCATCTACCAATCCATCATCATCCCACCATGCCACAAACCCCTTATATCCCCCCAATCCACCCACCACCCCGCCATGTCCCGGTCATCCCGCTCAATGCACAACTCCATCGCCCCCAATTTACCCCACTTCATCCACAAACTCGTCACCATCCCATCATACCTCCCCATATACAAATCCTTCATACCCCATCATCCCACGCCCACCACACTCAAGCGTCTCCCCATCCCCCGGCCCGGTCCACACTCTCGCCATCCCTTCGCTATTTTGGCCCTAATCAAACTCCACCACCACCCGAACAAGCAACCCCTCACCCAATCCCCGCATCACCCAATCACCACTGGTCCTACCATGCCCAGGTAACGCCAGTACAAGCCCCCTCCGTGCCCACAACTCCAATTCTGTCAATTCCCCCCACTACCATTCCACCCCCCATTGGAGTTAACCTGGTCGGACCCGACAAACCAGTATATCCGGCCCAATCCTCCCCGGAATCCTCACGCACCTCATTTCTCATCCCAAAACCTGCTTATGACCCGCATCAGGTGCCATTGAGCTATGAACAGACAAACATGAATGTCGGGTGCAACCAAGAAGAGGTTGTTGAGTTTGTCACTTGATCGGGCCGGATTTTTACCCAGCCAGAAGCATCAGGGGCAGTCAGAGGAGAAGAAAAGAAGAAAGAACAGGCCACAGGAAATCCCTTTGAAAAAATGGTCAGGGAACATATACTGGAGACACAGCTCAAGAGAACACCTGCACATATTACCGAGTGGGATTTATTGATCACGTATCCACTCCACTTTCAAGCCCTAATGGGAGCGCTCAAGGACGCGCATGTCTCCACCCATGTAACTCCAGATGAAGTAGGGGAAATAATAGGGCAAGTGTTGGCCCCAAACGCCATCTCTTTCACCGATGCGGACCTACCAATCGAGGGGAATGACCATTCTAAACCCCTGAATATAACACTGGAAGTAGGGAACTTGGTAGTACCGTTGGTCCTGATCGACAACGGGTCGGCACTGAATGTATGCCCTTTAAGGACGGCAATCAAAATTGGGGCGAACCCCGACACCTTCCGGCCATCCATATCAAGCGCACGGGGATTCGATAACACTAGAAGGGAAATCATAGGAGAAATAGACCTTGACCTGATCCTCGGACCGCAAACCTTCACCACCCCCTTTCAAGTGATGCACATCAAGTCTACCTTCAATCTGCTATTGGGCCGGCCATGGATACATAAGCTCAGAGCGATACCATCTACTCTACACCAAAAGCTTCGATTCATTTCAGAAGGAAAAATTGTCACCATCTTAGGTGAGAGCAGAGAAGATATGGGGAAGAGCGCTCTGCACATTGAGAATCCGAAAGTGTTGAACATACCGCACACAGCTGAGGACGCCGATCTCCATCGATTTGAGTACAACTTCTCAAGTGTTACCCTCGAACCAACTGAAAAGACCCGGATAAAACTGGAGGAGGAATGGATGCAGTTGTGTTCATGCTCCACAGATGGGGCCATCAAAAAGGGAAAGACTGGGCCCGCGCCTTCAAGAAAGAAGAGACCCCGTCAAGGCCAAGGGGCAACAAACTAAATTCGGCTTAGGCTACAGGCCCAGAGAAGAGGAAGTCAGAGAAGCCAAGGAGAAGATGAGAGCCGCAGGAGCCGCCAAGGCCAGAGGAATCATCTTGGAAGAGGAACCTCACGCTCGCCCCCACATCCGTGAAACCTTTGTGAGCGCCGGGATAGTAAAAATTGATCTGAATGGGGAGACGAGGGTAACCCCACATAAGCCTACTTCAATCCACCCCACCAATCCCTACATCATCCCCCCAGACTTCGAAATGGACTTAGCCGCCCTTTCCTTGTTTGAGGAAGAAGTGCCCTGATCCACCCCTCACTCCAGCACCAACCACTCTGGGCCCCTCCTAACCGTAGAGGATAAGGTCCCGGAGGATCCCTCTGTAAATATGTTGAGGGAAGAAATGCAAGAGCCTACCGATGCCGCTCCTGATCAAAGAGGTAAAGGCCAAGCCTCGCAGGTGAGTAACTGGGCATCCTTGCCCCAACTCTTGAGAGCCGCCAAATGCCATGAAAATGGCACCGACTCTCCAAAAAAAACAACTGTAAAAGTGAGGTTAACCTCGGACCACTCTACCTTGTATATATAGAGATCCACCTACTTGTAATGACCTCAAAAAATACAAAAGATCATAAAAATAGAAAAAATACCAATTCCAAAAATATTGTCCTTTAAAATTCCCAATAAAGTTAAAATCAATGTCGTGATACCCGTCCCACGTGAAGTCAACCCCTTCCCTGTAGAAATACAAGAAGAGGTAGGAGTCACGAGTCTGGATGAGGAAGGCCAAACCGACGAGCTCCCCAATGAGCTCCTTAAACAATTTGCCGATTTTGAGCATGGCCCTACCTCGATCGTCGAAGAGACAGAGGACGTCAATTTGGGCACCACAGAGGCCCCCAGAATCACTAAAATCGAAACGTCACTGTCCCCTAAGGAGAGGAAAGGTATGATAGACTTCCTTTGATCATACCAAGACGTCTTCGCATGGTCGTATGAAGACATGCCTGGTTTGGATACCGATCTGGTTGAGCATGAGTTGCCACTCTACCCCGATGTTAAGCCGGTGAAACAGAAGCTAAGACGACTCCGACCCGAATGGATGTTGAAGGTGAAAGACGAGGTCATTAAACAGTATGACGCAAGTTTCCTCATGGTATCCAAGTATCCGCTGTGGCTAGCCAATATCGTCCCCATACCAAAGAAGGATGGAAAGGTTCGAATGTGTATCGACTTCTGAAATCTCAACAAGGCGAGCCCTAAGGATGATTTCCCACTACCACACATCAACATCTTGGTCGATAACACTGCAAAGCACGGGATGCTCTCGTTTATGGATGGATTCTCAGGATACAATCAGATAAAGATGGCAGAGGTTGATCGCGAGAAGACAGCGTTCATTACCCCCTGGGGAACCTTCTGCTACAAAGTAATGCCATTCGGGCTGAAGAATGCTGGGGCAACCTATCGAAGAGCAATGACGACCCTGTTCCATGACATGATGCACCGAGAGATTGAAGTATACGTCGACGACATGATTACCAAATCACCAGAAAGGGAGGACCACTTGATAAACCTTCAGAAGCTATTTGAGAGGTTGAGAAAATACAGATTGCGATTGAATCCCCAGAAATGCGTGTTTGGCGCTATGTCCAGAAAGCTATTGGGCTTTATTGTCAGTAGGAGAGTGATCGAGGTCGATCCAACCAAGATCAAGGCCATCACTGAGATGCCACCACCATCTACAGAGAAGGAAGTCAAAGGCTTCTTAGGTAGGATCCAGTACATCAGCCGATTCATCGCACAGTTAACTCCGATATGCGCACCAATCTTCAAGCTGCTGAGAAAGGACTCACCAGTTGAATGGAATGATGACTGCCAGGCTGCATTCGACAAGATTAAAGGTTATCTCCTGAAACCTTCGGTATTGGTACCGCACGTACCTGATAGACCCCTGATAATGTACTTGTCCACGACTGAGTTTTCCATGGGCTGTGCATTAGGACAGCATGATGAGACGGGAAGGAGAGAGCAGGCCATCTATTACCTAAGCAAGAAATTCACTGATTACGAGACGCGCTATTCTCATCTGGAGAAAGCATGCCTGGCGCTCGTTTGGGCTACTCAGAGACTTCGACACTACCTGTTATCCCAGGCCGTTCAACTTTTAGCACGGATGGATCCGTTGAAGTACCTATTCGAGAAACCTGCTCTCACTGGCCGAATCGCACGTTGGCAACTACTCCTATCCGAGTTTGACATTACTTATGTCACTCAGAAGTCGATTAAGGGGCAAGCACTCGCCGATCATCTTACTGAGAACCCTCTGCCGAACTATGAGCCTCTAAGGACTGAATTCCCCGATGAAGACATTTTGTTCATGACGCGAGGATCTGGAGGAAGCGGAGGAACCACAGGTAATGCACTTCGATGGGGCATCGCATGTTGAGGGCCAAGGAGTTGGCGCCATTCTTATCTCACCAAAAGGATCCCATATACCCATCTCAATCAAATTAAACTTCCCCTGCACCAACAATATGGCAGTATGAGGCACATGCATACTGGTTTACAGGCGGCTCTTGATCTAAATATAACTCACCTTAGGGTCTTTAGATATTCACAGTTAATTATATGCCAAACCAACGGGGATTGGAAGACCAAGGATGAGAAACTAATCCCATACCATGAACATCTGTAGGATCTGATAACTTGCTTCGAGGAAGTCACCTTCTCTTATGTGCCACGAGCAAGAAATCGGTTCTTGGTCGACGCTTACCACGCCTCTATGGTTGAGATTCCATATGGAGTGGTGATGAAGCCGATCATGATAGAGCAGAGGAGCGAACCGGCTTTCTGTCACCTGATCAAAGGACCTACAGAGATAGATGATGAACCACCCTGGTTCTCAGACATTAAGAATTTCCTCGAGACCCGAACTGTCCCAGAAGGAACATCAAAGGTAGACAAACGCACCATCTAGCGATTGGCAACAAATTACGTCATCTGCGGCGATCTCCTGTATAGACGGTCTCACGACAATATTCTGCTCCGATGCCTAACCCAGAAAGAAGCGGTTGAGATCATGAAGGAGATTCATGAAGGGGTCTGCGGAGCCCACGTCAGCGGTCACATGCTTGCTAAGAAAATTCTAAGGCAAGGATACTTTTGGACTACTTTGGAGACTGATTGCTGCAAACACATACAGAAGTGCTACAAATGCCAAGAGCACTCCAGCTTAATACACGCTCCGGCCATCGACTTGCACAGCATGACCACTCCTTGGCCGTTTGCCACCTGGGGTCTCGACGTCATCGGCAAGATCAATCCTAAGGCTTCCAATGGACATCAATTCATCCTCGTCGCTGTGAAATACTCGCTGTGAAATACTTTACAAAATGGGTAGAGGCGGCCTCCTATACGAGCATTAAGGCTAGTCATGTTGAGAAGTTCATCAGGAACAACATCATTTGCAGATTCAGCTTACCCAAAGATATCATCACTGATAATGGCACTAATTTCGCTAATAGGTGCATTCGGGCCTTGTGTGAGCAGCTCCAGATCAAGCACCATCGCCTAATTTAATGGGCAAGAGAGAGGCGACCAACAAAACTCGATCGCATCACGGAGAAGATGGTAGTTACTTACAGAGATTGGAGTGAACAGTTACCCTTCGCACTTTGGGCCTATAGAACGCCTATCCGACCGCATAGCAGGGCAACACCATTCTCCTTGTGTATGGGACCCAAGTCGTGCTACCGTTGAGGTCGAGAATGCAAATCACTCCGTATCCTTTTAGAATCCCATCTACGGTGAGAGGAAAGAGCCCGTTTTGAGCAGCTAGACTTGATTGACGAAAAAGACTCCTAGCCTTATGCCACACAGGTCTATCGGAGGAATTGCGTGCTTACAATAAGTGCGTCATGTACGAGATCTGAAGGTAGGAGACAACATCTTGAAGAAAATTTTTCCGTCTCCACGCCATCCGAGAGGAAGTTTAGGCCAAATTGGGAAGGACCTCGTCGTCGAGAGAGGTTACGCCAGATACGCCGTTCGCCTCGCCACCATGGACGGAGACCACTTTCCTGAGCCCATCAACGCTGGATACCTCCGTAAGTTCTACTCATAGGTCTTGGGACAAGGTAAGTTTCGATAAAAGTAGATGCGTGACCGCTTAAGGGCTCCATAAAAGAGGCCATCATTTCAAAGTCAAGTAGCCCAAAAGAAATATTCCCTAAAAACCTTCACCCTTTTTTGCTACATACTTCGGGCCAACAACCATTTCTTTCATATACCTCACTCAAAATTCCAAGAAAAAAAAAAAAGAGAAGAAAAAAGAGGAAAAATCCAAACCAAAAGAAGAAGAAAAAAGCAAAACCCCTAAACAAAAAAAACAAAAAAAGAGAGAGAAAGAGGGGGACCAAGAAAAAGGAAATGACTGGGGCATAAAAAAAAAAAAGGCCTTTGGAAAGAAAGAGGAGTCACCAAATCTAAAATTCACTCAAAGCTTAGATCCAAATTCCCAGAAAACAACCTGTTTGAACCCCAACGACATTACAACCCGGAAGAAAGCCCTCTTTAAAGTCTACAAGCGGTTATAACATCTACTGCATTAGAACAAGCCGAGTTAACAAACCACACAGAACTTTATTGTTATGTGAATCGACGCCCATGTCTTTGGTTCAAAAAAAGAGAAAAAAAAGAGAGAAAGAAAAAAAGAAAAAAAGAAAATTAATTTGAGTTCAAAGCAAGACGGACGTGGTGAAAACCCGAAAGGGCGCCACGGGTAAAAACAGCGAACTCATGCGGACTAGGTGAAAACCTGAAAGGGCACCTGGGGTAAGAGAGCGAACCCATGGACGTGGTGAAAACCCGAAAGGGCGCTATGGGTAAAAACAGGGATGACAGGCATGGCGAAAACCCGTCTTGGGCGCTATGAGCAAAAATGTCAAGAAAAGAGAGACTAGGAGAAGATCTGTCCTAGCCTGCCTGCTTTTGTTTGGAACCCTTGAGCCTCTTCTCCCCTTTGATGGGCCACTCATGTTGGAAATTGGATCGGATCCCAATCAAGTATGTCGTCTCTACCGCAGCGTCGGACGCATGACCAAAGGGAAAGACAGAGGACTGAACCAATCCCAGGGCAGCTGACCTTTCTCATGTTTAAAGGAAAAAAAATATGTTCCTCACCAACAGGGTTCGACCATGCTCAAAATTGGACCCGCTGGTTTGGCCTTGTGGTTACCGGCATCACAAAAGAAAAGATAATAGATTTCCCTTTCCCATAAAAAACCTCACACTGTGGAGGAGAAAATTTTAAGAAAAAGAAAATAGATTTTTCTTTTTCATAAAAAAGCCTCACACTGTGGAGGAGAAAATTCCAAAATAGATAATAGATTTTCCTTTCCAATAAAAAGCCTCACACTGTGGAGGAGAAAATTCCAAAAAAGATAATAGATTTCCCTTTCCCATAAAAAGCCTCACACTGTGGAGGAGAAAATTCCAAAAAAGATAATATATTTTCCTTTCCCATAAAAAGCCTCACATTGTGAAGGAGAAAATTCCAAAAAAAAGATAATAGATTTCCCTTTCCTATAAAAAGCCTCACACTGTGGAGGAGAAAATTCCAAAAAAAAAGATAATAGATTTCCCTTTCCCATAAAAAGCCTCACACTGTGAAGGAGAAATTCCAAAACCAAAAAAAAGAAGAAAATAGATTTCCCTTTTTCATAAAAAATAAAAATAAAAAAATAAAAAAATAAAAAAAAAACCCACTAGGTGAAAGAGAAAATCCCCATAAAAAGTCTTACATTGCAGAATTAAAAAAAAAAAAATAAGAGCGCATGTATAGATTTCATTCCCTTTCTTTACAAGTGTTGCCTGCTGAGTGTCACGTCCCAAAAAGATAACGACATGACACGCTTTCTATTTTGCTGCTTCCTTTACAACAAAAAACAAAACCCAAAATGTATATAGCTGTGTACATATGAAAAAAAAAAAGAAAAGAACAGAAAAAGATAACCCAAAAAGAGATCTCTGTTAGGGGGCTTTCCCCCCCGTGTATATGATATATGATATGTGCAGGAACAGGTCAAGGGCAAGGAGCACGCTTCAAAGCACTGATCTCTATAAGGAGAGAGTCCTCATGGGCATTTCGATCAGACAACCACCTACCATGGTATCTTCTTGAGATTGATCAAAAGCCCAATCAACCGAAGAACCTCACTCTCAGCCGTAGCAGCTCTCACCTTCGCAATCTTGGCTCTGGCCCTGTGTATGCCCCATATCAAGGCTCGGACCATTGGTTAAGCCCATGTGTCATCGGCCATGGTGCACACGTCCCCAAAACGACCCTTCGATTTTCCATCGATTGGCCCAAAGGGACCATGCTACAACAAATGGATCTAGATCCGTAGGCGCCCATCTAATGCGCCCACAAAATCAAAAAAGAGCAAAAAATAAAAGAGAAAGAAAAATAAAAATACAGCGCTGGTTCTCACAAGAGTGTCGCAACGTCTGTTTGCCCCACCCCGAGAGCCGTATTAAATCAATTCGGAATGATCGGGTTCACCCGAAAGTTCTCGAACCCCGTCTCATGCAGGGACACTTTGTACCTGATCCGGCAGGCAAATGAATTTCATTCATCACCGGGAGCATACACTTAGCCCCAGATCTCCCCCAGCAGAAGTCAAGGCCTGATCCGGCAGGCAAACCAAGAACTCATCACCGGAATACACACGTCCCTAAGGTATATCGACATAGCAAGTTGATTCGCCTAAGGATACGTGCAAAAATAAAGGCAGCTTGACCATGCCTGGAGTCTCAATCAAAACAAAAAAAAAAAAGAAAAAAAATGAAGAAAGAAAAGGAGAAGAAATAACAACTTGTTGCTGCTTAGTGAAAACCCTGAGTGGGTTGACCCCACCTTCCGGCATTCACTCTGGTCATTCGCCTTCGGATTGGTATTGACCAAGAGTGCCCCCGACTTCAGACCATTCGAAAAAGTCTATTGTCAGTCGAAACTGACCCGCCAAAAATGAAATTACAAACCAACCAAACTATTTGCGAACATACAGACCAAAGGGCTCTTTTCCCTTTTTATTTCCTTTTACACAGGCTTAAAACCTGTATAGGCACGGTGTCCCTGTTGAATGTACGCACTTGTGTTTGGGTATCCGCAGGATGGTCGTTGTCCTCGTAAATTGTACCTTAGGGTCGAGGCTTCCGTTCGCGCCTATTTGCTGCTTACCGCCCCTGATGGGTGTCTGTTTGTGCATAGTTAGTAAGATGTGATTTCATTAGGGACGGAGGCTAGAATTGGCCATCTCTTTCAAGGGATGTTTGGTTCTAACCCGACCTTTTTAGCTTTGTCTCAAGTTAAGGCGCTCCGGTCCGTGCGAATCAGGAGCACCTCACCACTGGAACGTACACATCCCCAGGGTGCACCTATCCCCAGCAGAGCGCACGCATTCTTAAAGCATATCAATTGACATTTGATCCACTTAAAGAGTTGTGCAAAAATAAAGTTGTCAGAGGTCATCGAGCTCTACTTAGAGGCCTCGAAACAAAAGAAAATTCAGAAAATGAGCATTCATTCCCAAGAAGTGTTGCGACATCAATATTCGCTCCACTCGGGTAAATCATGCTAAAGCAACCTCGAGGTTGATGGGTTCGCCCAGAAACTCTGAGCCTTACCTAGGTAAGGGCACCTGTGGCCAACCCAATGGAGCTGTCATTATCCCATAGGATTGGACACAGTTTGAAGGCCTTCGCTTTGTGTGCTTCACATCAATTCCGAAGCATAGATCGATCATCCCGTTTCATGGAGCTGTCTGGTTCAGATTAAGACTCAACATCACAAATCTATAATTTCCCTCAAGAAGTGGATGATACCCGGCTAGCGGGCTTACACTTTTTGTGATCATCGCAGTTATGCCCAGTAATGTCTCAATGCGCTTGGGGACTGTTAGCTTTGAGGTACGGACGATATCCCGAAATGAGAGGGCTTACGTACACTCACCATCACCATGAATGTTTGAGAATTAAGTTGAACCAGGCGGACACATCAAACATGCCTTGGACCTCTTCGGATGTCTCTTGTCTTTGGCATTCGATCATTAGTGATCGAATACCAAAGAGGGGCATCTGTAGACACCCAAATTCGGCCCAAGGCCCGATCAATCTGTACTTCGGGAGAGATGTATCCCTGTGCTTCCGATGGCACCCCCCCTGAACCCTTAGGAGCCTAACTAGACTAGTAGGAATCACCCTAAGACCTTTAGAGCCATTCCCCCAATCCTTAGAAGTCACCCCTACACCCTAGAATTCCTTCCCATACCTAACTTAAACCCTTCTGGCGGTTGATGGGAGGAGAGCTACAGAATTTCACACAGACTAGTACCATAGATGAGCCATATACCATTGGAAAGAGGACGTCTCCAGCTTTCCAACAAGTCAAAGATCACCCAATTTGGAGCCACGGTTCAAAAGTTATGACCGTTTTAAGTTTCACATAAAATCATGAATTTTACTCAGGCGTAGATATTACATACGCCCAGCCATTTTTACCCTCAGATATTAGCGTATATATTATATACTGCCTATTTTGGGGAGTTTGGCGTGCGTATATAATATATACGCCCAAAGATAGGTGGGACCCACCACGGGTTTCATCTTCTCAAAATTCCCGATTTTGGTGAAAATTATCGTTTTCTAAAGGGCGTATATAATATACGCCAAATTAGCTCGAATCGCCATCGATGAGCTTCAATTTCCTCCATCTAGTTTGACTCTTTGACTATCCCCTTGGCTGAGGTGGGTGTCTTGAGATTGGTTGCACCCCCTTTGAGCTTATTGGCAACCCTTAAGTCACCCATGGTCCGCCATTGAAACCAGTTTCCCAAAACCCTAGGACCTTGAAAACCCAAAAAACCTTAGATGGGGGATTACCTAATTGCTAAACCAATTAGCTCTTAAGTAAGCCCCTAACCCATCCCTTCTCTATAAATAGAGAGGCCTCCCTCTTCCTTAAGGGTTGGAAGAAATTTGAGGTTAAGGATTTGGAGCCCAAGAGAGAACATTTGAAGTTTGTGAATGTTTTCAAACAAGGTCGGCCTGATAACCAGGGTGGCCATCAAAGCACTTGAACCTTTCACATTGAACCTAGCATCACACAAGGCCAAGTCCTCAAGCAAGCGCCACCGATGCACTCTCGTAATGAGATGCATTAACTGAACTGAAGACTTTTGACTCAAAGCATCAGTCACTATGTTGGCCTTCTCAGGGTGATACTGGATGAAACAATCGTAATCTTTCAAGAACTCCATCCATCTTCGTTGCTGCATGTTCAGGTCCTTCTGAGTGAATATATACTTAAGGCTCTTGTTGTCGGTGAAGATATCAAATATTTTCCCGTATAAGTAGTGCCTCCTGATCTTCAAAGTAAAAATTACCATTGCTAACTCTAGATCATGAGTGGGATAATTCTTCTCATGTTCCTTGAGTTGTCTAGAGCCGTATGCAATAACTTTCTTGTGTTGATTAAGAACACAACCCAGTCCACTGTAAGATGTGTCACTATATATAGTAAAACCTCCTCCACCAGAAGGTATAGCTAACACTGGTGTTGTAGTCAGACGTGTCTTGAGTTTTTGAAAATTCTTCTCACTCTGCTCCGTCCAATCAAACTTAGCATTCTTCTTTGTAAGCTATGTAAGCGGATCTGAGAGTTTAGAGAACCCTTTCACAAACCGTTTATAGTATCCCGCCAAGCCAAGGAAACTACGGACTTCTATTACCGTCCTAGGTTGCTCCCAATTCACTATAGATTCGATCTTTGCAGGATCGACGGTGATACCATCCTAAAAAACAACTGACCCGATTAAGACAAAACTCGCCTAAAAAATTGACTTGATCAAGACAAAACTCGCACTTGCTAAGCTTGGCATATAGTTTATTGTCTCTGAACATTTAAAGAGTAACTTATAAATGCTGAACGTGTTTCTTTCTTGTCTTTGAATATATGAGGATATCGTCAACTAATACAATCACTGATTTATCAAGGTGTGGATTGAATACCCGGTTCATCAAGTCCATGAACGATGCCGGTGCATTCATTAGCCCAAACGGCATAACTAGGAACTCGTAATGACAATACCTCATGCGGAATGCGGTCTTAGAAACGTCGTCCACCTTGATCTTCAATTGATGGTAACCCGACCTTAGATCAATCTTTGAAAAGAACCTTGCACCTTACAACTGATCAAAGAGGTCATCAATCCGTGGCAGTGGGCAGCGATTCTTAATTGTCATCTTATTCAACTGACGGTAATTGATGCATAGCCCCATCGAACCATCCTTCTTCTTCACAAACAGTACTGGTGCTCCCCAAGGAGATACACTCGGTCTAATAAAACCTTTGTCTAAAAACTCCTGAAGCTGCTCCTTCAGTTCCTTTAGCTCAGTAGGCACCATTCTGTATGGAGCCTTTGACAACGGTTCAATACCCGGTGCTAAATCAATTATAAACTTGATCTCCCGATCAGGTGGCAATCTGGGTAATTCCTCAGGAAAGACATTGAGGTATTCACATGTAACAGTGATAAGAGCGATGTCCCACTTTTTCTCCTGATGATCTTGCAAGTAAGTAAGATATCAACAGCATCCATTCTTCATTATTCACACCGCTCGAATAGCTGAAATGAACGGTGCGACATTAGATTTGATTTCACAGAAACGAAAGGACTTTCTCTTTGGGGTCGGAAGGTTACAATCTTCCGAATACAATCCACACTCGCATGGTATGCTGACAGCCAATCCATTCCAAGGATCACATCAAATCCTTTCATATCCAATGTGATCATATCCGTCATCGTCTCGTAATCCTAAATCATCACGATAATTGAGTGACATATTGTATATGTGCTGACTGAGCTTCCTGTGGGTACGGATACGGCTAAGATGAAATCAAGATCTTAGGCACGATGCCTAACTTCTCAGAGAACGACGAAGTGATAAACGAATGACTAGACCCAGGGTCTATCAATACTCGAGCATTTACTTGACTCTTGTCACCTTTACGACGCATAACAAGGGTAACTTTTTATTGATATATTAAATATAGTGAGTTAAGTGTACAACAATTTTGAATATCAATATGCATAAAATCATCAAAACACACTATAGAATATGAATATCAACTAATTAATTTAACTCTCAAAGCGTAAAGAAACCTTGGATGACGTCATATGATGTTAAGGCATCAGTTGCTGTGACTGCATATGCTCGACCTTGAACAATAAGTCGTGAAGATCTCTTAGTAGATAGCGATTCAGCCCGCTTCTTGCTTTCCTTACTCTCCTCAGGGAAATTTCTAACCATATGGCCCATCTTGTCACACCTAAAGCAAGCTCTTATATCTCTCCTGTAGCCCTCCGTCTTGTGTGATTTCCCACACTTGGCACATGCTGGAGCCGGAGTGAATGAAGAGACCCGTGAAGATCCCTGTGCGATAGAAGCTCCACTAATAGAAGAACCAGACGATCTGAATGGTCTGGATGATGCAGGTTCTGCCGGTCTCTGATAAGAACTCGGTCCTGAAGATATAGCTAGCCTAAAGTGCGTAGGGTATCTAGGAGGTTTGGAGAACCTAGCTCTCTTATTTTGTTCAGGGTCCTGAGATTGTCCCTGAAATGACCTCTCTTTATTTTGTCTATCCCTCCAAGCAAACTGTTTCTGGTTCTCTTCTTCAGAAATGAGAGCTTTAGACATAACTGCTGCATACGTCTCTAACTCCCATAGGGCCACTTCTTTCTGTAGGTTGGGCCTCAACCTAAGCTAAAACTTCTGAGCTTGCATCGACTCGGTGGCTACGTGCTGCGGAGCAAACCTCGATAGTTTATCAAAATCTGCGCTATACTCTCGCACTGTCATAGCACCTTATTCCAACTTGATAAACTTCACTTCCCACTAATGCCTCACTATCTTGGGAAGGTACTTGTCGTTGAAAGTTTCAACAAACTCAGCCCACGTCCAAGGAGTATTGGGAAGTTCTTGCTCTCGGTGTCTTGATACTGATTTCCACCAAGACCTCGCTTCCTCGTCAAGTTTGAAGGTTACCCAACGCACCTTCTCGACATCAGTGCATTAAAGCACCTCAAATACCTTCTTCATTTCCTCTATCCATCCCTCGGCCTCGATAGGATCTATCTGACCTGAGAAATTATGAGGTCTCATTCTCCTAAACTCAGTAAAGCCGCCGGGGTGGTGAGGTGGTCTAGCTGCTTGTTGATTCATCACAGCCGTCTGTTGAGCTGCGTTGGCAGACAAAGCTTCTAACACTTGCTCCATTCTACTATCACCACCTCCTCTTCCTCCTCTCGGTCCTATCGGAATTGCATTTTCACCCGATAGGAACCCCAATCCCGGGATGTACTAGGAATCTCAGGGATCTCTCGCATCAGAACCAATCTCGGTCCCTCTCTTCCTCTACCGGGTCCGCCTCTGAACCTTGGGCCCATAATACTGGTCTGTCATTGTGAAAATAATAATATTGATCAGTACATAAATTGTAAAAACAATCAAACCTAAACCTGTGGTTCAACCTAAAGCCTAGGCTCTGATATCAACTGTGATAGCTTAAATTTTTGCACTTGAAAACTCGTGCCATCAACATCATAACTCTGGATGATCCCCAGAACAAAACAAAGAGTGTCTACTCGTCTAGTGGAAATCAGAGCAGACACTGCTTGACATGGCAGATCGAGTCATATAAGGCTCTAAAAAGAAAGAAGGAAATAAAAATAGTATATATAAATCAAAAGAATATACATCCTCAAAAAGGAACTAAGAAGAACCACTAGTGATGGACATCCACCACTCAAAACAATGGTTCCCAATAATGGTTCCTACAGAATGTATAGAGCTATAAGTAATATCTACAATAAATAATACAGAGAGGTGGCCACCAGGCACACAGATAATCCAAAATATAAGTACAAAACCCAAAACACAACTAATACCCTAACTACTGATAGAACTCGTCAGCAGGGGTATTAGAGTCCTCCTCCTAGGCCTCAGCCTCCGCCTCTGGCTGATAGTCAGGATCACTCTCAGTGCCGGGAGCCCTTGCCTCAGAACCTATGATATTAAAATTAGGGTGAGCTAACCATCTAAGCTAAATAGAAAAAACTCAAGTATATTGCATCTAAAATGTAAAACATGGTTTGGAGAACATAACTCAGAACAAATGATTAAATAAGATAATACAGACAGAACGAAATAGATGCAGACAGATGAATCAGATAACATATGCAGAATTATTAAAAATAGACAGATTCTCAGAGTTTTCAGATGAATGCATACAGTATTTAATGACTTAAATACTATACTTAAATAACTCCCGTGAATATAGCACGTGGTAGTCAGATGTGTGCCGATGGATAACCCCGACCATGATCATTCAATGAATAATTGCAGATAATTACATCAAGCCTCTTCAAAGAAGAGCAACTTGTGCTAAGAGATTTACAAATCAGATACACGGATATACCGCCGTGCTGGTCGTGGGTATCCTGCCACGTTAGGGAGATTTGTCACATGAACTTTAAATCAATATACATAGAGACCTCAGAATCAGATAACAAAGCTTTTATCATATGCAAGGCATGCTTTTAAAACAGACAAAAACATATACAGATGCAAGGAAATCATGCAGTCAAAATCGAACACAAGTTAAGTTGAATTTCCCCTACCTCAGATCAAGTCTTTCTAAGCAAATCTAAAGCTTTTTAAAGTGTCTTGGTCTTGACCTAGACCATACGTATAGTTTACTAAGTGTTAGAAGTGTCAGAACAGTAATTGGTACAGAGTCCAGCCTCAATTTCTCCAGAAAATCAAAATAGGCAAAACAGGGGATTCGATCGATCAATCTCAATGTTTGATCGATCGAATTCACATCTGATCGATCAACTCATTATTTGATCGATCGGATTCACATCTGATCGATCAACTCATTTTTTTATCGATCAGATGTCTTACATACATACAGACAAAGCAGAGGAAATCTGATCGATCAACTCCTTATTTGATTGATCAGATTCATAGTCTGATCGATCAAAAACCAAAAATTTACACCTACAGAACAAAGGCAATCTGATCGATCAATTCCCAATTTGATCGATCGAATCCTAAATTTGATTAATCAATCCTCATGTTTGATCGATCGGATTTTCAAGTCTAAAATTTTCAGAAAACATACCTCATGTTCTATACTTTAAATATACAATTCGATCAATCAAATCCCCTATTTGATCGATCAATCTCACAGTTCGATCGATCAATTCTGAATTGATCGATCAGTTCATACTTGATCGATCACTTCTAAATTTGATCGATTAGTTTCAAATTTGATCGATCAAATCTCAGATTTGATCGATCGGATTTATCGAACTTTAACTTCTTCAAAACACACCCTCCTGTTCTCTAGGAGGTATATACAATTCGATCGATCAAATATCTAATTTGATCGATCAAAAATGACAGTAAATGACATTAATACAGTTCGTTGATTTTAACCCCATTTGAACCCTAACTCATAATGATTCTTCATGAATCACTCAAGCCCTCTTTAAACACATAATTATAACTTCAAACCCACATAAAACTCATAATAACTGACCTCTTTTTTATGGTTGTTTCCTTGGTTCACGGAGCTTCCGGCTCTAGGTGGTTTTCAGATTCGGGACTTAGGAGTTTGCCGCTTTGAGCTCTCCGTAGAACCAAAGGTACAACTCCACACTTATACACAGATGTGTATTGCACTCACAAATGGATTCGACGTCCACACGTTGATTCCTTTACGCATTAAATCAGAGGGTCCGAAATCTAGGGTTCTCGAGTCTTAGCTCAGCAGAGGAAGTTCTCTAGCTATAGCTTTGCAGGCAAAGGTTCAAAGCAAAGAGAAGAAGCATCAGGTTTTCCTAACCTTGCTTCTCTTATAAGCTATCAATGTAAATATCTTAGATATTTCTATTTCAATTACATTTATCCGGTGTTGAGCACACACACACAACACTCATGCGTATTGTATTCTACAAGTGAATCTAATCGCAGCACGGACCTGCATCGCAAGTGACATCTCACTTTACATGCCCATGAATTATTAATCTTATATATTAATAATCACATTACCAAAAATAAATTTATCTTGATTTCCGTGTCAGGCATGTATACCAAAGCAATCAGAAGCTTCAAAAATTTAGGGTCGTTACATACATAGTTTAAAATTTTAAAAGTTTGCACTTTTTTATATTTACGCGATGTGAAGCAGCATCTATGGCGTTTTATTTGAAGGCCACAATATAAAAATTGATGGTGTCAAAGATTGACACGAAACATAATCTCTATCATATGATTCTTTAAAGTCAATAATTAAATTTAATGATAAGTTTAAATAATGAATCGTCATCGTTCTACTAATCAGGCGTCACCAATTTGATAAAAACTCGGTATCTCTAACTCAAAGGAAATCACTTCGAGGGGGGAACAAACCTTTTATAAAAAAGGAAAAACCAAAAATATCAGAACACTAAATCAAAATTAGAATATAAAATTCATCTTCAACGAGGAGGCGATATCGCCTCTCTAAAGGAGTGATTTCGCCTCTCTAAAGAGATGATATCACCTTACTCTTTAAAGAGGCGATATCACCTCTTTAAAATATAGACCGTCGAAAGAAGAACAATTTCTACAACAGTGGAAGATAACGGAGAAAGATTCGAACTTATAACAAATTTGGTAGCTTGAAGATTGAACAATGGAACGTCACCACCTTCGAAACGTCGCCGTCTTCGAACGAAATTTAAAAAATAAAGAAGTATAAAGTAAAGTGATAATGATTTGCAATTTTTTACTGCTATTTATTACCTTGGGGCAATTTGGGCAATTCATAAAGGCGGGTGTCGGCTTGGCTTGGAGCTGGTCGGTTTGGTGAAAGGTGAAACTATAGGGTCTCTGACGGAAAAGCTAAATATGACAAGGTCGATTCTGAAAAGTTTCCTATATTATAATAATAGAGCAATGGTCAAGTCCTAATTTTTACACCAATTTTTACCATTCAAGATGAAGGGCAATGGTCAAGTCCAACCAGGTTGCCCCGGATTTTGATTTCAATCACATATGCAACCTTTGGATATGAGAGAATCTTGACACTCATAGTTTTTAAAAAAATGACATGCAGTCAAGAATCTCCTATTTCCAAGGATGGCTGATGTGGTTGAACTCGAAATCCGGCTCACCCTGATTGCGCCTGACCATTGCCCTCAAAATGAAATTGCCCTTTTGAAATTGACTTTTTACACTTTCTTGAATCGAACATCTAATGAAGGGTTGTTGATATAAAATGAACGCTAGGGAATTTTATTTTTCTCCTGCTATAGTTCTTAAAATCTCTCAAGAAATCATTTAAAATCTCTCTAGAATATTCAATGGTAAATTGTCATAATAACTCTCTTTTCGAAAATAATATCAATTTTGTACCCATTTCAAACATTTTATCCGAGAAGGAAGTTTTATAAAAGGGAGACATTACTTGCACATGGATTTCAAGTGGTTGCACCGAAGTTAAGGAAAGACTTTGTATTTTAGGGAAACGTGAAAACACAATATGGGCCGTCTGATTTAAAGTTCACGATCTATAGATCCTTTGTGGATAAGATTGAAGTAAAACACGATATTTATCATATGATCTATTGTTGTTGACCGTTGAATTTAATAATAGCCTTTGACTATATTTAATCACATGATAAAGATTATATTTCACATTTAATATCTTTAAATGATGGGCTCCAAATCAAATAGTTTAGATGGTGTTTTCATATAGCAGAGGTCGCCAAGCTAATCTTTCACATTTAATATCTTTAAATGATGGGCTCCAAATCGAACAGTTTAGATGGTGTTTTCATATAGCAGAGGTCGCCAAACTTGTAGGTCTTTGTTTTAAACTTGGTGAAGGGCCAAGTTTCCGAGTGCAAGTAATGGCTCCCTTTATAAAATCCTAAACAACTATCCATCTTATTTAGCAAGTAATGGCTCCCTTTATAAAATGATTATTATTTTGTATATTGGTTCCTTGTTTGGTCAAATGCCCATATTCAATATCATATTCTCCATTTTTTTTCGATAATTAATTTGGGTTTGCAGGGTCCCCAACGTCATCTTCTGCAATCTCCCACCACTATTCGAATTCTGGGGTTCCCAGTATCCTTGCAAATTCGGCTTTCCATACAAATTCGACTTTGAATTGGCAATCTCCTACTGTTTCTGCACGCATATCATTAGGCTCTTTGAATTCTTTCCATAATCAGCCGGCTGAGTTGTTGCCTTTTATGCTAAATCCTGGTTTAACTTCTACAAACGCCCCTGATTTCTTGCATAATGAATCTGTGGGTACTCCTCTCCAGCCGTATTCGAATCTGCAGCCTTCCTCATGCAATCCGGTTGAAATCCTTTCCAATGATATCCCCGACAATCCTCCTTTGCTGGATGATAAATTTAAAAATCAAGGAGTCCATATTATAGAGACTTCCTCAAAGGAAGTTTCTATAAAAGATCTCCTCAACAAAACTTCCAAAAAGAATCCTAAAGCGGGTAACCCGAGGGCTAGATCGAAGGCTAGTCCCAATGAACTTCCTATTTTGGAACGTGCGAGGTCTTGGTCAGACCAACAAACGGCTAGAAATCCAGAACTTTGCTAGGATTTTGGATCTTGAGCTTTTATGTTTAACTGAAACCCGAATCTGAGACACTAAAGCTGCTAAGATTAGAAGACGTTTCCTTAGAAACTGGTCCTTCATTGATAATTATTCTTCACACAATTTTGGCAGGATATGGATTATGTGGAATCCTCAACATTTCACCATCTCTAAAATCCGTGAATCCAGCCAATCGATCCACTGTCAAGTGCACAGGAGAATTGATGGTTTTCATTTCCATCTAACGGCTGTTTATGGGTTCAATTTAGTCTCTGATAGATGCCTTCTCTTGAATGATCTTCAAGCTATCTCTACCAATATTCATACTCCATGGATAGTGGGGGGAGATTTAAATACTGTCCGTTTCACTTCAAAAAAATTTGGTGGACGTAGTATTCCTATGCAAGCCCTCTCTGAATTCAATAATTGCATTGACTAATGCAATCTCTCAAATATGAGAAGTATCGGGCAATATTGGTCATGGTCTAATAAAAAATGTGCCTCCAGATTCATCGCATGCAAGCTAGACCGTATCCTTATTAATCATGACTGGAAAAAATTTATTCCCGAATATGGTTGTGGACTATAAAGAGCCTAATCTTTCTGATCACTCTCTTCTTTTCATTCAGGGAAATCAATCCTATCCGAAAGGTCCTAAACCTTTCAAATATTTTGATATTTGGAGCAAACAAGATGGTTTCCGTGATCTTGTTGTGAAGCGATGGTCTGAACCTATTAAGGGACATCCGATTTTCAAGATTCAGCAGAAACTAAAGTTTCTACACGCAAATATCAGAAATTGGAACAAGGCATCCTTTGGTTCCATTCATACTCGTATCGATGATGCTAGAAGGGCCCTTCAAGATATTCAGCATAAAATCAATCTGGTGCAGCCCAATGATGATCTGAATTATGCTGAAAAAGACGTTGTGATCAACCTTAATAAGGAACTCAATATTGAGGAGAGCTTTATTCGACAAAAGGCTTGAGTTCAATGGTTAGAAGCTGGAGATTCCAATACTAAAATTTTCTATTCCACAATCGCTTCCCGGATTTCGACCAACACCTTCTTCGGGCATCTTCTTCCATCTGGTGAAAGAATTATTGATCCAAATCTTATGGGGAATATTGCAATCCAACACTATCAAAAAATATATTCCCCTTCTTCTGCAGATCTTATTCCGATTATTCCTTTCAAGAGCAAGCTCAGCACTTTACAAGCTATTATTCTATCGCAGGAGGTTTCTGTTGAGGAAATTAAACTTGTTATCTTCAACTCTCCCAGGAACAAAGCTCTTGGCCCCAACGGCTTCTCTACTAAATTTTTTCAAACGTTTTGGGATATTGCTGGAGCTGATGTCATCAAGACGGTATAATATTTCTTTTTCAAAAGAAAACTCTCGAAATCTCTGAATTTTACTTTTTTTAAGCTAATTCCTAAAGAGTTAGGAGCTAATACCATTGATAAATTTCGTCCAATTTCTCATGTAATTTCTCTATAAGGTGATAACAAAAATCTTGTCTAATCGCCTTTCTCTGGTGCTTCCATCCCTTGTAAGTTGGAATCAATCAGCTTTCATTAAAGGCGGGAAAATTATTGAGAATATTCTTATGGCACATGAAATTATTTAAAATTTTTATCTTAAATCGGGGCCTAAAGCTTTCTGCACAAAGATTGATCTTCAAAAGGCATTTGACAAAGTCCGATGGGAGTTTATTATTTCTATCCTTCAACAATTGGGCTTCGATGATATTTGCCTTTAATGGATCAAGGAATGTATAACGACTCCAATGTTCTCTCTCCTTATCAACGGCACCCCCCACGGCTACTTTCAAAGTAATTGCAGTATTCGTCAAGGAGATCCCTTATCTCCTCTTATATTCACTTTAGTGATGGAAGCCTTCACCTGCCTTCTTGAAGACGAGATTCAGTAAAAGAAAATTTCACCTTTGGAGATTCCAAACTGCCTTCGGTCTCTCACTTAATATTTGCTGATGATTTATTTATTATTATGAAGGAAAATATTACTTCGGCAAAGGTGCTTCATGATCTTCTTGATAGGTTTCATCTCATATCTGGTCTAAAGTTGAATGATTCTAAAAGTACTATTCTTTGTAGTGAGGCTTGCTCCCACAAAAATCAAATAATCTCGGAGCTCCATTTTACTGAAGGCACACTTCCAATCAAGTATCTGGGGCTTCCTTTATTTTCTGGCAGGATGCCTTTCTCTATTTGCAATCCTCTCATTGAAAAAATTCAAAATCGCCTAGCAGGTTGGAAAAGCAATCTTCTCTCTTATGCTGGAAGAGTTGAACTCATAAAATCTGTGCTTAGCAATTACCAGATTTACTGGTCCGGAGCCTTCTTTCTTTCAAGGAAAATCATACAAAAATTAGAGCAAAGGATCTGTAGATTCCTTTGGAAAGGCCCTTCTATGGCCCAATCACTCCATCCAATCAGTTGGAAACGCATTTGTAAGCCGAACAATGAAGGGGGACTTGGATTGCGTAGAATCATCAATTAGAATAATGCAAGCCTTTCGAAGCTTTTCTGGAACCTTGTTGTAAAAAACTCCTTATGGGCCAACTGGTGTACAACAAAATATATTCTTCCACCCGATGTTTGGAGTTGCTTCCTCCATCATAGCTATTTGTGGGCCTGAAAAGGTATAATGAGAATTCAGGATACCATAAAATCACAATTTCGGGTCATCATTGGTGATGGTACTACCACTAAATTTTGGAGCGATCCTTAGCTAGAGAGTGGTCCTCTCATTCAAAATTATGGACGTCGGTCCATGGTATAATCTGGTATCAATGAAGATGCCCTTGTTGCGGATCTCTATGAGAATGGGGTCTGGACTCTCCTTAACCCGCATACTAGATGATTGGAAATAGCTTGGAAGGAAATTACAGATCATCCTACCCCTCTAGCCAACATCAAAGATAAGCTCATATGGAAATCTACTCCATCTGGTAACTTCTCCCTCAAAGCTGCTTGGTATTGCTTCAAACCAGAGTCAACTATTGTTCCTTGGAATTCTTTTATTTGGCACAAAAAGAAAATTTCAGAACATGCCTTTTGTGCTTGGCTTGCCATCCAGGGAAAACTTCTTACTATTTATAATCTCAGTAAAAGAGACCTTTTAATTCCTTCGCGATATGTCCTTTGTTGATCACAATCTGATGATCACAATCATCTCTTCTTTGCTTGCCCTTTCTCAAAGTGGATTTGGCACTCTATTCTTCAGAGACTTTGAATAGGGAAAAGATCAATCAGAAGTTTATCTGATGAAATTAATTATTGCATGGAAAATTGTAACGGTAACAAAAACCATGCATCGTTGATAAGGATTGCCTTCGCTGCAACAATTTGGCATTTATGGAAGGAAAGAAATAACCGCATTTTTGAGGGCTTGATTTCTCATAAACGTATCATCTTGAAAAGAATTGTTGAAGATGTCTCTGTTAAAAGCCATAACACTAATATCCTTGACTCTTACACCACTGCCCATTGGAGGTGTGCGCCAAGTCCTCCTATTGTTCCTATTCTCTACAAGTGAACCACTCCTCCGATTGGTTTTTAAAAATTAAACACTGATGCTTCGAAGGTGGATGATAGATATAGCATTGGTGGCATTCTAAGGGATCACAACGGTAATCACATTGCTAGTTTTCATGGCCCTACTTTAGCTCATGAAATTACCCATGCTGAAATTAATGCTATCCATCAAGGACTTGTTCTTGCGACTTCGCTTCAACATAAAAATCTCATTGTGGAATCTGATTCTCTCCTTGCAATTCGCTGCATTACTAATCGGTGCACAATTCCGTGGAAATATACCTTCTCTGTTCGATCGGTGAATTCCCTCAGCCATAGCTTCCAAAATTGTTCATTTAATCACATCTAGAGGGAGATGAATTATAGTGCTGATCTTCTGGCTCGATTAGGGATGGATGTTGATGATATTATTAGATGGTTTGGCTATGATATTTCTTTCATTCTTGACTCTCGCTTGAGAGAGGATTTAATTTATATTCAATATGGCATGTAATCTTCTCTTTCTTAATAAATAGGGTGGGGACCCTCTAACCCCTTTACCTATAAAAAAAATAAAAATAAATAAATAAATAAGAAGATTACATTCTATAGAAATTTAAGAACAAATCTTCCTGTGCTAGAGTAGACATAGGTTCATGGATTTGATCATTCGAGTTCCACTGAACCAAGGATCAAAAATTTGGATTTTGTTTCGGTTTCGGGATGGATCGAAACCCAAATTTCAGTCGAAATTTTGAATTTCGGCCGAAAACTTCAATCCCATTCATTAATAACCGAAATTTTGAGTTTTCGGTTTCGTTTCGGTGGGGATCGAAACCGAAACATTTGAAATATGAAGATTTCAGCCAAAATTTTTAACCACGCACCAAACAACAATCTCTCTCATCCGCACTAAATGTTAATGACATGATTCTACATCCATTTATCTTGGGAAATTTTGTTGAACATATATAATATGCTAATTGGAGACTTTTAATTTTCGAAACACACCCTCATTTTTCTAAATGAAGGCACCTAATACCACTTCTTAAAAGGGGACTTTATCAAATAGGGATGGATTTCAAAAGGTTTTAGAGCATTATACTAAGTGAAAAGGTCTTAGAAAATCTGGATTCATGGAAATCAGAGTGATAAGTGTTGAAAAACGTTAATATTTGACCCCTTAAATTTATAAATGTTGTCTGATGATAACTATCTAATATAATTTGTCTAATTTTAGTGATTTACAGGTCTGGAGATAAGTTGAGCATAAAATAGCCCAAGAGTCAAGAAAATAACGTCAAATTCGTGTAACCTTGGATCATCTAGAATTTATCTCGAATTTTAGCTCAATTTTGACCTATAAAACATCGAATTCGTGAAATTGCCATTTCACCAAAGTTGTAAAACTCTGTCTTCTTTCTAATGTCGTAAGAATCACATCTAACTGAATTCGGAGTAAAAAGTTATGCCTAAAAAACTGAGGTTGTATCTGTTAAAGAGTTGGGAGAGTTTCATAAAAATCTGGAAAAATCGGTCGATCGACATGGTTGGTCGATCGATTGAGTATATATATACAAATTATATATAAATTGCTCTCTGTTTTGTCCAAATTCGATCGATCGATCGATTTTGAATTTCAAAATTTCGAACAGAGGCCCTATTTAAGTGAAAATTAGAGTTAGGGTTAGTGGCCTCTCCCTTTGGGGAGTCTTTTTTTTTTTTTTTTTCTCTTAGCCATTTTTAGGTTTTATGTGTTTTCTCTTTCATTTTTCAAACATTTTCCTTCATTACTTAGCTTTAGGTCTTAGATTAGTTTAATTTTTGCAACTAAAGAAGAATTGTACCAGTTAGATTGAAGATTATGTGGATTTGTTGAAGCATTCTATCGGTAATCTAATGTTATTTTCAAGTTTTATTTCAATCATGTTGTTCATTTAAATTATGTGTGGCTAAATACCATTGAGGATGGGAATCTAATGAACCTCATATGAGGTTTTCATTTATAAACATATATCTATGGTTGGAATGCTAATTTGTGGTTGATGCTTTGAGTTTTAATGTTTATTTGCTCTTGCCGATCTTGTGAATGCCAATCACCATCTAAGAAATGGGAACTAGTCATGCTTTTCCCATAATCTCGGATATGTGATATGACATTCGCATCGAGTTCTTTATCGGTAGTGTTTGTAACATTTATTCATCGCGATTAAGGAAATCCTTATTACAATGAATGTTTTGCCTCTTTCCTTTTGACTGTTTTGGAAGAACATGATATTTTAGAATTATTTTCGTGGATTAAATGCTATATTTTCCGTAAATATTTGATTGAGTTTAATATTTATGTGTGTTGCATCTTTTGATGTTATTCCAACCATTAAATCTATTATTTGTAAATGACAAACCAACGATGGGAGGATTTAGCATCCTAATCCTTGTTGTTTTTAATCTTGCATTTAATTTTGATAGATTGCCATTTATTTGTTTTGTTTTCATCACATTCTCGGAAATCAGTAGACTAGTTTAATATTGTGTTGAATCTGTAGTTATTCTTATGATTAATTCCTATGTTCATTGCATAAATTTCTTACCAATCTTCATGAGAACGATCTCGTACTCTGCACCCATTAACTACAATTCGATTTGTATACTTGCGAGTAAAGCATTGAAAATATTACAACACCGAGTTCTAAGGAGATGTGAGATGCAAAAAGCATCTCACGTGTGAATGGTTTTCTTTGGCTGAAAGGACTAAAGTACCCTCCCACTTCTTTGCCGCCACTCAATTCTCTTCTCCGGCGCCAATGAGTTTTTGGTCGCTCGTCTCTGACGCCGATGAGTTTTTGGTTGCTCTTTTTTGGCGCTGCTCAGTTTTCATCGGTTTTTTGTTCATCTTTTCCGACGCCACTCAATTTTCGCTGATTTTTACTTCATCTTCTCCGGCGCCGATGAGGTTTTGGTTCATCTTATCAGTGAGCATTAAGTTTAAGGGACGATAGGCGCTTGGAGGGAGTTTTGGTTCATCTTCTCGAACACCGATGAGTTTTGGCTTCATCTTATCCGTGAGCTTCGATTTTAAGGGACGAATGGCGCTTGGAGGGAGGAGTTTTTGGTTCGTCTTCTCCGGCGTCGCTTAGTTTTCGTCGATTTTTGGTTCATCTTCTCCGGCGCTGCTTAGTTTTCGTTGGTTTTTAATTCATCTTCTTCGGTGTTGATGAAGTTTTGGTTCATCTTCTCCGGCACCGATGAGTTTTTGGTTCATCTTATCCGTAAGCTTCAATTTTAAGGGATGATGGGCGCTCGGAGGGAGGAATATTTGGTTCATCTTCTCCGGCGCCAATTAATTTTCGCTGGAGGGAAGACGCTCGTTTGGTTGAGCAAAAGAGGGAATGCCGATTGTCATCCCTAAAGATTGGAGTTTATATGGAAGGATAATTTCAACATTACACATTTTATTGACTTTATTTGAACCACCAATCTCTCCTAACAAAAACCCATATTTCCGTGAAATCCAGATTCTCTAGAACCTTTTCGGTGAGTATATTGCTCTAATAAAACCTTTTGAAATCCATCCCTTGCTTTTTTCTAATTTCCCCTTCTTAAAACTTCTATCTCTCTCTCTCACACCATGGGTGTTCTTGAGGCTCTTCTTGTTCTGATTAGGATGTTGATGAATGATAGTCCAATATTGCCCGTGCCCGGTGGACTGGATGCATTGGGCAATCCTCACCTTACAAGCCGATTTTGTGAGGTTGAATTAGGCCCATGAAATTCTTCATTTGACAAGGCCAATAGAGCAGAGGTAAAAAATAAAAAATCACTGACAACCATATAACACCACAGAGATTTCGCCATGAAAATTGCATGCTTGATGGAGAAAATCATCTCTGCTATTTACTCATCAACATGTTGAGAAGTCCCCAATGTGGCTCTCTTTATTCACAATCTCTTCTCTCTTTGTTTTTGTTTATCTTCTCAAAAAATATATGCATTTACGCGGAGTGGATGGTTTTCTTTTTTCCTTTTTGCTTAGTAAGCAACAAGTTCGAATAAAAAGGACAATGTTATATGACAGGCGGAAAACCACCATTTTAACAGACTACTGATGCAAGCACAATGGGGCCAGCAATGTATGTCAGGGCAGCCACTTATATCAAGCCATATAAGCATTCTGGTGAATGGTCCGTTGTTTTCCGTCCATTCATTATAATTTTCCTTAAAAAAGAAAGCTCTATGCATAGATGAAAGGCCATTCAAAGCAAAATACAAAAACATTGGAGAAAACAAGAGGAAAGGACCATCACGGTTGTCGGCTGCCTAAGTACTTGTGCATAAATTTGCTTTGAAGGTTTTTCTTGTTCCTTTTGCTCCAAATAAAGTAGATATATACATCCGTGGGACAGAGGAAAGGCTAGCTGGTGATTTCATCATCCACCGACGAAGGGCATCTAGGCATTGGATCAGTCTGGATTGGCCCATCCTGAGCGTTAGCTAAGTGGGATCGGCCGATCCACGGATACAGAATTAGAAGTTAGAACACCAAACAATGTGTTAATGCTTCACACCGAATATAAATTTCGAAGTGAAAAAGAAAAGTAACCTAAAGTCTAAAACCCTAACTTTTAAAATCATCTTGTAAGACTTCTCTCTACTTTACAGGGACCATTAAAGTTTTAAAAAAAAGTAAAGGGTGAAACAATAAGAAAGAAGTCTCCTCTTGATTTCAAGTATGTATATTCTTTCTTCCACTGTTTTTTTGTGTTCTTCACTGGGGTTTATGAAACCATCGCTTCTCATGAATTTCATGTCATCTCTTTGCTTTCATTACATAGTTAAAAACTACTAGTTTAGTTCTCCATCTAAATGCCTCAACTTTTATCGAATTATATAGTTTAATTTCACATTTTTGTATGATATTCGTTATTATTTCTTAATACATTTCACAATTTTATTACTTTAAATTTATTAAATTATTACTAATAAAATTTAAAATAAAATATATGTTCTTCAATTAATAGTGCATAAATGTTATTACTTTAAATTTATCCATTGCAAGTTTTGCTCTCAAACTTCTTTTGCACTGGGATCGCTCGATCTAATCTGCCCATACCGATCTGGATCGATTTTGGGCTGACCAATCTGGTGAACGATTCCGATATTTGAAACCATGCTAAAGAGACCAGCTTTTCGTACAATGCAGGGGTGATGGAAAAGACTGAGGGGGGTTATGAATGGCAGAGGTGATTAGTTGTTTTTTTTGGGGTGGGGGGGGGGGTGTGTCATCTATTAGTTTGAACTTAGTCCAAGCCCGATTAAAGCCTGTGGTGGGCATATGATCCCAAGCCCAAGGCCGGGCCAGCCCATTTATTCAAAAGTTATTTATTAGTTTATAAAAATTAACTTCTTATTGATAAAACTATTAAAAGTGATCCAATGCATATAAGTAATATGGAGCTAATAACTATTTCCAAGAAAGTAGGAAGCTAAAAAATAGAAAATACATCGTTCTTAAAGTGTGTTTTTCTAAATATTAGACCCTAACGGGCCTAACAGCTTAAGCCCAAGCCTGACCTGTTTAAATTTTGAGCTCAAAGTGCTAGCGCAAGCTGGGCCACATGCTTTATTTCAAGTACGAACTCTCCTTAAACTGGTTCGGGCCCACTGGGCCAGGCTACCCAATCCATTGCTGCCCTTACGAATTATCTGTGAGGGAGAGAGCTAGGTCCAACTTTTAGGAGTGGAAATAAAACGGGACACTAGCAGATTCCCACCATGACTCATCTCATCAACAACCTCATCAACATGTTTTAGCTTTTTGCATTTTAAGCTTTTTCGGAAGTGTTATAAAAACAATTCATGTAAAAAATGATTTTGTTTTTGGAAAACTAAAATAATCCTGCGTTTGGAAATTGGGTCCCACTTTTTCCTGAAAAGTGGGAGCTCGCATAGTATTTTCAGCAAAAATTTTGCTGAATATTTATTTCGCTCGGGAACGGCTGAAAAAAGAGACCTTTCCTTCTTCATGAACACAGGTCTCTTTCCCTTTGGTATCTATATTCACAACTAAAGATTATTTGTATTTGAGGTTTTCACTATTAAAATTGTTGACTAGTTTGAATAAGACGATGGACATTTTTCTCATCCTATTCTTTTGCACCTGGCGCATCTATGATAGATCTAGCCGCCTGGCGCATCTATCAGGTGGCTAGATGCACTATAAGAAATAAGACTATTAGCGGTACAAAAAACTGCCGCTATTACCAAAAAAACTTCTTATTTCAATAGAGACAAGCCTAATAGCGACAAATTTTTTGTAAATAGCGGCAATTTTTGGTGCCGCTAAAAGTCCTTTTATAGTGATGTCAATTACACCATACACATTCTGAAAGGTGAACTGAGAAATCTTCACAAAGTATGACATGATCAATAACTTTTGGGACTGTGTGCCTTATGTAATTAACATATGACTGTCCGATATGTAGGCCATGATCTTAAGATTTATATTTAGAAGAATGGGATCAAAATAGATCTCCATTGTCTAACTCAAAGCCGTCAACAGTCTCGACAATGAACACTCCAAGCTTTAGAGACTCAGTCGTCAATTGTGTTGGATTACACCAACTAGGATTGACAGAAGATGGCACTCTAAAGAGACGAAACTTGTTCTCTTGTGTAGAAAAATATAAAAATGGAAGACTAAAGTAATATATTACTTAGAACCTTTCAAATTTCATTCATATGACTTATAAAATGAAAATGCATGAGTGATAAAAATAGCCCAAAATATAAAACCGAGAATAAATAAACATATATTTCCAAAGCAACTACTTAGCCTAGAAAAAGATAGAAAATTACATTCTCAAAGTATATTCCATATCCTCAAGATCTCACATTAAATACACCAATTTCCTATGACAAAAAAAAGAGTTCCAAGATTAATCAATATAATTGCAAATGGGCCAATGACCCAAAAGACAAAATGTATCAGATGGGCCGGTCTAGCTTATAATTCTAACAACCCCCCTGGAGCTAGACCGACGAATGCCGAACTTTTCTTTGATCTTGATAAACGTTTCTTTCTTCAATGCCTTTGTAAAAATATCCGCTATTTGATCTTGTGACTTGCATGATTTCACATCAATTTTACCATCATTGATCAAGTCACGGATGAAATGATACTTAATTCGAATATGCTTACTTTTATAGTGAAAAACGAGATTCTTGGTTAGTGCAATGGCTGAACGATTATCAGAAAATAAAGTTGTAGCTTCAATTGATGGATGCTTAAGTTCTTCTAAGACCAATTTTAACCAAAGTGCTTGACAACCCGCCAATGCTAATGAAATGTACTCCGCTTTGGTTGTAGAGAGAGCAACAACTTGTTGTTTCTTTGAAGTTCATGAAATTGAACCCGAACCAATATTAAAATTATAATCGAAAGTGCTTTTGCCATCATCTACACTTTCACCCCAGTCACTATCACAATATCCAACCAAACATAAATTTTGAACACTTTTATAATGTATATCATTATTAATGGTACCACATACATATCGCAAAATTCTCTTTTCGACATTCCAATGACTTCTTGTAAGTGATTCTATGAAACAGCTAATCATGCTAATCGCAAACATAATATCCGATCTTGTGGCGGTCAAGTATATGAGGCTACCAACAAAACTTCGATAAAGAGTTTCATTAACTTTTTTTTCATTATTATTTTTGTTAAGTTTCAAATCAACCTCCATTGGAGTGCAAATAGGATTTGCATCTTCCATGTTAAACTTTTTCAATAAATCTTTTGCATACTTCTTTTGAGATATAAAAATCTCATCTTCATTTTGCTTTACTTTAATGCCAAAAAAGAAATGTAGGAGACCCATATCGGTCATCTCAAATTCAAGCATCATGAATTTTTTAAATTTATGACATGTGCATGAATTATTATCGATAAAGATTAAATCATTAACATATAAACAAACAATTAAGAACTCACCTTGAATGTTTTCTTTGATGTAGAGAGAGTGTTTAAAAGGACACCTTTTGAAACCATTCTTCATGAAGTACCCATCAATACGACAATACCATGCCCTTGGTGCTTGCTTTAAACCGTAAAGTACTTTCTTCAATCTACAAACATTATGCTCTTTACCCTTTTCCATATACTCGAGAGGTTGATCAACATAAACTTCTTCAAGAATACCATTTAAGAATGTTGAATTGACATTCATTTGATAAACCTTTCAATTTCTTTGAACCACCAATGCCAAGACCAATCTAATAGTCTCAAGCCGAGCAACGGGAGCAAAGACTTCATTGAAGTCTATGCCATGTCTTTGCTTGTAGCCTTTTACCACTAACCGAGCTTTGTGCCGTTCAACTTCACCGTTTGCATTTAACTTGGTTTTATATATCCATTTTACACCAATGGATTTGTGCCCATTTGAAAGTTCCGTTAACTCCCAAGTCTCATTTCTTTTTATGGAATCAATTTCTTGATTCATTGCATGATTCCACTTTTCTTCTTGACATGCTTCTTCAAAAGAAATTGGATCGGCATCGGCATATAGTGCAAAGCTAATCTCATCTTCATCAAAGTCTTTTTGATGCTTCATAAATTTCATTGATGCTTTTGATCTTCTTTGGAGGAGAATTAGAACTTGATAATGATGATGATGATGATGAAGATGGTGAAGATGTTCTATCTCTTCATGCTCACAATTTTGAGCATCTTTTAATTCTTCTTCGTTGACACAAATAGACTTTTGTGTCTTTTCTTGGAAATCTCAATCCCAAGCTTCTTCATTAAATTTTACATCTCTACTTATGATAGTTTTCTTGGTGATGAGATTAAACAATTTGTATGCCTTTGAAGTTTCACTATAACCAATAAGAATGCATTTTTCGGATTTATCATCCAATTTTTTTCTTCTTTCATCTGGCACATGATAATATGCAATGCTACCAAATATTCTTAAATGCACAACACATGGTTTGTGTCCATTCTATGCTTCTTGTAGTGTCATGCCTTCAACACTTTTGGATAAGGCACGATTCAAATGATAGTTGGCACATGCAACAACTTCGGCCCAAAATATATTTGGCATCCCTTTGGCTTTTAACATACTTTTAATACCATTTTGTTGAGGTTTGTACCGAGTGATTAATTGATGTCGAATGCCATTATCTTTTAAAAAATTCTTAAAATCATGAGAAACATATTCACCACCTTGATCGGTACGCAAAGTTTTCAACATAAAATCATTTTGCTTTTCAACTAAGGCCTTAAATGTTTTGAAGTGGCCAAATACCTTCGATTTTTCTTTAAGAAAATAAACTAAAGATTTACGACTATAATCGTCAATAAAAGTGAGAAAATAACGATTACCGCCAATAGAAGTGGTGTACATAGGCCCGCATAAGTCCGAATGAACAAGCTCAAGAGGATTTGATGCCTTCCAAGCTTTCCCAATCAGAAAAGAATTTCTTTGATATTTTCCGAGTGCGCATCCTTCACAAACTTGGTTTGTGTGATTAATATTTGTCATGCCTCTCACCATGTGATTTTTCACATAAGAGTCAAAGAACTAAAACTCAAGTGGCAATACCGAAGATGTCATAGTCATGATTTGCCTTGGATGATGGAATTGAAGCAAAGAAGAACTTCATTTTGAAACTTAGGCAAAAACATCTTGTTTGGAGTCATCTTTACTTTGGCAATGAGAGCATTGTTCATATCCTTGATTTCACATGCATCTCCTTTAAAATAAATATTGTGTCCTTTTAAAAAGAGTTGTTCAATACTTAAAAGATTGTGCTTGAGGCCGGGTACATAGAAAATATTTGAGATGCGTTTGATGCCTTTCTTTGATTAAACAAGAATATCATCTCTTCCCTCTACGAAAAGTCGTTTATCATCGTCGGTCCTTGCTTCATTTTGAATAGATTCATCCAAAGTGACAAATACGCTTTTATTTCCCATCATGTGGTTACTACAACCACTATCAAGATGCCAATCTTCATTGAATGCAACTTCTTGAACATTGCAAGCAAGAAAGAGAGTGTCATCTTCCTTACTTTGATTGTTCTCTTGAATAAAATTTGATTCATTTTTTTCTTCTTCCACCAACCTTTTTCTACAAAATTTTATGGTGTGACAATATTTTTGACAATGATAACATTGAACATTAGAAAGAGAAGATCAGCATCTTCCTCTTCCCCTTCCTCTTGATGATGAAGATGACTCATCTTCATCTCTTTCTTTTGCTTGATATCTTCCTCTATTATGCCTTCCTTGCCCGCGATTAGAATGTCTTCCTCTTCCACCTCTAGAACTTTCCTTAAAGAAAATTTGAGTTTGAAAAGCTTGCTCTAGAGGAGAAGAATCAAATTGCTTCATGCGAAGTTCATGGGATTAAAGCGATCCTAACAAACTTTCCAATGACAAAGTAGATAAATCCTTAGATTCTTCAATTGCAACAATAATATATTCAAACTTACGAGTCAAGCTTTTAAGAATTTTTTCTATAATTCTTTGATCTTGAAGATTTTCACCATTAATCCTTAATTGATTAACGAGAGAAATTACCCGATTGAAAAAATCTTCAACCTCTTTTGAATCCTTCATTCTTATAGACTCAAACTCACTTTGAAGAGTTTGGAGCCACACCAATTTGACTTTACCTTCGCCTTTGTATGAAATATTGACAGTATCCCATGCTTACTTTACCGATGATACCGATGAAATTCTTTCAAAAATAACTTCATCCACAGCTTGATAGATGAAGACCAAAGCCTTCTTATCCTTCCTATGATTTTCTTTCAACTCATTGAATTGAGCTTGTGTGAGAGCCACTTGATCCTCCGGTTCTACATATCCGGTCTCAATAATATCCGACAAATCTTGAGACCCATATAAGACATTCATTTGAATACTCCATTGATTGTAGTTCTTATCGGTAAAATGAGGAAGTTGAGGTTGCAACATATTGGAAGCCATGAATCTCAAGCTCTGATACCACTTTGTTGGATTACACCAACTAGGTTTGGAAGAAGATGATACTCTAAAGAGAAGAAAGTTGTTCTCTTGTGTAGAAAAATATCAAAAATGAAGACTAAAGTAATATACTACTTAGAACCTTTCAAATTTCATTCATATGACTTATAAAATAAAAATACATGAGTGATAAAAATAACTCAAAATATAAAATCGGGAATAAATAAACATATACTTCCAAAGCAACTACCTAGCCTAGAAAAAAATAGAAAATTACATTCTCAAAGTATATTTCATATTCTCAAGACCTCACATTAAATACACCAATTTCCTATGACAAAATAAGAGTTCCAAGATTGACCAATATAATTGCAAATGGGCTAATGACCCAAAAGACAAAATGGGCTAGATGGGCCGGTCTAGCTTATAATTCTAACAAATTGTAGTTACCGGTACCCTTTTTACTTTTATAGTTACATATTTTGAGCCTAGAAGGCGGCGAAGATTGTGCTTCACTTGAGATTTGGATGGAGGAAATTACTTTTTCACTTTGGGCAGCAGTAATTGCAACTAGAGGATTCGGTCTCTGCAACTTGGGTTTTTATATGTAAAAACTATGGACTTCCTTGAAACAGATGATGGAATTGGTTTTCTCCCCAATGTTCTATAGAACTTATATTGGTATCATAGTTTGCCTATCAAATTGTTAGATGCTAGTTTTGTTAGTTTTAATGGTTGAGATGTCACTTGTACAACCCCTAGGGTGTGCATGATATATACCATATAAGAACCATATTAGGGTTACCTATAAATATTAGGGTTAATTGCTTCATGCCTTGCATAAATTTAAAAAGTTCTGGAGGTGGGGGGATCCAAACCTTCAACCTCTACTTTAAGAACTAGTATGAGACTAATTTGGACCAACTTTGCTAATAGCAAGTTGTTGTAGAATGTTTCAATATAAAATGATATATATTGAACATTTGCAGCCTCTTTTTTTGGGCTGTTTTGAGGCTTTTTTTTTGTATATTGATCTGTTCTCTTTTGTAAGATATGAGTCGTTAGATAGTTAATTCTCTCACTGAATTACTTTCTGACAAAATATAATATATTTTAGTGATTTGAATATTCTAATTTGATCGATCAAACATACGCACTAGCGCAATTTTCATAACTGTAATAGTTTGGCTTTCTTTTTTGTTTTCACAATAACTCCCTCATTACTTATGGGATTTAGGCCCATAAGTAGTCGATTTTAATCTACTCGATGGGATTTACTGATTGGACCAGTCTAATTTCTTTTGACGGTTTGATCCGCCGAGAAATTTGTGAATATTATTCATAATATGCAATTGTGATATTTAATTATTGTTAGCATCAATGATTAAAAATTTAATTATTTTATTCTATTAAGAGATGTAGATGAATGATCATTTACAGTTAATTGGTTGTGGGTTTATGCACATCGTTATTTTTTTGAGTATGATATGCATCCTAGGATGTTTTATTAATTTATCAAATTATATTAGATCGAGTCCATGTATTTTTCAGTTTGTAAATTGATGAATACATGTATACGGGCTCGAGTTGCAAAAGAATAGTTTTAGGGCTTAAACTATATATCCACATGGGAACTATTCATGAGCTCAAGTCATTTTAAGATTACTCGATAATGCAACTTTGTGTTCGTGATTATTTTATCTTATTATTTATGTGAGATGTAAATAGTTAACTTGTTTATCTTGATAATCATCGATGATCCTATTGAAATCATCTTACGTAATTCACCCACCATAGATTTGGATACACACCTAGATGAGGAAGTTATATTTTTCATTAGGACTATTAATGATGATATACTCTACAGTTTTGTGATTAATCTTGATTATTTTTGTAACGCCCAAGCGGGTATGTGATACTTTCTGACCGATCTAATAACTGTCAAAGTTATCTCAATATCGAGAAATCCCTTTGACATTTTAGAGAATACTGATGGATACTGATGGAGATTGCACATAAAATGTAATGTTGTTGTCCAATAATTAATACATTTTTTTTCTTGAAACAGTAGTCAAAATGGCTGCTAAATCCCTATTTGCTGGCCTGATTAAGACTGAAAAGTTAGATGACAACAATTACGCTGATTGGTCTCATCTAATAAGAATCCCCCTGGATGAGAAGGATATCCAATATGCCATAGAAGAAATTATGGACGAGTCCAATGAGGATGCACCCATTGTGGCTATGAAAGCTACAAATGAGAAATACCAAAAATGGCATAAACATAATCACACAGCTCGGAACCTTATCCTTCTGAGTCTTCACAAAGAACTCTTTCCTACCTTGAAGGAGTTATGGGACGCACTTTACGAGGCGTATGCTAAACAATCTGACGCAAAGATTCATGCTATGGAAATGAAATTTCAAGCATATCGTATGTCTCAGGGTGTATAATTAAAGACCACATTCGTAAGATGAATTAGACGATAGCTGACCTTATGAGTGCGGGGAGTAACTTGAGTGAAAACGAGAAAATCAATACCACATTAGGCTCCTTACCCCCTTCTTAGAATCTTACTAAAAAAAATCTCAATCACAATGAGTCCATCAAAACCTTCAAAGATTTATGTCGTCACCTGGAGCATGAGATAGAAATGAACATAATTTTACGTAAAGCTCCTCTCATCCATTACACAGAGGATAAAAAATGCAGAGCTTCCGCTGGCAAATTTTGAATTCAAAAGAATTTGAAACCTTGAATGGATAAGAAGAAAGACGATACCGATCCACCTCCATCTACTAAAGTAAAACCTAAGAATCGTCCTCATCGCAAGAAAAAGTCTCGTGATCAGATTAAGTGTTTCATCTGCACTGAGGCCAGTCATTATGCCAGAAAGTGCAAGATAAGGAAAGATATTGCAAAGGTTGTATCTATCCCTTGTCCTCATGGTTATTCCTTTGTTTGTTCCGAAATTCTTATAGCTGATACTTTATTTTTTCAATGGACTGTAGACTCTGGAGCAACCAAACATATCACGAGGGACTCCATAGGATTTTCTATCTTGCATCCCGTTGTTGTTGGTAGCTACAAAGTTTATATGATAAATAACTCGTCTTAAGATGTCCTCGGAGTTGGTGCATACCACCTTCCGACGCATATTGGACAAATGTTGGTTCTTCAAGACACTTTATATGCTCTAGGGATGAGAAGAAACTTAATATATGTTTCTTATTTAGTTAGAGATGATTTTGATATTAGATTTTATCATTCTAGAGTGTCTTTTCGTAAAAATAATATTTAATTTGATTAGGGCAATTTAGTTGGGGACCTCTTTGCTTTAGACATTATTGATTCATCTATTATTAATTCTTCAACTTTATTTCCTATTGCTGTCTTATCTAATGCCTTTATGACTTCTGAATCTCTTAAATGACTCGCTAGATTAGGTCACATTGGTCGAGATCGAATGGTTAGATTGGCCAAAGAAGGCCTTTGGGTTTCTTAATTAAACTTGATTTGCCCACTTGCGAGTACTGTATAACTGGTAAGGCCTTTAGAAAATCTTTTCCAAAGGCCACCAGATCTCATGGTCTTCTTCAAATTGTGCATACAAATATATGTGGACCTTTTAATATACACACAAAAAATCGATGGCAATACTTTATAACTTTCATTAGTGATTTTTCTCGGTATGGGCTTGTATTTCTTATATCACAGAAGTCTGATGCACTTGTGTGTTTTCAAAATATAAAACTAAAATTGAAAATCAATTAGACCGTAAAATTAAAGTGCTTAGATCAGATATAGGTGATGAATACACTTCTGAAAATTTTAAACTATTTTGGAAAAGTGTTGGCATCCTTATGCAGTTCACCATGGCCTATACTCACAATAGAATGGCTTGACTAAGAGAAGGAATAAAACTCTTCTTGACATGGTCAGATCGATGATGGCACATGCTAATCTCTCTACGAGCTTTTGGGTTGACCTGTTACTAACGGTCATCTATGTCTTGAATAGTGTCCCTTCTAAGTCGGTTCCAAAATCTCCGTATGACCTTTGGACAGGAAGGCCACCTTCTCTAGGTAATCTATGCCGTAGGGGATCTCTAGGCCATGTATTGATCCATGCGCCCAATCGAAGAAAATTAGATGGTTGAACCGTCGAGTGTATTTTTGTACGTTATCCAAATAATTCAAAGGATTATATCCTAGTCTATGAAGAACGTGTAAGTTTAATTGAGGTCGAATATCGTGATGTTACCTTTATAGAGGATAAATATCCCACTAAGAAGAGTCTCAGGATCGATACTGAGTTATATGAATTGTCGAACGCAACTCATGATAGTGGGAGCTCATCTAAAATTAATGAGAATGCCCATGTTGATCTCATAAATAGTGGGAGCATTCTTCAAGATGATCCTGAGGTTCGAAGGAGTACACGTGATAGAATTCCTCGCAAATTTTTTGAGATTGAAGGGGAATTATTCTTATGTGTAGCCATGGACGATAATGAACTTGAAATTTATCAGCATGCCATGACTTCTTCTAATTGCGGTAATTGGGTAATTGCAATGAATGAAGAAATAGAATCTATGAGGAAGAACCTTATCTGGGAGCTTATTGATTTACCTCCTGGTCGTAAAGTCATTGAGAATAAATGTGTCTTTAAATTAAGAGGAATGCAGATGATTTTATAGATAAATTTAAGGCCCGTTTAGTCGCTAAAGGATTCACGCAAATTAAGGGAATTGATTATGATGAAACTTTCTCCCTTGTGTCTTGATTTCTTTCAATTTGAATGATCTTATCTTTGGTTGCATGCATGGACTTAGAACTCCATCACATGGATATTAAGACCGCTTTCCTAAATGGTGATCTAGAGAAAGTGATTTTTATGCAACAACCCATTGATTTTACCGAGAAGGGTAAGACTCCTAAAGTTTGTAGACTTTTAAAGTCTCTTTATGGGTTAAAGCACTGGTACATGCAATTTTATATGATCGTTATCTTGTTGGGCTTCCTTATGAGTGAGGAAGACATCTGTGCATATATTAAATGGTCTGGTAGACATTTAATCATTTTGTCATTATATGTCGATGACATCCTTTTAATTGGTAATGATAAGTGTTTACTTGCTTCTATCAAAGAATGGTTGTCCTCTAACTTTGAGATGAAAGGCTTAGGTGAGGCCAATTTTATTTTGAATATTAAAATCGTTAGGAATTATTCTAAAATGTTCTTAGGTCTTTCTTAGACTTCTTACATAGAAAGAATCCTTGAGCGTTTTTGCATGAGTAATTTCAAACCGATAGAGACTCTAATGAATAAATATGCGAAGTTGAGGAAAGATATGTGTTCCAAAACAGATGCTGAGAAATTGGCTATGTCTATTGTCTCTTATGCTAGTGCTGTTGGTAGTCTCATATATTTCATGCGGTGCACACATCCTGATATCTGTTATGTAGTTGGATTGGTCAGTCGTTAACAGAGTAACACAGACCAATTATATTGGCATGTTGTCAAACAAATCTTTTGATATCTTAGAGGCACTAAGGATTTGTTATTATGGTATGGAGGCACTGATTTGAGAGTGAACGCATACTCTGATATTGCTTATGGAGATGATCTTGATGAAGGAAAGTGTACCTTTGGCTTCATATTTTTAATGGCAGGTAGATCTATTTTAAAGAGTAGCAACAAACGAGCGTGTAACACTACAAAGGTTTGGGTGTTATTCTTCATGCCCAAGACCCACTTTCTCTTAGGATGGACAACAAATATGCCTTTGATTTAGTGAAAGATCCCAAATTCTATAAGAAATCGAAGCACATCGAAATCAAGTATCATTACATCAGCAACTTTGTTAGGGACAAGCAGGTCATACTCTATCAACTTTCTTTCAGAGAAATGTTGGCAAATTCTATGATAAAACCCATTACGAGAGGCATCTATGAGATACATGTTAGGTATATGAGTTTATGTAGACTTTGAGTTAGTAGACTCAAAGATGTGCAGGTGTCAGTGGGAGTTATAGTTCCATTACTATTTCATAATTTTCTTTTATACATGGTTGTTATTTATTGGACACCGACATCACTTTATGATTGTGTTTTATTTTTTGTTACATTACATTTTAATTGTTTATGCGCAATGTGGATAATTTATTATCATCATTAATATTTATATATACTTATGTTGATCATTGTGTCATTGCGCGAGTAGATGCGATCGCCTCCACGTGGGAAAAAAATGATCTTTCGTCAGTAGGCCACTTCCCCCTCGCGCAGGCTAATCGCCAGTTTAGAGTAGCAGAAAGTGAAAGGTTATACAAGTAAGTGATAATCACCTCCAAATGACTCCATACGGGAGTAACAGCTGTTAACCACCATTGCACATGGGTGTAAGCTGCATTTGGGGATGAGACCTAGAGTCGAATGATGCATTCATAGGTGTATCTAGTGATGACATCATGGCTTGAATGAGAACCATGCTAGTGTTGCTGATAGATATCAGTTAGCCTGCGTATTGTAGAATTGACGAGCACTTGTTGAGTTCAGTTTGTCTACTTTACGGTTTGGATGAGCGACCACGTGTTCGGAGTATCGAGTGCTCCTGGACTTCCTTATCTATTGTTGCTTAATTCGATCTAATCAGTGCATATATAGTGCGAGCTACCAGTCTTATAGGTGACTCTCGTGTCGTTAGCTACCCACCTTTATATATATGAGGATTAGATTTGGGTGTTGCTACTTTAGTGTATAATGACAATAATTGTAACCAATCTGATCGGGTGCATGTACTACTAGGACAGCGACTTAGTCAAAATCTAAACTACTTAGTTGCATGGAAAAGTTTCTTGACATCAACACCAGACTCCTAGGGCCAATGATGCACATTTGCAAGATTTATCTGTCGACATCATAAATTATAAAAGATTTAAATGATAATTTTTTTTTGAAAGTGTATGTATTTATTAAATATTTTATTTTCAAAATGAATTTGAAGAAACTGTTTCAAAATTCTTATGTTAAGTTAAATAAGTACATATAGTATGAGATTGAGATTTTAGATCGAAAGTCGTATATTCCAGTGTGGTCATGCGGACTAAAGTAGGCGTAGGAAAGTTTGGGTGATGACACTAAAAAGATAGCAACTTAGTGAACGCACAATTTTGTGAGAGATATGCGATATTAGTTGGTCCCACTCCATAGGACCTTTATTCTATAAGGACTATCACAATTCTATTTTTGGACTCTAGATAATTTGTTAATCATGACACTACTCACTACGGAGTTGAGTGGGAGATGTTGGTTTGAATGGCTGAGATGCCACTTGTACAACTCCTAGGGTGTGTGACATACACCGTATAAGAGCCATATTAGGGTTACCGTTAAATATATGACTTTAGAGATTGTAACTTACGGATGTGAAAAAACTCTTTTTTTACAAGTTCTCTCTTCTTCTCTAAGCCTAAACCCTAGAGTGGTGATTATCCTTCTACAGTGCCATCAATCACCGTCGGATCCACATGGTGTGAAGATAACATCGTCTTCTCTAATAGTTGACCGGTCGGATCAACGAGCATTAAATTATCTTGGCTTTTCTTAGAATGTGTAGAATTAATCGCGATCCATCCATTGCTTCCACACGCTTAGCGATCTCAAATCCAAACAAATTCCATGTTGAACACATCCCAAAAATGACTCTGAAGCCTACCATGAGAAGGGGTCATTGCACACATAGTGGAATCGAGATCTGACCATCTATGGGAGGAAGGTGGTCTTGGCATTCGTAATCTTGATGATTGGAATCATGCGGGGATGGCGAAACTTTTTTGGTCAATTGTTCAAAATGATTCTCTATGGGCCAAAGCTATGAGGACTAAGTATGTGGGGAGACAAAGCATATGAAATTGTTCTTTGCCTAGGGATCCTTCATGGGCGTGGAGGGGCATCCTGGCAGCCAGGGAAGATGTCTTAAGCAATTGTCGGAATATTCTGGGGAATGGGAATACTACTAGCTTTTGGTTTGATCCATAGGTGAATGGCAGATCCTTTATTCCTACTTATAGCAGAAGACTACTAATCCATTTAGGTCTTAATGAAAACACAATGGTTAATAATGTGGTCCTTGATGGCGTGTGGAATTTGTCAATTCTATCTACTAGTCGATTGGAAGAAGCGTTGAATGCAGTTCGATCTATTGCGCTGCCAAATTCGGATGAACATGATCGGTGGGCCTGGGATCCTTCAAGTGATGGGACATTTTCTCTTCGCTTTGCATGGAATGCTCTTAGAACCAAAGGAGTGGTGGTTGATTGGAAAGGATTCATATGGAATTCGGGCAATATTCCAAAGTACTCTTTTTGTGCATGGCAAGCGGTAAACTTTAAGTTCCTGACAATGGACAATCTTTGCAAAAGAGGTATTAGTATTCCATCTAGATGTGTTTTATGTTGGGCAGATTCGGAGGACACTGAGCATTTATTTTTTGGATATGGCCTTTTTCAATAGATATGGAGATCCATTAGATTCAGGCTCGAGATCAAAAACACCAATAAACTGCCCTTGCTTGAAGAATTGAAGAGATGCATGGCGAAGGCTAAAGGGAAGAAAATAAAGGATCATCTAATTCGCAATGCTTTTTGCATTACCATTGCTTTCATTTTGGCGAGAGCGAAATGAGCGGATATTTAATAATGTGATTAATCCAAAAAAGACGATATTGCACAATATCATTAGAGAGGTCTATTTTTGAGTGGGGTCGTTGAAGAATTTAGAAGAAGTTGATTGTGTTGAGACGATACGGAATTTGTACTGATGTGAATTTGGAGATTATTAGGGGTGATGGCGATGCCGATGCTCCTTTGATCTCTAGATTTGATTTGAAATTTATGTAATTTGTTACTTCCTTTTTTATTACAATGGGTGAGGACTCACCAACCTTAAGCTTACCTATAAAAAAAAAAAGATCTGACCATCTAATGGGTCATAAATGATCTAAAGACCAGCTTTGTTGAAGATTGGGTAGAACAAGGATATTCCTCTACGGCTGCAAATACCTATGCTCTTGCAGTTTTGAGGATAATTATTAGCCAAACGGCTGAAAAGAAAAATTATACAAGCATTCGTTTCTTATAGAAAAAAACATTTCCTTTAGAGTATTTTTTAACGTGCGCATGGAAGTGAAAAGAAAAATAAAAACTTTGCTACGAATTTCGTCAAACAAGACATAAGAGTAAGAAATTATGTATAATTTCGTACTGTGCTCTTTTTTCCTCTTTGACTTACACATGAGGTGTAGGTTAAAGTTTCAATCTCTTGGATTGATTGATAATTTTCTTATTTACCATATCCATGTGGTTGGCTCTCTGATCTTACGAGTTAGCAATATTGAATTATGACATGAATGAATAGATATTTTCATTGCCTTTGTGGCATATTATTTGTAAAATAAAGATCACTTGGGGTTATGGGGGTGAACCAAACTCTCGTGCAAAGGCATTTGGTTCAGAGCTCTGGGTTGAGGGGTCTTATAAATGGCCAAAGAATCCAGGCCTAATCACTTCTGTTTGTTTTTTGGGAGAAAGGCTATGCTAGCGGTGGTGGAATGAGCAGTGCCTCTATAAGGCCTGACACAGTGCATTATGCCTCATAAAAATTAAACACATCCTACCATGTTATTGATGAAATTCTGATTGTTCATAAACATATTGAATTCTAATATATGAGTGCTCCCAATACTATACAAATGGTTGGTTCATGTTTAGATTGGGCTGAACAATTCCAATATTGGACTCCCCCAACTGGCTCATGAGATAATATTGAGCTTCCTTTATTCATGCAAAAAAAATAAGGATCCTTGATCTTGATTAGTTACACAAAAGAGAAGTTGTATAATATCATTACTCAGATGCTTATGGATCCCCAGAAGTTATAATTGAATTCATGCAAATGTCTTAGATTTTTTGTGCACATGCAAATGAATTTAATTCAACAATGATACCTTTGTTACTTTTAAAATGGGTTTTTTGCAAATACCCCCTATGTTATGCTTAAATTGTATAAAACCCCCTGAGTTATGCCTATTTACACTTGCCCCCCTACTTTTATGTTTCTTTTATAAATAGTCCCCTGCCGTTAAATGACAGTTAACTAGGCGTCATTTTTTCAATTAAATGACTTATTTGCCCTTAACATTATATACAAAATGACCATTTTATTTTTCCCAACTTTGACTGCATTTTAAATGATGGAAAAGTATCGGATCTTGCCCAAATTTTTTTGTGGAATATGATTGATCTCCTATAAGTTGCCGTGTTACCTGATTTTCGATTTGGATGTCCATGACGCTCGCTTGACTGGTGGGTAGCATTAAAATGCTACCCCCATTTGTACCATCCCGACCCTACCATCGTTACGAACCAACTGGGTATCATGGACATCCAAATTGAAAATCAGGTAACAAGGCAACTTAGAGGAGATCAATCATATTCCACCCAAAAAATTTGGCCAGGATCTAATGTTTATCCACCGTTTAAAATGCGGTCAAAATTGAGAAAAATATAATAGCTATTTTATATATAATATTAAGTAAGGGCAAATGCATCATTTAATTGAAGAAATGACGCTTAGTTAACTGCCACTTAATGGCAGGGGGGTATTTGTAAAGGAAACATAAAAGTAGGGGGTGTAGTGTAAATAGATATAACTCAAGGGGTTTTATGCAATTTCAGCATAACATAGGGGGTATTTGCAAAAAAACCTTCTAAAATTTTGTTAACAAGTTCGAAATTCATCAATCAAGTTAAGATGTTGTTTAAAATTGTCTTTATTTTCCTTCATTCATGTCATTATTATAACTTCAAGGATGGCCAGTTTGGAGAACATGAAAAATGTAAAGGGTCATAACAGTCTTAAAATAGCTAAAATAGGTAGCTGGTTGATGTAATTAAAAGGTTACTGGAAAAGTGTTAAGTATTGAAAAGTGTTAATATTTGACCCCATAAACCTATAAATTTTTATCCGATGAAGGTCATTTGACAATATTTTTGTAGAGTTTAGTGTTTTACATGTCTTGAGAGAAGTTAGATGCAAAAGTGGCTAAAGGTGAAAGTTACCTAGATCAAAAGCTTAGAAAAACTTGACATCAGAGTGATCTAGGACCATTCAGAACTTAATCCGATTTAAATCTCAATTTTGGCCCCTAAGACATTTGACTCATGAGTAGGCTATTTTAGACAAAGTTGTAAAACATTTTATTATCTTTCCAATGCCTTTAAAATTGTGACAATCTGAATTCGAAATCAAAAGTTATGATCAAAATACGGAAGTCGTGTCTACTAAGCTCATCGGACAACCCCGAAAATGCTAATGGGCCGAAATTGGGCTTGTTTTAAACGAAGTTTAATCCTTTTGTAGCCTTAATTTGTCATGGCTTGTATATATATTCCCTTAAGGATTTTTGTAAAGGAGTTTTTATTTTTATATTTGAGAAGAGAGTCTTCTTTTTTGTATTTGAGAAGAGAAAAAGTTAGGGTTTAAAAGAAGAATCAAGATCCTAGAAGGTTATTATTCTGAAATTTCAAATTTATTTAATTGAATATGACTTTCTACACTTTTCAGGTTTTTCTTGCTTGTTCTTTTATTATGTCTGGTTAAATTTCTTGTGTATTGGGATCTAATGATCTCCATCTAAGGATGCATTCATATATTATATAAATCTATAGCTTTATATTGAACTACTTTATGATTAATATGGAATGTCCGTTCTTGCATATTTAGATCGAGATTATGGATCCCATATATGAGATGTAGTCATGCTTCTCTCATGATTTTAGGTCCGTAATCTGAGATCAGTGCTTGAATTTTATTGGTTGAAGTCAATTCGGATATTCATTGTGATATGATCCCTATTAGATACATCGAATGATTCTAACTGGATTCTTTAAGGCCAGGTACGTAGGGTACGTAGAACGTACTTTTGCCTTTAATATTAAGATCTTCATCTCCATATTCACCGCAGTTATTGATTGGTTTCACATAATTTCATAGATTGGTTAGTCCAACCCTGATTTATATGTTTATATAATACTATGAATATATAATTTTAGATGGACGGAATTAGTATCCCAATACCGTTTATTATCATCGAATCATTTATTTGTTTAATTAGTTGAAATTCTAGATATTGATTTGTGGGTAGATTTAGATTAATACTAATTGGACATCTCTTTTAGGTTGTTGTATTTTCTTTAATTAGTTCAACACCATCCCTGAATCGTTTTCTCCATAACTATATTGCAGATTGATTCGTATGCTTGAGAGTAACATTGTAAAATCCACAACAAAAATCTTATATTGCTTTGAAGAGAACACCTGTTTATGCTTGGATGGGCATAAAAGTGCTGAGTTAACTCACAGCAGTTCTCTTCTTCATGGAGTGAAAAAAACAAGAATAAAAGGGAATAAAAAGTGGGGTCTCTGGTGTAGAAAATACAATAGAAAAATTTATGGAATCCATCTCCAATCTTATCTGGATTTGCGTAGGCGAGAAGGCTCGAATTCGGAACGGGAAGTGTAGATTTCCCCTAGTGATACTTCTCAAAAATGCCTATCAATCTTATTTCTGGCTTTAGCTTGATCATATTTAATTTTTTAGTAATTCAATATTTTCTAGTTTTGTAATTTCATTTTAAACTCACTTTTTCTTATTAGAAACATTTCTCGATTTTTTCAGAGTTCCTTTATGCGTTTTCTTTATTCAACTTTCATTTGATCAACGTATACACGAACTCCACGAACCAATTCGGAATGGTCAATCTCCTTCTTCTAAAGGACTCTATTCTTCTACTGCTTAAGCTACTAGCTCGAATAAAGCCCCTATTTAATTACTCCTTCTAACTTATCACTAAGACACCTGGACATAAGCTTCCAATAAGTCAAATCCGACTTATCTAAACTTGCCAACCACAATGACATAAACTTAATCAAAACATATATAATTTGTTTTAAGTGTGCGGGGCACGTGAAGACTAATTGGCACGTAACACAGAGAGCGTGACATAGTAGAAAATAGTTATAATTCATAGAATAAACTGTTGTCCATAGAATTTGATTTTTCTTTTAATAAAATTAAGTTCACTTCGATACAAGTTTGTTTTGTTGAATAAGATTTAATCCCAACGCACATATTAAACAATGTGCTCATTATTGGAAATTGATCTATTGAGTTTGGGAAATCAATCGATTGACTTCTAGGCGGATTCAAATCCGCAGGTTTTAATACTTACCAAGTTTAGAAGATTTGTGAGTTTTGTTTCCAAAAGAGTTTGGAGCCTATTTGCAGAAGATAGAAGTTCCATGCATTGTTGGAGAAAGTTTTCATGAGAGAAAATCGAGAGAATACTTCAAGAGAGAAAAAAATTGAAGAAAAGCTTGGAGATTGAAGATCCAATTGAAGTCGTTCTTATGTCGGGATCGTTATTATATTCTGGCATATCTCTTCTCTGTTATTTAAAAGACTGCGTCCTTATTTTTAAAGCGTGTTGGCTGTATAAAATCGTGTTTGATCTTGATTGAGAATGCACTAGAGAGAAGAGAGTGTGTGCATTGTAAACTTTCATAAATAGTGCATATACTCTCGTGGACGTAACCCTCGAGTGGGTGAATCACGTAAATCTTTGAGTTGTATATGTAATTGTTTCATTGCCTGAATCTTCTTATTTTTTCATATTCATCGCAATCGGGAGCTCGTTAGTGTGGGTAGAATTCCTAACAAGTGATATCAAAGCTAATGTCTTTGCTAGAAGGTCGCTTCATTATAAGTTCTCTTTGCTTGAAATTCGCTTGGATGATCTGGAAAACTTTTCTAATTAAATGAAAAGCTATTGGTTATTGCAAATCAATTATTTAGAAAAATTATATTATTATTAGAATATTTTTGAAAAAAAATTTAAGTATTTTTCTTCAACTCCTACAATTTCTTCATATCATGATAGTAAGAAGGTGTTTTTAAGATGTCGCTGGCTATGCGTACGAAAATAGCATCTTTTAGGTTTCTTTATTCCCTATATTCTTCCCTTTATCATATTTTAACCTTAAAAATTCAGTGCTTAAAGCTTGAAAAGTGATGAAATAGTACCCTTTTGAAAGATTTTCAGTACAAGATTCCCCGCAGATTTTCAGTACAAGCTTGAAAAGTGACCATAACCAACCTTCTGGCTAACGGTCCATGACAGATCCAACCCAAAAAACTGACCTGACCCGGTTTACCTATATTTATATCGGGAAAATTTCAAAAAAATCCTTAAACTTTAACCCTAATATCTCTAACACACCTAAACTATTGTTCCTATCAAACGAGCACCTGAAGATAACATAAGTTCATCAACTAAACTCCTACCGTCAACTCCCGTTAATATACGAACAGAAAACGCTGAATTGACAATCAAATTAGTACCCGAAAAAATCATAAGTTTATCAACTAGACCCTTGCCGTCAACTCCCGTCAACGTTTTCTGTTCGCATAATAATGAGAGTTGACAGTAGGAGTTTAGTTGATTAACTTATGAAATTTCAGGGTGCTCGTTTGATAGGAGTAATAGTTTAGGTGTGTTAGAAATATTGGGGTCAAAGTTCAGGTGCTTATTTGGAATTTTCTTATTTATATCTGATTGTGAACTTTCAGTGTAATTTTGTGACCAGAAACGGTTATTAGAGCAAGTAGTGGTGGTGGTGAGAGTTAATCACCCAAAGGACATTTAAAGCTTAAACGGGGCATGGGCGTATAACAGCTAGCATAAGAGAAAGTTTAAGAACGCATTAAAAAGCTAGCATTGCTACCATACAAGGGCCATTTCTCTAGCCATTGTTTACTCTCTCTGAACGCGTGCGTTGGTTATGAAAGCAGCATGGAAACCATAAGGCACCCTTTGGGGTAAGGCTATTTTGGCCACTGGTCCCTCTGTAAACGTCTTTGCATCTATTATGTAAACCTGGGACACACAAGGGAGACAATGAGAAATCATAGTGACAAAATACTTAACAATTATTGAAACAAGAAAAAATACAGCGAATCAAGTGTACGCCTAATGAATCGGTGAATATTCGGCTAATTCGTCTCCTTGCCGAATATTCACTGAATTTTACGATTATTATTATTATTATAATATTTCTCTTTTAAGTTATATATCTATCTCTCTCTTTCCTTCTCAATTTTGTTATGTAATCTTTAGATGTTTCTTTTATTGAAGGCTTTATCTAGTTGCACTTGACAATTTACCTCATCTGTTCATAATTCCAGAATCAATGATCATGCATATTAATGAATCATGCTTATTTTGTGCTTTTGTTCGATAAAATTATTACTTCTAACTTGAAATATATTTTGATATATTTTTATTTTTATTTTCCACAATTTTACCGAATTAGACCCCAATTGGAGAGAGAGAGAGAGAGAGAGAGAGAGAGAGAGAGAGAGAGAGAGAGAGAGAGTCACATAGGAAACATTGGTTTTCTCATCATGAACATAACTAACGACCCAGCCATCATCTTCATCAATCCCGCCTGGTTTGGCAGCAAACTGAAGCCCAGAACAGAAGTGCCCATCTTCTAATATATGATACTCAACCCGTATAAATCCTTCGTCTCCCTATTAAAAAATTTGTCTAAATTAAACCAATTTTCAAAAAAACAAAAAAAAATGTAGAAATTTGTAAATAGCCAAGTTTCTGATATTTACCCACCTTGTCGCGTTCATCAAAGCATAGCTTCGCAAACATTTTGTATATAGACATTCCTGCATTGGTAAAAAAAATAATTTAACAAATAGACTAAAAGAATGGGTTTATATATATATATATATATATATATATATATATATATATATATATATATATATATATATATATATATATATATATATATGTGTGTGTGTGTGTATGTGTGTGTGTGTGTGTAATGTAGAATTCCATGGGCCTAACTCAACCTCAAAAAAAAATGTAAGGTGAGGAGTGCCCATATATATAGCCCAAGACCTCCAAGCCCACAAGCAATGTAGGACTAGTCTAACACGTCCCCGTACGTGTTGGCAGGATTGTACCAAGTCAAATCACGTGGACAATTGAATTGGGTGACGTGATGCCTGCTCTGGTTCCATGTAGAATTCCATGGGCCTAATTTAACCTCACAAAACCGGTTTATAAGGTGAGGAGTGCTACATAGCCCAAGACCTCCAAGCCTACAAGCAATGTGGGACTATTCTAACATGTATATATACACACACACGTGTGTGTGTGTGTGAGCGCATTTGATAACCCGGATGTTTGGGCCAATTAGAGCACCCGACTGATCACAGGGGCACATGCGCACCCCAAGTTAGCATATGCCAGGTCATTGTGGGATATAAATCTCTAGGGTGGCCTCAAGGAGGGGTCTCGAACTCAGGTTTCCCACTTCGTAAGGACTCCTTACTAAGGAAGGTAACTGGCCATCACGCCAAACCTTTGAGGTAGATAATGTTCATAAAGGCAATTGAATTACCACTGTTGGAGCTTGTGACTGAATCGATAACCTGGGTATACGCGTACTGGTTTTTAAGACCCATGAAGTTGTTATTGATTGCCGGAAAATCCATGGCAAACTGTGTTCCTACTAGATATCCTTCTCTTACTGCATAGGTTTTCATGTTCAATCTCCACTCGTATGGTCGAGAAAATAGAACTCCATCAATGGAAGGATTGAAACCTTCTGAATCACTAGAAGCATACGGAAATGCTCTTTTGTACCATTGGAGTTTGTCGTCTTTGTAATTTGGTCCTGGTATGATGGACCCGTTTGTTTGGCATGCTCTTACCACAATCTGTTTCATCAATTACCCATCAAATGAATTTAAATTCTCATTAGATTTCATTATATATTAATCTCGTGAATCGTGATAAGCTTCGTATGATGTGAGCTGAATATGTTGAAATCACCTCATCTCCATCTTCAAAGGAGTTTATGATATGGAATGAGCAATGGGGCCTTACGGTAAACCATTTAATCGATTCAGCATCTCCATAACGCGGCATCACCCCAATTTTAGCCCCTTCATCTCGTTCGTACTCGATAAGCCTGCACTTTCACAGGATCAAATTTAGAAATTCGTCTCCATTGAAGTAATTGTTTGAGGCTGCAGTTGGGGAGGGTGCTCACATTTTACCAGCCAGAAGTCTCCCCAAACCCGTCCCAAGTGGGTAGTCCATGATAACATTGTAGCTAAAAGCCATTTTCAAAAGCACAAGGAGCAGTAAGCTAACTGAGCAACCATAGGCCTTGCCATCACAACTAGTAAATCACAAAAAATGAGAAAAAATAAAGATTTATGGGTACTATTTCCTTTGTTGATCTTGGAACACAGTTCACAGTTTTCATTTGGCATTCAATTTTAATCTTCAATAATGAGTGAAGTTTAAAATTCACTCCCAAAGTTGGTGTTCTTGTATCCAATTTTGTGAGAAGTTGAAGAAGCCATACTTCTCTGTTACAGCCAATTCATGAAGTAGGGTGCATCTTAACTTGAGATCAACCTTATGGATCATTTTCTTCCCGTCCGCTAGAAAAAATATACAAAAATGTAGTGTTAGTGCATTTAGTTTAGTTGATTTCGTTACGGTGACTAGAAAAGTTTACAAAAAAAGTCTTAATCCTTTGGTGTGACTACCTGAGATGATCCCTAGAACAAAGTATGGCTTCCAGACATCTATGCCCATGATAACCATCTCTCTAGTCCCTGGGGCAATCTAGTAGAGAAGATTATAAACCAAATAAAACTTTAATATGTATATATTATTATTCCCAATATCCTTCACTGAATGGACTAAAATCTAATTTTATTTTTCCTGCATCTATCAATTAGAAGATACAAACTATTAAGGGCTCCATTTCAAATCCATATTTTTTAAAAAGGTAAGGTTGATCAAAACCTTTGGATGGCTTGTAAAAGCGCGATCCCAAGCTCCCTCAACATCCCACACATTCAATGTTTCTAGATTACATATGTCAATCTCATAAGGTAAGTGATTCTCCGATGTCGTATAAACTTTTCCGGCATGTTCGAATACATTAGTGTTATTGTACTCTTTGTTGGCGATGCCGAATCTCAACTGTCACAGAAAAAATTATTAAAAGAAAAATTAACAGTTATCATAAATGGATAATAGTTTCCATCCAACTTATAGTAAAGAGAATCGATTGCTTGCCAGATTAAGAATAATGGAAGCTAAAACTGCTTGAGGTTGGCCTTCTGCAGCTGGAAGAAACAAAGGTTTGTTTCTCTCTTTCTCCATTACGAATGACTCTGCTTCCAAATATCTATTTTTGTATGACATTCTCCAGGCTCCTCCATCGTCTTTCTCAAAGTAAGTGGCATGAACCATTCCATCTCCTTGAAACCAATTCAAGCTAGATTTACCAAATATTGAAACTGCGGAAAGTTGGTCTGGGAATATGGGATTTGGGCCTGCAAATTAGAAGTCAAGTGCATAGTATATATCAAACAGTGATGTACCTAATGTACTAAAAATTAACATCGGATTGTTAATTGTAAACAAAAGTACAAACTTAAAATTAAAAAGTTAGACAACACAACTGATTAGAGAACTACAAAAATCATCCAAAAAAAGAGATCAAAAATTCAGTCTTGGTATGCTACTTCTTTTTAATTTCCTTCAATTTATATTTTTAAACTAAGTTCTAAAGAGTATTAGCCATTGTCTGCCCTATTCTTTAATTTATTTGTACTATGACGAAATCGCTTATGAGCTTTATCAAACAGGATTCAAAATTTAAACTAACTTCTAAAGATTATTAGCCATTGTCTGCTCTGTTCCTTAATTTATTTGTACTATGCCCAAATCGCTTATGTGCTTTATCAAACAGGATTCAAAATTTACGCTTTTCTTTGAAAAATAAACACGAATCAGACTTGAATGCAAATCACTGGATTTTAACAAGAATTTTTTACCAAACAACGCCTAGTAAACAAATTATATTACCGTAAATCCTAGTTACAATGAAACTACACACATTTTCCCCCTTAAATAAATATATATTCCTGCACATTTTTTAAGGGCATCTCTAGTGTTTAAAATGAAGAATTTTCCCCCTTAAATAAAATCTTTAAAAAGTTTTATGGAGGAGAGGGCATTTTGTTCATTACAAGTTGGCACATGACCACACGTTTGCAAGGGGAGCGTTGGCTAATAATTATGCATAACTAGGCACCGTGGGAATTTTCTGTGGTAACTCGGATAAGAGGTAATTTATTCTGTAAAGAAGCATATATTGTGCTAAAAAGCCCTTTTAACAATCAATTGTCACAGAGCACTTAAAGTCCATGCCATGCCACCACATGTATCATAGCTGAGCAGATTACATAATTTTTTAGTTAGGAACTACTACTGCTTCTACTACGACTATTGCCACAGCTGCTGCTGCTGCTACTATTATTATGATTGTTATCGTTATTATTATTATTTATTGCTAGTTTTTTAAGAGTAAGAGCGGGTGTCCCTTGTCCTTGTTATTAATAAAAATCAAGAGAAAATTCTGCAAGCTATTCCAGTTTCCCCCACTTTATGCTCATTCATAACTCTTTTAAAAGTTCTCTCAAGAACACAATTTGAGATTGGGTTTCCTTACAGTCATAATGGACTATATAATAAAATTATATAAAAAGGGGATTTCTACGATGCCAAAGCTAAACAATTGTTTTAAATTAATTAAAATCTGTAAAAATAATCTTTTCATCAAATTATATGACTACTGTGCATGTAGTCCATTTTTCAAGGCACATATAACTCTAATAATGCATAATTCTCTTCTATTAACAACTTCGTTAGCAATGAAGACCTAGATGGAAGTCGTGAGAAAGGATGTGAAGGAGTGTGAAGTTACAGAGAGCTTAGCGCTAAGCTGAAATGAGTGGAGAAATAGGACTAGCAAAGCCAACCTCAAATAGATGGGATAAGGCTATGATGTGGATGATGATGATGATGATGATTAGCAGTGAAGACTGAAACTATTTTTTCATTGCGTATTGCACATACCTACCATTTCTTATATAAACGCCTTGGGGGAAGTCCTCGGGAATCTCTCCTGCAATACATGAAACCACTTTTGCTTCGCCAATTTCATCGACCGGAGCAAAATTACCCTGTGAGCAATAATTTGATATCAGGATTATATAATTAGTTCTGGAAGAATTCGATATCATGGTTAGTGTAGTTGGGATCTAAAAAATGAGGTGGTTACATCTCCTAAAATGAGATACCTGGACGATCCTCGGATCTTCAGAGAACTTGAACATAGAATCTATTAATGCATCCATCAAGTTTGTAGAAGCCATTTTTATGGACTTAGACACTTCAACTCTCATTGGAAGTTCCTTCCATTCTTTCAAAAGAGGCTGCCAGAAAATTAAAGAAAGAAAATATGATTCCATGGTAGAGTAATTTGTAGAACTTCCCAGAGAAATGGATAAACTTCAACCATTAAAAAAGTCATATTATGGGGGGGCAAACAAAACAGTTTTGCTAACTTAATTTGATAAAAGATATTTTATTGATTTAGAAATGACTATTCCATATATGCTTTTGGATGCCTTTACAAAACTAAAGATTTAATCTTAGAGAATTTAAAATTACTAATTTTATATATTGAAAATCAATTAAGTTTAATTTTAAGGCGGGTGACCACTCTATGTTACAGCCACCTCACCTAAACAAAGGAAACAAAGGAAAAATCCACTGAGACTGCTTTAATCAAAAGATGGCGATTGTTTTTCGTCCCAATCTTCCACACAAGTGATGTTGAGATCATGGACCTACTACCAGTCGGTCCGGTGTTGATTCCACATGGAATACACCCCAAATGCAAAAATGGTCATAGCATACCCTCAATCATGGTTCACGTTCACTTTTTGGGATGTGTGCCACTTGGAATCAACATTTGACCGTCTGATAGTAGTCCCATGATCTCAAAATCATTTGGGTGGAAGTTTGGGATGGAAAACAATCTCCATCTTCTGATTTAAAGCTGACAACAGAATTTTCCTTTGGTCAAGTGAGGTGGCTGTAACATAAAGTGGTGTGGTAGTAATACCAGCCAATTTAAATTTTAAGGTCGGATAAGAAGCAGAGTACTATCTAAAGTGAAGAAGCTAGGATAAAACCTGAAATCAGGGATCCTCTGTCCTCACTAAAAAAATTGTGGAAAGAAACAATAATGGAGATGCTAAATGCTAAATGCCTTGTTAACAAATTTTCATCTATACTAGTACAATTCGAGAAGGTGGAGTTGTGCCTGGTGAGACAATTGATACGAGCAGATTTATATATTTTTTTAAAATATAAAAAATGCCATCATTAAATGTCACATTCAAAAAAGAATGATATCAGTCTTTTACTTGAAAGTAGGGAAATTAAAGACCTTTGAATTCATTCTAAAAATCCAGAACCCTTTAACCAATCATCCTCATTAATATCTCTCTTCTCTCTCATCTCTCCCTCCCTCCCACCAGAAAAATGGAGGGACGGAGCCGATGAGAGCCCACAGGGGCCATGACCCCCCGCCACCTAAAAAAAAATATATTTGTTAAATGCTTACCGTCCGAAGGTCCCAACCTTAGTCAACCCCCTCCACCAGATAAAAAAAATTTTAAAGGCCTACCAGCCCAAGCTTTTACGCCCCCCCCGGGGCCAACCCCGCACCGAACAAAACCGTCAATTCAGCTCCCCCCCCTCTCTCTCTCTCTCTCTCTCTCTCTCTTGCAAACAGGTCGTGCGTGCTGGTGCCGCCTTCCAAATCGCAATCCGCAGCACCGAAATTTTGGCAAAAATTCAGTAATTTCGTCGATATATCAAAATTTCTTTCATTTTTAGGAAATTTCGAGATTTCAGTGGTTCTTTCTATGATCTGCTGCACACTTGTATTGCGCGGAAGTACACAAACTAATCAATGATCTCACGATGAATAATCAAATAAGAACGCAAAACAAAAGAAAATCAACCACAAACATACAAGAGACAATATTTACATGGTTCTGCAGCATACCTACGTCTACAGGCAGCAATAATCCACTATATTGATAATTACACAATAATACAAGAACGCTCAAGTCTCACCAAAGCTCTCCTCAAAACCCTTAATAAGTTTTCTAAAGCTTTATAATAATATCTCAACGTTTTCAACCTCCTTAATTCGTCAATGGCTTTCCCTTTATATAGAAATCAAGAGTCATACTTTTAACCCAAGAGAAAATAACAAAAAACCCGAGTGTATACGTAACTCCGTCGTCACGGGTCGTTCGAGCGACAAATAGCTAAAATTAATCTCATAGTTAAAATTAAAAAGAATATAAATTGTATTTAATATTTATTAACTAAAATAGCTAAAATTAAAAAGAAAAATTATTAATTTTAGAAAATTTTCGTTAATTTTGCTGAAATTAATAAATTTTGACATTTTAGAGAAATCATCGAAATTTCACTTAGGCCTTGTTTGATAACATGAAAATGTAATTTCATGGTGGAAATGAAATTTAGTTTCCAATTGTTGTTGTTTGATAGCTATTTAAGAAGATGGTAATGAAATTAAGTTGCCTCACATGAAAATTGAATTTTCATACACCAAATCATTTTAGGAGGAAACCATTTCAATCATTTAAATAGCTGAAATTGAGTTTCCTACTAACAAAATAATAAGTGTTTGTGATTGCAAATCTAAAGTTACTTGTAAAAAACTTGAAAGCAAAAAAAAATATTTTTTGACTATTAAAAAGTAACTTCAATTTCTATGATCATCATACCGGCACGATCACTATGACTACCACATTATCTACATCATACTTTTTTCAGCTAATATTTGGCTTTGGTCAAAGTTTGAATTTTAATTAAACTTTAATTGAATTTATATGTTATATAAAGTTTTGACTTTTGATCAAATTTTAACTACTGAAACATGATCATACGTTATAAGTTAGTAATATATTATCAAATTTTTAGGAGTCAAATGTTGACTTAAGGTCAAACTTAGACTTTTAATTAAATTTTATTTTTTATTAAACTTAAACTCCAATAATTTGATGGCAAAAAAAGGATACTACTGTTTTGATGTATAATTTGATACTAGCTTTTCAATTGTATTAGTCAATAGTTTGACCTTTAGTCAAACTTTGACTTTTGGTCAAAGTTTAACTTTTACACAAATTTTATTTTTAGTCAAACTCAAAACCTACTTATAGATAGAGTCTACTACTACATAAATTTATATCGTATCAGTACAATTTTTTCTTAGTCAAAGTTTGATTTTCTATAAAATATTATAAATTTCTATTAGTGAAATATTATAATTAAAAATATCTATCATTGTTTTAATTTATAACTTGAAAATACATTGCCTCATTTTTATTGGTCAAAGTTTGACTTTTATTCAAATTGACTTTAGTCAAAAGTTGAGAAGTGTATATTGACAGTAGATAGTAATTATTACTGTTGTTATTTATATTTTGGTAACGTAAATTTTAATCAGTCAAAGTTTGATATTTGGTCAAACTTTGACTTTTTAACACAATTTAATTTTTTTGAACTTCTGTATCCCCAATGAGAATATCATTTTTTTAATTTATTACTTTTTAGTACATTACCAAATTTTATTTTATTATTTTTTTATATTTGATCAAAGTTTGACTTTTTTAAAAGTTAATATTTAGTCAAAGTTTTTACTAGTGTAACCTAGCGATGGATACGGATACTGTTATTTTAATTTGTAGGTTGGCGGTAGATTGTCAAATTTTTTATTGATCAAAGTTTAAAATTAGTCAAAGTTTGACTTTTTTTAAAAATTGAATTTTCTTTCAAGCTTAAAATTTTAATTTTGTTTCAAGATATAATACATACTAGCGTTTACTATATAACTGTCTTTTAGTCTTAAATTTTTTTATTAATCGAAGTTTTACGTTTGGTCAAAGTTTGACTTTTATTAAAAGTGAATATTTGATCAAATTTTGACTAGTGTAATCTAACGATATATATGATTATTATTATATTAATTTACAGTTTGACTTTTATAACTTATTAGTACATTGCAAAATTTTCTCTTGGTCAAAGTTTGACTTTTATAAAAATTTGATTTAATTTCAATGTATAAACTTACATTAGATACTAGCATTTATAACTTTGTTATTTAGCTTTACATATTTTTTTATCAAAATTTTTAGTTTGATCAAAGTTTGACTTTTTATTTGAGTTTGACTTTTCAAACTTTGACTTATATAACTTAGTAATAAATAGTGATTACAATAATATTAATTTGTAATGTAATAGAATATCATTACTTTAATTATGATTTTAATAATAAATGATCAAAACTTTAAAATTAATTTTCAAAGATACTAATCAAACAAGAAAAATCAATTTCTAAAGGAAATCAACTAAGATTTCCTCTTTGGGTTAATATTTGTACACGTAACTCCGTCGTCGCGGGTCGTTCGAACGACAAATAGCTAAAATTAATCTCAGCTAAAATTAAAAAGAATATAAATTATATTTAATATTTATTAACTAAAATAGCAAAAATTAAAAAGAAAAATTATTAATTTTAGAAAATTTTCGTTAATTTTGCTGAAATTAATAAATTTTGGCATTTTAGAGAAATCATCGAAATTTCACTTAAAGTTTCACCTATTTCACTGAATTTCGGAGAAATGTCACTATCGATGAGTACATATGTGACGACCCGACTTTTCCAATCCCTCAGGTATAGGAAAGGCCGGTTCGCCAACCTATCGAATAAACGATAAGCCGGACAAATAGGGCACATATCAGAGTAAAGCGTAATAAATATCCATAGCTAAAATAAATACGGAAGCAATTAAAAGTAAAGAACCACCGATGATGGCCGACCATCATCGAAACATGGCTCATAACAGAAATCAACGTCAAAAATAAAACTATGGTATCCAACTAAAATGGGCCCACAAATTCAAGTCTAACTCTCACCACAAATAAGAAAATCAGTAAGTTCTATACTGGGAAAAACTCCTCAAGAGGAACCTCAAGCTCTTCCTCGGACGTAGTCGGGATCGATCTCACGTACACGAATAGCCACGTCGATACTGAACACATGGCGTATAGTCGGAGTGAGCTAACCAACAAAGCTCGATGAAAGAAAAAACATCTCTGACATTTTACTTTAACTAATATGGTTTCAAAACAAATATCGAATATAGCTTGTCAAACATATAGCGAGATAATAAAGCTGAATTTAGGTGCGAAATCATATGTAAGATTTATTTCTAAATGTGTGAAAAGCAGTTTCAGAAACGATCACGGTGTTTTCTTAGTTTCTCTAACTTCTATATGCAAAGTTCAGTAATTCATGACTTAATCCTCAACTTAAAATACCTCCCGAGTAAATTATATCTCGAGAGCAGGAATATAGCCGATGGGAACCCCTACCTACCATCGTCGTTCATGAACCCTTTTTCAGGATGCAACAAGCCCCTACGTAATGAGGGAAACTTGTGCTAGGAAATTATTCAGGAATTTTTGAGGGGTCGTTCAGGTCAATCATAAAACAAATGCAGATACTAATATAAATCAGATGCAAGTCTCTTATACATAGTTCAGGTTCTTGATTTCAGATTTTCAGAGCTTAAGCGATTCGTTTGATTCAAGTAGATTTAGATTTTCAGTCATTCATATCAATTTCAGTTTACAGATGTGATTTCAATGGCATATGCAAGTTTAAAGATTTTAATTCAAAATATCCATGCGAATTAAAATAAAATACTGTAAAGATGAGATTCTCCTATCAAAACTCGGAGTTATGCGAAGTCAAGCAAAGTCCTATTGATGGCCTCTCGCCCTCATTCTACATCACAATATGCGTTCATGCATTAAGATAAACTCTAATTACTAATAATATAGACCTATTTAAGCGTTTCCTCAAAAACAAGTCAAAACAGGCAAGTTGCGCCAATCCTAGAATTTGACGTAACATTCTTATATATTTTTGACTATCAAGACGATTGATCCATGAGTTGGTCAAAACATAAAAGTTATAGGTTTTTCTATTAGCTTTCCAACGCAAAAAGAATCGTCTTAATCGGAATTCGGGACAAAATGTTATGACTAAAATACCAAGGTAATGTCGAAGTTCGACAATACCTCGCTTGAGCGATGATAATAGCTCGCTCGAGCGATTTGACGTAATATTCTCATATATTTTTGACCATCAAGACGATTGATCCATGAGTTGGTCAAAACATGAAACTTGTAGATTTTTCTATTAGCTTTCTAACGCAAAAAGAATCGTTTCAATCGGAGTTCGGGATAAAAAGTTATGACTAAAATACTAAGGCAATGTCGGAGTTCGGTGATATCTCACTCGAGCGATGATAATAGCTCGCTCGAGCGATTTGACGTAACATTCTTATATATTTTTGACCATCAAGACGATTGATTCATAAGTTTGTCAAAACATGAAAATTGTAGATGTTTCTATTATCTTTCCAACTAAAAAAGAATCGTCTCAATCGGAGTTCGGGATAAAAAGTTATGACTATAATACTAAGGCAATATCGAAGTTCGGTGATACCTCGCTCGAGCGATGATAATAGCTCGCTCGAGCGAGCTACAGCGACGCGATTTCGCTGGTTTTCACCCGAATCAAAACCCATACATCCCAAAGCAAAATTCATGGCTAATCTAATGATTTAATCAAAAAATTTAATTAAAACGTACCTTTAATCTAAGGATTCCTAGATTAGAAATGAGTCACGCGAATGGAGCTTCGGAACGAAACCGACGGGTTTCCTCAACGATTCGCGCCGCGATCGATCCCACGAGTTCACAGAGACAACTCCAACACGCCCCCAATGATCTCAACCTCTCCCAATAGCCAACTACAAATCCAAGGTTGATTCAAGTTCTTTCTAAGGTTTAAGTGTTTTCAACAAAGAGGGTTCTAGAGAAGGAGGTTTTCTAAACCGATCTCCTACGATGATTGAAGAAGAGAGAAGACGAAGTTTCACACGGTTGGGTAATTATCCTCTCTTAACAAAACCTAGTATAATACGGGAATGCAATTCCTTCTTATAATAGGATTGCTCACAAAGTAAAACACACACACACATCTTATATATTATACACTTCTAATTTTAAAACTCAAGTTCGGTGTTGAGCGGCTACACCGAGGTCGGTGCACAACTTTCGCACGAGGGTCCAAATGGGCTCTAAATTAAAATCTGTCCGCACAATCACATCTAGATAAAAATCCAAAACAAATAGTGATGTCGGTTGCCGAGCCGAATACACACACAGGGTCAGTCTAACTCGGGTTCAAAATACGGGTCTTTACAACATACTTTGGATTGGGAGATCATCAAAAGAAAATTTAGCCACTTAGACCATTTGGATTGGGCATGTGGCCCCAAATATGAGGGATTGTTGGGACTTGGGACTTCAGGCCTAGAGCGAGCTCCCATTAACCCATCCATATAGCATTAACTAGAGCTCGGCTTTCTTTCCTCGGTAATGAAGGGGGAGCAGCCACTTGCATACGAGATTTGTGCCATTGCACATAGTTTAAAAGTAAGACTTATTACTTTTTAGATTTGTGACATGGGGCATCATCTACCACCTGATTTCAAGGCCATGACATAACATCATTTGTAGCAAAGATTTTAATTTTCTTTTTAAGAGATGTGGGTGTTTGGGCCTCTTATAGCACCCGATTAATCCCAAGGGCACGTTTGCACCAAAAGTCAGTACGTATCGAGTCTGAAGGAGATATAAATCTCCAGGGTAGCCTCAAGGAGATTCAAACCTAGGTCTCCCGCAATAGGTACCTGGCCACCAAGTCAAACCCCTTCTTCCTTCAAGTTAACTTTTTTACTAAAGATTCTATCATTTGACTCAAGACGATGAAGCCCCATTATTTGATTCAATGGTTGATTGCATGGAATCAGATGATAGAGATCATTTTTGGTGTTGATCTTTGGCATCAAAGATCTCTATACCATACCCTTCAAATCAGACTGCTTAGATGGTGTTTTAAGTCGAATAGGTCCCAAAACTATCAAGCCTTCCTTTTAAACTATGTGCAACGGAACATATCTCGTTGGCAAATAGTTGCTCCCCAAGCTGTAGCAATTGCACACATTTCTTGGGTTTCGACATGTAGATCAAGTCAGATTTTGATAGAATACATGGGATAAGCCTGATAATCTTTAGTTTCAGTTACCTTGAAAGTTGAAGAGACTATTGATCCGAGATGATGGAATGGTGACATAGGTGGAGCCTTCTGTGTGGTGCAACAAGCCGCACTTAGAGAAAGGCTGCCTGAACCCATCTTTAGGAGAGTTCGCGATGGAGAAAAGAGGAGGTTTAGTTTCTGAGCTGGCTGCCCTCTGCTTTTAATGGCTCCAACAGGCCAACTTGTTAATAAAAAAAGGGTTATTGGAACCTACCCTTCTTCATCAGATAGCATCCCCAGACTCCCAGATTTTTGGGCATGGCAGACTGTCTTTTGGTAGATGTAGGTTAATAAAATTAGGACAGTGTTAAGCGGAGGACAGATTTTATATAGACAAAGTACAGATGGCTGATGTGGCTCGACGCAATTCGCTGCAAGTGTGGTGGGACTTAATTAATGCAGGTTGGTATAACCAATCACATCGCGTCGCATCATTCGCCTACACTTTATCTACATCAAATCTATCCTCTGTTTATAATTTTTCATAAAACTATATAGGTAGGTATTAGGTGTTCCAACTAGAACACCAACAATAGTATTCAACTAACTTATAATATACGTGTGGCATAAGTGCACGCGAATGCAGATCTTCCAATGATCACGTCGTTATCATCATCATCACAACCTTATCACATCTATTTAGGCCTGGCTCTTCATGTCATTTCTGATTAGCATTAAGTTCTTTGTTACTTCACAATCCTTCATTTCCCTTGACATGAATTCGATCATCCTCTTCTCATTTAAGTTCTTTGTAACTTCACAATCCTTCATATCCCTTCACATGAATTCTCCAGGTCATCCTCTTCTCCTACTTCCTTGTGCTCATCGCTTCTCAATCATTTTTATTGGGTTTGCTTCATGCCTTCAATGAACATATTCAAATCAATCATAACAACATTTCGGTATTTTTTCCTTTATAGGTGTCACTCTCATATTTTATTTTATATAATCATTCTAAATTTTAGCTTTTTCTATTGCTCTAGAGATCCATATCGACATACACATCTTCGCCACATGTTCGCTATCTTTTTGTCGTTTTTAGTAATACAACATTCCGCACCATATAAAATGGGAAGTTTAACAGGCATCTTATAAGAATATCTCATCAATCTACGTGAAAATTTTGGGTCGCATAATACTCTGTTAACTTTTAATTATAAAGAAGAGCCAAAATAAAAAAATTTGTGACAATATATATGACATTAAAGAAAATTCTAAGTGAATCCTTCACCATGATATCATGTTTACCAAATCATCCACCCATCGTGTAAATATTCCTATCCATATTGCCTCACAGATATATTAATTTTACCCATGCATATACTGGATTATGCAAGCTATAGATATATATGATGGTTGAATGGTTGACAGTGATTGACCGATGCCAATTATTTGTAGCCAATTTAAATATTTTAACATTTTTTTTATTTTTTAAATGATCGTTAATCGACTTATTGCGTGCTATCGTGGCACCTGATCTATGAATTGGGTGCCATATGGCATCCAATTAACTCACCTCAAGTGCGGGTCCCATTGTCTACATCTATCTATATATATCGGAAAATTCTTCGTCCATTGGATGAGACTCAAGCGTCCTCCAATATTGGTGAAACCTTCATTTGGCAGCGGAACGCTAAATTGATGACGCACAAGCACGAGTATGTTGCTTGGATCATATTCTAGAAAAACAAAATTTTAATAACTCATCTCCATCATGTATATTATGAGCTTTGAAATTTAAATCATTGGAATCAGTCAAACTTTGACAGAGCCTTAAAAAGAAAATTTTTGAATTTTTTCTTTTTGGAAATAGATCTAACTCAACCTCCGTATCCCACGTGACACTGAAACTTTGTTTTGAGTACCATGTGGAGCTCTACGACATCTTAGAGGACGCTTGAACGTCCTCTCATGAGAGATGAAAACCGTTTCAAATTATATATATATATATATATATATATATATATATATATATATAGGGAGTCGATTCCGTCTTCCATGAGAGGACGCTCAAACGCTCTCCAAGATTTCGTGAAGATCAATGTGGGATCCAAAACGCTATTTGGGTGCGATGGGGAGTATAAGAGAATATCTTAGATCAATTTCTTAAAAAAAGATTTTAAAAATTTTCTTTTTAACGCCTCTATCAAAATTTGACTAATTGTAATGATTTATATTTCAAGGCTCAAAAAGTATATGATGGATATGAGTTTTCGATTTTTTTTTTCTACTAAATAGAATTTAAGCAATGCACTCGTGCTCTTTGTGTGATCAATTTAGTATTATACTGCTAATTAAAGGTTTTTCTAATCTTGGAGGGCGTTTGCGCGTCCTCCAATTAAGGATGAACATCTTTTTTCATATATATATATATATATATATATATATCAAAAAGAGAGTTATACAGTAGGAGGAAAGTGGGGGAGGTCTTTAGGGATCTTTTGAGCTCAAGGGCGAGAAAGATTCCCATCCATCCGTTTGTACTTCTTGTGTTTAATTTTTAGGGAGGTCTATAGGAATCTTTTGAGTTCCATGCGTGAGAAAGATTCCCATCGACCCCTTATGTTCTTTTGTGGCTATTTTTATTTTAGTGAATTGGAAGTTGCAACAATCATACCTATGTCATTTAAGGCAAGGTATAAAAATTATTGATTGTTTAGAATCAGATAATGAAAATCTTTTTTCATAATAATATTTTAAACAATAGATATTAAGATTATGGGCCTATCATCATAAGGTCAAATGTTAATTTCATGTGACACATATCCCAAAAAGTGAAGATGATCGCAACGTACTATCAAACGTTGTTTATGTTCATCTTTTTAGGACGTGTGTCATGTAGAATCAGCATCTAACCGTATGATAGTAAACCTGGGATTTCAAGATCTATTGTAAAGAAGATTGCTACGAAAAAGAATCTTTATCATCTAATTTAAAGAAGTCAACAACTTTTAACTTTGCTAAACTTGTGTGGCTGCAACAAAGAAAAACGTGTTGCAGTAACATTATTCTTATTTTATGGGTAAGATTGTAGGAAACGTTGCCGTCTGGTAGATATTTTGTATGCGTGGGTTGTTTTCTCTTACATTAAAAAATACATCATGTCATATGATAACAAACAATTTGGTATTAGCTGGTGTGCCCATTTCTAAAGGATAAAGAATGCTCATTTGACATTTGACGTGGTTCCCGAGAACAAAGATGAACCAAATGCCTGTCCAAGCCACGTAAAAAGACCAACCACTTTTAGCCACGTGGGATGTATTTTTATCAAGTGCAACTAGCAGTCCTTCATGGGTGTATCTCCGCCAAAAAAATATCACATGATATCACAAATATTAGAGGATTCAAAGCAGCCCATTGGTGCAATTTAAATATCGACTATTTTAGAGATATGTTTAATGAGTATGATTTTTGGATCCCCTTCTTTTCGTTCCTAGAGTGATCATTTTGCTTACTTTCATTGCCCAAATACCTGTGCCATGCAACCCAAAATTGAGGTGGCCATGCTTCTTCCTGTAAATTGGCAGTCATGACCATTAATTACTTCACATAACAAAAATGTAAATCAATTGTCCTCTATCAAGTCAGAGGTGACATTGTCAAATAATGTGAAGCGCGTCGAGCTATATGTTCGAGCGAAACTGAAGCTAGGTTGATGTCATATGGCATTGAACCCAAGAATTGGATATCACATGCACATGAAAAAAGTTGATCAATGAATATAAATAAAGAATACTAATTTTTCACATTAATTTGTTGGTCCGCATAAAAAAAAAATTTATGAAATTTTTTTTAATGAAAAACTCATATCTTTTACTTGTGAAATGAAGGGGACGATGTCGTATTTTTTCTCAAAACCTGAGGGATGTAGTAAATACTTAAAGGATCTAGTGTAACTCATGACCATTTGCCACATGCAACATGAGCTAGCACTCAACTGTAGAGATTTCACGTTGCAGTCGAATATATATATATTGTTGGATATTTAAAAGTTTTTACTTGTATTTTTCAAAGAGGTGTGTTTTTTCAAAATTATGTCCTTTCAAAATAACTGTTTTTTCAAAGTGGTATGTCTTTTCAAAAGAAGTGTCTTTCCAAAGTAATGTCTTTTTAGAAGGGATGCATATAACACATTTTCATAGGAAAATGTTGCATTAACATACCACTTGATTTTCTATTTAAGGGATCTAAAATCATTATTTTCATAATTACGTACAGTCACCCTTCTCTCTGATTCTGTCTTTAAAGGTCTTGATTAGAGCGTTCTTGCAATATTTAGTATTCGGATAGCGTGAACAGATTCACCAAATCCTTCACACTACAAAAAATAAGACTATTAGTGGCAGCCAAAACTGCCGCTATTAACAAAAAAACTGCCGCTAATACCATCGTCGCTAATAGTCTTAATAGCTTTTAATAGTTTTTAGTTAATAGCGACAGTTTTTAGTCGCTGCAAATAGGCTTATTTTTTGTAATGACAAGAATACACAGGCGGTTCATTGGACCCTAGAACCAATTTCTCAGTAACCTGTTAGTGACTACTTTGCCGAAGTGGTGGGGACAAATATTGGTTTAAAGACAACGATTTTTCTCATGCCTCAGACCAATTTCCTATATTATTTCGAGTCAACATTTCATAATTTTTTCAATAATTTTAAATCAATATTTGTTAGTTTCAAATGAATTATAGCGAAAGAATCGTGATGCCGAAATCTATTACAAAGCACTATTGTGATGCGCCCATCTTATAGCAAAGAGATCGTCTTTATACTTGAAATTCTCTATTTCATATAAAGAAGCACTCCATATAGTCAAGATTGGTGATGACTCGTCTAAGCATACTCTTGGATTTGAGGCTATGTTTTGGATTTGGATGGTTATTGTCACCGATTCTCAAACGTGGAAATCTAGAGTGTGGGAATGTTGCAGTTGGCCAAAAAGATAAAACCATTTCATGAAGTCGATTTATGTTTCACACTACGTGAAAATGCGAAAAAAACTATATTATTGGTGGGGAAAAAACAACGGCCCTTACCAGTCGGTAAAAGCTCGACCGTCTAGGTCTGTCATTTAAATTAAAACAACAGTAATAAATAAATCGATTGCCTAAAGCAGTCATTTATGTATATATCTATGTAAAAGATAAATTATATATCTCTTGACTATATCTCATCACAATTTTTTTCGCGATGGATTTTTATATCATGAGCATACAATCAAAGGGTTCGTTTTTTTATTTCACAAAGCACATATCCCAAAAAATTGACCTTAAAATCAGATTTGGGCGTAATGTGTTAGTTTGTATTTTTTCATCCTTTCTGGGATATGTGCCTCATGATGTCAAACACTGACGGTCGAATGACATGCTCATGATATCAAGGTTCATCCTGAAAAAGATTGGGACGATAAATGATCTACACCATCTAATTAAATGCAATCAATGCATTTAGGCATGGTTGCTCACAAAGATTTGATGCATGGATTGTTTATATAATGGGTACCTTTAATAGAACCCAACATCATTGATTGCTTGAAATCAGAGGATGGAGATCGTGTTTCGCTCCAATTTTCCACATAAGAAATCTTGATGCCATGAACGTACTATCATACGTCAGTTTTCGATTCCACATGTCACAAATCCCAAAAAGTGGTTGTAAAATCACATGCACACATCATGCGCAAAAGTGACTTTAGGTTCACATCGGGATCTGTGCCATTTGAAATTGAAAATTGATCATTTTATGGTATGTTCATTGATTGGAGATCCCTTGTGTGGAAGATTGGAGCGAAGCGAGTTTGTAGGTGCTATTAAAAGTACCCAATTAAACCTAAGAGTTCCTTTAAATCTACCCACCAAATCTCTGAGTTCACCCACACTGAAATACATTGACTTGGTAGAATCTGATGATGGAGATCGTTTGTCCTCGCAATCTTTCACATGATGAATCTTGAGATCATGGGTCTTCCATCAAATGGTTAGTGTTTATTTCTCGTGGCACACATCTTAGAAAAATGACCTTAACGTCACGTGCACACTCAAAATTGATTTTAATGTTACTTTTTTGGGTGTGTACCACATGAAATAAAAAATCGACCGTCTGATGGTATGATCATATTCTCAAGATCCATTGTGTGAAATATTGGGACGATAAACAGTATCCATCGTACGATTCAATATAATCAATGTGTTTCATCATGGGTGAACTTACAAATATGGTGGGTGGATTTATAGGAACTCTAAAGATATGGTGGGTAAATTTCGGTAAATGCACCTCGAACTCCACAATGCATTTTTACCAAAAGCAGCCCCACCAAATACAATTGCAACCGCCTCAAGTGACTTAAGTTGTATTAAAAGGCTGAAAAAAAAAAAAACATCGTGTTTTGAGAGTTGAGAGTTGAGAGGATTTCTATTTAGGGTTTGAGAAACCCAAACCCTAAACCCATTGAGCCCACCTCACGCCGTCGAACCCCACCTCTTGCCGCCGACCACCGTCCGGCAAACCTCATTTGTCAAGGTTTTCTTTTTCTTCTAGCTTCTTCTTCTTCTTCTTCTTCTCATTTCTCAAGGTTTTTTTTTTTTTTTTTTTTTCTTAGTAATCCGTCCGGTAAACCTCCGAAGTCCAAAGCTCCCAACACACACAGCATAGCTGCACAAGTGTGTTAATTTATATTAATTTTTTTAATACTTTTTTTTTTTAGTTTTTCAATGGATGATTAGAGGAATGGACCTATTATATATATATATATATATATATATATATATATATATATATATATATATCAAATGGGGCTTTAATTTAATCATCTATGATCATCCAAATTCCAAACATGATTATGATCATCAAAATTTTTTATATAATGGGTACCTCTAAATTAATAATAATACTAGTGGGAATTTGATTCATCCCCATGAGTTTCTGGCAACGGGTTAACTACTCTTAACATTTGAGCATTATATTGAAATATTTGCTTCTGTTAACTGCAACATTCATATCTTTATAATAAGAAATAGATAGACGCGGCTCAATGTGATCCCTTCCAAGTATTTCTGAGCCATTTGTCTTGTCATTATATCCTTTTCTACAGTTTTGGTGAATGATATAGCTATTTGTATTATATTGTTGCTTATATTAATGCATGTGCTAGTTGTGCCAAGAATTTTCAAATCTCAAGTACACAGCCCTTAGAATGCTACTGCATATATTTAAAACTTTACATAATCAATAAATAGGTTCGAGACGGTTTAGGCATGTTCATTAGATAACTGAAATGGCTTCTGTATGAAGGATTTAAATGATACAACCACAATGAAATAGGACAGGGGAAAGACCAATAAAGACTTGGAGGGAAGTAGTGAGTTGCACTCCTTGGCGAGGTTGTTACACTACAATACTTATTCTTGAGATAGGGTAGCAGGCGGTGGGGGTGATAAAATGCTCTTCATTATCAATATGCTCTTGATATTCATCGAAATATGAATCTGAATTCATCGACTTCTATCAAACCATATAATTTTCCTCTCTTAGTTGATGTTCCTTTTTAATTGCATTGATTGCAACTTCATGCTTTAGTTGGTTCCAAGACCCTAATTCTTGATTCTGCGCTTTTATGATGGGCTGTGAGTCTTTCTACTTTGTTATGGCCAGCCGTAATGTAGCAGCTATTGATTGACGCTTTACTTCGCTAAGTTCTCGTAGCATAATTGAAACTTCCTTACAATATCTAGTGTCATTGTTATTATTATTATTTTGGAACTGTAAAAGGCACAATTCATTAAAGAATAGGAAAGAAAGCATGCATGTCTAAGAGAAATTCTTAATCATAGGCCACAACTAGCCTATTATATGGAAAAAGATCCAACGCCAACTGTTGCGCACCCCACACCGGCCAAAATATGGCATGGGAAGAGTAAATGAAAAATCAGCCAGGATGCTCCACGTTGTGCAGTCCCAAAGATTCGTAATTTCACCGTTATATCTGACCCTGAGCACCATATTAGTTAACACCCATCTGATAATTAAGTCCCTGACACCCAATTTTTTCTCCTTCATACAACCACCACCAACTTTGTCGTCACCATCATAAACCCACTAACACTGCAGTCTCAAGCCCTAAAGCTAGAGATGGTTTTCATCTGTGACACTTCCCACCATTAGTGGTTTGAGATCATTTTATTAGTGGTTCTTATTTCTTTCATCCTCTTATTTAAAGGTAATATTGGGTTTTTTTATAATGCAAAATTATTCCAAAAATATTGTCAATATCCTTTTAAGACATATTTGTCAAATTAAGGGTGAAGAGGAGTTATTTCCCAGGTGTCATTTTGCTCAAAAACTCTCTTTTCGTCGAACATGATCTTCCACTTTGGTTGTGATAGAACCAACTTCCCAGGTGTCATTAGAACCAACTTCTTCAAGGCGGTGTGCTTGGAGCTCACCAACTCACCAACTCTCAAAGCAAGTTTCTACCTACCCACCTGCAATAGCGACTTGACACATGGATCACACAGTGGGGTGTCGGACAACTGGTCCACGCGAATGTTTTTTGATCTTGTACCTTATGAGCTAACCCAAATTATTTTCTTGCCTCTGCCCTATCTGTTTAAGAAACATAAAATATGTATGGTTGTAGATGTCAAAGTAATCCTTTTTGGTATTTTATTTTGTTGGGCAATGAGTGAAATTGTATTTTAGTAGCTAATAATAACTTTTATTTCACTTTCGTCTTATCTAATAGATTTGTTAACCATATATGAAAATTGATCTTGAGTGTTTTGATGCATGAAGTAGGTCAGCATTATAATCTTCGTATGCTTGTTAGCTGATGTTTGATTACTATCTTATTTTTTTATTTTTAGTTTCCTTTTTTTTTTGAAATTCTTTTGGTTCTCTATTTTGAAGGCACTTATTGCATTAAAGAAGGTACTCAGTTGATCAAGTATGGTCGGAAAGGAAAGCCTAAATTTTGCCCGTTCAGATTATCTACGGTAAGTTATTGTCATTTCTTTCTCAAGTAAGATTTATAATATGAGCTGATTGATGAAATATTTTTCCTGTAATCTGGTCTATGTTACTTGCAATTTGTTATGGGCATCTATGTCCACTAACTCTTTGGACATAATTACTGCAAAAAAAGTGGAACAAGTTTTAAATGAATAATCCACATTCCATTATATGTTCCTGTCTTTTCTCCAGCTTATTGCTATTCCGTAGTATGCCATGTTCTGCTTATATGCAAAATACATAGGAGTAGATGCCAAACTGTTGAAGTAGAACAACTGAACATTGGAAATAAAATATATCTCCCATTTTATTTATCCTTTAATTTAAAACAGAAAAAAACATGGAACATAACCCCAATTCTCCTTCATTGTTGAGAACCTTATTAGTCATAATTACCTTTTCCCTGCTATTAACCAAATTATGGGTTCTTGATGGTTTCCTCACAATCTTGGAGGACACCTATGCAAAAAATCATTGATTGCTTTGAATTAGACAGTGGAAATCGTTTTTTGCATGAATGGAGTTTTTTTAGCTTGTGAGATTCTTTCTGTAATTTTGATCAGCCTTCTACAGTCATATTGCTTGAGGGACAACAGGTAAGATGCCCTTCATCCTATATGGTGTTGTTACCTTGTGACAATTCTTATGCATGTTGTGTCCATTTTACTAGGCATTTGAATGCATATAGATATGTTGTTACTTTGTCTCCTTAGTTTGGTCTATACCTTTATTTTTCTTTGACGGCTTTCTTTATTCAGGTTCTGTGGGCTTTCAAATTCCTTTGTCAAGCATCATGCCAATGGGAAACTAGTCAGCATTGTTCCCTCACAGCCCAAGAATGGTTTAGAAGTCAAAGTGCCATCCAAAAATAATGGTGTGTGATGAGTACTGAAATATGATGATATTTCACCCCTAAATACCTACACTTAGCTGTCTGATGAAGGCTATCTGATGAGAATTATTAGATTTGAAGTGTTTCAGGTAAATACAAGCCAAGTATAGAAAACAACCCAAGAATTCTGAATATAATGTCAAAACACTGCAACTTTGGGTAACCGAGAACTTGGTGCGACTTACGACTAAATTTGGACCTTCAAGACGACCGAATTATGAAATTGTCAAAACACAAAAGTTGTAGATCTTTTCGTCAGCTTTCCAACGGCGTAAGCATCACCTCAATCCGAATTCGGGACAAAACTTTATGGCCGAAATACCAAATCAGTGTCTGATACAAAAAAGGTGCTGAAATTCACGGATTTCTGGGGGTCGATGCATCGACCCTGTAGGTCGATTAATCGAGGACAAGACAGTGTCTGACACGGAACTGACACTTTAAAGCTATTTTTTTGGACTTTTTGGAGGCTCGATGCATCGACCATATTGGGTCGATTAATCGACCCTGAATTTACGGCTTGGGAGACTTCTGCGACGAGGGTTCTATTTAAAGCGACTCAAACACTTCGGAAAGGCATATAATTAATTGGAGAATTAATTTTAGGAAAGAGTTTTAGTTTTAAAGTTTTAGTTTTTAGTCTTTATTTTTCATAGTTAGACATAGAAATAGGGAAGTTTTATTATTCTTTTTTGAGAGCTTTGTTCCTTTAATTTTTCAGTACTCATTCCTTCAGTTATAATTTTTGTTCAAAGTTTATTCCTGCATTAAATTTCGTTTCTAAAGATCATCGTACTTTTGGATCAAAGTAATTTCTTTTGAAGCTGAGGTAATTTTAATTCATTAAATTAATGTTATTTTTCCTTCTTTATTTATTTATGTCATTTAATTACAATATGTGTGGCTAAATTCATAGGGATGGGGATCTAATGATTCCCATCCGAGGGATGTACTTTTAATAATATAAATTAAGGATTAAAATATGAGAAGTTATTTTATGGTCGTTGTGCTATCATGAACGGATGAAATCCCCGCCACTAACCGGAATCGCGTGTGCCTAGCCATGCCCGGGATCTCAAATCTGTGACGGTAATTTTACCCAATCATTGTTATGGTCTTTTTGCTTTCATCGTGTGGATCTAATTACGATTATATTTCGGGATCAAGTGTGCCTAGCCATGCCCTGGATCTTGGATCTGTAATGGTAATTTTATCTTAAATACTCCCTAATCTGAATAAAGTGTGCCTAGCCATGCCCTTGATTTCAGATTTATAAGTGGTATTCTTGTTGAAATTTTCACCCACTTTGGGGATGATTTTTATTTGAACCTGAGATCATGTGTGCCTAGCCATGCCCTTGATCCCAAATCTATATATGAAAATCATCTAAGTCCTGATTGCAGGGATGCAACATGGAACCTATTAGGGTTTTGACCATTTATCTTCTATAAAAGATGTTTGTTACCAATGGAATATCTCATAATTTAATCCTTAGATTTATATTATGGGAAGAACGGACCAAAGATTGGAGGATTTAGTATCTTCATCTTTATCATCATCTTTACCTTTCCTTTTGAATTATCAATTGAATTTTATTTTTGTAGTCATTAATTACCATCTCATCAACCGCTTAAATCATAAAACTGGTAGAATACTGGTAGATCTTCATAGATTTCTAGAATTGCTTGTCTCTTTTAGATCTTTCAAAATTAGTCCTCGTGAGAACGATCTCGTACTCCACACCCACTATATACAATCCGATTCGTGCACTTGCGAGTAAAATATCACATTAAAAATCACAACAGTGTGCTTCAAGTCCCATCTGTTCCACCCCCTCAACAAAGACCAGTGCAACAACCAAGCCCAAAGTTTGGATTGCAATCAGACGGCAAAGGAGAAAGCAATGCCCCTAAAGTTCACGCTCAGGCTGGTAAACCTCATATTGATAAAGAAAAAAGCACAACAATACCTACGTATAAAAGAAAGGACAGAATGAGAAGAACTCTTCTGGAACCGGAGGATCCCTAGCCAACTTGTGGGGCCGTGCATCTACAAAGTCAAATCCAGTTGTCCCCCAACAGAAACTACCAACAATGATTCATGACTTGCCAGTAAGAATTCTGCCAGAATGACACCTGCTGCTTTATGTCCTTGTAAATTATATTGATATAGTGTCTTCAAAAAATACTTCAATGGGATTTAGAAAGGTTATCTTTTTTCAATTGAATTTTCCTAGAATGCTTGGCTAAATTTATCACTAGCCTATGTTATGACTGTTTATTTAGTTTCGAATTCTAATAACTTGCGCTTTTTTTTGTTAAAATGACATTCAGTTACTGCAGAGGCTCAAATTTGTGCTCGTGAAGCGAATCGATCCACGATGATGATGATGGACATGACATTAACTGTAAGAGGGAATCAAACGGTGGAAGCAGTAGAAAGAGAAGGGTTGTTTTTTATTTTTCAGATGACGAGGATGATAATGAAAATGTGGTGAGTCTTGCTTCTCCAGATCCTCCAAAAAAGCAGCCTATTCTAGATTCTAAATGCAATACAGAAAACTTGGTTCTAGAAAAAAGAGATTTGAATTTTGAAAGGGAAGGAGGTAAATTGGAGATTAAACAAGAGCAAACAGCAAAGATAGACTCTGGATTACCACTAAAAGAAGACACAGTGGGTGCTTCCAATAGCAAGACATCTGAGAGTTCTTTTTCAAAGAAGATCCACAGCCATATTCCTAAAAGAGGAGCTGGTGATAATAATAAGGATAAAGCAACTGATGTTGCTTTCAGTTCACCCAAAAGTAGAAAGAATATCACAAGCTAAAAACACTCCTAGCCAAAGGGGCTTCTAATTTTTAAATTATTAATTATGTGTATTTTTTATTTGGACACATTTGGCTATGGTCATGTTGATAGATTTGGATGATTGGTATTTTTTATTTAAAAATTTAATGACTACATATGTCAACATTGAAAGTTGCAATTAAGGGTTATGAATATAATGTTTCATCTAATTATTTAAAGATATGAATTTTCTTTTGGTGAATTGGTAAATTTGTGGATTGGAATGATTATCAATTTTATTTTTTTTCAGATAAATTTTGATAAAATGATGTTATATATACGTCTTTTCATAAAATTTAAATATTTAAAAAAAAATACCAAAACATGTGACTGCTCAAGACTGTCATTTTTTCTTTACACTCGAAAACAGTGACAGCTATAATATGTCGATTATAATGAAAAGATGTTATTTTACTTTTGAAAAACGACACTTAAAATAACGGCCACAAGCTGTCGATTGTGATCGACAGCTATAAGCAGTCGTTGTTAAACGAAATAAACGACAACTACAATACGTCATTGACAAATACTACGACATTTTTTACGACAGCCCACTCGACGGTTACTAACTGTCGTTATTTTCAAAAACGACAGTCATCAGCTATTGTTTTTTCTACAATTTCACGTAGTGTCATTTTAATAACAGGTAAGTAGAATTTGACTTCATTTATTATTATTAATTTATAATTTGAAAGTGTCATTTTCAAGACATATACAATTACACTTGTTAGGATTTGTTTTGATGTTTGAAGAAGCATAGACATTAAACTTCTTCTAAATATTAATTTTACAAATTTTTTTTATTAATTTAAGAATTATAGAGGCATACCATTCCACTATTATGATACATGACAATTCTAATAGTCAAGATGGTTAGAATCCAATGACATGATTTTGAAAAAGTTCATTTACTTTGATTTGAAACTAGTTAGTAAACCTTTGGATGCTGATATTAAATTAACTAAAAATGATGGAAGATGCTGATATTAAACTAGTCAGTAAACCTTTAGAAGATGATGTAACAGTTAGAATATACAAGGGTTATTGGTAGCCTTAGCTTATGTATGCAATGCATTGTACAAGGTCGAACATTGCATTTGCGGTAGGTAAGTTATGTAAATTTACAAGTATCCTAGTTCTATTTATTGGAATGTAATTTCTCATGTTTTTAGATATTTAAAAGGTACTATTGATTATAGTTTGTATTTTTCTGGATGTCTTCATGCATTAGAAGGATATAGCGATGCAAGTTGGATATCTGACTCGAAAGAATCAAAGTCCACAAGTGGATGGATATTCACTTTTGGAGGTGTTGCGATCTTAGGGGGATAAAAGAAGCAAACTTATATTACACATTCCACTATGGAATCGAAATTCATTGCTTTAGTGGCAAGTAAAAAAAAAGCGGAATGGTTAAGAAATTTGGTAATAGAAATTCCATTAATGATTAAGCCATTGTCACCAATCTTTATACATTGTGATAGTAAAGCAATACTATCAAAGACTTATAGTTAAACATATAATGAAAAAAATAGACACATTGGTCTAAGACATAGCTATATAAAATAATTACTTAGAGATTGAGTAATCTCAATAATTTAGGTCAGGTCTGCGAAAAATTTAGCGGATCCGTTTACTAAAAGCCTTGAAAGAGATGAAATTTATAAGGCATCAATCGGGATGAGTTTAAAGCCATTAAACTTAAACAATCACTTATAATAGAAACCTGGTCGGTTTTAAAGTGTACCCTTGCAAGTGCACAAGATCTATTGCAGCACGGTAAGAACAGGGGTGTCGAACCCATAGGAAAAAATGTGAAATCTAATTAATTCTTTCAGAGATTGGATAAAAATATCCAAGGAAGTACCAAGGGACAGATTCACTTTATCAAAAACTTATCACACTATTTCTAAATGCAGAAAAATAAACTAATCTAAGCAGAAATGATTCACGAAGGATAAAAGAACAAATATTTGCAATGATCTAGGAATATGCTACCCCAAATTTGTACCCATTTTCTACCATTAAAATCCACAGTTTCATTAAAGCATCATTCACACCATCATTCATCTAAAAAAATGATTCGTAATAAAATGTGATCATCAATCCGGCATATCCTATCTCAAAACAATGACTCAGCCTATCATTATGGTATGACTTATGTAAAAAGAATAGCATATCTCATGATGTTTAGATCACAACAATAAATACATAATCGCTTCGCAGCCTAGATCAGCCTGCAGGTCCAGATCTAGCGATTATGGTCGCTGATACGCGCAATCAAGGGTCATAACAAGCATTCAATATATATTCAATCACACATACTTTGAGCAAAACGACTCCATGATGACATAAATAGACTGCGGTATTAATCATAAAAAAATGGCTACTTATCTGGGGATCGCATCTTCCCCAATCAACTGATTTAGCCGCTCATCCTTGGTGTATGATCTCTTTGCATGTTCAAAATCATTCCACTTTTTATTTCTCCCAAAAGGTCTTTTGTTTACAATGCCTTTCCTAAATACAATCTATGAATGTAAAAGAAAGATAATGCAAATCCTAAGTACAATCTACCCAGATAAAACCTTAGAAGAAGGAGAAATGAAGAACCCTTGAAGAATGAAAAGAGAAAATTGCGAAATTCCAAAGTGAAAACCCAAAACCAAAAACGAGTAAAAATAAATAATCTTAGTCCCCCTCTTTCACAAAGCCGTAGCTTTCATTTTATAGGGTCGAGCAAACCCTATACCTAATAGCCTCAATCGATTGAGGATAAGTTCTCAATCGATTGACTTTTGATTCGTAAAACTTGTCTTCATGTGTCAATCGATTGACACTTAGTCCTCAATCGATTGACATCTAAGGGTAAAGTCTTCTCTCTCTTGATGGGTGTCGAGCTACTTCACGGATTTTGATTCGCAAAACTTGTCTTCATGTGTCAATCGATTGACACTTAGTCCTCAATCGATTGACATCTAAGGGTAAAGTCTTCTCTCTCTTGATGGGTGTCGAGCTACTTCACGAATTTTGATGCTTTATTTGACCTTTTTGTCCATAGCCCTTGTGTAGTCTTTAATTACCTTCTTTTATGCTCTTTAACGATCCAATGGTCAGAAACACCTGTAATCATTAAAACCTCACAACAACCATCAAATGCTTTCATTGGATAGCAAATGTAGGAATTAAGGTGTGAAATATAATCACATTTCGGCACCGATCAGAACCCTACCTAATATTTACTTTATCAATGTTTAAGTTCAAAGGGAAGAATAAATTGTAAATCCATGACGGGAAAAGGGGCACTACATTAATGAGAATTAAATTTTTACAAACATCCCAGGAAGCGTAGTGTTTTACCTGTAATGGATAAAGGGAGGTTGAACATTATTCTTAATAGACGCTATAACACTATATGTTGAGATGTTAAAGTTATATGGGCATCTCTTATAGCTCTACCTATATAAGTGTGAGGGTAGAGCCGCCTTCAATAAGACATGGCTTTATCTCATAAATATTTATGAAAATCATGGTACTAGCATAGGGTCTAAATATGCTAACCTCTTTATTAAATACTAAATATATAAAATATGTGTGTGAAATAGTTTCAGTCTGTCGTAAAAGATAGTTAGTTCAAGACTAAGTTTCACTAAAGACCTTGACAATTTTGAGTTATTTCTATTAGATTGAAAATTCAAGTTTGTAAGACATTTTCATTTATGCACATATTTCTGATTTTGCTCTGAACTATAACTTTTAAATAGTGGGGGATTTTTAGATATTTAAAAGTTTTTGAAACTTATCTTTTCCAAAGAAGTGTCTTTTCAAAGTTGTGTCCTTTCAAAATAAATGTCTTTCTAAAGTGGTGTGTCTTTTCAAAAGAAGTGTCTTTCCAAAGTGGCGTCTTTTCCAAAGGGATGCTTATAGCACATTTTCATAGGAAAATGGTTCATTAACACACCACTTGATTTTCCATTTGAGGAATCTAAAATCATTGTTTTCATAACTACATTGAAGGTTTCCTTCTCTCTGGTTCTATCTTTAAAGTTCTTGATCAAAGCGTTCTTACAATATTTAGTATTCGGATAGCGTGAATGGATTCACCAAATCCTTCACAAAATACACAATTGGTTTGTTGTATCCTGGAACCATTTTGTCGATAACCTGTTGGTGACCTGGTAGCTCTTTAACTATCCCTTCTCTAAACATATTAGAAGCGCACAACAGTATTGTAGCACTAGTATAGGATCGATCCCACAGAGAAGTTGTTCTCTGAAAACTTTTATTTACCTTGAAAGAATAAAAAATGATTGTGGTTGTTTAAAACTAAAGTGTAGAAAGTAAATCTATTCTAGTGAATTGAAAACTGTTACACTAAATCTCAAGTCTCCCAAATCTTAGTCATCAATTAAAATTCAAAATTCCTTTGATATCCTAATATTCAAATTAAATTTTAAACTAAACTAATCTTCAGCCTTCCTGATTCTAGTCGTCAATTAAAATCTAGAAGTCTTCAGATACTTACTTGCAGAAATTAAAGTATTGAAAATTAAATTGCTAAAAGTAAATAGACAAAAATTAAAATAGACAAAAATAAATAGTTGAAATTAAAATTAAACTACACTGCTAAAAAATAAAACTATTCTACTTTTGATCTTCTGGCCTCCTCTCTTAGTTGTTAATTAAGACCGAGAGTCCTTGGATACCTTATAGAATTAAAAAGCTGAAAATTAAAGACTGAAAATAAAATCTACATTACTTTGAGCTTCTGATTTCCTTAATCTTTGTTGTCAGCTATGACTAAGAATTCCTTGGATGCTTTTATGGATGCAAATCCTCTTATTTATAGATTCACAAGAGGCATGTCACAAAAATTTAGGACTCTATGCAAAGCAAAATTCCTAAAACTAAGTTTCCTAAAACTCAACTACCTAATATATATCCTCCTTGCTTCGACTACTAGAGACGTGTGAGATTTCTTCTTCCTGATCTTCAACAGCAGAGATTCTCACCTAGTCTCCTAGATTCATGGAATGCATAGATTCCTCTTTTAGATTTACGATTCTTGCATGATTGTATACTTCTCACGTGGATCTTCAGCAGTATATCATAAGGCTTTAGTATATCATAAGGCTTCAATATACAAAATCGTGAATACAATTTTGTGTTTTCTCTCTGTTTCTGCTTATGATTTCTCGTTCGATTGCTCGTATCTGGCCTCGTTCTCTCTAGTCTTCTCTTTTTGCCTTCATTCATCTCTTGTACACCATCTGGAGCTCTCTTTTGCAGAATCGTAAGGTCTCGATTTTGTTCTTTCTCTGGTTCTAGCTCTTGATTGTATATTTTTTGTACTTAGACTAGCTCGTAGGCTTCACGATTTCTTCTCGTCTTCTCGAGAACTTGTATTTCAGCAACGATTTGGCTCTTCTTCACTTGCGATCTTCTATTTACTACTTTAGGGACTCTTTTTGGCACAGATTTATATTTTTTTCTTCTTCTGCGTGTTCTAAATATCCACTGTTGCTTTCACTGATTTACTGATTTTAAATTAATTAACTGCATCTCTAACCCTAATATGTATTTTAACTCAATTTACTTTTGTGCAGAGCTTCTTGAAAGATCTTATAGATTTGATTGCCGCATTTATGTGTTAGACAACCCCACAAGCAGTTTTAACAATGTTTATGCATGATGTCTTCATTCACCATGCATTTAATTTTCATTTCATTTTGCATTTTGCTAATATGGGCACATTTCACTTCCTTATCAAGATGCCACAAGCTACTGATTCTGATTTTTAGGTTTTTGTAGGAGACATTGTTTGATGAATTTGTTCTAGCTCATGTCTTTGGATGGTGGGTAAGGCTATACTCTTTGAGCATCAACCTTGAAGTCGTAGGTTCCCAGCTAATTTGAATCAAAGGTGCTCAATCAAAGGTGTCAAGCAATGAGACAATAAAATTCTATGTCATTGAGATTTTGCAACCTGAGTCATGCTCGAATAAGGCCTTATTGAATGTGCTAATAAAATATGAAATATATTAATATAATATCTTTGACTATTGTAATGAGATTGTGCTGAATGTATTAATATAATGTTGTAAAATAATTTTATTTCTGGCTTATTATTTTTCCATTTAGTTGAACAGATTATGATTTCTTTCTCTCGTAGGGTGATCTGTGGTTGATATTATATTTTTAATAGATAGACTGGCTCCAATTACAGTAAAAAAAAATGGAAGTTGTGCAATTTAAAAAATAAAATAAATAAATAAACGGTCCATAACCGTTGTTCCAAAATTATACAAATGGATTACCACTTATTGAAGCCGTTGTTTAATGACAAAAATATTGTTGCGAAACACTATTTTCCATATAGAACAACGGCTCACCGCTGTTACCTACGTTGAAACGGCCACCAGCCCTTGTATATGGAGTAAATAGACAACGATTTATTGGCATTGTTTACTTATACCACTAAATGAGACTGTGGTTTCTAAAGAGGAGTAACGTTGTACTAGATTTTTTTTTTCATAAGGAACCATTGTTATTGAGCAATGGACAAGGGTCGTTGTTTCGCTGATATATATATATAACAGTTTGCAGTGATTGTTTATGAAAACCACTGGGCCATAAACAACAATCATTACCATGGTTCATAATCGTTGTTTATAATATTTATAACGGTTGGCTATTATTTTTTATCGATTTTCACGTAGTGAGAAGATAATACTTATATCGACAAAAGATGAAAGAGGAGCAGGGCCCCAAACATCTGCATGAATAATAGCTAATGGAGAATTAACAGAAGTAGTAGAAATAGGAAATGGAAGTTTGTGTGATTTTCTAATACAATAATCAATACAATCAAAATGAAAAGGCTTCACTAGTGCAACTTTATTTTGAGAGGCTAGGGTGTGAAGAACACAGGAGGATGGGTGACCAAACTGACGATGCCAAACGCTTGTTGGAGCTTTGGTGCAGAAAAACATAGATGATGAAGGGGAGAGTGAAAGCTTTAAAATGAATGGATAGATACCATTGCTACATTGACCCTTGAAGATGATCATGTTGGCTTGATCCTGAACAATGAATCCAGTGGAGTTAAACGTAAGTGAACAATGACTATCTTTTACAAGTTTATGAATAGACAAGAGATTATGAAAGATATCAAGAACATGTAAAACATATTATAGAGAAAGAGACTTGGAGGGAGTAGGAAGTAAACCAGATCCGGTGTTGCCCACTGCTACTTTGTCGGAACCTTGATAATCGTTGTGAATCGAGAGATTTGACAGATCACTGGTCATGTGATTGCTAGCACTAGAGTCTACGTACCAATTAGAATCCGACGAGGACGAAGTAGCAACAACTAGAGCTTGAGATGGCTAAGAAGGCCCAAATCCAAGATAGCGAAGATCTTGGCAATACCAGCAATCAGAGGCATTATGGTTGAATTTGTCACAGATCTGACAGACAACGTGAGGAAATTGATAATTGCCAGAGAACGAAGCCTGATTTCGGCCTCGATTATTTAAGAAGCGGTCGCGCCCATCGCGATAATGGGAGGGAGATCGATTTCCAGAATGAGTTGCATAATATGCATAATAGTTGGGAGATCGATTTACGCAATGTATTATTGTGACCAAGTGTGGTTGCTGCTAGAGCAGTGGTGAGATCAAATGATACGGTAGTGAGATTTGCAAAATTAACCTGGATTTCTTCAAAGGAAAGGAGAGTTGTGAGCATGGTATCAAAAATCGACCGATACCGATACATATCAGTCTTCTGGTGAACCAATATGTATAAGGTATAGCGCCTTGCATTTTCGCTATTTTTGTTATTTTTTTGCCTTGGTTTTCGCTCCCTTTCTTTTTCTCGTTCTTTTTGTTTTTTTGCAGGAACAACTGTCGAAGATAATTGACATGAGACATGACAACTGTTAAGATGCAAGTCAAGCAACATCTACCTTTCATAGCTCTACAGCCTACAGTCCTACCTTTCAGTCTTGTCACGTCAACCCACACCAGCAACAACAAATATTCCTCCTTTTTGGCATGTAAAATAGTTTGATAAATATCAACTGCACACCGTATGCACCATACTACCATAGTCCTTTTTTTTCTTTTTTCTTTTTAAATCTAGCGAATTGTACCAGTATCGGCCAATTCGTATCGTCCTCGGGAAAACCGATACCCGATTTGACACCTTGGCTGTGAGTTCTACAAGAGAGATTGGGGTGGATCTAGTTTGAATGGAGGTGAAAAATGCAGAGGATTCGATTGGGAGACCATGAAGTGTATAAAATATAATATCATCTTCAGGCATGGGAAATCCAACAATGGTAAGTTTATCAGAGATTTCTTGAACCTTATCAAGACATACAAACATGGAGGAATTGTCCTTTTTAAGTTGGAGAAGCTTGGATTTGAGTTCATGAACATAAGAACGAGAGAGAGAGAGAGGAGTATTTGGTGGCGAGAGCAAACCAGATCTCATAGGCATGGATAAAATGCAAGATATAGGGAAGAACAGAAGGAGAGAAAGTGGCATAAATAGAGCTAAGGAGATGATTATCAACAGAGATCCAAAGAAGATAGAGGGAATTGGAGATTTGCATGCCAAATTGATTTTCAATTTCAGAAGGTGGACAGGGGATAGATCCATCGACATATTGAAGAAGAAGATTAGCTCAGAGTGCATTTGTAACTTGAGTCTTCCAAACATTAAAATTTGTAGCTTCGAGTTTGACGGTGATCAACGAGTGAACATTAGAAACAAAAAACACGAGTCTAGGGGAGGAAAAAATTGCAGAGGGATGAGAGAAGGAAGAAGTCGCCATGGCAATCGCAGAAAAAAAATTGCAGAGGACTAGAGTTTGGATCGAAGAGAGCTTGTGTGAGTGGGAGAAGAAACTCCAGGCTCTGATACCATGAAAGCTAACATGGAATCATTTGTTATAACTGAAGCTGACGTAGAATCATTTGTTACAACTAAAGAAGACGTGGAATCATTTGCTACAACTAAAGCTGACATGGCATAACCGATGATCCTTCTAGAGAATGAACATGTGTTAGGCTAATGCCAAGTGTTCCACGGTAAAATGAAAGAAAGAGAATGGTCCTGCAGTGATGCTATAAATTAATGTGGGTTAATGGGACCACATCTTAGGCCTAAGATAAATTTCCAACAGTCCAATATTTGGGGCCATATGGCGAACTGCATTTCATTTGGGCCAACCCAAATTGTCCAAGTATATCATATGGAAATATCCCAACCAAAAGATTATACTCATCACAAGTTGTTCCAAACTATGGTTTTAAATATCGGTCATTTACGATAGATATTGGCTTATATGTATCGGGTTAAGCGCCATCTCACTACAAAAAATGAGTCCTACGCCGACAGTGGATATATGAAGCCGTTCGCATATATAACTCACATTTTTCCCACTCAAAGCCTTGCCCCCTTCTCCCGAACTCCTCTCATTCCCTCTCGCTGAACCCACCCTCTCGCTCTAACACCTCTCACTCAAACCCTAAATTCATCCTGCCCAACCCTAAATTCCTCTCGCTCAAACCCTAATTTCCACAAACTCTTAGTTCCACAAACCCTAAATTTTGGCTCCTTGAAAGAGAAGATGGCTGGGATGGAAGAAGATTTCTGGACTGTGATCGAATCTGTTCTTCTATTTTTCACATATGAATAAATATATTTATTGGTTCCAATTGAATCTCCATCGAAAAAGGCTTTTCAGATCTCTATCTCAGTCGAATCTCATTGTGACAGCCCGGATTTCAGCACCCCGAAACCCGTGCCATCAGCACGATCCTCCAGACCGTGCCCCAAAACTTAGCACGGAACATTGGTATATTAAGCACAATTCAATAAACAAAGCAAGTAATCTCATAAAGCGGAAACAGTTAATATACCCAGCTGGCATATGCAAAAGACAGTTCTACTTTCATGCCACTGCATGAACATAGAATGGACTCGAACCATCGGTGATAAACAGATCACCCCAGATGGTTCGCCAAAAAAATAATGTAATTTAATTACATGTTTAACGAAAAGAAGGCTTGACATACCAAGCCGTACAACTAGCTCTCAAAAACTACTCTCTGTCAAAGTATACATCAGAGTCTCCTAGAAGAAGTCCTCGGGTGGAGGCTCCAACTCGTCTCCAGGTACGTAATCCGAATCACCCGAATCTACGTCTCCCGAAGCCTCTACAGCTGCTATCAATGGACCTACGACGTATAGTCTAAAGGGTGAGCTACATCCTAGCTCAATAGGGAACAAACACAATGAACATATAAATCAAAACTCACATATATTCCATGATATTCAAAGCATGATGAGTCTATGCATTTGCTAGAAAAATTATTTAAAAGCAGATGATTTACATTCAATTTTATTGGTACATTGCATGTCTTACTTTACTGTTGATTTAATCATGAATGACACTAAACATGCCTAAAATAAAATTTAAATCTTCAACTTAAGTAATCCCCGAGCAATATAGCATCGAGCCCCAAAGAGATACCCTTCATCGTCGTCTAAATAGACAGTTGTTATAAAAGTATTCCCTGGGAATACGACCCAAGCCCCTTTTCACTAGGCGGCGGGGTTAAATATCACTCAACATCCCTGGGATGTGCTTACGGTTACGGATAAACCTCCGTATTGGTGTACGGATTTGCCATCGTACCGATCACGGATATCCTGCCACATCAGTCGTGGGTATCCCGCCACATCGGTGGGGTATCCTATCAAACCTCAAATAATAAAAATAACATGTGCTTTACATATAGTTGTTTACCGTGTAAGTGTGCTATCTTATATCAGTTAGGCCTCAACAGTGATTATTCAATCATATATATATATACATCCCTGAGATGTATACATACCCGCATCACACTTGATGCCTTTATTACTTTCTCATTCCCTGAGGATGTCTCAATCTCATTAGATTACTTGTTCTTAATTACTTGCATTACACAGATGCCTTTATCACATTCTTGGCGTCACAGACGCACCCATTTTCATAAAGCTTTTCATAGTTAAAATAACTTCAAATCTGATAATTATATCACTACATACATGCTCTTGAAATTAAAGTACATGTTCAAGGTGTTCCCTACCTCAATTCTCTGAAGGTCCAAGCATCAAGGTCCCACGCGGCTCCTTGTGCTTGCTCTCACACGTACCACCTATGGTACATCATAACACATGTAATACATCACTAAAGATGTAATGAAGGAGGTCCTAGACCCTCCATGTATTTCAAAGGAAAATTATAAAGTTAAGTAAAACTGCCAAAGTTGATTAATCGATTCCCAAAATCGATTAATCGAAATACAATTCGATTAATCGATTCCCAAAATCGATTAATCGAAACCCAAAACGATTAATCGATTCTCAATATCGATTAATCGAGATTTAAATTCGATTAATCGATCCCAAATCGATTAATCGAAGTCTCTCACATAATAAGGTCGATTCTCAATTCGAGTGATCGAAATTTTGAAATCGATTAGTCGATCCCAAATCGATTAATCGAACTCCAAAATCGATTAATCGATTTCTAAACTCGATTAGTCGATTTCTCCAAGTCTCTTTTCTCCAGCCATTGGAGGTACCCAGTCGATTAGTCAATTTCCAAATCGACTAATCGAAATCAAAATCGATTAATCGAAATACAATTCGATTAATCGAAATCGGGCTTTCATGACTTTTCAACTTCTAGGCCAAAATCGATTAATCGAATCCCAATTTTAATTAATCGATTTGGCCAGATTCAGCTCCCTTTTGGGGTGTTCTTCCAAATCTTTCCCCTTTCTTTTCTAAGTCTTTTATCTATCCATTTATGCACATTTGACTACATTTAATCATTCACACTCTATGCATTACATTAATTTAATACTCACCTTCAATCAATCCTCAATTTGATCAAGATCTAGGTTGAAATGGCTAGGGTTCCAGCTTTTCGTTTCAACGATCCTAACGCGTTGAATCCTTCAATCAATGCACCATCCTCTTCTTGATTTACATTAACCTCTACCCCTCACAACTCCTCCTTACTTTTCTCTCTCTTCTTAACTCTCTCTTCAATAGCTCAAAACAAAAAGGGAAAATAGGGTTATTAAACCCTTATATTCACTCTCCCGCTTGTGTGTTAAACCAGAGATAGGTGTAGGTGACTGCAACTTAACACAATACTCTACACTTAGGTCACACTAATCTCACCTTAGTACATAACTTCATGAGTCCACTGTTTGACCATCACTTGGTCAAACCCATGACCAGTCGGGCACGGATCCCGAGGTCAAAGTTCAACGCTTAATTTTTTGGGATATTATATTCTCCCCACCTTGGGAAATTTCATCCTTAAAAATAACCCAAAGGTGCTCGGTTGGGTACCGCTCACACTGGGGTGTCATGTACCCACACACAACAATGACGAACACATTTCACAATGTACTAGCGACAAAATGACATACACATCACATGCTGAAGAAAAATGGATCTATATTTCATTAATTTCCAAAATTTACAACTTGTTTATTTACATCTTTTTAATTACATCAAAACTCCCAAAATCAATCATACACAAAAACACCCTCGTCTCAGTCTCACGCCGTCCCCTCTCCTGACTTGTCTGATGCAGGGGCGGGCTGCTCTGACTGAACTGGTGGCTCGGGCGGTGGCTGGGGCGTCGCCATAGGCTGCTCCAGCTGCTGTGGGGCCGAGCCCGATGAGTCGGCAGCCGATGTGCTCTCATGGAACACCAGACCCACATGGAATGCAATCCGACCGGCCGTCCACACCTCCTTCTGAGCTAGGCACTGGTGGTAGTCCAACGGATAGATGTACAACATAGTGTGGTACATCAGAAAGTCCATCCGTTGGTTCATCCAATCGTTGTTGGCCTCCATCCTGGCCAACACGTACTCGATCGTCGGAGTCTGGCGAGCCGCTCGCCGGTGATATGAAGAAGTAGGTGTAGCTGCTGCGCTGGCGGCGTAGGGGATGCAGTGGCATGGGAGGGTGCCCCCTCCGCTGGTGGCTCAACCAGGTGTGCCCCACCCACGGGTGGGTCCTGACTTGGTGGTGGGGGTGGTGGTGGTGGTGCTGTTGCTCCTGGAACGAAACCCGGAGCCGGTAGGGTCCGTTTGAGTAAATTATAGCTACGGCTCCATGAAGATTTTGAGAACGTCTTCAGTTGGTCCGTAGCCCTCACCTCATGGGGCGATACAGCGTACTCGGGAGTGTCGAAGTAACACTCCAACATGCTCGAGATGAGCCGAGCATAGGGCCTCTTCTCCTTGGGCCTCAAGTTGCCCTTCATCAACTTGCCCTTGATGTATCTCATCCCCTCTAGGATGAGCATCGTCGTGTCAAACCAACGGCCACAGAAGGCCGCGTAAAGTGCCTATTGCACTTTCTCTACACGCTCAGTGTCGTGTCGTAGTAGGTAGAGGTTGCACTTGATTATCGAATCAAGCATCCACATGTACTGGGGAAGGTCGACCCTCCTAATGGAGGATCCCGACCCCATCTTCCCGTTGGTCATGCGGGTCACGATCTCTTCAAATTTCACCTCTTCCTCGAAGGGTGGAAGGAGGGTGGTCTCGGGTGTAAAGTCGAGGTAACACTCAAGGACCTCTTGTATGTGGCGACTGGTGAATGTGTAGTCACGACCCTCAATGGTGGTGTTGACTATGGCATTGGTAGGGCTGTCCACGAGCCCTTGGTAGAGCAGTCTAACCAACCTAGGGTAGTAGGAACCCCGGATTGGTTTCAAAATATTACCGAGACCGGCATTTTAAAGGTAATTACGAGCCCATTGGGTCTCGCCCGATACATCGGGGTTTTGGGAATAAGGTTTGATCGATGATGTACTCGATCTCAAAAGTCTTAGCCGCCCACCACTCGTTGGGTTGGATTACATTGGTGGGTGGTGGTGGCATGGGCGTAGACTCCGTGAAGACTCGCGCGAAGCCGCGCTCGTCGAACCGAAGGTGGTCTCCGATGCCGACGGTGATGGAGTCCTCACCGGTGATGGGGTAGGTGGTGGTGGTGCGGCGTTCTTACGTCGTACCGAAAGTTTAGTGGTTGCCTTCTTTGAAGACAACCAGGTTTTGGGCGGCATCTTTACAAAAATAGGACAAAACTAGGGTTCTTATAGCTCAAATTGAAAGAAAAGACTCGAATCTAGGGTTTACCTTAGGTTTTTAATCCGATGTCACGCGATTTTACTCTGAAATCAATTTGAAATGACCAAACCCTAGCTATCTTGGTCGGTTGGAGAAGAGGAAGAAGAAGGCGCGCAAAAAATGAAACTCCAAATGCTTTCGAATGGGGAGAAATCCCTTCGATTTATATATAGGCTCCGGCTCGATTAATCGAGATTTAAAACTAGGTTAAGCTGCGCGAAATCGATTAATCGATTAGTCGAAACTAAAAATCGATTAATCGAAATCATATTCGTTTTAAATTTTTAAGTTTTGGAGCTCACTGGCGTGAGCCAGTCGATTAATCGAAATTCACTTCGATTAATCGAAATCCCAAAATCGATTAATGGAAATATCCTTCGATTAATCGAAATCGTGCAGTCCTTCAAATTTTTTCCAAATTTATTAAGTAACTCGATTAGTCGAACTTCTAGTTCGATTAATCGAAATCTCAAATCGAATAATCGAATTTCACTTCGATTAATCAAATTTTCACTTTGTCATTTTTCTGAATCCCTATCAAATTTCCAGTCACTGACACATGTCAGTCGACTAATCGACCAAAATCGATTAATCGAAATTCCAAATCGATTAATCGGTTTTGATCAGATTCTTTAAACTTTCAAAATTTTCTGTTTCCTTGATTTCTCTTGATAAATTATGATACCAACTGGTCATTGGTTCTACAAAACATATCATCACGGCCATGTCGTGGCCATGATGAATTCCAATTTCACATTCAACACTGTAATTGAGACTCCATGTGGATAATATTGTCCTTTTTATAAATTGATCATAAGATCGACATTGAATTACACACATAGTTTAAATCCACAAACATGCTTGCGGTGATATAATTTTGACTCTCAAGTTGTCGCAACCAAGCTTGGATACTGTTCTTTCACGTCGGCCTCTCGTACCCATATAGCTTCTTCGGCCGGATGATGCTTCCATCGGACAAGTACTAATGGAATCAATTTTGTTCGCAACACTTGTTCCTTTCGATCCAAAATCTCCACCGGCTCTTCGATCATCGTCATGTCCACATGCATCTCGAATGATTGCCCGCTCAACACATGATCAGGGTCATTAAGGTACTTCCTGAGCATAGACATGTGGAACACATTGTGTACTTGAGCGAATAACGGTGGCAATCCAATACGGTAAGCAACTTCCCCTACTCTACCCAAAACTTCAAACGGTCCAAGATAGCGGGGACTTAGCTTCCCTCTCTTTCCAAATCTCATCACCCCCTTCATAGGTGACACTTTGACAAACCCGTGTTCACCCACCTTGAAGTCTACACTCGTCCGCTTGATATCGGCATAGCTTTTCTGTCTGCTCTGAACCGCTTTGAGTTTTGCCCTTATCATCCTAACATAGGTGGCATTATCTTCAAGTATTTCGGGTCCCAAAAAGAATTTCTCACCCGTTTCTTCCCAATTGATGGGCGATTTATATCGCCATCCGTAAAGAGCTTCATATGGTGTCATCCCAATGCTCGTCTGAAAACTGTTGTTATATGCGAACTCAATCAAGGGTAGGTGCTGATCCCACGATCCTTGTAATTCTAACATACACGCTCTAAGCATGTCCTCAATGATCTGATTGACCCTCTCAGTCTGTCCGTCAGTTTGTGGATGGAATGACGTATGACGTACTAAAATCTAGTCGCGTTCTCATTCCTTCTTAAAATTTCTTTCAAAATTTTGATGTATACAATGGGTCCCAATCGGAAACAATGCTACTCGGAATCCCATGCAAACGGACAATCTCCTTCATATACAGCTCTGCCAGTCTTCCCGCCGTGTACATCGTGTTGTAAGGCAAGAATTGCGCTGACTTGGTCAATCGATCGACTACTACCCAGATGGCATTATACTTCTTTGCAGTATGCGGTAGCCCAACGATAAAGTCCATCGAGATCAATTCCCACTTCCATTCCTGTATAGGTAGAGGCTACAATAATCCTGCGGGGTGTCTATGATCGATCTTGACTTGCTGACACGTCAAAAACCGCGACACGTACTCTGCCACATCTTGTTTCAAGCCTCTCCACCAATAGTTCTTTTTCAAATCTTGATACATCTTTGTGCTTCCCAGGTGGATAGCATAGCTTGACTTGTGAGATTCATCCAGAATTATTCACCGTAAATCGACATTGTCCGAAATACAGAGGCGGCCCTTGAACAATAAGGAACCATCCTCCTTGATCGAAAACTCAGATGTAATGCCTTCAGTTACATCTTGACGAATCTTGGCGGGTCTTTCATCTGTAGCTCATGGATATGCTCAAATATCATCGGTCTCACTGATATGTTAGCCAAAAAGGCTCTTGTAGCTTGTGATTCAATGTTTGCATCACTATACACTGCAAACCCTCTACTGCCTGAAGGAATCGCTAGTACTGGAGCTGAAGTGAGTCTCTTCTTGAGTTCTTGGAAACTCTTCTCGCATGCCTCACTCCATTCGAACCTTGCATCTTTCCGTGTAAGTCTTGTGAGTGGTCCTGATATTTTTGAAAAACCCTCAAAGAAATGCCGGTAGTAACCTACTAATCCTAGGAAACTACGGATGTCGGTCACGGTCATTGGTTGCTCCCAATTTACTACTGCTTCGATCTTTGCTGGATCTACAGTGACATTAAGCTTTGAGACGACATGTCCCAAAAAGTTAACTTCTTCTAACCAAAACTCACATTTGCTAAGCTTGGCGTATAACTGGTGTTCACGTAGAGTCTGTAGGGCTACTCTCAAGTGCTCTTCATGCTCTTCCTCTGATTTTGAATAGATCAGGATGTCGTCAACAAACACTACAACACAAGAGTTTAGGTGTGGTTTGAACACCCTATTCATCAGATCCATGAATGACGCTGGGGCATTTGTCAATCCAAATGGCATCACTAGGAATTCATAGTGTCCGTATCGGGTCCTGAATGCAGTCTTCTAAATATCCTCTGCCTTGACTCTCAACTGATGGTATCCTGATCTCAGATCGATCTTAGAGAAATACTTCGCTCCTTGCAGTTGATCAAGCAAGTCATCTATCCTAGGGAAAGGGTATCGATTCTTAATGGTCAGTTTGTTCAATTGTCGATAGTCAATGCACAGAAGCATTGTCCGATCTTTCTTCTTTATAAATAAGACCGGTGCTCCCCATGGAGGCACGCTCGGTCTAACAAACCCCTTGTCCATTAGCTGTTGTAGCTGCTCTTTCAACTCCTTCAACTCAGCAGGAGCCATTCTATATGGTGCTTTAGAAACAGGTTACGTTCCTGGTGCTAAGTCGATAGCAAATTCTATTTCTCTCTCTGGAGGTAATCTGGGTAACTCCTCCGAAAATACATCGACAAAATCTCGCACAACTGCTATCTCAGAGATAACATTCTTCTCCTCTTTATGCTCCTTCAAAAATGCCAAGTATCCACTACACCCTTTTCTGATCAATCGCTCAGCCCTGACTGCCGAGATAAGTGGTAGGTGTGTCGACCTCTCTCCTCGAAATCTAAATGATCTCCTCATGTTGGGTCTGAAGATGACGACTTTGTTCTTACAATCTACCGTCGCACAGTGAGTTAATAACCAATCCATGCCAAGGATCACGTCGAATCCTTGCATGTCTAATAAAATTAGGTTCGCCGGTAGCTCAAAGACATCTCCATCCATGATCCTCACAATCACGGAGTTACAACCCTTTTCGGTATCAACCGCTTTCTCAGTAGGAACTGTCACGGTTAAAACAAAGTCTAATTCTTCTTGATCGACTTTCATCCTCTTTGTGAAGAGAGGTGTAACAAATGATTGGGTAGACCCCGGGTCTATCAACACTCGAGCCTCATATGTCACGTCGCTTCCCTTCTTATATATTTGTAACGTACCTAATCATACATACACATATATATATATATTGTTTATTATCATACTAGAATTTATCACATACAGGTTTTTCTTATATCTCCTATATGTAGATGCACCTTCTCTATCTAAAATTTTATAAATTGAAATTCTTTATTTAAAAGGAAGCTCACCTTGAATCACGTCATTTGTATTCTAAGCCTCTTGAGCTGTGACTGCGTAGGCTCTTCCTTGGACGATCAGCTTCCTCGCTTGTATAGGTCGTGGAATAGGTGCTGAAGCCGTCTTCCCTTTGTTCATCTCAAGCCATTCCTTGATCAAGTGGCCCACCTTGCCACATCAGAAGCAACCCCGAGTGCCTATCCTGTGAGGCTTGCCACACTTGGCACAAGTCTCACCAGGTGTGGAAGAAGCTGCTCGAGATGCACCCAGTGTGACTGTAGCGCCTGTAGTAATAGCAGGGCTCTCGTAGCGTATCGGTCTCCCCGACGCGAGCAATGAAAATCTCTGCTGATTGCTCTGTTGCGCCGGTCTTTCATAACCTCCTTGAAACTATAGTTTCTGGTTATTTGGTATGAACCTCGGCTTTTTGTTCACCGGTTCATAATTCCCCGTTCTGCTCTGATCAGTGTTTCACCTTCCTTGTTGCTCTCTCTGACGATATTTATTTTTATTCTCTTCGTCTACTACGACTGCTTTGCTCATGACCTCCCCATAGGTCCTTAGTTAGAATGGTGCTACTCCTCCCCTCACGTCTGGCTTCAATTCTTACTGAAACCTCTTTGCTCTCATCATTTCAGTGATGACATAGTCGGGCGCAAAGCGAGCGAGTCGCATGAACTCCACTCCGTACTCTCTCACACTCATCTTCCCTTGCACCAACTGTAAAAACTGAATTTCCATCTGGTTCCTCACCACCTCTGGAAAATATTGCTTGTTGAATTCCTCGATGAATTCATCCCAAGTCCAGGGCAAATCCGAAGTCTCCTGAGCCCTAGTCCGTCAAACGGACTTCCACCAAGGCCCAGCCTCTCCGTCTAGCATGTAGGCTGTCCAACGGACGCTCTCGTCCTCCATGCACGTCAGTACACTGAATACCTTCTCCATCTCACTCAACCAATGCTCTGCCACTATGGGCTCTCCCTATCCAGAAAAGCTAGGAGGTCTCATCCTCCTAAACTCCGTAAAAGCAGATGATGCTGGCGGTGTCGGAGCCACTGGAGGTGTCGGTGGCTGATGCTGCTCGTGGGCAGTGTGAGCTGCCATGGTCTCCATGGTGTGCATCATCCTCTGACGCTCCTCCCTATCTTCATTTCTTTCTCTAACCCTTTCTTGTTCTCTCTGATCTTGATCCTGACGATCTCGACCACGGTTCTCTTCCTAATCTTGGCTCCCTTGGCCACCACTGCTAGAAGCCCCTCCATCTCCTATGGGTACTCTATTGGTATCCGAGATAAAATCATCTCGACTACGCAAGCTTCTACTATAGTCGCCCCTAGGTCGGCCCCTTACTCTAGAAGACATAACGGTCTGCACGTGAAAACAAAGTTTTCATTGGCAGAAGTCCCTATGTTCTGACAAAAGAATGATTGTCAGAGTTTCTAACAGAAATGGCTCTGATACCAACTGTGACAGCCCGGATTTCAGCACCCCGAAACCCGTGCCATCAGCACGATCCTCCAGACCGTGCCCCAAAACTTAGCACGGAACATTGGTATATTAAGCACAATTCAATAAATAAAGCAAGTAATCTCATAAAGCGGAAACAGTTAATATGCCCAGTTGGCATATGCAAAAGACAGTTCTACTTTCATGCCACTGCATGAACACAGAACCGACCCGAACCATCGATGATAAACAGATCACCCCAGATGGTTCGCCAAAAGAATAATCCAATTTAATTACATGTTTAACGAAAAGAAGGCTTGACATACCAAGCCGTACAACTAGCTCTCAAAAACTACTCTGTCAAAGTACACAGCAGAGTATCCTAGAAGAAGTCCTCGGGTGGAGGCTCCAACTAGTCTTCAGGTACGTAATCCGAATCACTCGGATCTACGTCTCCCGAAGCCTCTACAGCTGCTATCAATAGACCTGCGACGTATAGTCTAAAGGGTGAGCTACATCCTAGCTCAATAGGGAACAAACACAATGCACATATAAATTAAAACTTACATATATTCCATGATATTCAAAGCATGATGAGTCTATGCATTTGCTAGAAAAACCGTTTAAAAGTAGATGATTTACATTCAATTTTACTGGTGTATTGCATGTCTTATCTTACTGTTGATTTAATCATGAATGACATTGAATAGGCCTAAAACAAAACTTAAATCTTTAATTTAAGTAATCCCCAAGTAATATAGCATCGAGCCCCGATGAGATACCCTTCATCATCGTCTAAATAGGCAGTTGTTATAAAAGTATTCCCTGGGAATACGACCGAAGCCCCTTTTTACTAGGCGGTGGGGTTAAATATCACTCAACATCCCTGGGATGTGCTTACGGTTACGAATAAACCTCCATACTGGTGTACGGATTCACCGCCGTACCGGTCACGGATATCCTACCGCGTCAGTGGTGGGTATCCCGCCACGTCGGTCGGGTATCCTATCAAATCTCAAATAATAAAAATAACATGTGCTTTACATATAGTTGTTCACCGTGTAAGTGTGCTATCTTATATCAGTTAGGCCTCAACAGTGATTATTCAATCATATATATATACATCCCTGGGATGTATACATACCCGCATCACACCTGATGTCTTTATTACTTTCTCATCCCCTAGGGATGTCTCAATCTCATTAGATTACTTGTTCTTAATTACTTGCATCACACAGATGACTTTATCACATTCTTAGCGTCACAGACGCACCCATTTTCACAAAGCTTTTCATAGTTAAAACAACTTCAAATTTGATAATTATATCACTACATACATGCTCTTAAAATTAAAGTACATGTTTAAGGTGTTCCCTACCTCAATTCTCTGAAGGTCCAAGCATCAAGGTCCCACGCGGCTCCTTATGCTCGCTCTCACACGTACCACCTATGGTACATCATAACACATGCAATACATCACTAAAGATGTAATGAAGGAAGTCCTAAACCCTTCATGAATTTCAAAGGAAAATTATAAAGTTAAGTAAAACTGCCAAAGTCGATTAATCGATTCCCAAAATCGATTAATCGAAACCTAAATCGATTAATCGATTCTCAATATCGATTAATCGAGATTCAAATTCGATTAATCGATCCCAAATCGATTAATCGAAGTCTCTCACATAGTAAGGTCGATTTTCAATTCGAGTGATCGAAATTCTGAAATCGATTAGTTGATCCCAAATCGATTAATCGAACTCCAAAATCGATTAATTGATTTCCAAACTCGATTAGTCGATTTCTCCAGGTCTCTTTTCTCCAGCCACTGGAGGTACCCAGTCGATTAGTCGATTTGGAAATCGACTAATCGAAATCAAAATCGATTAATCGAAATACAATTCAATTAATCGAAATCGGGCTTTCATGACTTTTCAACTTCTTGGCCAAAATTGATTAATCGAATCCCAATTTCGATTAATCGATTTGGCCAGATTCAGCCCCCTTTCGAACTGTTCTTCCAAATCTTTCCCCCTCTCCCGCTTGTGTGTTAAACACATACACCAGAGATAGGTGTATGTGACTGCAACTTAACACAATACTCTACACTTAGGTCACACTAATCTCACCTTAGTACATAACTTCATGAGTCCACTGTTTGACCATCACTTGGTTAAACCCATGACCAGTCGGGCACGGATCCCGAGGTCAAAGTTCAACGCTTAATTTTTCGGGATATTACACTCCTGATCTATAATTTTTTCTAAAAGGTATTTTATTTTTTTGAAAGATATTGCAGCATTTTTGTGATTTTTTTATTCTAAAATATTGGATTTGGATTTGGGTTGGGTAGATCCAAGGTTTTTGGATTTTTTTTTCTCTAAAATATTGGATTTGGATTTGGGTTGGCTAAATCCAAATCCATCATTTGGGTTGCTTATTTCTAGCATTGGATTTGGATTTGAGTCATTTGACTAAATCCAAATCATTTGCAAATCCCACTTAGTAGGATTAAGACAGATTTGAAATAATACTCAGGAGATGATATTAAATCCAAATCCAGCAAAATCTTGTTGCCACCTCTATCTATTTTCATTGTGTCATGCAGATAGAGCATATAATATTATGAATATAAGTTGCATCTTAGGCCTTGTTTGATAACATGGAAATGTAATTTCATTGTGGAAATGAAACTTAGTTTCCAATTGTTGTTGTTTGATAGCTATTTAAGGAGATGGAAATGAAATTAAGTCGTCCCGCATGAAAATTGAATTTCCATACACCAAATCATTTTAGGAGGAAATCATTTCAACCCTTCAAGTGGCTGAAATTGAGTTTCCTACTATTAAAATTGACTATTAAAAAGTAACTTCAATTTCTATGACCATCATACCAATACGATTACTATGACCACTACATTATCTAGATCGTACTCTTTTCAGCTAATATTTGACTTTGGTCAAAGTTTAAATTTTAATCAAACTTTAATTGGATTTATAAGCTATATGAAGTTTTGACTTTTGATGAAAGTTTGACTACTGAAGCATGATAATAAGTTGTAAGCTAGTAATATATTATCAAAATTTTAAGGGTCAAAGGTTGACTTAAGGTCAAACTTTGACTTTTAATTAAAATTTATTTTTTATTAAACTTAGACTCTAATAACTTGATGATGAAAAAAGGATACTGCCGTATTGATGTATAATTTGATACTAGATTCACAATTGTATTAGTCAATAGTTTGACCTTTAGTCAAATTTTGACTTTTGATCAAACTTTGACTTTTGGTCAAACTTTGGCTTTTACACCAATTTTATTTTTAGTCAAACTTGAAACCTGCTTATAGATAGAGTCTACTACTACATAAATTTATATCGTATCAGTATAAATTTTTTTTTGTCAAAGTTCGATTTTTCATAAAATGTAATAAATTTTTATTAGTGAAATATTATAATTAAAAATATCTATCATTATTTTCATTTATAATTTGAAAATACATTGCCTCATTTTTATTGGTCAAAGTTTAACTTTTAGTCAAAATTTGACTTTTATTCAAATATTGACGTTAGTCAAAAGTTGAGAAGTGTATCTTGACAGTAAATAATGATTATTACTATTGTTATTTATATTTTGGTAATATAAATTTTAATCAGTCAAAGTTTGATATTTGGTCAAACTTTGACTTTTAAACACAATTTGATTTTTTTGAACTTCTGTATCCCCAAGGGGATTATCGCGTTTTTAATTTATTACTTTCTAGTATATTACCAAATTTTATTTTAATTTTTTTTATATTTGGTCAAAGTTTGACTTTTTAAAAAGTTGATATTTAATCAAAATTTTTACTAGTGTAACCTAGCGATGGATATGAATACTGTTATGTTAATTTGCAGGTTAGCGGTAGATTACCGAATTTTTTATTGGTCAAAGTTTAAAATTTTAGTCAAAGTTTTACTTTTTAAAAAAATTGAATTTTCTTTCAACTTTAAAATTTTAATTTTGTTTCAATATATAATACATACTAGCATTTACTATATAACTTTGTACTTTAGTCTTAAAAAATTTTATTAATCAAAGTTTTACATTTAGTCAAAGTTTGACTTTTATTAAAAGTGAATATTTGATCAAATTTTGACTAGTGTAACCTAAAGATATATATGAATATTGTTATATTAATTTACAATTGAACTTTTATAACTTGTTGGTACATTGCAAAATTTTCTTTTGGTCAAAGTTAAAATTTTAGTCAAAGTTTGACTTTTATAGAAATCTAATTTCATTTCAACATATAAACTTACAGTAGATACTAGAATTTACAACTTTGTTATTTAGCTTTACATATTTTTTTTATCAAAATTTTAAGTTTGGTCAAAATTTGACTTTTTATTTGAGTTTGACTTTTCAAACTCTAACTTATGTAACTTAGTAATAAATAGTGATTACGATGGTATTAATTTGTAACATAATAGAATATCATTAAAAAAATTATTGGTTAATATTTGACTTTAATAATAAATTATTAAAATTTAAAAATTCATTTTCAAAGATACTAATCAAACAAGAGAAATCAATTTCCAATGAAATTCATTTCTCAAACACACTAATCAAACAGTGGAAAATTCATTTCTAGAGGAAATCAAGTAAGAAATTGATTTCATTTCCTCTTTGGAGTTTCATTGCTATCAAACAGGGCCTAAGAATCATTTATTTCTCATTGAATGTTGTGAAATGGGGCTTCAAATTAAATGTGTTCGTTGGGACAATGTCTGTTGATATGTATGAGAAATGTGGAGAGTTGGGTTTGTTGGTCATGCGTTTGATGGAATGCCCAACAGAGGATGTGAGAGTAGTTTTATTGCTGTGATTGCTCGCCAAGTGTTTGATGGAATGTCCATCCCTACCTCTTAGACAGTTGGGTCTGCGCATCTACAACTTCATCAAGAGGTCTTCATCTTCGACGTTTCGTAAGATATAAACCAAGAGATTTATATCCCCATATAAGTACAATTACTCGCTCTCTGCTTCCTACATCACCTTCCTTTGATTTCAATTTTTCTTTTTGTGTATGTGTTTTTTTTTATTGGCTATGGATTTGATGTTGATGACCTGTTGGAGTTGGGCAATTAGATTATGTATCAAGAATTGTTTCGATTAGGATCTAATTATGGGGAAAGAGGGCAAATGCTTCGAATTTTGTTGCTATAGTAAGTTAATATGATTTGATTTGTTCTGCATTATAGATCGTAAATTTCGTGACGTTGAAAGGCCATTTCCATATGAGAATGCAACTATAATTTAATTGCATTAACCTCACATTTACGTTACATTTGATGTACTGAAATGTGTTAGATAGCTATATTTCTGTTATAAATAACTAGAAATATGGCAGATCAAAGAAGGCATAACAAGGAATTTGGTTTATTTGGTTAAATGCTTATGTTGGCGAAATTGTTGCAGGTAGCTTGTTGGAGAAGAGACCTGAACAATGGCTAAGGAATCTGCCAATAGAGATCATGTAGAAAAGCCGCCTCCGACTCCATCTCCTTTAAGAAATTCCAAATTTTTTCAGGTAATGCATTCTATTTTCTCTAGATCCCCTTTGTGATGCTGTAAATTATATGGAGATTTATATATATATATATATATATATATATATATATATATATATATATATGTTATCTTAATAATCCTAAAGTGCATCTGATTCTGGAATACTGAGTGGAGAATATGTGTATGAGAATCCGTGACAACTCCAAACGTAGACTTGTATGAGAATATAGTGCCAGAGGTATAACCCAGGTAATGCATTCTATTTTCTTTGTTCGCTTCATAGGTAATCCTGATTATATTTTGTTCTAACAACTTGATGATTTAATCAATGGGGGTTGGTGCCAGGGGGCATATAGCCACATAGAGGCTTGGGGTGGCAGTTGCCCCCTAATATTTTGAAATTAAACAAAAGGCCAATTTGGCCTTAAGCAATATTACATATGGGCTACCTTATCAAAGCAATATTACATATGCAATTATCATTAAACAAAAGGCCAATTAGGTACTTGACCTCAGCACCAAACCTTTTGATACTTGGGTCATTAATTTTAGATGACACTTGACACATCTGAATCCAAATGTGGAAGGGGGTCCAATGCCATCCTTTCAAAGCCACCAAAGTGACCCATATGGTATGTGTCTAATTCTCATATGCTAATTTCTAACGAAGGGTTATTCTTGCAAAATGATATTTACATGGCCTATTAAAATGGTTGTTTTATTTAAAAGTTCTAATTCAAAAGAGTTTTACCAAACTGCTGTACCGTCCTTATTTTCTTATTTGTTTTCGATTTGTTGAACCAATTGGTGAGTTGATAAAAGGACTAGAGTTGTGGCTGGTAAAATGTGAGCAATATATTTGGTTGCAACTATCTTCGTGGACGTATATTTTGGATACAAAGAACAGAAGGAATTGAAGAAAGAAGGAATTAAGTTTGAGAACTTTCATATATATCTGGTGGCATGCTACATGGATATCTCAGATTGGTAATCTCGTGTGCCATATATGCAATATAGATTACTGATTTTTTATCGATTCATTGATATTTTTTTTTAATTTCGCGACTAGGTAGATATTTCATCCTCCGGCAATTTCTTCTTGCCATAAACAATGGTACTTTTTAAGTTTTTATTTTTTTAATTATGCGTATTTATCAGAGTGCATTTTCTTCTTTTCTTTGGCTAGGGAATTTGGGTGATTTCAGCTTCTTTGATGCCATTTAAATTTATTGGCAGAATATGTAAATTCTAGTGGGCTTTAACAACGATAAGAATTGCTTTCAATTGAAAGGGGCTTTCAAAACTTTCAGCTACATATGATATGAAACTGCAGGAACTGGTAGTTCTTTGTAAAGGTGTGTAGCTTATCCAAGCATGTTTGATGACACGCTGTAGCCACCTCTCAATGTGCTGTGAACCCCTCTTCCTTTTCACCGAGGCTTAGGATGTCAGTCAAACTTCATTGTTTAATTTTTGCAAAGCCCTATTTTACTGTCATGTTCTTGTGTTTCTTCTGTTTCATATATTCTCTATTTATTTTATGTGTGTGTTGTTGCAGAGCTTGTAGAGAGGATTCTTGACTTAGGCTATGTTTGCAAATCTATACTACAAAAAATGAATCAAGTCATATCACGTGCAATAAAAGATCAAGATTGTTTAGGTAACAATGTAAACAAATTTAACTTTAGGCTATGTTTGATAACTTGGAATTCAGCTCTTGGAACTCGATTAGCAATTTCATGCCCCCTTCTTGTGTAATGTTGTGACAGCCCGAATTTCAGCACCCCGAAACCGGAGCCATCGGCACGATCATCTTGACCGTGCCCCTTAGCTAAGCACGGAATATTGGTATATCAAACAATATGAAGTAGTAAATGAAACTGCGGAATTTAAATCTATATAAAAGCATTCTCAAAAGATAGTTCTACCCTCATACCTCTGCATGAATGGAGAACCGATCCGAACCATCGATGATAGCAATCATCACGGATGGTTCGCCCCAAAAGAATAATCCCAAAACCCAATATATACATTGTTCAACCAAAACAAGGCTTGACATACCAAGCCATACAAATCTCTATCAAAAAGCTCTCAAAGCGGCACAACGGAGTCCACTAGAAGAAGTCCTCAGGAGGTGGCTCCAACTCTTCACCGGCCGCAAGGTTCGACTCACCGGGGTCAGCGTCTCCTGAAGCCTCGGCAGCTGCTAGTAGTGGACCTGCGACGTATAGTCTATAGGGTGAGCTACATCCTAGCTCAATAGGAAACAAAACACAGTTGAACATATAAATTATCACTCACATATATTCCATGATATGCCATGCATAATGTGTCTATGCAGTCACTGATGAGAATAATTAAAAGCATTACATTTAACTGGTAGTTTACTTATGTCTTTATTTATTCATGAATGATGTTGAAAAGGCCTAAAGCAAAACTTAAACTTTCAACTTAAGTAATCCCCGAGCAATATAGCATCGAGCCCCGATGAGATACCCATCATCGTCATCTATATAGACACTTTTAACGTATTCCCTGGGAATACAATATAGTACCCAAGCCCCTTTCCCCTGGGGATTGGTGGTGGGGTTTCACTTGTTTCAAATCAACACCCCTGGGGTGTGCTTACTGTGTACGGATAAGCCTCCGCACTGGCCTACGGTTTCGCCACCGTATCGGTCACGGATATCCTGCCGTGTCAGTCGTGGATATCCCGCCACGTCGATGGGGTACCCTATCAAACCTCAAATAACAAAAATATCGGTGCCTTATATATAGTTATTCACCGTGTAAGTGTGTTATCTTATATCAGTTAGGCCCTATCAAACATGATTCAATATTGGATACATCCCTGGGATGTATCCATTCACTTGCATCACACCTGATGCCCTTACCTTTTTATTTCCTCATCCCCTGGGGATGGTTCATTATGTTTACTCTTATGGATGTCACACACACACACTTTTCATAATTCTTAAGCAATAAAAGTAATTTGAATTGAATTCTATATCACTACATACATGCTCTTGTAAAATAAAGTACATGTTCAAGGTGTTCCCTATCTCAAGTCTTGTTTGATCAACGCATCAAGGTCCCACGTGGCTCCTTGTGCATTAGCTCACACGTACCACCTATGGTATCACATAACATATGAAATACATCACTAAAGATGTAATAAAGAAGGTCCAAGACCCTCAAAGAATCTTAAAGTCAAACTCAAAGTCAACATAAATTAGCTCAGTCGATTAATCGAACTCCAAAATTGATTAATCGAATCTGATTCGATTAATCGATTTCTAAAATCGATTAATCGAAAGTCAATATCGATTAATCGATTCTCAAATCGATTAATCGAGATTCCCATTCGATTAATCGAAACCCAATTCGATTAATCGAATTCCCTACCTATCATGTCGATTCTCAATTCGATTGATCGAATTTCCAAAATCGATTAATCGATCCTAAATCGATTAATCGAAATTCTAAATCGATTAATCGAATTCCCATTTCTATTAGTCGATTTCTCCAAACTATTTTCTTTCCTCCACTGGAGTTCACTGTAGGTTCCCAGTCGATTAATCGATATTCAAATCGATTAATCGAAATCCAAAGTTGATTAATCAAAACTCAATTCGATTAATCGAACTTGGGTTCCTTGACTTTTCAACTTCTTGGCGAATTTCGATTAATCAAATCTCAATTTCGATTAATCGAAATTGCCAGATTCAGCCCCTTTTGAGTTGTTCTTCCCAACCTTTTTCCACTCTTTTTCCTCTATTTTTCTAATCTATTATCTTATAATTTAAACCATTTTTAACTACAATTTACCCTCTACAACCTATGCATTTTATTCACAAAAATTTACCTTTAATAAATCTCAAATTGATTAAATCAAGTGGTTGGAAGACTAGGGTTTCCAGCTTTGGCTTGAACGGATTCTTTGCGTTGAATCGGCCTCTTTAATGCTTGAATCCCCCTTCCAATCACCCACAATAACTCCTTGCTTAATCACCCTCTTTACTCCTCTCTCTCTCTTCTTTACTTCTCTCTCAACAACCAAATATCTATTTTAGGGTTATTAAACCCTTTTATTTCCCCTCTAGCTTGTGTGTTGAGCACATGCACCGCGATAGGTGTATGCGACTTCAGATTTACAACACACACCACATAGACATTCAATTTATCGCATCTCATCCGTTCATCACACCCCATGCTAACTATTGGACTTCTATTTGGTCAAACCTATGACCGATCAGGCACGGATCCCGAGGTCACAGTTTAGCGTGATTTTTCGGGCTATTACAAATGTACTCGGTATTACTTCATTGCTAAGTGTGCTTTGGTAGTGAATCCATGTGATTTTTTTTAGGGGCGGGGGGCGGGGGGTTCTTGTAATTACTCATTGTACTATTCCTTTTTAACGATAGATTTTATGCCAAAGCTTGCAGTCCACACACAACCTCACACTATAGGTTGCATCAGATTTTATACCCAAAGCTCCAGTGTAGCCCCATCATAAATTATGATTCTATCGACTTTTGATTCCATTCAGCGTCCCTTAACCTGCTGTAGAAGGGCTGGTAACTTCCCTTGTAAACAGCAGCCTACAATAGTTTATACCAAGTACTCTTCATTCTTCTCTAAGTTGATATGTAGCAGAAACTTGTGCTTGTGCTCATACACGCACTCTTAAGCACATGCTACCACATTTCGGCATATGCATGTCTTTTTTGTGTGTATTTTTTTTTTTCCTTTTTGTTCTCATGCTTACTCGCATTTCACTTTGCATTTGCATGTGGTAAGCATTTATTAATTTCTCTATGTTTTATGTTCTTGTTCTTAATGCCAGGACTTATTCTGCTTCTTTTTTTCCATTGTAGGCTTATTCCATTGTTGGCACTCCTGCCTCTGAGGTTTTGTTAAAAAAAGGCTATGGAATGGAATGTGATTGGTTAGGTTTTTTTCTTTGTAGTTAGTAGTATACTTCTTTGATCACTGGCAATTATATTTGTACCGTAATCTTACTTTTTTTCAAAGGTGGTCACTTGGAGCAATTATGTATGAGATGCTTGTGGGTTTTCCACCATATTACTCTAAAGAACCAATGTCAACCTGCAGAAAGTTACAATCAAATTCTAAGTAGGAAGTTTCACGATTAAATTTAAAACTTCATTCAAGCCGACTTGATTATCAAGAAATGGAATCTAAAATACAGATGCACTTGTCTGAGTCCACGGCCAGATATTTTATTTTTATTGGTATAAGATTGTGTATCTTCTGTGACTGATATGAGAAGTTAGTTATACTCAAACTTTTGTTGGATAACTCTTTCTTGATTATTTAATCTGCTTATTTCATGTAGATTGTGAATTGGAGAACTCACCTGAAATTTTTCGAAGAAGCAAAGCTGTCCTCTGAAGCTAAAGATCTCATATGCAAACTGTTGTGCAATGTAGAGCAGAGGCTTGGGACTAAAGGAGCTCATGAAATAAAGGTCTTTGCTTGTACCTGTGATGCCTATTTATTTATTATTTGCAGTTGACTTCATTTCTTCCCTTTTTGTTATAGGTTTCTTCCGCAATTTCTGGCATACTTCTGTGTACACACTACAAAAAATAGTTCCCTGCCTGATCCAATTTGTAAATGGGTAAGTTCCCAGGGATTTAGGCCTGATCCAATTTGTAAATGGGTAAGGCCTGTGTCCTGAACTTGGACCAGTTCCCTACCCATTGAAATCTGAAACCATTGGTGTGTCACTAGTTTATTTGATGCTAGTAAATACATTTAAATAATAATAATATTACATTTAAATAATAATAATAAATAATTTAAAAAAAATTAATTATTTTATTTAATTAATATTTTTTTATAAAATTAAAAAATACCTACGCCGACGGCTGAATTTAAAAAAATAAAAAATAAAAATTATTTATTTAAAATTGAAAACACCTACGCTGAAGCCGTTGGCGTAGGTTGGGAAATTAAAAAAAAATATTATTATTACTATTTTTTAAATTAAAAACACCTACGCCAACGGCTGCAGCCGTCGGCATAGGACCCTCTTATCATATACCAACGGAAATATCACCAACGGTTGGAGAACTCTACGCCGACGGTTGGCAGTCGTTGGCGTAATATACACCGACGGTTAGAACTCTCATTTACGACGGTTGTCGTACGTCACCTCCAATTTGAAATAAGGTTAAATATCAGGTTAATAGCTCCTAAAGATTTTACTTATTGTTCAAAAAGATCTATTTATCTTTTAGTAATCACCACAATAATAGTTCAAAAATATTATGAAGCCTGCACATTGAGACCCCTAGCTCTAGTGAGGGTTAGGTCAACCCAACAATTCCGGGGATGTTTGGTCACACTTCCCACAAAAGCTTTGGCCATGATTGCACAATGAATCAAAGATTCCTTGGTGCTTTTAACAATCATTTTTCGCTGATTAATCTAAGGGAAATGGTTTAGGCTATGTTTGAGATTGCTCTTTGGAGTCAGAGAGCAGCCCAGTTAAAATAGTAGGTTTAAAATACTCTTTTAAAGAGAACCAAATTCAATTCTTTCACTCTCCGACAGAGCTAAAAGAACTTACGACCACTACAAAAAATAAGACTATTAGCGGTAGCCATAAACTACCGCTATTAATAAAAATACTGCCGCTAATACCCTTGTCGCTAATAGTTTTAATAATTTTTTTGTTAATAGCGGCAGTTTTTGACTGTAAAAAACTGTCGCTAATAATCTTATTTTTTGTAGTGAATCAAATACAGTCTTATACTAAAGTGCTCTTTGCAAGAATGGAGAGCTACTTTTTGCCTCCAAAGAGCAATCCCAAACACAACTTTAAGGTTGTTAATGTGTTAAGCACAGGGCAGAAAAACCTCTTTTAAACGGACTGGGCCACGGCTGGGTCGTAAGAAATATAGAGAAATGAAAGCCTTAACTCAACCACTGCTACGCCTACGACTGACTATACTTGAGTTGTGACATATATGAATTCGACTTTTCTCAAACGAATCGCAAAGTTATTAAAGTTATGAAGCACCTTTTAGCCACAAATCCCCACGAACGCCGTCTGCCACAGATTTTAAGACCTTTGAAATCTTTGGCAGTCAGTATATATGACAAAACCTGCTGCCTAAAACAGACACTTTACACGTGAAAATGCCCATTAATCCGATGAGAATATACTTAATGAGTTTCTCATTAAGTGAAAATGCGTCCAAATTTGTCTTTTATCATTGAAGATGCCTAAATAAGAGACAATGGATCTCTCTCCTCTCTCTCTCTCTCTCTAAAATATATAAAGTATATATAGTGTTCCTGCAACTTACCACACCCTGTTACTCGGTAGATGCAAAAAAAAAGGAGAGACAAAAAGGGCCCATGGCTTCCGCAAGATTAGCTCTTCATGCCCGTGGGTCTCTGGAGAGATCTTCTGTCTCCTCTAATGTTCAACATCTCAAGAACTATTTATCATCTACTGTAAAGGTAATCAATTCTATGAGTTCATCCTCTTTTCTTGTTTATCTCTAACATGAAGCAATTGTGTGGGAAGAGAAACGAGGCACCCAATCACATGATGAGTGAGTGGCCTAACACTATAAAAAATAAGACTATTAGCGGCAGTCAAAAACTATCGCTATTAACAAAAAGAACTGCCGCTAATATCCTTACCGCTAGCAGTCTTAATAGCAATTAATAGGTTTTTTGTAAATAGCGACAATTTTTTACAATAAAAAATTGCCGCTAATAATCTTATTTTTTGTAGTGCAAGGATCAAGATTACCAAAGATACAAGATAATAAACAAAAGGCATAAAGTAAAATATGTGTCACTCATACAGAATAAACAATTAAATCAATCCCGATTCAATTATTTTATGCATGATTGACACCATTGATTGTGCAATTTTATTTTATTTGATGCTTTTGTATAGGACTAGACTCTCCTCACCACACCAAAATAAATGGTGTTTGAATGATATTACAACATTAACCATTTATAACGATACATCATACATTGAAGGGCAATATGCCCAAAAATGGCATTTTAAAGAGATTTCAATCATCCGGTCTCTCGACTCTAACACTAACCCTTGTTCTTAGTTTTTAATGGCCAATATTAAAAGCTCATCAATCGGATGGTTCATTCACATCTAATTATATAGATAATTTTTTTGCTGAGACATGTTTCAATACTGGACTGCCACTTGGACAGCTTACATCACAAATGTGTGTCACATCACATGACATAATATATAATAAATCATACTAAGATAAAATGTCTAATTTATTTAATGGTGGAAGATCGTTTAAACACAATTTTCGTATTTAAATGTTTGTCCATAGAGTTAGTCTGTGCATGTTTTATAAATGGACTATGCACCTGTTAGCCATTAAAAAAAAATTCCTATGAACATTTGACTTTCTTTGATTTCAAGGCTGTGAAAATAAGTTGTTTAGCCTTGAGATTTGTAAAACTCCTTAGTTCATGGAATCCCATGTCAATTAAGCGCTTACTTTGTTCCTCACTTGATTATTGCTCGTGCGTGCACAGCCTTTCTTGAAAGAGTTGCAGCAACTTCCAATAACAATCGACGTTTCTAGAAGTTTCAAGAACACTACTGGGAAAATAATGGATGGTTTCGTGGATTCTGTGTTTCAGTTCGTTGACCAACCTATTCTTCCATCCCAGGTATCACTAACTACTAAACCCAATGGCCAATGCAACTAGTTGACTTTCACACTTTTTATGGGCCTTAATATTATTGAAGGTCTGGTTTTCCCTCTATTCGATGGGGAGAGCCAAACCCTATTCCATGGGATTAGAAAAAAAAAATATATTTTTAAAAATTTCATTTTTGGCTAAGCCCTCATTGCCAGATGCCACATTGGCTTAATCAATAGAGTTGGTATTGCTTACCCAGTCTGAGCGTCACCACCAGTGCTGGGTCAATCTCTCCCTTCCTAACATGGGAAATTTAGCGCCAGATCTGTGAAATGTCAGCGCTCTTTCACTGATTTGTGTGCTCATATGTAGCTGTGCAGCTCTTGAGGCATGACTATTTTGGTAAACGGAGGCTAACCCGTTCACCATGGGCAGTGCGGCGACCGGTACATAATGCCAACTCAACCTACATATACGTTCGTTAATAGTTTAAAAGAGTAAAATTTCTATCTCGGCATCACCGTTGCTTGCTTTGTTGGTATTCCGTAGATTGACCATACTGACCAGCATCATAAGAATATCAAACTTATGAAGTGCCCCTGTTTTGATCAAACCTATTAAATTTTGACTTCCAACTTTCCTAAGAGCTCTGTGAATGGAGGGTAAAAACTGCTTCATAAGCTTGCCCTTGTGATGCCGGTCACTCCCCATTAATCTATTTGTTAAAGGGTACTTTTGTTTATAATCCAAGATTCTTCCTTCTCAGCCTACGATTCACTTGCCAAAATCATTGACTCTTTGAATCAAGACGATGGATATCGTTTCTCATACCATTCTTTGACACTAGATGTCTTAAGTGTATGGGTCCCCCAATTAGACAGTCGAATTTGGATTCCACACAGCACACATTTCAAAATTTGAATATGATCATGGGTGTACATCAAACGTGATTCTCTGATCACTTTTTGAGATGTGTGCCATATGGAGTCAAATATGACTGTCTGATGGTAGGACGATAATCTCATAAATCTATTATGTACATAATTGGGCAAAAATGATATCCATCAACTAATTCAAATCAGTCAACTATTTAAGCATGTGAAATCAATTTGCGAAGAAAGAATCATGGGTCGAAAATAGATCTCTATCATGAAATTCAAATCAGTCAACTATGTTAAAGGGAAATTTCCAGTATCGACTACTATAGTTTCACCTTTTCCATAATCGAAGTAAAATAGATCATATGATGGTACGCCCATGATCTCAAGATTAGTCATGTGGAAGATCGGGATGAAAAATTATCTTTATCATGAAATTTAAAACAATCAATGATGCTATGACAGGTAAAACTGCTCAAGACGAAAAGATTTGTTTTATCAACTTTTAAGAAACCTTAAGTGTACTTATGAATTTTTAACTTGGCTTGGCTTCAAGCCTGGTCGATTATGAAAATTAAAAGGTGAAATTAGAGGTTTACTAATGGAAAAATTGAAACTGTGATGGTCGATTATGGAAATTTTCCTTGTAAATGGATTATTGATGGTGGATTTGATTGATAGAGATAATAAGGGTTTGACCCTCCCTACCTTCAACAGATGTCACTTGTTGCTTCAATTCAATTCCAAGTCCTTTTTCCAACGATTAATTGATCCAGCTGCTTAAATTTGTAAACCACTAGACGCTACCCCACTTCTGAAAAAAGAGAAAGAAAATAAATAATAATAAATCATCAGAAGATCTTGACCATCCAATCTGTCTGCATCAATATAAACCTTATGCAAAAATAAATTAGGGTCTATATTATAGTGTGCCATCTTGTTTAAATCTTCCCATGGGCATGTCATTTCGGTTGACCAATATTTCTATGATATTTAAACACTCCAACGGTGATATTAATTCGTTAAAAAAGTCTGTCATAGCTTAAAATAAGGAACTATATATTTAAAAACTGTAAAACTTAGCTGATAAAGAGCTGAATAAATCTTAAAATCTTAAATATAGAGTAACTTTGCACCAGTTGACGAGATTGGAGAAGCGGTGAAGATGAATCATATTGAAGGAGAGATTCCAACTGACTTCCCAGAGGGTATTTACATAAGAAATGGTAAGTAAATAAGTTTTCATTAACTTTACCAGAAGTTTTCTTAATATATGCCGGCATGTTATTTTTTTATCGGTGAAATTAGTATTTCATTAAACACAATAAAGATACAACCACTAATCAGGGATGAGCCAGGAGCTCGACAAGACAAACAGAAAAAAGGAAAAGAAAACAAAAAAAGAAATAGAAACAAAAAAAGGACCGAATGAAACGGAAGCAACCAAAGCAACCATTACAGCTCAACATAAACAGCTACAGCTCCTGACCAAACAGCCCTCCTCAATCTCCTTCGAAGAGCCGAATCCCCTCCACATCCGACCGGAGGTCCCTCGAGAGGCCCCAAACGTTGGCCCATGTCCTCAATACTCTCTTAATCTCACTCACCAACCACATGTGTGCCTTGATGAACTTTCCTTTGAACAATCTAGCATTTCTCTCCTTCCAAATAGCCGAGAAATTTGCCAAAAGAATACAACATATGTGACCCTGATTGCAGCAATTAAATTTGCAGCAAAGTTCCGCAATAACTTCACCGCAAGACTTCGGCATGCAGCCCACTAAATTCCCACCGCTTCGAAATACCTTCCATATTTGGTTCGCAACTGTGCAATGAATAAATGTATGATCTGCAGATTCGAACTCCGAACAACACATGATACAGCGGTTTGGAAGCACGAGACCCCTATGTAGGGCTGCAACCGAGCCGGGCTGAGCCCGAGCTCGGGTCAGCTCTATCTCGGCTCTACCTTATACGAGCCGAGCTGAGGTTGGCTCTAGGCTCTTCGAGCTCAAAAATTCCAAGCACTAACTCGGCTCTCCAAGCTCGAGCCGAGTTTCGAGCCATGTACGTTTTATTATAAAAAATGAACTCAAAATATATATCGCGTACCTTTTTAGTAGATATCTTTTTGAATGACACTTATTATTTGATTTGTATCTCCTTGTTGGTTAATTTGATGGTCAAGCGATGGGTTTGAAATTTTTCTCAGACTCATGTGGCATGATGAACTTTGATGAAATTAGATCAATTGAGTGAAGTCAATTGTGTGCATAACTTTTTACAAAATTTATGAAAAATGATATATATTTATAATAATTTGAACTCTTGAAATATGCTTGATAACTATTGTATTCCCTTAATAAAATATATAAGTCAAGATAAAAAATATAGTAGATGAAAATACTAATTATTTTTTAAACATATAAAATGATAAAAATGACTTATCTAGTTTGATCTCATTCACTAGTCATCTCAATTTGCTCTCAAACGGGGGTGATATTGAGAACCGTGGGTTGGAGTAACAGTGGATACTATATAATATATAAAGTGAAAATTAGGGCAAGTGGGGGCCCAAAGTTCCTATTTTATCCTTCAAAGTAACCGTTAAATAAACTTAAAAGGTTACTTTGAAGAGTAAAATAGACCTCTCAAAGTTAATTATATATATATATATATATATATATATATATATATATATATATATAAACCGAGCCATATAGCCGAGCTAGGCCGAGCCGGCCTTAGCTCTAGCTTGGCTCTGTTCATTCGAGCTACAAACTGTCTAGCTTGGCTCAGCTCTCAAGCCGAGCTCTAAAGAGAAAAGCTCTTATTTTTCGGGCCGAGCCGAGCCGAGTTGTCGAGCTAGCTCGGCTCTGTTGCAGCCCTACCCCTATGGGATAGAACATATATTGTTTTAACCCAGTTTTGAGCAGCAAACCACCCAAACAAAATATTCCTTGGTGGAGCTTTCACCTTCCATACCCCAATCCACGACCTGGTGATGACTAGTCTGCGCCAAAGACAACGATACGCCGATTTAACTGTGAATATCTCATTACCCTGATGCCACCAGACCCTCCTATCAATGTAGTCGTTGAGCACCGGAAATTGAGGCAAATCACCTATCAACTAGGATAGATCATGCATCTCAGAACCCCGAAGGTCTCGACGGAGATCTAAATTCTAAACTGCATTGCCCCATTTGTCCTCACTACAACATTCGGCAACTGTAGCTCCCTTCTTCCGACTGAGAGTATAAATACGAGGGTAAGCCAATTGAAGAGGGCAACAAGTGGCCTACAAATGCTCCCAGAACTTGATGGACAAACCATTACCGAGAACGTGCTTAACACCTCTCCTGAAAGCCAGCAATTGATGACAGACTCCTCTCCACCAACCAGACAATCTATGATGCCTGGTAACACCAGGTTCCCAACCTCTTTCCTCCAACTTATATTTGTGAATCACAACAGCACCCCAAAATGAGTTTGGCCTTTCCCCCACCTTCCATAACCACTTGCATAAAAGAGCGTCATTGAACTGCCTTATGCTGCGAATACCCATCCCTCCGTCTTCAACAGGACGACACACCGAGTCCCAGCGTATCATGTGCAACTTTTTCCTTTCGTCACCATCACACCACAAGAAATCTCTCATGATTTTTTCTATCGTAGCAACTACTTTAGCAGGACATCTAAACGTCGAAAGATAGTAAACCGGCAAATTAGAAAATACACTTTTAATCAGAACAATTCTCCCGGCCATGAATAGAAGTTTGCCTTTCTATGTAGCAAGTTTTCTTTCCATCTTCACTACGATAGGATGCCAAAGTCTTAGCGAGGGGGCTCCAAGACATAAGGGCAATCCCAAATATGTAGCAGGAAAATTTCCAACTTCGCACCCAAAGTATCGTGCCAATTCCTCCGCCATACCAGGAGGCAGCTGGATCCCTAATAGCTTGGTTTTCTCAATATTTATTTGCTGCCCCGTGCAGGTCTCATAAGCCTTTAAAATCCACCTCAACTTAAAAAGCTCCTCCTTGCTTTCATTGCAAAATATGACAGTGTCATCAGCAAACTGTAAATGGGTGACCCGAATGCCACCTCTAGCCACCTGGATTCCCTAAATTTCCCCTAGATCAGCACCTCTTTTGATTAATTTACTTAAACATTCCCCTACTAAATTGAAAAGAAATGGGGATAGAGGGTCCCCCTGTCTAAGACCCCTAGTACCCGCAAAGTAATCGTTTGGCGACCCGTTGATCATAACCGAAAACATGGGGCTTTGAGTACACCCGCAGATCCATTTGCGCCACTTATCTCTGAACCCCATTTTGATCAATAAAAGTCCAGTTGACTCGATCGAAAAAATTTTCCATATCGAGTTTGAGAATGACAATGGGCTTTTTATCTAGATGCCTCAAATGAAGGCATTCATGGGCGATAACCGCAACCTCTGAGATTTGACCGTCTTTGATGAATACTCCCTGCACTGGACTGATTAACTAGTCGATGACCCCTCTAAAATGGTTCACTAGCACTCTTGCGATCACTTTGTACACACATCCAATGAGACTAATAGGCCTAAAATCAGCAATCTCCTCAGCTCCTTCCATCTTGGGAATTAGAGTGATGAAGGAGGCACAAGTGCTTCTATTCAACTTCCCATATCTGTGAAAGTGCATAATAACTCTACCCAACTCCACCTTATTAACATCCCAAAAGACTTGAAGGAACTTCATTGGGAAGCCGTTCGGGCCGGGAGCTCTTTCCCCATCCCCTTCAAACATAGCTGCTCTGATCTCGTCCATAGAGAAAGGATTCTCCAAACTCACCATATTCTCCTCGAAAATGCACACAAATAGAAGGCCAATTGGGAAAGGTCTGATGTCGGCTTCCTCCCGGTATCTTTCCACAAAATGGTCAACAATCACTGCTTTCACAACAGCCTTATTGAAAACAAAATTACCATTGATATTTAAAAAAGATATTCTGTTCACACAACCTGTAGCATTTGCTAACCCATGAAAATAACTTGAATTACTGTCTCCCGCTTTGACCCACTTCTCTCTGGATCGCTGCCGCCAAAAAAGTTCTTCCAGAGATTTATTATTAAATTCATCTTTTAACCTCTTCTCCGCAATTCTGTCATCCATTGATAGACCTCCCTCCATCTGCTCTTTCACATCAAAGCCCTCTATTTGACCCAACAACTCCTTTTTAGTATGGATGACGTTCCCATAAGTCTGATTATTCCAATAAGCATGGAATAATTTCATCCAGTTTAATTTAGTCATAAAAACATGTTCAGGAGACCCACAAATCTGCCAGCCCCTCCACTTATTAACCACCAAGTCGTTGAAGGAGTTCGTTCTAAGCCAAGCCAATTCAAATCTAAATGGGCTCGGTCCCCACCCATCATCTCGGTCGACCAACATCACGGGAATATGATCAGAGACTGTACATGGGCGGCCTTTGGATGCAATTGACAGACGAATATCCATCCAATCAGTGGATAGGAGAAACCTATCAATTCTACTCATCGCCGGCACCTCTTGCCCATTAGACCAAGTGAACTTAGGCCCCGCTATCGGAATGTCCATCAGCTCTGAATTGACCATAAATTTCGAAAAGCCCTTCATACTCGACGTGATCCTTTGTCTTCCCGTCTCCTCGAAAGGAAATCGAATTACATTGAAATCTCCCTTAATGATCCACAGCACATTCCATCGCTGCTTGATACCTAGGAGTTCATTCCAGAATCCTTGTCTAAGACTCGGATCATTTGGTCCATACACAGCTAAAATGGCCCAGACCAATTGCCAATCAATCGACCAAAATTGCACCGAAGTGGATCTTGCCCCAATGCAATAGTCCAATTGCCTAAACAATCTTTTATCCCAAAATAATAACAGCCCTCCCCTAGTGCCCACAGCATCCAGAGCTACCCACTCCCAAAAGTTCCCTCTCAAAATCTTTCTAACCTTAGCATCATCGCAGGAGTCCCATTTTGTTTCTTGTAACATCCTCATTGCCAGCTTAAGCAAAAGAATATTATCTCTGACCAAGGTGCACTTCGTTTCCTCCCCAAGCCCCCGGATATTCCAAGACATCAAATTAAAGTTACGAGACATAAAACAAACAAGTAGATCCCCCGACCGACACCCACTCAGGCCTCAAGCTCGATACTTTGATTATTATTAGATTTATCCTTTGACGGGCCCCGTGATGCCATTGTGTCCCTTCTTTCTTGCACTGAATCGCAGGAATGAACTATGATATCCTTATCCTGATCTGTGCGGCCAAATAACGATCGAAGATCCTCCTGTCTCCCTCTAAACTCTAGCCCATACTTTAAACAGATATTCATAATGACCGCGTCCAACAATACATTGAGATCATCTTGAGACTTCACAAATTTTACCCGCGATGAGTTGCTTTGTTCCCCTGAAGCGTTAGAGAATGACACTCTGTGTTGATTGTAGTTTCGATCTTCCCATCACTCCCCCACCTCTGCGCTAATTGGTGTCAGCTTTCATTCGTAGATCCTCTGTATGGGTCCTAAACAATTGTGCCCAACCCCACCATGGATCGAAGAATGTGCGTTACTCAGTTTCCCCACCTCCTCCTCGCCCGACCCATTTTGAGAATCAGTCTCCAGTTGACACGCAGCTTGCTCAGCTACCAACACGTGACTAACAGGTTAGCCACGTGTCAACATCCTCTTGGTTGAGGCATCATAGTCGCCCCGATAGCTCCTCCACTGCTTGCCCAAACGCAGATTCTCGCGGTCCGAATTTGAACGTGTTTCAGATATGGAGTCAATCGGAATGAAACCAGCTTGGCGTCCTCCCTCCCTTGGCTTAGAGTAAGTCCCCCAACTTGCACTACGTGGCAAGTCCTGATAGGCCACCTCATTCCGCTGACCGTTCCCCTGCAAAACCTGTTTACTCAGACCATAACCAATACCATTGAACCCCCATTCATTTTCCGACATCTTTTCAACCACCACTGATTGTCGAGTTTCATGGCATCTACAACCCACAAAAGTCTCGCCCCTTAGCCTTCCACTTGAACGGTCGGTTCCATCCTGTGACGACCCGACTTTTCCAATCCCTCAGGTATAGGAAAGGCCGGTTCGCCAACCTATCGAATAAACGATAAGCCGGACAAACAGGGCACATATAAGAGTAAAGCGCAATAAATATCCATAGCTAAAATAAATGCGGAAGCAATTAAAAGTAAAGAACCACCGATGATGGCCGACCATCATCGAAACATGGCTCATAACAGAAATCAACGTCAAATATAAAACTATGGTATCCAACTAAAATTGGCCCACAAATTCAAGTCTAACTCTCACCACAAATAAGAAAATCAGTAAGTTCTATACTGGGAAAAACTCCTCAGGAGGAACCTCAAGCTCTTCCTCAGGCACGTAGTCGTGGATCACCTCACACTCAATAGCCACGCCAATACCCTCAACTAACAAAGCTCGAGAAGAAAGACATCTACATTTTACTTTAACTAACATGGTTTCAAAACAAATATCGAATATAGCTTGTCAAACATATAAGCGAGCAATAAACAATTTAGGTGCGAAATCATATGTAAGATTTATTTCTAAATGTGTGAAAACAAGTTTCAAGAATGATGCGTTGTTTCTCTAACTTCTATATGCAAAGTTCGAATTCATGACTTAATCCTCAACTTAAAATACCTCCCGAGTAAACTATATCTCAGAGCGGAATATAGCCGATGGGAACCCCACCTACCATCGCTGCTCATGAACCCTTTTCAGATGCAACAAGCCCTCACAGTAATGAGGGAAACTTGTGCGTGAAGTTGTTCAGAATTTTGAGGGTCGTTCGTCAATCATAAAACAAATGCAGATACTAATATAATCGGATGGAAGTCTCTTATACATAGTTCGTGTTCTTGATTTCAGATCTTTGAGCTTAAGGATTCAGTGTTTCGTGATTCGTAGATTTAGATTTTTAGTCATTCATATCAATTTCAATTTACAGATGTGATTTCAATGGCATATGCAAGTTCAAAGATTTTAATTCAAAATATCCATGCGAATTAAAATAAAATACTGTAAAGATGAGATTCTCCTACCTAAAACTCGGAGTTATGCAAAGTCAAGAAAGGTCCTATTGATGGCCTCTCGCCCTCAATCTACATCACAATATACGTTCATGTATTAAGATAAACTCTAATTACTAATAATATAGACCTATTTAAGCGTTTCCTCAAAAACAAGTCAAAACAGGCAAGTTGCGCCAATCCTAGAATTTGATGTAACATTCTCATATTTTTTTGAATATCAAGACGATTGATTCATGTGTTAGTCAAAACATGAAAGTTGTAGATGTTTATATTAGCTTTCCAACGCAAAAAGAATTGTCTCAATCGGAGTTCGAGATAAAATGTTATGACTAAAATACTAAGGCAATACCGGAGTTCGGTGATACCTCGCTCGAGCGATGATAATAGCTCGCTCGAGCGATTTGACGTAACATTCTCATATTTTTTTGACCATCAAGACGATTGATTCATGAGTTGGTTAAAACATGAAAGTTGTAGATTTTTCTATTAGATTTCCAACGCAAAAAGATTCGTCTTAATCGGAGTTCGGGATAAAACGTTATGACTACAATACTAAGGTAATGTCGGAGTTCGGTGATACCTCGCTCGAGCGATGATAATAGCTCGCTCGAGCGATTTGACGTAACATTCTCATATTTTTTTAACCATCAAGACGATTGATTCATGAGTTGGTCAAAACATGAAAGTTGTAGATTTTTCTATTAGCTTTCCAACGCAAAAAGAATCGTCTTAATCAGAGTTTGGAATAAAACGTTATGACTAAAATACTAAGGCAATGTCGGAGTTCGGTGATACCTTGCTCGAGCGATGATAAAAACCGACGGGTTTCCTCAACGATTCGCGCCGCGATCGATCCCACGAGTTCACAGAGACAACTCCAACACGCCCCCAATGATCTCAACCTCTCCCAATAGCCAACTACGAATCCAAGGTTGATTCAAGTTCTTTCTAAGGTTTAAGTGTTTTCAACAAAGAGGGTTCTAGAGAAGGAGGTTTTCTAAACCGATCTCCTACGATGATTGAAGAAGAGAGAAGAAGGAGTTTCACACGGTTGGGTAACTATCCTCTCTTAACAAAACCTAGTATAATACGGGAATGCAATTCCTTCTTATAATAGGATTGCTCACAAAGTAAAAGACACACACACATCTTATGTATTATACACTTCTAATTTTAAAACTCAAGTCCGGTGTTGAGCGGCTACACCGAGGTCGGTGCACAACTTTCGCACGAGGGTCCAAATGGGCTCTAAATTAAAATCTGTCCGCACAATCACATCTAGATAAAAATCTAAAACAAATGGTGACGTCGGTTGCCGAGCCGAATACACACACAGGGTCAGTCTAACTCGGGTTCAAAATACGGGTATTTACACATCCACTCTGCTAGGGATTGGGAACCCTCTTCCAACCTCCTCGACATCTAACTCCACCTCCACTATGACAGGATAGTGGAGTCCCCCTGACGATTCCCACACCATTCTGGGAATCTTGATCCACTCCTTGCAATCAACTTTGATTATGGCATACTCTAGTTCCACAAACCCTATTGTAGCTTGGTCCACCTCCGACAGCCCACCCCACAACTTACCCAAGTTTGCAAATACTATTTCCAACCATAGATGAAAGGGGAATCCCCTCAACTTCAACCAAACAGACTACCCTAGAAAGCATTCATCTGCCGCCTCAAGCTTGCAATTCCACGGCAAGATTTTAAGTTGTACCCCCATGCATCCCCAACTCCCCTTCAAGTGTTTGAGAACTCTATCCTTCTCTTCACTATTCCCAAATTCAAAAACTACTGTCTGAGTCTTTTATCTCTTGACAACCAAGCTTTTTACCTCCCAATCGGTTTTCGCCCACCACAACATGTTAACTAGTGGAGGCATTGGCTCCTCTGATGATGCCACCACAAAATCTGGCTAGCCAGGCCTCCCATCCTTCGACTCGGAGCCTATCGATGTTGAGTTCTAGAGAGGATGAACTCCAATGATTGTTCAGCCTAACCCCACCATCGCCGCAATAATTTTTTCGTCCCCAAATGAACTACCCCCTCTCTACGTCAACCTCCTGCTGGTGAGATAGAGGTCTCTGAGCATTCCTTGCTTTCTTCTCTTTCCACACCACCCCTGTGCTCCGGTGAACTTTGCAGGACGCTCTGTAGCACCACTGACGGCGAGAGAAGTTCCAAATCCCACAAGTCTGGCACCTCCAATCGCCATCTCTACGAGAACCCACCCGCTCTTTAGCTGCAGCCCAATCCTTCACTTCTAGACCTAATTTTTGGTAGAAAACCTTATCTCTCCACTTACCATTTGGAGACTTGAGATAAGGTTTAGAAACACTATCTTACACAGCTCTCTTTCACTGGCATTTTGGGATGAACAAAGGGAAGAGGGACGAGAACTGAATGCCGACATGTTATTGATTTTAACCATTTTTCATTTTGGCACATGACCGCACTTTTTTACTAAATCCAATTTATTCAAGTGATAGCTTATATTGAGAACTAATGCGTGCCCAAATAGTAAGCTCATCCTAAATTTGAACCATCCAATCTATGAACTCTAATATTGACAGTTTTATATAATTTTTTTAACGATCAATACTAAAATGAACTGATTGGATTGTTCTAAGCCCGAGATAGGGGCGATTTATAGGCTGACTTGAATTGATGAAACATGTATTCTAGCCTAATGACTGTGTGCACATGCAGTTAGTAGAGTTAGTTTCTATGAATACTGATGGTGGGGTCACCCCGTTGGACCCGTGTTAGGTGAAAACACTATCTAAGTCATTTGATTTGAAGGACATGATGTAATGATGGTTGATCCCAAAGATTGACACGAAACATAATTTCTATCATATGATTCAATATAGTCAAAGGCTTATCATTTGATTTGATGGTTGATTCTTTTGAATCATATGATAGAATCGTGTTTCATGCCAAAGAATGCCAATCTTTGGCATAAAAGATCTTTAATTACAACATAATCTGCGGCTTAGATGGTATTTTCGGGTGGCATAGGTAAAAAAAATACCAAGTTTTTCTTTTAAGTTAGGTGCAACGTGTCAAGTGCAAATAGTCACTCCTTAAGTTCTTAATGAAGTTTTTACAGCAAGTTGTCCGCGTAACGCCAAAATTAGGGAACTGTTACTGCCACACCAACTTTTTTTACAGCCACACCACTTAAAAATATTATCTTCTCCAGTTTAAAAGAGTTCACACCAATAAATCTCCTTTATACTTGCACACCAATCAAAATGTCTCCCTCTAGCTTTAGCCTTTGCTTTCTCTTTATCCCTTTCCTGATTTCTCTTTTTGTTGCAAGCCAAAAGTCCCTACAACCTTGAGAAATAGAATCCCTAATTGGTGCCAAATAAGAAAAAATTAGAGAAATAGAATCCCTAATTGGTGCCAAATAAGAAAAAATTATGACCAGAGCACAACACTCCAATGTTGGTGCTAGGGCTGTAAGCATGTCAGGCTTCAGCTCGAGCTCAGCAGGACTCAGGTCGGGTTTAGGCTCAAATAGAATGCCTGAGCTCGAATGCGCTTAGGCTGAGCCATCCCTGATGTTGTAGCCGAGTGGTGTTGGGACTTTATTTTTAGGTGAAAAAATGATTAGACCAAACAAATTAAAACCTGGCTTGAAGCTGGCCCCTCCCTACCGAGCCCAATCATTTAAAGATCAATGCCAGAATTCTGCCCAACCCAAACCGGATCCGGGTGGTGTTTGAGCTTATATAAAAAGCATGAGCTTATATAAAAACCCGAAAGGACTCGAGTCAACCCTGGCCCGATTTTGTATTAGGGTCAATTCGAGCCTAATTTCTCGAATCGAAACTAATTTGGCCTACTAAAAGCCTAACCCGGACCCATCCTAGAAAGCCCGCCCTAGTTGATGCTCCACTCGTTAATTTAATTAACTAGTGTATACCTAGAAAAGAGTGACACGTTATTAATATTTTTTTAAGTAGTGTGGCTGTAACAAAAGTTGGTGTGGTAGTAACAAATTCCTAACATTATTATTTTTTCATTTAGACTTGGGACTAATTATTGACATTATTTGTACATGATCTCCATTGCCTACATTGATTAAATGATCTTAACGATCCAATGAACTGGTAATCTATGGATCTTAGTAACAAGATTTTGCTAATCTCAAACCATTGAGTACTGCTGATAAAAAACAGGGCCAAATCCTCTCTTTGGAGGTTTAAAATCGACGGTTTCGATATTTGGAACATCAAGTAACACATGGGTGGAAGGAGAAGGAATGGTTCATGCCTTGTATTTTATAAAAGACAGTGAAGGAAAATGGACCATCTACTACAAGAACAAATACGTTGAATCGGAGACATTCAAGATTGAAAAGGAGAGAAATAAACCTTCATTTCTTCCTGCTATAGAAGGGAACTCTCCTGCTATTTTAGCTGCTTATTTTCTGAATCAGGCATGCACTCTCTACTCAAAGGCCTTGTTTGATAACATGGAAATATAATTTCATAGTGGAAATAAAATTTAGTTTCCAATTGTTGTTGTTTGATAGCTATTTAAGGAGATGGAAATGAAATTAGGATGCCTCGCATGGAAATTGAATTTCCATACACCAAAAATTTTAGAAGGAAACCATTTCAACCTTTTAAGTGGTTGAAATTGAGTTTCCTACTAACAAAATAATGATTTTTTTGTCATTGCAATTTAAAGTTACTTATAAAAAATTTTAAAGCAAAAAAAATTATTTTTCGATTATTAAAAAGTAACTTCAATTTCTATGACCATCATACCGGCACGATCAATATAACCACCATATTATCTAACATCATACTCTTTTCAACTAATATTTGACCTTGGTCAATGTTTGAATTTTAATCAAACTTTAATTGGATTTATAAGCTATATAAAGTTTTGACTTTTGATCAAACTTTGACTACTGAAACATGATAATAAGTTGTAAGTTAGTAGTATATTATCAAATTTTTAGGGGTTAAAGGTTGACTTTAAGGTCAAACTTTGACTTTTAATTAAGATTTACTTTTTATTAAACTTAGACTCCAATAATTTGATGGCAAAAAAAGGATACTGCCGTGTTGATGTATAATTTGATACTAGATTCTCAATTGTATTAGTCAATAGTTTGACCTTTAGTCAAACTTGAACTTTTACACAAAGTTTATTTTTAATCAAACTCGAAACTACTTATAGATAGAGTCTACTACTACATAAATTTATGTCGTATCAGTACAATATTTTCTTTGTCAAAGTTTGACTTTTAGTCAAAATTTAATTTTCTATAAAATGTTATAAATTTTTATTATTGAAATATTATAATTAAAAATATCTTCATTACTTTAATCTATAACTTGAAAATTCATTGCCTCATTTTTATTAGCCAAAGTTTGACTTTTATTCAAATTTTGACTTTAGTCAAAAGTTGAGAAGTGTATCTTGACAGTAGATAGTGATTATTACTGTTGTTATTTATATTTTGGTAATGTAAATTTTAATTAGTCAAAGTTTGCTATTTGGTCAAACTTCGACTTTTAAACACAATTTAGTTTTTTTTAACTTCTGTATCCCCAAGGAGATTATCATTTTTTTAATTTATTACTTTCTAGTGCATTATCAAATTTTATTTTACTTTTTTTTACATTTGGTCAAAGTTTGACTTTTTAAAAAGTTGATATTTAGTCAAAGTTTTTACTAGTGTAACATAATGATGGATGCGAATACTGATATGTTAATTTGTAGGTTGGCGGTAGATTGTCGAAACTTTTATTGGTCAAAGTTAAAAATTTTGGTCAAAGTTTGACTTTTTGAAAAAAAATTGAATTTTCTTTCAAGTTTTAAATTTGAATTTTGTTTCCATATATGATACATACTAGCATTTACTATATTACTTTGTACTTTAGTCTTAAAAATTTTTATTAATCAAAGTTTTATGTTTGGTCAAAGTTTGACTTTTGTTAAAAGTGAATATTTGATCAAATTTTGACTAGTGTAACATAATGATATATATGAATACTGTTATATTAATTTATAGTTGGACTTTTGTAACTTGTTAGTATATTGCAAAAAAATTTCTTGGTCAAAGTTGAAATTTTGGTCAAAGTTTGACTTTTATAAAAATTTAATTTCATTTCAACGTATAGACTGACATTTGATACTAGCATTTATAACTTTGTTATTTAGCTTTACATATTATTTTTATCAAAATTTTAAGTTTGGTCAATTTTGACTTTTTACTTGAGTTTGACTTTTCAAACTGACTTAATGTAACCTAATAATAAATAGTGAATACGATAATATTAATTTGTAACGTAATAAAATATCATTAAAAAAATTATTGATTAATTTTTTACTTTAATTATGGATTTAATTATAAATGATCAAAACTTAAAAACTCATTTTCAAAGATACTAATCAAACAAGAGAAATCAATTTCCAATGAAATTCATTTCTCAAACACACTAATCAAACAATGAAAAATCTATTTTTAGAGGAAATCATTTCCCAAGAAATCAACTATGAAGAAACAGGGCCCAAACTGTTAGATACTAGCATTTACATAGTTGAAACAGGGCCCAAACTTACATTAGATCCTAAGAAGTTGTCTTGATAAATTTGATGCATTAAATGTATTTAGGGAATTTTATCAAAGAGAACATTAGAAAAATCGAACCACTTGAAGAAAGTTTCAGTGCATTATACCACTTAAAAAGTTTTAGCAAAAAGGGATTGCCACGATTTCCAAAGTCCCAAAGTCAACCAATCAATTTTTTAGGAAAAGGGTGATTTGAAATTACGAAAAAGGTCAACATAAAGTTATCCGATCAATGTATGTGAAATATATTTATAATTGAAACTGTGAAAATACCCTTCTAAAAAATTATCATATAAAGCAAATGATATCATGTGTTTAATTGAGAAAAATGGTGCTTGGGTAATTACAACTGTAAATGTTTCTCACTTGTTGACCAAATGTCTTATTGGACGCCCAACAAATCTTCGAAATCCCTTTTTCTAAAGCACTAATTTTTTTATTTTATTTTTTTCATAAATAGTCATTATTTCCGAAAAGTATACCATCCAAAGGGAGAAAAAACTACAAGTCTCTACATCCTTCTAAGAATTGAAGAGAACACACTGAAAATCTTGTAGTGGTGCATGTTAAGGAGCATGCAATTTTATTTATCTAGATTTTCTAATAATTAAGCTTACGATCTAATTGTTCAATCTCCATGTTTTTGGGCAGCTGAGATTTGGCAATATAAATAAGCACCTAAACAACACCAACATTTTCGAACATTCGGGGAAATTCTATACAATTGCAGAGAACCACTTGCCACAAGAAATTGACATCTATAGCCTCAAAACGTTTGATGTTTGGGATGTCGATGGAGCATGGGATCGCCCTTTCACAAGCCATCCCAAGGTCTTTTAAATATTGTTATAACTTCAGTCAAGCATTGCTATAATGGCGGCGTACTAATGAATTGTTATAATTATAAATGTTACAGAGAGCTCCAGGAACAGGAGAGCTGGTTATCATGGGTGTAGATGCAAAGAAACCTTTCTTTGTGTTGGGAGTTGTCTCAGGTATCAACTTCATCGTCGTCGTCTTCTTTTTTGTTAGTGTTATGAAAATAATAATTTTAATTCATGAAAAATCAAAACAAAATTACAATTGAATGGAGAAATAATTTACTTCAGTAGTTGATAATTTTATTGATGGGTTTTATTAATAAAACTGTTTACATTCAGCTGATGGGAGAAAACTAGTACATAAAGTCGATTTGAAGTTCAAGAAAAGCATTCTTTGCCATGAACTTGGAGTTACAGAGAAGTAAGTTTGATTTCTATTTTTTTTTTACTTGCCCCATTTCTATAATTACTCAGTTTATTTTAAGATGATTAGTATATATTAGTAGTAACTAACATTCTGTATTTCTTCCCAGGTACAATATAATCATGGATTTCCCACTTACTATAGACATAGAGCGACTCGTTAGAGGAGGCCCGTGAGTATATTTCTTAAACAAAATTTGACTGTCATCGCTTCTCTTATTTGCCTTAGAATTTGGTAGAAAGGGGACATTTTTAGAACACAAGGATGAACAATTGATTTCTTCAGACTTGAAATCCATGAAAGTCAAATTTCTGCAGGATTCTACAACTAAAAGGGAATAGGACTCTCAAAATCCTCTCTCTTCATTCCTTGATATTTATCATCTATGGGAGAACTTAAAAACTATGGAAAGTTTGAAATTCTATTCAGTAGCTTTGTTTCCATTTGTAGACTGATAAAGTTTGAGAAAGAAGGACATGCAAAAATTGGGGTGATGCCTCGATATGGCGACACCGATTCGATTAAGTGGTTCGAGGTTGAACCACATTGCACGTTTCACATTTTCAATTGTTTTGAGGAAGGAGAAGAGGTAATTAACAAGAACGCGAATATTTGCCTAATGTGTAATTATCTTTTCTCTAGTGAAACCAATTTTTATGTGATTATACAAGAACCAATTGCTTCAAGGTAATGGAGGTCATTAAGAAGGGCAAGAACTTCCATTATTGTGCAGTTATTGCCTCTCATCTTTACCCAAATTTTAAACCTATTAAAATTGTTAATTAAATTAGTAAGTGCGGAGGAGTAATCTATGTTTCTTTTCACCCCTTTTCTTGTCGTAGTTAGTAAAATAAATGCTAATTAATTTCCTTGATGCTTTGATCTGGACTTGGAAACAGGTGGTGGTGAGGGGATGTAGAGCTCTTGGGTCAATCATACCAGGCCCAGATTTGGGCCTCAATAAATTTGAATGGTTCTCAAGAGGATTCAAGCCTATGGTTGGAAGAGACGGTTGCATTGATCGCTCCCCGGAAGATGGATTATTCTTTGCTCGTTCATATGAATGGAGATTAAACATGGGGACAGGGAAAGTTCAAGGCCAAAATCTCACCGGGACTGAATTCTCCATGGACTTCCCTATGATCAATGCTGATTGCATAGGTTTAAGGAACAAGTATGGGTATACACAAGTCACAGATTCAATGGCAAGCTCTAGTTGTGGTATGGATACCAGTTTTTTTCAATACTATTAACTGATCATTATCTAAACTAAAAGTTCTTATAAGATTCACAATTGTAGGTATGGCAAAATATGGAAGGCTAGCAAAGTTACACTTTGAAGAACAAGGCAATACGAAGGTAATACAAACCTTTTACCTCTAAACCACGTGTTTCTTCTGTTGTACATGGACTTTTTTCAGAAGTAATTATGTAGTTCCCAATCCGTTAAGTGGCTATTTAAATGTGTCAAGAAAGTGAAAAAAATAAATATCGATCTCTAATGGAAGTAATCCCATTTTCCTTATTGGGGTGCAAGTACAAGTTAGAAGAATGTTTGAATTTATTTTGTGGTCATTCGCAAATTAGGTTAATTAAATTTGAATTATCTGTGATTTGGCGGCCATCCAAATAGGCCCTGAAGCTTCTTTAACCTGCTAGATAAGCAACTCCTTTCATCTAAATTTCTTTCGATCTATATAAAAGTTTGCTCATTTTTTAATTTTTGCTCATTTTTGCATGTGTTTTCTTTCTTAATATATTATCTAATTACAAATAATTTGTATCTCAGACTGAGAATGATTCTGGAGAGCTTACCAAGATAGAATATCATAAATTAGGGAATAATCAGTTCTGTTCCGGGGCCTCATTTGTTCCTAAGCAAGGCTGTCCTGACGAAGACGATGGTTGGCTAATCACTTTTGTTCACAATGAAGAAACCAACATATCTCAAGTAAGTTTTACTTATTTCAAAATAAAACTAGCTACTATACACGGTAAACTTCATAGTCTCTCCTAAAGGGAAATTTTAAGCTCTATAGGTATTTATGTAACGACGCCTCGATTCATGTAATTAGGGACATAATAATTAATTCCTTGATCTTTGCAGGTTCACATAATCGATGCAAAGAAGTTTGAAAGTGAACCAATTGCCAAAATAACGCTTCCCCAAAGGGTACCATATGGATTTCATGGAACTTTTATTTGTAAACATTTCAATGTGAAACAAACAAATAGAAGGTTTTCAAAAACCCAGTTTCCTGTAAAAGTAGTTTCAGTTATTTAACTTAGTCTTTAGCTAAGATTGATCATTTGGGTGTAGGTATTATGTGTGAATGCGCAAATTAGTAAATTATGTGTGTAAATTAGTAAATTATGCATAAACATCCACGGGTGTTCTTCGTAGTCCTCCGTATCTCACAAATCATGGCCATGTTGAAGTAGTTTTGATGCATAAACATCCACGGGTGTTCTTCGTAGTCCTCCCTATCTCACAAATCATGGCCATGTTGAAGTAGTTTTGATGCATAAACATCCACGGGTGTTCTTCGTAGTCCTCCCTATCTCACAAATCCACGGGTGTTCTTCGTAGTCCTCCCTATCCGATAGCGATAAGACAAGAAATCAATTTCATCGTCTTATGAGTAAGAGAACAATAAATTGCCAGTATACATAGTGGGTTAGCTACAAGTTCGAAGTGTCTCATGACTAGTATTAAAAATGAAGTATTTTTTGAACCTTGGTCCCAACATACCCATCAAGAAAAAAGAAAGTGTAAATACTTTTAATAAAATGAAAACAGTAAAAAATTTCTGAAATGCACTATCGTGTTCTTAGTGAATACAACTTTCAGTAGATTTCATTGAGTTCACAAATCTCAACTTATTAATAGAAAGTTTTACTTGTTGACTAGTAGACTAGTGGAGTACAACTAATATACAAGCTTGAAATGAATCTCCAAAGTTGATCATTTGAACATGTTAATAAATCTCAATTTGAGATTCATGAGTAGTAAAATTTGACAATACTTAAACTTACAAAAAGAAACATTCAAAACTGGTAAAAGATTCTATAACATAATTAATTTGCAACGTTTTTGGCCTAACAAAATAACAAAGGCCGGAGTCCATGATAGGGAAACTTTCCCAAATTCGTTATGTATGCTTCAACATCATCGCTATAACTGAACCACAAAAGGTAGACCAATTTACATGATGATAAGAGGACAATGGTCTGGAAAAAATCTAGCATCATGAACCATCCGAAGTTTGACCAATTTAGGTGATCCATGTGTGAAAAACGACAATGTTCGAGTTGTATGTCCAGATTCTAGAAACGCCTTTCCCATTATTACAACAAGGGAACTTATTAACTGAAAAGAAGATGTCCACTAACACCTCGGATTCAATGAGACCCCCATAGTCACCCACGAATATGGGATTAGGGCAGCTACCACTGAGTTTTTCATCTAGAGCTACAACCATGTTAAAATCATCATCCAATGACGGAAACAAGAACAATGAACTAGATGAGTGAAAGCATGAAATCCAATAAATGTTGTATACTACTGATGGAATGTTACGACCCCAAGGTAATAAGGAATTAACTTCCACGCCGCTAATGTCTAGGCTTTTTTAGAGTTTATATTGGTTAGGACCTTAACAAATGGTGTCAAAGCCCAACACCAAGTCCCGAGTTCGAGTCACAAAAAGGACAACCTAGGGAAGAGACTACCTCGAGCCTCACCGGAGTGAGAGCCGCCACAAAGTAGGCCACTACGAACGCCGACTGGGGAACATGGTGGTGTGTTACGACGACCCCAACATAGTAAGAAATTAACTTCTTGCTCCACTAACTCTTAGGCATTTTTGGAGTATTCGCTCGGACCTTAATACTGACCAGTCCCCTCTACCAATCAAAATTCTAACCATCCAAATGGAGACGTGAGCAAGGAGTAGAAGGAGACTATTCTGAGTCATTTGATTATTTTGAATGTTTGGTTATTGATGTGATTTTTAATTGTGATGTTTTACTCGCAAGTGCATGAATCAGATTGTAGATAGTGGGTGCGAAGTACGAGATCGTTTTCACGAGGATCAATATAGAAAATTTAAAAAGATAAAACAGTAATTCAAGAAATCTATCAAGATTTAACAGTATCCTACCAATATTATGATCTAGGCAGTTTTGTGAGATGATGATTATTGACTACAAAATAAAGCTAAATTGATAATTCAAAAATAAAGGTAAAAATGAAGATACTAAATACTCCCATCTTTGATTTATTCTTCCTGTAATACAGATTTAAGGATTAAACTATGAGATATACCATTGAAAAGCATCTTTTATGAAAGATAAATGGTCAAAACTCGGATAGGTTCCACATTACATCCCTGCAATCAGGACTTAATTTCAGAGATGATTTCCATATATAGATCTGAGATCAAGGGCATAACTCGACACACTTGATCTCAGATACAAATAGAAATCATCCCCAAAATGGGTAAAAAAATTCTAACAAGAATACCACTATAGATCTGAGATCAAGGGCATAACTCGGCACACTTGATTTCAGATTAGGTAGTAATTAAGAAAAAATTATCATTACAGATCCAAGATCCAGAACATGACTCGGCACACTCGATCCCAGATCCTAATCATAAGTAGATCCACACGATAAAAATAAAAAGATCATATAACAATGATTGGGGTAAAATTACCATCACAGATATGAGATCCAGGGCATGACTCGACACACTCAATCCCAGTTAGTGGCAGGGATTTCATTCGTTCGTGATAGCATAACAACCATAAAATAAAATCTCAAAGTTTAATCTTAGATCTATACTATTAGAAGTACATCCCTCGGATGGGAATCATTAGATCCCCATCCCTAAGAAGTTAGCTACACATGTTTTTAATTGAATGATATAACAAACTTAATAAATAAAAAATAACATTGATCTAATTAATTAAAAATACCTCAACCTTCAATAGCAATTCCTTGATCCAAGCTTAATCCACAAGTATAATGATCTTTAGAAATGAATTAAAAATACTCTCCACTAATCTCTAAATTTAAACTAGGAATTTATTGAGCAAAAATAAAATTCTTGAAGAAAGGAATGCTAAAAAGGTAAAAGAAATAAAGCACTCCAAAAAAAATCTAGATCCCCCGTCCGTGTGTTGTTTATAATACTCTTCACAGCTTTCCTAGCCCAAATTACCAAGGTCGATTGATCGACTGGAGGAAGTCGATCGATCGACTTCCTATAAATCTGCATTAGAAATCTTTTCCGTCTCAAACTCTATCATTTTGGTCGATCGATCGACTGAAAGGCCGATCGATCGACTGAAAGGCCGATCAATCGACCTTCCCAGATTTTCGCAAACTTAAGCCCAACTCTCCATCAGATATGGCCTTGGTATTTCAGCCATAACTTTTTATCCCGAGCTCGGATTGAGGCGATTCTTATGGCGTTGGAAAGAAGACAGAAAGCTCTACAACGTTTGTGTTTTAATCATTTCATGAATCTGATGTTTTGAAAGTCTAAATTGAGATGCAACTCGCACTAAGTTCTCAATGGCCCAAGGTTGCACTGTTTGACATTATTTTCAAAATTCTTGAGCAGTTTTATGCATTTGAATTGTATTCACCTGAAACACTTCAAATCTAGTAATTCTCATTAGATAGCCTTCATCGAACGGCTAAATATAAGTATTTAGGGGTGAAATATCATCATATTTCACTACTCATCACACCCCCAAACCTACACTTTGCTAGTCCTCGAGCAAAGCAAACTAAAGAAAATAAATACCACTTTCGTAACGAGCACGATTGCACTTAGCCTGTGCAACAAGCCTTTAAACCCTGAGGTGATCCCTAGTGGAGGAGTTGTGTCTCCTGAGGGTTTACAGTGAAGTTGCCCACAAACTTCCAAAAATTTCAAACCATCGGTAAAATTGAGTTTTCAAAATATAATTTTGATAACATATATACCATTCAAAAATAAAAACATTAATTGTTTCAATTTGTGAATCATCAATCTTAAATATTAATGTCATATCAATCATACTAGTGTCCATTCAAATTAATCTAATGCTCAAATTTTCACATAACTCATCCATTCATGCCTAAACCTGAAGTGTGTGCATACCCAAACTAAGATTCATCCATCTCGGAACTAGTCCAAATGGGAAACCATCAGATCTGTTGTCTCGACACAATCCTCACTTTAGGTATATTCTCAAAATAGAAATACTCCGATGATGGGTAAGTTTTCGCACACATGTGAGAGATCAATACAAAGCAAATAAAGAAAGGTGTCACATGATAAAAGAAACACGATGTAATCAATGAATAAAGGAGAATCTCATAGAAAGATACTTGTATATCCTCTGCATGTCATATCAAGTGTCATAGGTATTATATATTGACTCTTCACAAGACAGTTACCAATGCAAAATCAGATCATGAAGGTCTTTTATAGGGTTGTAATGGAGCTCAGGTAAGGGTAAGAAAGAAAGGAAAGTTGGGGTTCGAAATTTCTGAGAAATTGAAAAAGAAACTAACTTTTGATTTTTCTATTTCTCTTCTTTTTCTTTTCTTTTCTCTCGCTATTTTTTCTCAATATTTTTTTATTTTCTCACTTTTCTTTTCTTTTCTCACTCCTTTTTCTTCTTTTGAATTTCATTTTCTTGAAGCACCTCATATTTTTCATTATTTTTCATAATATTTTTTTTCTCCCCCCTCTTTTTTTTTATATTTTTGTCATACACTCTCAGTAAATACCACAGCTCGGTATCTCTCCACTTACTCTCTTTTTGTTCATTCTCATCCCTCGTTCCTAATTTCTCATAAATAAGAAGGGTAAAGCTGAATTTTCAGAAATGGTAAAGGGTTAAATATTAACGTGGCTTATCAAAAAATGTATAAGGACAAATTTTTCAATAGACTCAAAGGGGTACTAGAAGGATAAATTTATATGAGGTGGGACATTTTAAGCACAAATGAGCCAAAGATGGCCTTCAATCATGTCCTTAAGAGATGGTAATTATGTCTATTTGTCTTGAGCAAAAATACAATATGTTCTAGCACAATGATATGAATTTAATTGCATTCAAAGTCACAAGCCAAAGTGAAGTGTATGAGATCATACAAAATAATTTGTATTTAAAGAAAACTTCGAGTTGTTATATTCACTCATCAATGTCGGGTATTTGGCTCTAAAGCTTACCGGGTTTAGTCTCCACTAAGAACCTAAGATTCAACGTTTAAAATAGTTCCTCGATTTCAAAGTCTTAGCTTCGTATAAGTACAAAAATTCTAAGCATGAATATCAAAATTACTCACAAAATGTCACATTAAGCATCATTATTTTAGATACAAGCATTCAAGATCTGACATTGATATTATCAAAATTAAATTCACCTATCATCAATTAAAGTTTGAAAACTATCGCAAAATAATTCATGTATGATGGCTCCAAATTTATATATATATATATTTCAAACTAAATAAAAAATAAGTGATGAAAGGTAGATAACCATACCCCCAAACCAAAAAATAATCGAAAAATTACAATGTCCTCATTGATTGAAATAGGAAGTGCACCCCCAAACCTGTTGAAAAGTACCTCAATACAAAGATCAGGTGCAGAGAATAGGTGCATCAAATTGAAACATGACCAACCATGGGAGAATAAAAATTTATTGAAGGTATGTGGCTATACTAAGTTGGGAATTAAAAACAACCTAAACTAAAAACTAATAATCTAAAACTAAGCATACGAAATAAAGAAATCCTAAATCTTAAAGTTACAAATTTTTTTTTTTTTTTTTGTGACGAAATTGGGTTGCCTCCCAATGAGCGCTAGTTTAATGTCGATAGCTCGACTATATGAATTGCTCAGTTAGGGTGAGCCATTGGATCACTCAAGGAAAGAGTGTCAGAGAATGCAATTACATCCTCTAGGAAAGGTTTTAATCTTTGACCATTAACTCAAAAAATATTTCCGTGTCTCGGATTGATAACATCAACCGCCCCATTGGGGAGTATTCGAGAGATTTTGAATGGACCACTCCAACGAGTTTTTAGTTTTCTTGAAAATAGGTGAAGTCGGAAATTGTATAGTAAAACCTGTTGACCAACAACGAAAGATTTACGTAGAATAGATTGATCATGAACCCGTTTCATACGATCCTTGTAAGATTTAGCACAGTCATATGCGTCAGCACGAATTTCTTCCAATTCATTTATTTGCAAACCCCTCTGGTTACCAGATTTCAGGAGATTGAAATTCAATGACTTAATGGCCCAAAATGCTCGATGTTCCAGTTCAACCGGGAGGTGACAACCTTTGCCAAAGACCAATCGATAAGGCGACATGCCAATTAGAAATTTAAACGCAGTTCGATACACCCACAGAGTGTCATTCAATTTTAGCAACCAGTCTTTACGGTTCAGATAGATTGTTTTATCTAAAATCCACTTAAGTTCTCGATTAGATACTTCAACTTGGCCACTTGTCTGAGGATGGTATGGTGTAGCAACTTTGTGTGTGACACCATATTTCTTCATCAATTGGGTGAACACTCTATTGCAAAAGTGCTTTCCACCATCGCTGATTATCACCTTTGGAATACCAAAACATGAAAACACTTGATCCTTTAGGAATTTGATCACCACTTTGTGATCGTTCGTTTTACAAGCCACAACCTCAACCCATTTCGAGACATAATCAACCCTGACAATGATGAACGTATTTCCAAACAAATTTAGGAAAGGACCCATAAAATCGATCCCCCAAATATCAAACAATTCAACTTCTAAAATTGGGTTGAGCGGCATCATGTTGCGCTTTGAGATGTGGCCCAGCATTTGACAGTTGTGACAAGATTTGCAATATTGATGACAATCTTTAAAGATCATCGGCCAGTAAAAATCACTTTGGAGGATCTTTACTGCAGTCTTCTTGGAACTAAAGTGACCTCCACAGGCTAACTCATGACAGAACGAGATGATCCATGGTTACTCAGATTTCGGAATACACTTTCGTATAATTTGATCGGGACAGTATTTGAATAAATACGGATCTTCGAAAAAGTAGTGTCTTACCCGAGCTAAGAAAATGAATTTCTCGTTCTTAGAACAATGGTGTGGTAATTGCTCGGTGACTAGGTAATTGACAAGATCCGCATACCAACGCAGGCAGTCAATCCCGAACAACTGTTCATCCGGGAAGTGCTCTAAGATCTGAACAGGATCGTCAGATTTCTCAATAATAATTCGTGACGAGTGATCTACCACCACATTTTCTGAGCCTTTCTTATCTGTGATTTCTAAATCGAATTCTTGCAACAACAAGATCCATCTAATTAAGCGCGCTTTAGCATCTTTCCTGGCAAATAGATAACGCAGGGCAGCATGATCTATAAATACCACAACTATAGACCCTAATAGATAGGTTCGAAATTTATCCAACGCGAAAACTACCACCAAAAATTCCTTTTCGGTAATCGAGTAGTTCAACTGGGCATCGTTGAGAGTGCGACTCGCATAGTAGATTACATGCGGTAATTTTTCTATTCTTTGTCTTAGAACAGCTCCAATTGCATAATCAGAGGCGTCGCACATGATTTCGAACGGGAAGTCCCAGTTCGGAGATTGAATTATCGGGGCTTTTATCAATTCAGCCTTAATGGTCTCAAAGGCTTGCAGACATATATCGTCAAAGAGGAATGGGATATCCTTTGAAAGTAAGTTGCATAGCGATCGCGCTATCTTGCTGAAATCTTTAATAAAATGCCGATAAAAACCAGTGTGTCCCAGAAAAGATATGATTTCCTTAACTGTTCTCGGTGGTGGGAGATTAGCAATTAAATCAACTTTAACCTTATCGACCTCGATACCCTGGGACGATATGATATGTCCCAAAACAATGCCATCTTTAACCATGAAGTGACATTTTTCCCAGTTAAGAACAAGGTTCTTCTCCTGGCATCTTGCAAGCACTAGCGACAAATGATTCAAGCAGTCGGCGAAACTGTTTCCATGGATCGAGAAGTCGTCCATGAAAACTTTGAGGAATTGTTCGACCATATCCGAAAAAATACTCAGCATACATCTTTGAAATGTAGTTGGTGCATTACAAAGCCCAAACGGTATTCGTCAGTAAGAGAAAATACCAAAAAGGCATGTGAACGTGATTTTCTCTTGATCCTCAGGTGCAATGACTATTTGGTTATAACCGGAATAGCCATCGAGGAAGCAATAGTAATCATGTCCGGCCAGTCTTTCTAGCATCTGATCGATAAACGGGAGTGGAAAGTGATCTTTTCTTATCATCAAATTTAACTTTCGATAATCGATACACACTCTCCAACCTGTTTGAATTTTTGTAGGAATTAGTTCATTGTCCTCATTCTTCACCACTGTGACTCCCTATTTCTTGGTGACCACTTGTGTGGGACTAACCCATTTACTGTCAGAGATGGGGTATATGATTCCAGCATCTAAAAGTTTTATTACCTCATTTCGGACCACGTCTTGTATTATAGGGTTCAGTCTCCTCTGTGATTCCCTAGAAGGCTTAGCATTATCTTCCAAATGGATCCGGTGCATACACACTGTCGAACTAATGCCCTTGATATCTTTTATCGACCATCCGATAGCACTTTTGTGATCTTTGAGCACATTCATGAGTTGGCCTTCCTAATTCGCATCCAATTTTGATGAGATTATGACGGGTTGAGTTTCATTCTCCCCTAGGTAGGCATACTTAAGATTTTCCGGAAGAGGTTTAAGTTCTAAGGACACTTTCTCCTCATCTTTCGGCTTTTCCTCGATTAATTCAATTTGAGCTCTAAAATCTATTTTATTTTCTTCTCTCAGAAGCGGTGTGGAGTCCAACATGTGATTCACTTCTTGGATCAGCTGATCCACATCAAAATTTTCTCTAAAATGCGCAAGACACGCTGCTAAAGGATCTTCAATTTCATATGCATGAAATATTTCTTTCACAGTTTCATCGATTATATAGGCTTATGCATGTTCATCATCCTCCATGGGGTGCTTGACAATGTTAAAGATATTGAGTTCTACTGTCATATTCCCGAATGACCGATTCATGATCCCGTTTCGAAAATTGATTAGTGCATTGGAGGTTGCTAGGAATGGTCTCCCTAGAATCACCGGAATGTTATTCTTCAAATTTGGTACCGGTTCAGTGTCTAAAACAACAAAACCTACAGGAAAGTAAAAAGAATCTACCTTGATGAGGACATCTTCCACAATTCCTCGAGGGATCTTTACTGACTGATCAGCTAACTGAAGGGTCATCACAGTGGTCTTAAGTTCTCCCAATTCGAGCTTCTTGTAAACAGAGTAAGGCAACAAATTGACACTTGCTCCAAAATCCAAAAGGGCTTGATCAATACGGTTATTGCCGATAACGATTGAGATTGTAGGACAACCTGGGTCCTTGTATTTAATTGGGAGTTTCGCTTGCAACATTGAACTAACCTGCTCAGCTAAGAAAGCCTTTTTCGAAATATTGGTCTTTCTTTTGATTGTGACCAATTCCTTCAAAAATTTTATATAAGCAGGCACTTCTCGGATGGCATCCAAAAAGGGAATATTAATTTTTAACTTCTTGAAAATCTCATTTATTCCTTCCACATCGCGATTTTTTCGTGGTGCCATCAATCTTTGCGGGTACGGTGCTTTAGGAACAAAACTTTTCTTCTGTTCACTCTTTTCTTTTGTTGTTTCTTTTGTTTGTACTTTTTCTTCAATTTCTTCTTTCTCTTCAAATTTCTTTTCTCCATCATACTTTTCCTCCTCTAGCAACACTACTTTGTTATCAACCTGCTTTCTAGATCTCAACGTTGTGATCGCCCGAATTTGTTGTTGATTATCATCTTATGATGAAGTTGGTGTTTGTTCAACAACCATCTGACCCCTTGGGTTAGGAACTGGTTGGCTGGGAAACGATCTTTTTTCTCTTTCATAGAGAAAAGTTACCAATTATCCAATTTAGGTCTCTATTTTAGAGATTGAGGATGTGTTAGAATGGATAAGTTTTAACAGGTCCTCAGTAGAAGGAGTGTGTAGGAGGACGTTGGGCAGCATTTCTCAGTGGATTGTTAAATCCGGGTGGTGGAAGTGTTGGCACAAAATTTTGTTGTGGTTGGTTTTGATAACCTCCCATTGGTTGTGCAAACTGAAAATTCTGGTTTAATTGTCGTGGCTGCCCAACCTGATTTTGATTGTATTGAAATTGATTTGGATTATTGAACCCTTGCTATTGAAATAGTCCTTGACCAGAGTTTTGCTGCGGTCCTTGGTTGAAATTTTGTTGGGGATAGAAGTCCATCCCCTATTTCCTCGGCTGTGTTCTTTGATTATCTTATTTCCAGGAGAAATTTGGGTGAGTTCTCCAACTATTTGGGTTATTCTCATTGAAAAAGTTTCCTTGATTCCGCCCATAGTTATTCACAACATTTAGCTGTTCAGATGTGTCTTCATGGTAGTTCTGCATTGAAGGACAGTCATCAGCTATATGCATTGGACTTGCACAAATTGAACATGGCTCAGGTTGTGTATTTATCATATGCTCATTCTTCTTTAATTTCAATTCCTCCACTTGTTGAGTGAGGAAATCAATTTTAGCCATTAGATCCGGAGAATCCTTTACTACGTATAGTCATCCCTTCTTGGTTGAACTTTTGGCTTGATCACGAACTTTGACTGGTTGTACCTGAGTCTTTGTGAAATCCCAGTGCTAGGAATCCTCGACCAACTTTTCTAAGAAAGAATAAGATTCATTTTCCTTGAGGCTCAGGAATCCTCCGCCATTCCATTGACTCCACCAGATGTCTATTTGGTTGACTTAGTCCATTGTAGAAACACTAGACCAATCTCCACTTGGAGTATCCATGGTGTGGACATTTGAGTAGGAGATCCATGAATCTATCCGAAGCGTCATATAATCTCTCATCTTCGTCTTGCGTAAAATCCGTGATTTCACGTCTGAGGACATTCGTCTTCGCCATGGGGAAGAACTTTGATAAAAAGTTTTTGACCATCTGATCCCAGGTGGTTATGGATCCCGATGGTAGAGAATTTAACCAGGCTTTTGCTTTATCCTTTATAGAGAAAGGAAACAAGCATAGCCTAACAGATTCTTCGCTGAAGTTTTGGTAAACAGATGAGCAGACTTCGATGAAGTCTTTAATGTGCTGGTATGGATCTTCTCTCTCCATGCCATGAAAGATTGGAAGGATTTGGATGGCATTTGTACGGATTTCAAATCGGCCGCCAGGTGTGGCGGGGTATACAATGCATGATGAGGTATTTGTAGTGATTGGAGAAAATAGTTCTCCCAATGTTGGTTCTTCCTCTTGTCCTTATTCGATTTGTCCATTCATGTTGTCAGTCATATTGACTTCAGTGGATGATTCACTTAAAAATTGTTGCCTTGATCGAGCTTTCTTACGACTTGACCGGCAAGCACGTTCGATCTCAGAATTTAAAGGCTCTAAAGTTCTTTCTTTAGAAGACCTAGTGTGCATGCAAATGACGCACATAGTGGAGATTTCAAGAAGGAAAACCTCAAAAGGGATAAAAAAATTTTTTTTTTTTTTTTTAACTTTCAAAAATCTAAAATTCAAAGATTACAGAGGAGATTTTTTTTTCGGATTTTTTTTTGAGTCGATTGATCGACAGTTCAGGTCGATCGATCGATCTCAATATTTTTTTTCTTTGATTTTTTTTTTTATAGAAAGAATACTAATTCAATCCCCAAAAATTCCTAAAATTAACTGTCTATTTTCTAAAAATTTAAATTTTTTTTATTTAGATCCCCGACAATGGCGCCAAAAACTTGATGTGATTTTTCATTGTGATGTTTTACTCGCAAGCGTACGAATCAGATTGTAGATAGTGGGTACGAAGTATGAGATCGTTCCCACGAGGATCAATATAGAAAATCTAAAAAGATAAAACAGTAATTCAAGAAATCTGCCAAGATTTAACAGTACCCTACTAATATTATGATTTAGGCAGTTTTGTGAGATGATGATTATTGACTACAAAATAAAGCTTAATTGATATTCAAAAATAAAGGTAAAGATGAAGATACTAAATCTTCCCATCTTTAGTTTGTTCTTCCCGTAGGATTAAACTATAAGACATACCATTGAAAAGCATCTTTTATGGAAGATAAATGGTCAAAACTCGAATAGGTTCCACATTACATCCCTGCAATCAGAACTTAATTTCAGAGATGATTTCCATATATAGATCTGGGATCAAGGGCATGACTCGGCACACTTGATCTCAGATACAAATAGAAATCATCCCCAAAATGTGTAAAAAAATTCTAACAAGAATACCACCATAGATCTGAGATCAAGGGCATGACTCGGCACACTTGATTTCAGATTAGGTAGTAATTAAGATAAAATTACCATTACAGATCCAAGATCCAGGGCATGACTCGGCACACTCGATCCCAGATCGTAATCGTAAGTAGATCCATACGATAAAAATAAAAATATCATATAACAATTATTGGGGTAAAATTACCGTCACATATCTGAGATCCAGGGCATGACTCGGCACACTCGATCCCAGTTAGTGGCGGGGATTTCATCCGTTCGTGATAGCATAACAACCATAAAATAAAATCTCAGTTTAATCCTAGATCTATACTATTAGCAGTACATCCCTAGGATGGGAATCATTAGATCCCCATCCCTAAGAAGTTAGCTACACATGTTGTAATTGAATGACATAACAAAGTAATAAATGAAAAATAACATTGATCTAATTAATTAAAAATACCTCAACCTTCAATAGCAATTCTTTGATCCAAGCTTAATCCACAAGTATAATGATCTTTAGAAATGAAATTAAAAATACTCTCCACTAATCTCTAAATTTCAACTAGAAATTTATTGAGTAAAAATAAAATTCTTGAAGAAAGGAATGCTAAAAAGGTAAAAGAAATAAAGCTCTCCAAAAAAAATCTAGATCCCCCATCCGTGTGTTGTTTGTGGCTTTAAATACTCTTCACAGCTTTCCTAGCCCAAAATACTAGGGTCGATTGATTGACTGAAGGAAATCGATTGATCGACTCCCTATAAATTTGTATTAGAAATCTTTTCTGTCCCAAACTCCATTTCGGTCGATCAATCGACCTTCCGAGATTTCCGTGAACTTTGGCCGAACTCTCCATCAGATACTACCTCGGTATTTCGGCCATAACTGTTTATTCCAAACTCGGATTGAGGCAATTCTTACGGAGTTGGAAAGAAGACAGAAAGCTCTACAACTTTTGTGTTTTAACCATTTCGTGAATCTAGCGTCTTGAAGGTCCAAAATGAGCTGCAAGTCGCACCAAGTTCTTAATAACCCAATGTTGCAGTGTTTGACATTATTTTCGGAATTCTTGGGCAGTTTTATGCATTTGAATTTTATTCACCTGAAATACTTTAAATCTAGTAATTCTCATCAGATAGCCTTCATCGGACGGCTAAATGTAAGTATTTTAGGGGTGAAATATCATCATATTTCACTACTCATCAGTTATTCCTAGTATAAATTGATAGAAATAACTGTAGTATAGGATCAGGGCACTAAACCTGCGAACATTACAAACATAAGTTGTTTCAGCGGCAACAAAAAAATTGTTGCTATTAGTCCTATCGCTACTAAAACAACAAGTTTTTTTGTTAATAGTGGCAGTTTTTTACTACCAAAACTTGCCACTAATAGTCTTATTTTTTGTAGTGGAGAAATAGCCATGAATGACAATTTGTGGTTTCAAACCATTCAAATAGCATATTTTCCATTCATGTATGGGGGAGCAATCACCATGAGGGCTAACGTAACTGTTGGTTGGAAATTTTTGTAAGAGACGTAGCAATCTCTCAGAGGATATTAGGAGGTGAAGGGGTACTGAGCATAGTATTAATTTGAATTTTTTTTCTCTGTTAATTGTTAAGAGTTTCTATTTACTATTTTTTTTTGTTAGAAAAAATAAGCATGATTGTTAATGATGGTTGCCAGTAGCACCCAAATATCGCTACAACCCGGACGATGAACATTCAAATAGTAATTGAACAAGAGAGAAAAATGATAGACATAATCGAATAGCATGAGAGACAATTATATACATGGTTCGGCAAGATTTCCTACGTCCAACAGTGATGATCTGTTTTCTTAATGAATATATGAAAAATACAATACAATCATGAGGCTTGTTCAAGTGTTTCCTAGGTTTTCCCAGAAAATCTTAGAATTTTGTTGATTCCTAGCTAGTGGACATAAATTTCTGGCTTTTCCCAAAAAAGCTCATAATCTTATCATTCTTAAGTTCATCATAATGGATGGTTGTGCTACTGTCATTGAAATGTTATTTAGGCTGCATATGACATAGCTCTTTGTTAGCCCCTGCCACATCAGAGTTCACCTGCTTTAGTTGGTTTACATTCTCTTTTTCTAACTCCCCGCAAAGGAGGATTTACCTGCTCTAGTAGCAACCTCCCTGCTCTCTACTAACCCCCTACCAGAGCAAATAAAATCTGCTCTAGCAAGGAGTGAGTAGAGAGAGGAGGGTAGAACTGATGAACAAGTAAATCTTACATAAAATCTTGCTAAGCAAGGAGTTATCAAAGAGAAGAGGTACCTGCTAAAGCAAGTAGCAGGATGTTAGCAAAGATGATGGGAACCTACTAAAGCAGGTGAACTCTGCTATGGCAGGGGCTAGCAGAGAGTTATGCCATACGGAACCTTAATCATCGATATATATGTCGTTTTTGGATTTGACTGAAATTTTACAAGATATTAATCTATGTGAGGTTAAACATATTTGACAAAGCTTTTTTCCAAATATGATTTCATTAAGGGTCATTACTAAAACATCATATACACATAGCGAAGCTAATATAAAATCGAATGAATATGCACTGTTGGACAACTCATAAACCCAAATCTATATTTTCTTCGTTTATATGAAAAAAAATAAAATTACATAGTCGATTATACGCAAAAAAAATAATTAAAAGTTCACTGCCCAGTAGTCTCATCAATAGATTTTCGAGCAGGTGGATTGTAAAATTACATAGTCGATTATACGCAAAAAAAAATTAAAAGATCACCGCCCAGTAGTCTCATCAATAGGTTTTCTGGCAGGTGAATTGTACAACACCTGTTAAAGCTTGAAAAATGGTCATTTGGGGATTTAAATATGGTAGACGTAAGTTGAAGGCGGCTGTAGGATTTTCTTAAAATTTGGGGCGCCTGATATTGACCTAGTTTGACCAGATATTTGACCCCATATAAAATTGAGGGAATATATCATATTTAATGGATTACTACTTGGACAATTTAGATTGGACACATATATGCGCCATGATGAGTACTGAAAAATGAGAATATTTCACCCCTAAATACCTATATTTAGCTGTCCGATGAAGGCTATCTGATAAGATTTATTAGATTTGAAGTGTTTCAGGTAAATATGAGCCAAGTATAGAAAACAGTGCAAGAATTCGGAATATACTGCAAAAACACTGCAATTTCGGGTAATCAAGAACTTGGTGCGACTTGCAGCTAAATTTGGACCTTCAAGACGGCCGAATTACAAAATTGTCAAAACATGAAAGTTGTAGATCTTTTCGTCAGCTTTCCAATGGCGCAAGAATCGTCTCAATCCGAGTTCGGGACAGAAAGTTATGGCCGAAATACTGAAGCAGTGTCTGAACCACAAGAATTGCTGATTTTCACGGATTTCTGGGGTCGATGCATCGACCCTACAGGTCGATTAATCGAGCAGGAATAGTAGTCTGACACGATTCTGACACTAGAAACGTGATTTTGAGGATTTTCTGTCGGCTCGATGCATCGACAGCTCTGGGTCGATTAATCGACCCTAAAAACTCGACTGAAACCTTTGCTATTTAAAGACTCAAACACTTCGGGAAAAATTAATTAGATAGGAGTAGAGTAACGTAGAGAGTAGATTAGGAGATTAATTTTTAGAGATTTTGTTTAGCATTAGAATTACGTAGGAATAGTTTTAGTTCTTAGAGTTCTTAGTTTTTAGCCATTATTTTTCATAGAAATAGGAAGTTTTATTATTTCTTTTTGAGAGCTTTGTTCTTTGATTTTTCAAGTACTCGTTCCTAAATTTTATTCAAAGTTTATTTTTGCATTAATTTTCTGAAGATCATACGTGTGGATCAAGGTAATTTATTTTGAAGTTTGAGGTAATTTTAATTAATGTTATTTTCCCGTCTTTATTTATTTATGTCATTTATTTTCAATATGTGTGGCTAAATTTATAGGGATGGGGATCTAATGATTTCCATCCGAGGGATGTACTTTTAATAATATAAAATTAGGGATTAAAATATGAGATTGTTAATTTATGGTTATTGTGCTATCATGAATGGATGAAATCCCCGCCACTAACCGGGATCGCGTGTGCCGAGTCATGCCCGGGATCTCAGATCTGTGACGGTAATTTTACCCTATCATTGTTATGGTCTTTGTGTTTTCGTTGTGTGGATTTAATTATGATTATGTTCTGGGATCGAGTGCCGAGCCATGCCCGGATCTTGGTTCTCAGAATGGTAATTTTATCTGAAATATCCCTAATCTGAATAAAGTGTGCCGAGCCATGCCCTTGATATCAGATTTGTAAGTGGTATTCTTGTTGGAATTTTCACCCACTTTGGGGATGGTTTTTATTTGAACCTGAGATCATGCGTGTCTAGCCGTACCCCTGATCCCAGATCTATATATGAAAATCATCTAAGTCCTAATTGCAGGGATGCAACATGGAACCTATTAGGGTGTTGACCATTGATCTTCCATAAAAGATGTTTGTTACTAATGAGTATCTCATAAGTTAATCCTTAGATTTATATTATAGGAAGAACGGACCAAAGATGGGAGGATTTAGTATCTTCATCTTTATCATCATCTTCACTTTTATTTGCGAATTATCAATTGAATTTTAGTTTGTAGTCATTAATTACCATCTCACCAACCACTTAAATCATAAAATTGGTAGAATACTGTTAGATCTTAATAGATTTCTAGAATTACTTGTCTCTTTTAGGTATTTCAACATTAATCCTCGTGGGAACGATCTCGTACTCCGCACCCATTATATACAAACCGATTCGTGCACTTGCGAGTAAAACATACATTAAAAAATCACATCACGCCACATGGCAAGTTTCTTTGGGCTTAGATTGATCACAGGTGTACAGCCACATAGGTTGCGTATGACATAGCTCTCTGCTAGCCCCTGCCACAGCAAAGTTCACCTGCTTTAGTTGGTTCACATTCTCTTTTCTAACTCCCTACAACAGAGGACGTACCTATTCTAGCAACAACCTCCTTGCTCGCTACTAACTCCCTACCAGAGCAAATAAAATTTGCTCTGGCAAGGAGTGAGTAGAGAGGAGGGTAGAACTGGTGAACAGGTAAATCTTGCTATGCAAGGAGTTATCAAGGAGAAGGGGTACCTGCTAAAGCAGGTAGCAGGATATTAACAAAGAGGATGGGAACCTGCTAAAATAGGTGAAATTTGTTATGGCATGGGCTAAGAGAGAGCTATGCCATATGTAGCCATTATCCCTTTTACCAATAAGGCAATAACTAATAGGTGGGACGTATGCATGTGGAGAGAGATACTTTGTAGCTAGGAATGATAGATTGGGGGAGCAACAAAAGGGGGTGGGTTCCATTGTTTGCAATCCTACATTCTTTCTTTAGAATGGTGGTTGCAACTGAGGGTACCCTTTATGTACCCTCATGGCTACGTGAAACTATTTCTTCTCTTCTATGAATATTAAAGAACGATTATTTGCAATCAAATATTTAGTCTCCTCAACTGATGATTCCATCGCTAACACCATTGATTGCCTTGAATCTAACGATGGAGATCGTTTTTCATCCCAATTTTTGGAAAAATAAATACTTAGACCATGACTCAGCTAGCAGACAGTCAAATGTTGATTCCGCATGGAACACAAAAGTGATCCAAGAACTCTTCTTATGGTAAGGACATGATGGCGGTCACGTTGGGGATGTGTGGGCAAGTGCAATAATCTGTGATATCTGAGTCATGATCTCTGAAAAAGTTATTAGAGATAATTGAAGAACAAGAAGAAATTAATATCTTTACTAAATCAGACGTAAATAGATAATAAAGAGAAAAGGAACATCATTCTAGGTTGAATATGGGAATATTTATTTAAAATAATGCCTAGTTGCAAAATATGTTACCTCATATCTTAGTTTAAACTAAAGAAATTGCTCCTCGATGTCTAATTACGCATAATTATAAATCAAACAATGCTTGCTTAAAAGTTTCAATAATACCTACAATTAATAAACTAATTTTCAAAGACCAAAATTGTGACAACCCAGATTTTTCCAACACGATTTTCTGAGATTTTTTTTTTTGAACGGAACTCTAGGAAAAATCGGGCTGCTAGATTGCAGAACACAATTTCATTACAAAATACTTGGTACATCCATAAGACACTACAAAAAAATAGATTATTAGTGGCTGTTTTTTGTTCCAAAAAACTGCCACTATTAACAAATAACTATTAAAGACTATTAGCGGCAAGGGTATTAGCGGCAGTTTTTTGTTAATAACGGCAGTTTTTTGCTGCCTCTAATAGTCTTATTTTTTGTAGTGAGATGCGAAAATCAAAGCAAATATAATACATGGCAGAAATAAAAATTTTATTTCTATATCGAACATATGAACAAATCCTAAAGTAAAATTATCGGTGATGGCCAACCACCTAAACAGCGGCATACAAAATGTCTGTACAAAACTAATTCTATCATTCTATAAAAACACTAGAAGTACCAAGTCCAAAAATCTAAAACCTTACTGAATCTGAAATCATTATCTATGGACAACTCCTCAGGCAGAAGATCTTCGTCTTCCAGATCATTCTCAAGCTCTGGGGTTCGGATCGGGATCTACACCTGTGACGTATAGTCGGGGTGAGCTAACAGTCTAAGCTCAGTAGATGAAAACTCAACACAACTTCACATTTTTATCATAATGAATCATAGATTCAATGACAGAATTCAAAAGCGGAAACAGGTGCAGATTCAATGACAGTTTCGTATCAAAACAAAGATTCAGTGTCGTATCAGACAGGAATTCGGTGACAAGGTTGAAGGCAATTTCGTGTCAAAATATAGTTCCAAACCTTTTCATATAAGGCTCGAGTTGTTGAATTCAAAATTCGGATTCAGAGTTCAGATTCAAAGACTTATCGAGTTCAGATTCAATGATTTACAGAGTTCAGATTCAATCGTTCAAAGTACAAATTCTAAGTTCATTTTGATATTCAAGTTCTAATATCGAAATTCAGATTCGACGTTTAAAGTTTAGAATTCTCAATTCGGAACTCTTGTTTCAGAGTTCTTATACCGTCGTGCCGGTCCAAATCACGAATATCCCGCCATGCCGGTTCAAATCATGGATATCCCGTTGTACCAGTTCAAATTGCCAATATCCTGTCATGCTGATTTAAATTACGAATAACCCGTCGTACCGGTCAAATCACAGAGTTCATTTTCAAATTTATATCCAAAGCTCAAAGTTTCATATTCAAGGTGCATGTTCAAAGTTCAAAGTTCGGATTTATATTCCTATCAGATTCAGTTGCTGATGTTATTCATATCAGGTTCAGAATTCATATTAGGTTCAATTTCATATTCTAAGTTCATATGTAGGGCACATTTTTAAAGTTCGTCTTCGAGGTTCTAATCATATTCAAGGTTCAATGCTCAATGTTCATTCTCGAAATTCATGATCAAGGTTCAGATTCGAAGTTCGTATGCATATTCAAAGATCAACTTTCGGAGTTCGGAGGTCAATGATTCGAAGATCCTATTCAAAAATCAGAGTTACATACGAAAGTTCAAATGCAAACAGATTATAACACAAAATTATGAATCAAAGTTAAACATGCAAATGGGCATTGAATTTCTCCTACCTTAGGTTTGGAGTCGTACGAAAACAAGCACTGCCAAGGTCCTATCGACAGCCTCTCGCTTCCAATCTACATCACATGCACTATGTCGCATTAAAGATTGACTCTAATGACTAACAACTTTTATGTTACTAATAATTTTGACGTATTTAAGTATTTCTCAAAACCCAAGGCAGAAATGAGCGAGTTCGTGCTAACTTAGAACTTGAACCAACTTTCCACTCAATTTGACCTTTAAAATTTTTGATTCATTAGATTATTATTTCACAAAGGTTATAGATCTCGTTGTCCTCTTTTCAACGATGCAAGAATCACGTCAATCCAAGCTTGGAGTAGAAAGTTACGACCAAAATACCGAGGCAGTGTTAGGATCCAATTGGCACACGTGATTTCCAATTCGCCCATGCGAATTTTCCAGATTTTGTGGCACACAAAACTTGTGCGAGCGAGTTTTTCCAGTGCAGTTTTTGCCTATTTGCTGAGAGAAATTCGTGTGCGCAATTTCCAATTCGACCGCGTGAATTTGCGCAATTCTGTGCGTTTTCCCCCTTTCTAAACTCCAAAACTTCATCTACTTTTCCCGAAATCTTTGCAAACATCCTCCATCTTATTTCTACATATTCTAAATACCCTTTAAGGCAAATTAAACACTAATTTAATCTTCAAAAATAAGAGATCGCACACCTTTTTAATCTCGTGTTCATCGCTTATTTCAAGAGGAAACCAAGTGTACGCAAAACGGGTTTTAGAACCCACCTTCTCGCGACTGTATCGGATATTTTCGGAGATCAAACTCCTCGCATACACGTGCGAAAAACTCTTGCAAAATTTATGAACATCGGGTTTAATAATCCAAAACACAAGAGGGTTTGGAGAAGAATAAACACTCGTTCTTCACGGATCAAGATCACGCCAAAGATCAACGATTTCTCATGACATTCAAACACTAAGTAGCTAAATGTGTCAGATATTAACGGTGCCGATTCGGCGTTCGGATGGTTCACGGCGGTGATTCTCCTCAAGCTCTTTCTCTTCCTCTCTCTCTCTATCTAGAAACCCAAACCCCAAGCAATTTTCCAAACGGATAAAGCTTCTTTGAGAAGCTTTATCTTTTTATATAAGAGTCTTTCACTTCTACGTGAAGTGCATACACTCAACTTGAGTGTTACTTCTCATCCAAAGGCTTGGTTCGGCGTAAAGCACATACACCTATGCAAGGTGTTAACTATTATACAAAATAAACTTTTGGTTCGGTGTGGGGCTTGCACACCCAAACCACTTATCCACTGGATTCGATGTTAAACTAATAAACCACCACGTTGTATGAGTTTTGGTCTAAAAGTCTTATATGAGGCTCAAACGGACCCGAAACGATCTCGTTTGAAAAATTCGAAACAGTGACGCATTTTTTAATTGACACATACACCAAATTAGGACCTACGGGTTCAAAATTTTGGGGCTCAAATTGACATTCGGGTTGAAGCCCAAGTTCAAACGTTGGGCTCGGGTTCTTGTGTAACGTGCACAAACACGTGTACACTCTACATAAGGTACGAGTTTAGCTTTAATGTGTTTGGCACGTACCCTCAATTATAACAAGTGGATTTTTGAGGCCACGTTACCTAGGTCAAATGATTTGACTAGGGTCAAATTAGTCAAAAGATCGCATTCTTGTCAAAGGTCAACGATTCAACATTCTCGAAAATTTTGGGTTATTACAAAAATAGCTTGACATATGTTTTCAAAGGCAAAAATATGAGTGACACATCTTAATTGTAGCGACCCGAGATCTCACAACCTCTTAATTGTAGAATTTAAGGTCGTACCTTCGTATCGTGAACCATAGAAACATAATAAGGCGATAAAAACACCTTAAACAGCAGAAGATAAAATTTCTTTAAAATATTAATTAATCAAAATAAAACCCATGATAATATTCTTATTTCAATAACAAGTCCAACATGATTAAAGCTTAAACAGTTTTGATAAAGTACTGACTGATCAATGTCTCATTAATTTAAAATCACTAATAATAACTAGAAAGGAAAATATCCAATTAGGCCATGAAGCCATCATCGCCATTTAGTCCAGTTTCCTGAGCATCACGTGCCGTCTCATCGCCATAGACCCATACGTTATTATCGGCGACACCTGTCTCATCTGGTCATTCACATCAACAAGGGGTGTAAGTTTACACTTATATGGACCAGACATGCAATCCATTGAAGCATAAAATATCAATCATGGTCATATAAATATTTTTATATATTTCATGTATGTGTGCATGTGGCATGTATAATCTCAATAAGCTGAAATGACCTAACATAAACATATATATCAAAATTACATGAATGCATCATTTCCTTTAATTTCATCTTTCTTGTCATTTAATGCATGTTAAACTCCGTCCCGCTCAAGACGTTGGGTCTTAATCATGTTTATCACTTGTTTAGTTAGACTCTATTATGCTCAAGACGTTGGGTCTAATGGCTCATATCATTTATTACATGTCAAACTCCGTCACGTTCAAGACGTTGGGCTTAATCATGCTCATCATACTCTTTGTTCAGTTAGACTCCATCTTATACAAAATATTGGGTCTAATACCTTCTTAGACTCCATCATGTATAAGATGTTGGGTCTAATGCTTCTTAATCATGTTTAGTTAGATTCCATCAAACACAAGATGTTGGGTTTAATACCTTCTTAAATTCCATCATGTACAAAATGTTGGGTCTAATACCCATTAACCATGGCTTGATATTTTCTCATGTTTTACTATCATGATTATACATTCATAGATCATCATGGAACGTGTAAAGTACGTATGAATAAGATTATCATTCATGAGTATTTAAGTGCATTTAGATATGGTGCATAAACAATGGTACGTAAACATTGAAGTGTACACAATCCTGGTGTATAAACAGTGAAGTGCATAAAATATGATCATGGTACATAAACATTAACATTTTAATCACACTGTTAAGAGAAGAACTGATTAGAGAACTTAACTATTCAAACACAATCTATTGATTCAAGTTCAAGCTCAATCGATTGATTTCCCATAATCAATCGATTGACTGGCATCCATGCATTTCCCAAAACAACATTATTTATCAGTATCTATTTATGCTCAATCGATTGATTTCCCAGAATCAATCGATTGAATCAAATTCATACATTTTCTAAAAAGAATGTCCTTTATCAGTGTCCGTCAGGCTCAATCGATTGACTTCTCTAAATCAATCGATTGAATCAAATCCGTACATTTTCTTAAAATAATATCATTTATCAGTTTCTATCAGGCTCAATCGATTGACTCCTCTAAATCAATCGATTGACATAATTCTGTGCATTTTCTTTCAAAGTAATATCATTTAATCCCCAACCGATTGACATCCAATCGTCAATCGATTGACATAATTCTGTGCATTTTTCTAAAAATAAACTAATTTATCAGTACCTACTTTAATATTCATCCTTAATCGATTGACATCCAATCGTCAATCGATTGACATAATTCTGTGAGCATATATCAAAATGTATCAAATCACATGGTGGGATTTCATCCGTCTTCTTAATTAAAATTATCAATATTAAGGATCACTAATCATAGCATGCATCCATTTAATCATCCATTCATTATTCATGAAATAAAGTCACTAATTTACACAAAAATCTATTTAAAAATTAATATTTTAAGTTCAATGGAAAGTATGATTTCTCCATACCTAGATCGATCGTACCACCACGATTAGATTAAGATCCCAACAATGATGATGATTCTAGAAGGAGACAAAGGCTGCTTGAGAATATGCGTCAACGTCTCGCCGCTCTTCCAAAAGAAGGGTTCTAGGAAGATAGATCTAGAATTTCTCCTCTAAAGTCTCTAGGGTTTCTGACAGCTCTATTCTTAAGAAAAACTTTGAATGAGATTATAATTTAGGGTTCTCCGTAAGACACTTATTTATAACATTTTGAGAATTATCCGGTGTTAAGCTAACACACCAAGGAAGAGTGTATAAGCTTTTATCTCAAAGTCTAAAATAAAGGTTTAGAACACATAATAACAAGGTTTGATCCCTAGACCTCTTATCTAGAAAATCAAGCCTTTAACCAGCAGGCTATCACATAACTTGTGTCTATTAATGACGAAATTAAATATAAGAGCTTGAAAAACTAAAACATGTATTTTTTTGTTAAAATGTTTTGAAAAGTCAAGGCATGCGGTGAATATAATATTAAACACATACACATATTTTAGGTGTATCAAAGACATAAAATTCAGATCATGACATTAATTGTATGATTCGACACAATCAAGTATTGAATTAAATAATGGTTTTTAAGTATATTGAATGATATGATGAATATAATATTTGGTGCAAATCTTTTTCACCTAAAATTTAGATCATGAGCTCAAATCACATGGCTTAGATAGAGTTTTAACATGGCACAAGCTTCACATACCAATTGTTGTAACATGTTACACCAAGATCAATGTCACTTTTGGGGATGTGTACCACGTGAAATCAACATCTGGTCGTTTGATAGGTGGGCCATGATCTCAAAATTTATTGAGATGAAGAATGGACAAAAAATATTTCCCGTCATCTAATTCAAGATAGTCAATGCTTTTAACGGTGAAAACCTCCAGCCACAAAAACCAAATATTCAAGGGATAATGGCTCATGGCTGACAGTTAAATACTAAATGGTGATTAAATGATCTTCCACCATTAAAATGTCACTTTTTATCTCACACCATTGAAGTATGATTTATCATTGGGTCATGTGGCACACATCTATGATCAATCTAAATTTCCCAAGTGGCAATCTATCGTTGGAACATGTCCCATCCAAAGGATCATGCTTCTAAGTGGATTTAAACCAACCAATCGGTGAACTTTATTATCAGCCATCAAAATTAAGAACAACCGTTCATATTAGAGTGCACAGATTAAATGGTTCTGATCTCCCAAAAGGTGTTATTTTTTTATTCATAGCCAATAAATTGTATAAGATATATCACTTTGATGGTGTGGATTTCCAAGATCATAAGCCAATAAATTGTATAAGATAACACCAATTGTTCTATTTAAAACATCAAGGGGTTAGGTGAGCTAGCCAGTTACCTGCTTCCAAAAGCAGGAGACTGGAGTTCGAATCCCCTCCCCCCCCCCCCCCCCCCTTGAGGCCACCCTAAGGATTTATATCCCTTGCTAACTCGACATGTGCTGAATTTGGGGTGCGCATGTGCCCCTGGGATTAGGCGGGTGCTCTAAGAGGCCCGGGATACCTAGGTTATCAAAAAAAAAAAAAGAGAGATAACACCGGTTGGTTTGGTGTTTAAATGACAGTCAGGAGAGTGGGTCAGTGTAAGGAAGGTGAGCATTTGTTTTCTCCTACAACATGGGCTAAAAACATTTTCTAGAGATTTTTTCCTCGAAATTTTATCTCGAGTATTTTCACTTTCTGTCCAAAGCAAGTGGGACCCACTGTGTTCCCAAACGGTGGAAAATACCTAAAATCCGTAAAACAAAGCTATTTTATGTTTTTTTTTATGAGTTTTTCAACAAAACTCGTGTGGCCAAACCAGGCCTAAGGATTAGGTTGGTAATTTTTCTTACATCTCTCATGCCCACCGAAAGGAATAATCATGTCATTTTAAAGTCAATTGTAGTGTCTCCCAATCAAGGTAACAAACTCGGTTTCGGCATCGGGTATCGGTCCTTGGAAGACCGATTCGAATTGGCAGATACAGCTATGTATCGGCCTTTTGTTTGTTAAAAAAAATTTAAAAATATAGGTATCGACTGATACGGCACTACAAAAAATAAAATTATTAGCGGCAGTTTTTTTAACAAAAAAATTGTTGCCATTAGTCCTATCGCTACCAAAAATTTCCGCTATTAGTTCTACTGCTACAAAAAATTGCCTTAACAGCAAGTGCCTCTAAAACACCTTATTTTTGTAGTGCGGGCCCGTATCGGCCGGTACTGATACCGAGTTGGATACTGGATACATATGTTGGATTTTGGCTCGATTTATGGTTGCAAATAAAGTTCCTTTTGATACTTTGCTTGATTAATATGTTATTAAGTAGGATCCTATTAAATAGGATATGGAAAATAGAGAATAAGAGTCCAAAACCAATTGAAAAGTTTGAGTCTTTTGGAAGGTGGGTTCTCGTGGGGGTAATTAGTGTGAGAAAAAAACTTATTTATTTAAGAGCTTGAGGCTTGGATTAGAACATTAAGGATTTTTAAGATTGGTTTAGTACTTTGGAAAACTCATGTAGGGTTTTTTTGGGGTCTCTCTTCATGTGAGTTAGAGAAAACTTAGGATTTATTTTGGTTGTGTGGCTCTCTTGTTGGGTTTTGGTGAGGGTGCACTTGGATATTTGTTTGGGAGAGCCTTCGTGTTTGTTTTAAACTTTGGGATTTTGTATTTGGTTTGGATCTTTGTGATTCTCTTGTGTTGGGTAAGATTGGAGAATACTATCTCCATTATTTGTAATCTTTTGAGTAATTTCTTCTTAACAGTGGAAGCACTTTGTTTGGCTGCCCGGAGATATAGGCTTAGCCTAAATCACATAAACTTTGTTTTTATTTGTGGTGTAATCTCTTTCTTTCTATCTCTTTGTGATCTCTTTCACTTTAATTTTATTGATTTACTACGTATCATTTTATTGAAAAAATCAGAGTCGCATTCTTTACTTAAAAAGCAAGTATGGTTCTCTCTGTCCGTGGCTTCTTGTTAAGGGCTTGCTGTTCAACCAATCCCCTACAAATTGAACGAAACTTGACGAAAAAGAAGTAAAAACTTTGTTGTCCTTCATTTTCACTGTCTTTTTATTTAAGTGAGTCTTTCGACCAAGCCGTAAATGAAAAGTTTTTTATATACGCCTTTCTTTTAAGTTAGGCTTTCTTTTTTGGGCACAGGTGGGGCACCGCACTCCTTATAGATTAGTCCAAGCGCAAAATTGAGATAATTGTGCAGAGAAGACAAAAAAAAAAAAAAATATTTACTCTTTAGGAAAGGTTTATAATAAGAATATATGTGGCTCACTGGTTTATAAACCTTCATTCTTGGCTGCCGATTTCAAAGGGATTGGGGAACTACTTTCAATTGCCGTCCTCTCATTCAAAAGGACACCCCAATTATTTGGATTGCTCTTCATGGGATCCCGTTGTTGCTCACCTATGTATACCCACCCTCCATCTACATTATTGAAGGTGATTCTGTTATTTGGCTCTAACTTGAAGTTGGCTTGCTCGAGCGACGTGGGTCGCCTAAAGGGGAAAGGTTACGGGTGAAAGTCGCTCGAGTGATTTTGGTTATCGCTCGAGCAATTAGGGCACTATTCAAAGGGGCGTTTTCTCGGGTTTTAATCGCTCGAGCGACTTTGGTTGTCGCTCGAGTGACCCGCGACTTCCAAGTTACGTACAGACTCTGTATTTGAGTAATTTCTCTTGGGTTAGATGTAGGATTCGGGACTTCTATATAAAGAGAAAGCTCATGGTCAAATTGTAAGGCTAAGATATTATTGCAAAGCTTTGAAAAACCTATCTAAGATTTTGAGGAGAGATTTGGTGAGCCTTGAGTATTCTTGTATTCTTGTGTAATCATCAATATAGTTAATTATCGTTGTCTATCGACGTAGACATATTACCGAACTACGTAAATATTGTCTCTTGTGTGTTTGTGATTGATTTTATTCTATTTTTGCGTTCTTATTTGATTGTTCATCGCGAGATCGTTGGTTAATTTGAGAGCTTCCACGCAACAGATTCAATCATCATTCTCAATCAGATGGATCTCGAGCTTTAGTACTTGCCCATGGAAGCTTAGACACAAGATATAGGACATCAGGAACTCTATTATTTCCCACAATATTTCGTTTGCTCGTACACTTAGGCCCGCTAAAGCAGAAGTTAACTCCCTAGCTAAACTGGGCGCTTCTTTATGTCCAACTGGAATCGGCTAATGGTTCCTTCTTCGTTTTTTTGATAACCTGGGTATCCGGGCCTCTTAGAGCGCCCGCCTAATCGAGGGCACATGTACCCCATATTGACATATGGGTCAAAGACAGGATATAAATCCTAGGGTGGCCTCAAGGGGAGGGATTGAACTCAAGTCTCACCTTTTGGAAGGTGCAGCCAACTCACCTAACCCCTTTAGATTGCTAATGGTTCCTTCTTGTACAGTTTTGGAGGGAAAAATGTGCAACAAATACAATCATTGTGAATTATGTGCTTTCAAAATGTGCAACAAATACAATCATTGTGAATTATGCGTTAAAGCAGTGTAACGTGAAATGACTAAGGCCCTATTTGGCATTCATCTTCCAAAAAGAACTTTCTAAGAGAGAAAGGTCATGTTGGCAAACAATCTCCAAAAATCACTGTAAGTTACATATTACTTCTCAAGCACTGCTTCTCAAAAAAGTCTATCATGTGTTGAATGTGGGGTTGTGCGAAAGCATAATTGGACAACTTCTCGATACAACATCATTTTCAGCTAGAGGTGGTCATGTCTTTGAGTGAAATGTGCTTCTCAATCGACATTTTCTCTCTTAAAAAGTGCTTTTTAGAAGACTACCAAACAGGGCCAAAATGTTGGGTGAGAAGCACATTTCACCTAAAGATATGACCACATCTAGCTGAAAATGGTGTTGTATTGAGAAACTGTCCAATGTTGCTTCTCACTCGACATCATTTTCAACATGTGATAAACTTTTTTGAAAAGTTGTTTTTAAGAAGTAGCATGTAAACCACCACTTCACAACACCTGAAAAGTGCTTTTTGGAGAAGGTTTGCCAAACAGGGCCCTAAAATTTTTTATTATAGCCCCTCCTCTAGTAAGTGTTATGAAGAAAAAAAAATATGCATTCATCCTAATTTTTGTTAGGAGTGCTAAAAAAATCTCGAGGGCTCAGATTTAATCCCAGCTTAATTACCCACTAAAAACTTATAAATTGAAAAAGGTCAAAAAGACGGTCAAAGTAAACTATGTCCTTTGAAAATGAGAAAAATAACATCTTTTGTCTTTACGAAGGATTTGAATGTTTTTAAGGTCAATCTGATCTTTTTACCTTCGCTTTTATTGACAAAGAACTGAAAAATCTTGAAATGACTATTTTGAATCATGTAATCTGTAGTTGATAATACATACTTGTAAGAGTCCCAAAATACTAAGGTTGGGTATGGCATAGCTCTCTATTAGCCCCTGTCATAGCAGAGTTCACCTGCTTTAGCAGATTGTCATTCTCTTTGTTAATATCTGGCTACCTGCTTTAGCAAGTACTCCTTCTCCTTGATAACTCCTTGCATAGCAAGATTTTATACAAGATTTACCTGTTTAACAGTTTCACCTCTCTACTCACTCCTTGTTGGAGCTAATTTTATTTGCTCTCGTAGGGAGTTGTTAGAGAGCATGAAAGTTGCTGCCAGAGCAGATAAATTCTCCTTTGTAGGGAATTAGAAAAGAGCATGAGAACCAAAGAAAGTAGGTGAGCTCTGCTGTGACAGGTACTAGCAGAGAATTATGCCATACACAGCCTAAAATAATTCACTATGAATAACCTTTTACTAGTAGAATTCTTGTAAAACGAGATTTACAAGGGAATTGACATAAGTATAAGCCTGCTTTTTCATAAGATTATACTACTAAAGGGCAATCCATAAGCTTCATTGTCTTATATATTAGGCAAATACGCTCCATTATTAATTCCCTTTCAGGTTATCCCAAAGCTGGGAAAAGGATGAATTGGTATTAGGTATCTGCCCCATGCAACAAAAGCACTACCAGAGCCAAACTCTCTCCATCAAATTGGCCAAATCTTACGAATATTTGAGAGCATGCAAATAAGTGAAAGTATATCTTCAACCTTTCGCCAATTCAATACTAAAAATGTTTTCATGAGTCATGAGATTGGTGGAGGGAGATTGAGTCTTGGACTGCCCTTGGTACATGGGTGGGATACCTAATATCCACTTGGTTAACTCCGAAAGAGCTAGTATTAGGTGCCAGACCTGTTTGCCACCCAAGTCAATATGGTCAATATGGTCAACACTCAAGTCAATATGGTCAAGCCTCGGGAGCTGCACAGCTTTGTACGAGTGAAAGTTCACTTTGGCCATTTACTGATTTGGCGCTAAAAAAGATTAAATTATATACCAATGGCAGCTTGCGATTGACCCAAGATTGAAATGGTGAGAGTCTGGTACCTTTATACCAAGTGGCTTCCTGCAAGGGTGACTTAGTATAAGGTACCCTAGCTTTTAGGAAAGAGTGAAAATCTCAATAGTTCATTTTTCTTTTTTTTGAAATAAAAATAAAATATGAAAGGAAGTTATGGTGTTATGAGTTTGTGCTTGGCTACTTCATCATACCATATTCCAAGAGACCTCATAATTGGTCACTCCTGAAAGGGTGAGTATCAATAGTTCTTATTTTTACTTTTATAAAAATATAAATAAAATATGAAAGAAAGTTATGGTGCTATAAGATTATACGTGGCTACTTCTGTAATACTATATTTGTTCCAAAAGAATAATTGTCTCATCACCTACTAATATTCCATAAATAATCTTCATCTATTTTTATTTTTATTCGTGACAAATTCTTGCGAATTTAAGCTTAGAAAAAAATAATTTTAGTTACCATTTAATATTATGTCAAGGTTGTATTTGGGTTAGCTCTCTCATAAGGGCAGAAGTAGCTCTTTGCCTGTTGATCAGTCACATATTTTACTTTTTTGATACCCTTATTTGAATATTGTTAGTCCATAGTTTGATACTAACAACTTCTTAATAGTGATTATTTAGATCAACAAACAAAAGAGGAAGAAAAGAAATTTATGTGCAAAAGAGACTTCGAAATCACAATATCAGAAATCGTAGCTGAAATCTCAGTTATATGAAGCGAAGCTGAATCGTAGCCTCATGAAGCAATTGTTAATTGGGCTCTAACTTTTAAAGTCTCTTAAGCGGGAACCAAATCCTCTCAAGCGAGTTGTACACTCTTTAAAGTCGAACTTACGGGTGAAAGTCGCTCAAGCGAGTTTTGGACCTCGCTCGAGCACCAGGGCATAGTTCAAAGGTAAAAGTTTCAGGTGTAAGTCACTCGAGCGACTTTGGTTCTCACTCGAGCAATTTGTGATGTCTAAGTTACGTGTAGATTTTGTTTTTAAGTAGTTTCTCTTGAGTTAGAAGTAGGACTCGGGACTTCTATATAAGGGAAAGCTCAAGGACGAATTATAGAGCCTTTGTGTGAGAGAGATATCATTGTAAAAGCTTTGTAAAACCTATCTAGGATTTTGAGGCGAGCTTTGGTGAGGCTTGAGTGTTCTTGTACTCCTGTGTAATCATCAATATAGTGGATTATCGCTGCCTGTGGACGTAGGCATATTACCGAACTACTTAAATATTGTCACTTGTGTGTTTGTGGTTGATTTTCTTTTATTTTGCATTATTATTTGATCATTCATCGTGAGATTGTTGGTTAGTTTATGACCTTCCGTGCAACAAATTGGTATTAAAGAAAGATTTTTGTTCTACAATCTGAGATGGCATCAAAGACCGCAAAGATTTCAAATGCGAGGTTTGAAGTTGAGAAATTCGACGGGAAGATCAATTTTGGCTTATGGCAGGTGCAAGTTCAGGATATCTTGATTCAACAAGGGCTGCACAAGGCATTGAAAGGGCTTTCGGGTAAGCCAGCGGATATGTTCGATGGTGATTGGGAAGAATTCGAACTTCAGGCGTATAGTACGATTTGGCTATGTCTAGCGAAGGAGATTACGTACAATGTAATGCAGGAGAACTCGGTGGCCTCGTTGTAGGCTAAATTGGAGAGTCTCAACATGACAAAATCTCTGATGAGTCGTCTATATCTCAAGAAGCAACTATACAAGTTGCACAAGAAGGCAGGTACTTCTCTTAATGAACATCTTAATGAATTCAATAGAATAATATCTGAATTATTAAATGTTGGAGAAGAGGTTAAGGATGAAGACAAAATACTATTGCTTTTATCTTCTCTCCCCGATTCCTATGAGCACCTGGTTACTACACTGCTCTATGGGAATGATACTATTGAACTAGAGTCGGTTATAGCGACACTGCTTTGTGATGACATATGGAAGAAATGTTCGGATAGTGATATATAAGCAGATGGTTTGTTGGTTAGGGGGAGAGTAAAGGACCGAAAATCTGAAAGGGATAAATCAAAGTTCAGATCTAAATATAAAAACAGAAAGATAGTAAAATGTTACAAGTGTCACGAGAGTCTCAACAGAAGGCATTGTCCGCAATTATAAACAAAGAGGGACAATGCTTAGGATAAAAAGCATAAAGGGGTTACTGATGAGACTGGTATAGTCAAACAAGCTTCGGATGATGATGGAAACGTGTTATCAGTAGTTTCAGATAAATACTCGCAGAATGCATAGATACTTCATTCAGGGTGCTCCTACTACATGTGTCCATATAGAGACTGGTTTGCGTCTTATAGCGAGGTAGATGGTGGAACAGTTTTGATGGGTAACAATATGACCTGTAAAATAATTGGAAAGGAGAGTATCAGAATAAAGATGCACGATGGGGTTGTGAGAACAATAACCAATGTATGCCATGTTCTGAAACTTAAGAAGAACCTCATATCACTTGGTACATTAGACTCCAACAGGCATAAGTTTGCAGCTCAAGATGGAGTTTTGAGGGTGACAAAGGGATCTCTGGTTGTGATTAAAGTGAAAAAGGTCAAGAACATTTACTTTCTATCAGGGAGTACAATGACAGGTGGAGCATCAATATCTACATCAGATGATAGTGGTTTGTCCTCTATACAGTTATTCAAACAGGGCTTATTGAAAGGTGTGCAGGCTGGCAAAGTTGATTTTTATGAGCATTGTGTCTTTGGGACTCAGTGCAAGGTTAAATTTAACACAGCAGTTCACATTACAAAAGGCATACTAGATTATATACATTCCAATGTATGGGCTCCTTCAAAGGTTCCTTCTAAAGGTGGTGCCACGTATTTCGTCTCCTTCATCGATGATTACTCTCAGTATGTATGGATCTATATGATGAAGAGTAAGGATAAAGTGTTGAAAATCTTCAAGAAGTAGAAAATATTATTTGAGAATCAGACTGGAAGGAAGGTTAAACGGTTGAAAACCGATAATGGTAGTGAGTACACCAGTGGACAGTTTTAGTAGTTCTGTGAAGAGAACGATATTACTAGGCACTTCATAGTAAAGAATGCTCCGTAACAGAATGGGATAGCAGAACGTATGAATAGAACTCTACTTGAAAAGGCAAGATGTATGCTATCTAATGCGGGATTAAAGAGTTTTGGGCTGAGGCAGTCAATACAGCCTGCTATCTAGTAAACTGAGCACTGTCTACAGCAATAGAGTACAAGACTCCGATTGAGAAGTGGTCAGGAAAGCCTGGAGATTATAGTGTTTTGTAGGTTTTTGGTTGCACAACCTACTATTATGTCAGAGATAGTAAAATTGACTAATGGGCTAAGAAAACGATTTTCTTAGGGTATACAAATGGTATGAAAGGATACAGGTTATAGTTTCTTGAGCATAATAAGGTTGTAAGCAACATAAATTTAATGAATCTGTTATTCGAACTTCTAGCAAACAGATCATAAAAATTGGAGAAGAGGTGACAGAAGATCAGTTTGAGGTGGAGTTAGACACTCTTACAGTTATTACATCAGAGAAAAGTGTAGAAACAGTTTAGAGAGAGTCAGAATAATCCTTAGCAGGTGGAAAACCCAAAAGGAATATTAAAGCACCAATTCGTTACGACTACAAAGATATGGTCGCATACGCGTTCACGTTAGATGGCAATGAGTCGTCTTCATTCAAAGATGCAATCAGTGGTAGATATGCACGAGAATGGAAGACCACAATAGGTGAAGAGATGGATTCTCTTTAAAAGAATCAAACTTGAGAACTGACAGAGTTACCTAAGGGAAAGAGAGTGATTGGGTGCAAGTGGGTTTATAAGAAGAAAGAGGGTTCTCCGAAAAGTAGTGGTGCAAGGTACAAAGCACGATTGGTAGAAAAAGGCCATGCGCAAAAGGAAGGCATTGATTACAATTAGGTGTTCTCACTGGTTGTGAAACACACTTCAATTCGGGTTTTATTGTCAACTGTAGCACAGTTGGACTTAGACATGGAGCAGCTCGATGTGAAAATAGCTTTTATGCATGGTGATCTGGAGGGGGAGATCTATATGAACCAACCTGAAGGGTTCAAGTCTCCTGGAAATGAGAGGTTAGTGTACAAACTGAGAAAGTCCTTGTACGAGTTGAAACAGTCGCCGAGATAGTGGTACAAGAGGTTTGACACGTTTATGGTAGGCCAAAATTATATTCAAAGTGAATACGACAACTGTGTTTACTTCAAGAGGCTAGCGGATGACTCATTTATTTACCTTCTCTTGTATATTGATGACATGCTCATAGCTGTAAAGAGCACTGTGACGCCTCAAAATTTTCTTGCTTAAATAGTGTATCTCAGGAAGCGGACCGACTAGTCGTATGTTTGATCGGGTCAACATTGACTTGGTTGATTTAGGATGGTTAGTTAGGTTGCGAGATCATATGGGAGAGTAGGTGTATGATATAAGCTACTTAGTTGAACTATATATCTATATATACACACACACATTAGTTAGTTATATGTGCTTAACACCTAAGATAAGGTTATAAGAAAGGGGAAAGAATTTATTTCTCTTTGATTGGGTTGTTGAGAAAAGTCGAGAGAGTAAATGAGAATGTGAATTTAGTTGTGAAACTGAGAAGGGTGCATTAAATATGAGTGATTGATCTAGGATCGGAAGGCTAGCGAATTGAGCTCAATATCGAGGTGAGATTAGAGATTTGGGGGTTTATGAAGCCCTAGTGAGCTAAAGCTTTGGATCAAGGGATCCAGCCGTTGGAAATGGTAAGCTCTACTATTTCAAACTAGTTTTAGCTATTAGATAAAAAATCTAAGTGAATAGGTATGAGAAATAGATGATGAATGGTGTGGATGATGATGAGATGGGTTCTAGATGATAGAATACGATCGGTACTGAAAATGGACAAAATTGATCGAACGGAATTGGAACTCATTCAATCGATTTTGACCAATGAAGAGTAAGGTGAAATAAATAATCTGAAGAAATCGTTCGAACGATTTCTAAAATCGTTCGATCGATTTGTGGAACCTGTGCGAACGAAATAAAATCGTTCAATCGGTTTTGCTAGGGGACAAAAATAAAGTATTATGGATTTCTGAGGGAATCAATTGAACGAAATAAAATCATTCGATCGATTTTTGGATTTCGTTCGATAGATTTTAAATCGTTCGATTGATTTAGACAAACTCAGGTTTTTGATGGGTTTTTCATTCGAACTGTTCGTCTATTGGGGTTAGGCTTCTAACCCCAATGTTTTTACACATATAATGATATATTATGTGTGTTTGGTCAGGCCTAGTTTGAGCCGACCCTAAGGATGGTTAAGCACTAGCTCGGATTGAAGGATCCGTGGATTGAAATCGCGTGATAGGTAGGGAATATCTGAACTTGTACACTTATTATGAGAACATATATGTAGTGATAGTATATGAATGCATGTTTCCTTTAAAGCTAAGTTGAAATTAAAAAGGCTAAGAATAGTATTTGAAAGTAACGGTGTGTGTGTATGCGTATATGGATAAATGAGTAAATCAACTAGTAAAAGAGTAAAGCCATCACAGGGATGCATATGTACATTGGGCATCTGAATGATGCATCAGAATGTGTGACATCCCGGGGATATATGGTGGATGTAAAGATTCACATTATGAGATGGACCATGAATGGGATTGAACAGACTGTGAATTATTATGTATTTAACACAATTACACGGTGAATAACTATATGTAATGCACAATCAATTTAAGGTTTATAGAATACCCCACTGATGCGGCGGTATGCCCGTAACTGATTTGGCAGGATATCCGTGACCGGTACGGTGGCCAATCCGTACACTAGTAGGCATCCCAGGGATGTATAGTAGTTATGTGCCCGTCGCCTATGAGAAAGGGACGTGGGTCAGGTTACTTGAAAAATAGTCTGATTAGACGACGATAGATGGTATTCCATCGGGGCTTGGTGCTATATTGCTCGAGGATCATTTAAGTTGATTGTTTTAAGTCATGAGACCAGCTTTGTTGCAATTATGAGAACTAGTAAACATCAGATATCATGAGTAGAGTAACAAAAGCATTCTGTTTATTATTCTTGCATCTCAAACTATTTTCCAATCATTTTACATTGATGAATTCATGCTTTATTTATGTCATAAAATGTATGTGAGTAAGAAAGATATACTTGTTCAAATATTGTCCCTATTGAGTTAGGATGTAGCTCACCCTTTAACTATACGTCACAGGTGCAGAGTAAGGGGTTGCTTTTGGTGAGGTTGATCTCGAGGACTCAGATTATATTCCAGAGGGAGGAGTCTAAGCCCCCTCCTGAGAGGTTGTTTTAGAAGGCCCTCTGCGTACTTTGACATTTGTTTTTGAGAGATAGTACGGCTTAGTACATCCAACCATATTTTGTAAGGATAATATTTCATGTAATATTCTTTTGTCGAACCATCTGGGGTGACTGTAGTTACGGCATTAATGGTTCGGATTGGTTCTTTTGCCCATGCAGAGGCATGGAATTAGAACGATCTTTTGGATTAACTATTTTTGGTGACATATTGTAAAACTGGAGATTTAGTTCTGCGTTAGCTTTTTCATCTATGTTTTACTTATGATGGTAGGGATGTACCAAGTGTTCCGCTTATTATATGGGGCACGGCCTTGAGGGTCGTGTTGATGACACAGGTTTTAGGGTGCCGAAATTCGGGCTGTCATAAGCACGGTGGAGATCAATAAGTTGAAATCTCAACTTAGCCATAAAAGGTATTTATGGGTCCAAAAATCTTACTTTTTGGGAGGGAACCTTCCAATCTGTGCACTCTAATACCAATGGTTATTCTTAATTTTGAAAATAAGGTGTTTCAACAACACTTGCTCCAATGATGGTATTAGAACCCCACTACCCCACTTCTTACAAACTACCACTACCCCACTTCCTACAAACTACCCAAACCCCTCACCTTCTACAAACTACCACTACCCCACTTCCTACAAACTACCCAAACCCCCCACCTTCTACAAACTACCCAAACTACCCACAACCCCACTATCCCACTTCCTACAAACTACCCTCTATATTGTATTATAAATATAGCATGGTTATGCATTTGTAAAGCATTGATTTGTAAAGTATTGAGGAATAACAAAGTGAAAACTTTATCCCATTTATTTTTATAATATAAAAATTTAGCATGGTATCAGAGACATTCGGCTCCTGAATTTTTTTTTCTCGTTAAATTTTTAGTTCATCAAATGGCGAACGGTCGTTCATCTATTGCGCCAAATTTGATTAATGATGTGGCGTCTCCCTATTATCTTCATTCATCCGATCATCCAGGTGCTACCCTCGTTTCAACTTCTCTTATCGGTGAAAATTATTCCACTTGGAAAAGATCGATGAAAATCGCATTGAATGCTAAAAACAAACTTGGATTTGTTGATGGCACCCTCAAGAAACCAACTATGAACTCGGCAGAGCTTCAAGCATGGGATCGTTGCAATGACATGGTTTTGTCATGGATACTCAATGCCATTAACAAAAGTCTCACTAGTAGCATCATCTATGGCGATACACCGCGTGACGTATGGTTGGATCTCGAAGAACGATTCTCACAAAACAATAATCCTCGAGTCTTTCAACTTAAACGTGCAATATGCACGTTGCAACAAGATCAACAATCATTGATAACCTACTATAATACCATAAAATCCTATTGGGATGAATTAGGAACTCATGTATTGACATCCGAATGCATTTGTGGAGCATTAAAGAGCTTCAACAGTTTCAAGAAACGGAACGAGTCTACCAATTCTTAATGGGACTCAATGAGACATATTCTTCCATTCGTAGCGAAATCCTAGTCATGGATCCTCTCCCCACGGTTAGTAAAGCATATGCCATTATCAACCAAGAAGAGAAGCAAAGACTCCACTTGTCCGCTTCACACATCAATGATTCGGCGGCACTTATTGCTAATACTAAAAATCTTAATATTGGTGGAGATAACCAACACAATCGAATTAGTGGAAAAGACCGAAGACGTCCTCGTTGTGATCATTGTGGTATGATGGGTCACATAAAGGCAAAATGTTATAAGATAGTTGGTTACCGACAAAATTTTGGAAAAGGAAAATGGAACCAACCTTTTAACAATCGCACTTCATCAAACGTTATTACTGCTCACAATGCTTCACTACTTAGAACACCTAGCAATCCTTGAGATGGGATGAATCCAACCACCGATCATGCTCTCACCAATCTCTCAGCAGAACAATACCAACAACTCCTATCATTACTCAATACAAATGAAAAATCTGCCAATCTTGCTGGTAACATGTCATTATTTTCTTATAATTCTGCTATTTCATTTCCTTCTACCACATGGATCATCGATAGTGGTGCGTCTGATCACATGACCCCTTATGCATCTTCTTTCACAAGTTTGATTCAAACTCCTAAAGCCAAACCTGTTAGGCTACCTACTGGTGATATGACAACCATCACACATGTTGGTTCAATCAATCTTTCTAATAATATTGTTTTACATGATATTTTTTGTGTACCCCAATTTCAATTCAATCTACTATTTGTGAGAAAACTAACCCAACAATTGAACTGTGCTATTATATTTTTTCTAACATTTTGCATTTTTCAAGACCTGCCATCGAGGAAGCTAATTGGAGTGGGTGAAGTAGGAGATGGTCTTTATCATTTCATCCAACCACCACCAACATCAACACCATCAGCCATGCCTGTTACAAGACTAAACTCCAACCTCTGGCACATGCGACTTGGGCACCCTTCTACTGCTCGTCTATTTAATTTGTGTTCTCTTTCTAAAAATATTTTTCATTTTAACTCTCATTGTGATGTTTGTCAAATTTCTAAACAAACGCGCAGTCCTTTTTCTTTAAGTAATAATCGTAGCAGTCGTCCTTTTGATCTAATATATTGTGATATTTGGGGTGGATATCCTACTGCGTCTCTCACTGGTACACACTACTTTCTTACTATTGTAAATGATTTTTCACGTTGTACATGGGTTTATTGATGTGATATTTTTAATGTGATGTTTTACTCGCAAGTGCACGAATCGGTTTGTATATAGTGGGTGCGGAGTACGAGATCGTTCCCACGAGGACTAATTTTGAAAGATCTAAAAGAGACAAGCAATTCTAAAAATCTATGAAGATCTAACAGTATTCTACCAATTTTATGATTTAAGCGGTTGATGAGATAGTAATTAATGACTACAAAAATAAAACTTAATTGATGATTCAAAAGTAAAGGTAAAGATGATGATAAAGATGAAGATGCTAAATCCTCCCATCTTTGGTCCGTTCTTCCCGTAATATAAATCTAAGGATTAAATTATGAGATATTTCATTGGTAACAAACATCTTTTATGGAAGATCAATGGTCAACACCCTAATAGGTTCCACGTTGCATCCCTGCAATCAGGACTTAGATGATTTTCATATATAGATCTGGGATCAAGGGCATGGCTAGGCACACATGATCTCAGGCTCAAATAAAAATTATCCCCAAAATGTGTGAAAATTCCAACAAGAATACCACTTATAAATCTGAAATCAAGGGCATGGCTAGACACACTTTATTCAGATTAGGGAGTATTTAAGATAAAATTACCATTACAGATCCAAGATCCAGGGCATGGCTAGGCACACTCGATCCCAGAACATAATCGTAATTAGATCCACACGATGAAAGCAAAAAGACCATAACAATGATTGGGTAAAATTACCATCACAGATTTGAGATCCCGGGCATGGCTAGGCACACGCGATCCCGGTTAGTGGCGGAGATTTTATCCGTTCATGATAGCACAACAACCATAAAATAAAATTTCATATTTTAATTCTAAATTATATTATTAAAAGTACATCCCTCGGATGGGAATCATTAGATCCCCATCCCTATAAATTTAGTCACACATATTATAATTAAATGATATAAATAAATAAATACGGGAAAATAACATTAATTTAATAAATTAAAATTACTTCAAACTTCAAAAGAACTTACTTTGATCCAAAAGTACGATGATCTTCAGAAATAAAATTAATGCAGGAATAAACTTTGAACAAAATTTATAAACTGAAGGAATGAGTACTGAAAAATTAAAGGAACAAAGCTTTCAAAAAGGAATAATAAAACTTCCCTATTTCTATGCCTAACTATGAAAAATAAAGGCTAAAAACTAAGAACTCTAAACCTAAAACTCTTTCCTAAAATTAATTCTCTACTTTTTTTCTTTTCCAAAGTGTTTGAGTCGCTTTAAATAGACCCCTCATCGCAGAAGTCTCCCAAGCCGTAATTTCAGGGTCGATTAATCGACCCAATATGGTCGATGCATCGAGCCTCCAAAAAGTCCAAACAAATTAGCTTTAATGTATGGGGTTCATTGTGGACACGCCTTATCCTCGATTAATCGACCTCTGAGTGCGATGCATGACCAATCCGTGAATTTTAGCACCTTCTTTTTATCAAATACTGCTTTGGTATTTCGGTCATAACTTTCTGTCCCAAACTCGGATTGAAGTGATTCTTATGCCGTTGGAAAGCGGACGAAAAGATGTACAACTTTTATGTTTTGATAATTTCATAATTCGGCCATCTTGAAGGTCCAAATTTAGCCGCAAGTCGCACCAAGTTCTCGATTACCCAAAGTTGCAGTGTTTTGACATTATATTCAGAATTCTTGGGCTGTTTTCTATACTTTGCTTGTATTTACCTGAAACACTTCAAATCTAATAATTCTCATCAGATAGCCTTCATCGAAAAGCTAAATATAGGTATTTAGGGGTGAAATATCATCATTTTTCAGTACTCATCATTTATCTTATGCGCATTAAATCTGAAACATATTCGTTTCTCACAAAGTTTTGTACAATGATTAAAAATCAATTTCAAAATCTAATTTGTCAAATAAGGACCGACAATGACATGGAATTTCTTTCTATTGCTATGCAAATTTTTTTTCACGAACATGAAATTCTTCATCAACGAACTTGTATTGAAACCCCATGGGGTGGCAGAGCGAAAACACCGACATCTTCTTGAAGTAGCCTGAGCCTTGTGTTTTCAAGCCAACTTACCATTATATTTTTGGGGAGAATGCGTACTCACTGCCACTTACCTTATCAATCAAATTCCTACACCAAACCTTAATGGTAAGACCCCTTATGAAATGCTCTTCAATTGTACACCTACCTATGATCACCTTCGGACATTTAGGTGTCTTTATTACGCTGGCACATTAAGTACACATCGCCATAAATTTTTCCCTCGTGCCTCACAGTGCATATTTGTCGGATATCCTTTTGGTCAATGTGGTTATCGACTTTATGATATTAATACTAGACATCTTTTCACTTCTTGTGACGTTGTATTCATTGAATCTACATTCCCTTTCCAATCACAAACAAAGTCCATCTCTGAATCCATCCCCACTGTACTTCCTTTACCAGTTAATGATCAAGGAAATATTACTATTGATTTGGAAGATCAACCTTTTATATTTTCCATTCCCGACATAGCTCATAATATTACTCCACCTACAATCCAACCCCATGAACCTAATTTAGGTATTACACCCACTCTACAACACCTTGAACCACGTCGATCTCAGCGAAATATTACACATCCAACTCACCTTAAAGATTTTATTTGTCCTATATTATCTCGCAAGACTTCTCATACTTCACCAACTGCATAGCTATCTACAGGTACTACCGACCCTATTTCTAAGTCTCTCTCATATGCACGTTTTTCTCCTAACTATATTGCTTTCTTATCTGCTATTCATTCCTATGAAGAACCTCAAACTTTTTCGCAAGCTGTTAAATATCATTATTGGCGTGATGCAATGTCTGCGGAGATAGATGCATTACAACAAAATAAGACGTGGACTTTACAATCATTGCCACCAGCCAAGAAACCTATGGGCTGTAAATGGATATACAAAGTCAAATATCGAGCCGATGGAACTGTAGAACGATTCAAGGCTTGTTTAGTTGCTAAAGGTTACACTCAAAAAGAAGGGTTAGATTATCATGAAACCTTTGCTCATGTTGCTAAACTCGTCACTGTGCATTGCCTCTTAGCAGTGACGTCCATTAGAAACTAGCCTCTTCACCAACTAGATGTTAACCATGTCTTCCTTCATGGAGACCTGCACGAAGAAGTTTATATGCAAATTCCTCCAGGGGGAGCATCTCGTTTGTCACCTGCACAAGTCCCTCTATAGCCTCAAACAAGCATCACGTAACTGATTTGCAAAATTTTCTACTACCCTCAAAGATGTCGGTTACTCTCAATCAATTGCAGATTATTCTCTGTTTACACAGTACAAGGGTTCTACATTCACAGCCGTCTTGGTATATGTCGATGATATCATCGTGACAGGCAACTGCAACACTTCTATTAATAATATGAAGATCTTCCTCAATAACCGTTTTCATATCAAATATTTGGGCCTCCTAAAATATTTTTTAGGAATTGAAGTTGCACAATCTCCAAAAGGCATTTTTTTGAGCCAGCAAAAATATACTCTTGACATACTCGCTGACAGTGGTCGTCTTGGAACTCAACCTACTACATTTCCGATGGAATAAAATCTCCGTTTAACCAACGAACATGGTGAACTTCTTCATGATCCAACAGTTTATCGTCGCCTAGTTGGTCGACTCATTTACCTTACTATTACAAGGCCTGACATAGTTTACTCTGTGAATATTCTTAGCCAATTCATGCATCAGCCTCGTCAACCACATTATGTTGCAGCTACTAGAGTACTCCGATATCTCAAATCTTCTCCAGGCCAAGGCATCATGTTACCATCCGATAATTCATTTAATCTCTCCGCATACGCTGATTCTGATTGGGCCAGTTATCCCATGACATGGCGCTCTATCACAGGATACTTCATCAAGCTCGGTTCCAGTCCAATATCATGAAAATTTAAGAAACAATCTGTTGTTTCTCGCTCTTCCGCTGAGGTCGAATATAGAGCTATGGCCAATGCTACTTGTGAACTTGTCTGGTTAAAGGCACTTCTTCAAGATCTCCGAGTTTATCATCCAAAACCTATGCAACTATTTGGTGACAATCAAGCAGCACTTCACATTGCAGCAAATCCAGTTTTTCACGAACGCACAAAGCACATCGAGATTGATTGTCATTCAATTCGCGAAAAGATTACTGTAGGCACCCTAGTCACCTCCTACGTACACACGCACAATCAACTAACAGACATCTTTACCAAAGCACTAGGCCGTGATTAATTTCAATTTTTACTTCGCAAGTTGGGCGTTTCGAATCTCCACGCTCCAACTTGAGGGGGAGTATTAGAACCCCACTACCTCACTTCCTACAAACTACCACTACCCCACTACCCAAACCCCCCACCTTCTACAAACTACCACTACCCCACTTCCTACAAACTACTCAAACTCCCCACCTTCTACCAACTACCACTACCCCACTTCCTACAAACTACCCAAACTCCCCACCTTCTACAAACTACCCATAACCCCACTATCCAACTTCCTACAAACTACTCTCTATATTGTATTATAAATATAGCATGATTGTGTATTTGTAAAGCATTGATTTGTAAAACATTGAGGAATAACAAAGTAAAAACTTTGTCCCATTTATTTTTACAATATTTTTATGTTTATATAAAAGATGGGTTGCCACTTGAGCAATTTACATTGATCATAATAAATCATGCTTCAATGGCATGAGATAAAATATGATAGTTTAGTAATGTGAGATCATTTATACAACACTTGGTGTTTAAATGTGGGTCAGGAGCTATTACCCCCTTCTTTAAAGATAGAGATATTTTAATTTAGGGAACGTAAAACTTTAAGACATGTCTTTACATATATTCAAATTACTAAAGCATCTTTACAACTAGATGTCTGACGTTACATTGATTATTTGATTGTAGAAAGTACAATATGTATATATATATATATATATATATATATATATATATATATATATATATATTAAGAGATGTACAGGCCGGGTTTACGAGCTTCAATTTGAGCGCTTAGGCGGCCGTGGCTTTTGGTTTTTAGGCCCTAGCTCTTTGTATTTTTGAACCCTAGCCCTAACGATTTTAGGACCAGGCTAGGCCGGCTGACGGGCCATCCCACCCCACTTGGGTGCATATGCTGACTGAGAATGATAGATTTTAGGCAAGGGAGATGGTGGTGATGTTGAAAACTAGAGATTTATATTTGTATACAAGTGACCTTGACCATTAAACCCCAAGACAACAACAAAAACATAAAACCTACCTAAAATATTTGGAAAACATGTGATAGTGACAAAACAACCATAGAAGAAACTTGAAAACTACAGACAAACCAGAAGAACCAACCAGTGGCCCATAGAACACATAAAACCCTAAGCCTATAACCCTTTCACAAAACACCATTTTATAGTTTTTCTTCAAAATCCTCCAAATCTCAAAAATCAGGAAAATTTACGATCTTGATTGATCCATCGACCGATCATGTCGTTGATCATGTCCTTCTTTTACTTTTTCTTGTTTTTGTTCAACACAATTGAAGCACAACCCCCAAATCCTGAGAATTCAAAGAAGACACAGACTAATTCTTTCAATCCGAGCATAGGTGTCTTGATCGGAGTCCTTTCGATCATGTTCTCGCTATCCTTCTTTCTTCTCATGTGCGCAAAATTCTGTCACAACAACCATGGTCACAACCTTGATAGGCTTCCCGGGTCTACATTCTCTGGCATCGACAAAACTGTCATAGATTCCCTCCCATTCTTTCGATTCTCCTCTCTAAAGGGATCCAAAGAAGGCCTCGAATGCGCCGTTTGTTTATCAAAATTTGATGACACTGAAGTTCTTCGACTGCTTCCAAAATGTAAACACGCCTTTCATATCGAGTGTGTCGATCGATGGCTCGAAAACCATTCGAGCTGCCCCTTGTGTCGACACAAGATCGATGCCAACGATAAAACTCTTTTTACCTATTCCAATAGCTTAAGATTTCTATGGAACCCATCGATGAGGGAGGACCCCAACGTCGAGATCTTCGTTGAAAGAGAACCCGATGACACTGAGGGATCATCATCAAGGTTTAGCATCGGAAGCAGCTTTCGAAAGAGCGAAAAGGGTAAGACTGAGGAGATGCCAATCACGGAAGGGTTCGCTGATCCTCAATTCATGCATAAGTTCTACCATAAGATCATAGTCTCCGACGTCATGTTTCGTAACCGGTGGAGCGATGTGAATTCCTCTGATTTGATGTTCTTGAATTCCAAGATGCTTAGTGTTGCCGCGAGCAAGAGGCTTTCTTCTTTGGCTTCAAATAGCGATCGATTTACCGGCAAGGTGGGTGCCTTATCAGAAATTGGTTCTTCTAATGACAAAATTTTACAGATAAAAGAGGAGATGGAGAAGAAGAGGTTATTCGAGAGTAAAGTTAGCAAGATTAATAGTAGCCAATCTGTTTCGGCAGTCTCCGAACATCCTTCGACATCATCGAGTTTTGATGCCGATTCGATTAGTACTTCGAGACAATTGATTACGTCCAGCAAAAGATCGATGTCGGAGATTACAAACTTGTCGAGGTTTGTCGGATTTGGCCCGAAAAATCGAAGTACAGCAAACAGAGGAGTTAGTACTAATGCTAAAGAGGAGAAGGTGAGGAAGTTGTGGTTGCCGATTGCGAGAAGAACAGTTGAATGGTTTGGAGGTAGAGAAAGAAGATTTAACTCCCAAACCCAATATACAACACAGGATTCAAATGTATGAAGTTCAATGGGTTCTTTTCTTGTTCAGAATTTTTCCATTGTTGAGTTTTCCCTGACGATTTACAAAATAGTTGAAATTTAGTAATAATATTTTGGATGACTACCCAATATATCAGGTCTCCCTCTTTATATGAATTCTCATTTATATCATTCATATAATAAAAATAAAAATAAAAATAATTCTATTTTGGATGAATACCCAAAGAGCTCAACTCTCTAAGACGTTATTTAAACATTAAAAAGGTATTTAAATGATCATATACCATTAATGATTTAAAATGTGGGTAATCCGAACGATCAAAATAGAATTACTTGTTGGACCCGTTACCATGCATACTTTTTCTGTTTCGGATTAGGAAGAAGGATGTCATCCCAATGGCGACATATTAGTTAAATATAAATTAAGTTCTATAGTTAAAAGATAGGCAAAGGAGACCCGGAATGCCTCGTGGCATGATGAACTCAACTCCTGTTTTCGGTTGATCATGTGATATGGATGGGGCCAAAAAGTTTTAAAAAATAAATTATTTTTTAAACATTGTTGCCCTCTGTTTGACGTATCAAAGATAAGATAATACCCAAAACTTTGGCATTAATTTTTTTAAATTTTGACCATATTTTTTAACAGTAGAAATTTAAGTGATAAAATAATCTTTTTTTTTTTTGTTATGGTATATGATCGACCTCGCCTAAGAGTCTTATGAACCTCATCCTTATGAAAGAGGCCACCTGTGGCCAACTGACAGTTGTTGTAAAGATTTCTCCATATCCGAATGAGAATAAAATACGCAAATTTATTATATTTGAGGGACCTTGAGTAAGGTCACGAAGTAAGATCACTAAAAGACGTCAATAAATATTTGTCGCGCTCCATAAGAGTCTGATCCGACCGGGCTTTGAGCCCGGCATAGTATGACCCGGCTCATAATGCATTAAAAAAAATAAGATTATTAGCAGCGGCCAAAAACTGCCGCCATTAATAAAAAAAACTATTAAAGACTATTAGCGACGAGGGTATTAACAGTAATTTTTTTATTAACAGCATCAATTTTGGCTGCCGCTAATAGTCTTATTTTTTTTAGTGATGGACGGATATGGGTTGAGGAAGCCTAGATCATAGGTCAAAATATCGTCCGATACCGATACGTATCGGTTTTGGAGGTCAGCGGTACCATGCATAGGGTATGTATCGTACCATATATAAAATAGTGAAATTATCGTCCGATAGGGACGATAATTTGATATTATCGTTCGATAATTTCGAAAAAATTCAAAATTTCAAAAAAGAATGAAATTATTGTTCGATACGAACGATAATTTCAAATTAACGTCCGTTCGTATCGGACGAAAATTTCAAGATTCTGTGGGGCCCAGTCATGTGGGTGACCTTTTGCAACCCGAATTTAAGGTCGGGTTTTGCTTCTTTTCTTTTTTTTTTCCATTGCAAAATCAGCCTTCTTCCTTCTTCCTTCTTCTTCCTCATTTTTTGCTTATTTTCACCCCAAATCGCCGCCGAATCGTACCAACAAGCTCGGGATCAACGCGGAAGGAATGTGTTTTATCATTCTCCCATCGTTTTATTTCGTTTGAAAGGTTAAAATAAGGTAGATCTATCTTATTTAAGGGTAAATCTACCTATAAATATAGTAGATCTACCCTTAAATATAGTAGATCTAGCTATAAATTTATTAGATCTATCATATTTAATGGTAGTTCTACCCATAAATATGGAAGATCGACCATATTTAATGGTAGATATTAAAATAATTAAAATAATTAAATTATTTAAATTAATTAAAATTATAGGTCAAAAATAATATAAATAATTAAAATTATGGGTCACATGTAATTAAAAGTATGGGTCACAAAATAATTAATATAACTAAAAAAATAATTGAGTCAATATGGGTCACGTATAATTAAAATTAAAATCAATATTGGTCACATATAATTGAAATTAAAATTAATATAGGTCTCATATAATATGGGTCACATATCATATCGGTCACATATAATTAATAAAATAATGGGGTCACATATAATTATAATTAAAATCAATATTGGTCACATATAATTAAAATTAAAATTAATATGTGTCACATATCATATAGGTCACATATCATATGAGTCACATATAATTAATAAAATAATGGGGTCAATATGAGTCACACATAATTAAAATTAAAATCAATATGGGTCACATATAATTAAAATTAAAATTAATATGGATCACATATCATATGGGTCACATATAATTAATAAAATAATGGAGTCAATATGGGTCACAAATAATTTAAACTTAAAATTAAAATGGGTCACATATAATTAAATTTATAGGTCACATATTAAATTATATGTGACCCATATTAAATTATATGTGACCCATATTAATTTTAATAATAAATTAAATTATATGTGACCCATATTAATTATATGTGACCGTCACATATAATTAAAATTATGGGTCACAAAATTATTTACATAATTAAAATTATGGGTCACAAAATAATTTATATAATTAAAATTATGGGTCACATGTAATTAAAATTATGGGTTACAAAATAATTAATATAATTAATAATATCGGTCAATATGGGTCATATATACCCTTAAAATTATGGGTCACATATAATTAAAATAATTAATATTATGGGATATGTCCCATAAAATATTAGAATAATATGAAATAAATTTCAAATAAATTTTTAAAAATTAGAATAATAGCAAATAAATTTTAAAAAATTAGAATAATCAAATAAATATTCATAAATTAAAATAATATCAAATAAATATTCATAAATTATAATAATATCAAATAAATATCCATAAATTATAATAATATCAAATAAATTTGGTAAAATATAATCTAACCTTTTAAAAATTAGAATAATATAAAATAAAATTTCAAATATAATCTAAATTTTATAAAAATTAGAATAATATCAAATAAATTTAATAAAATATAATCTAATATTTTTAAGATAGCAATAATTAGAAAATAAATTTTATTTTCAAGTGTAAATTAGATGTTTACTTTAATGCAATCGTTTGCTCATTCATACAGGTAAAATAAATAAATATGGTACGATCGTCAGATCTATCATGGCAATACGGTACACCAATAGATGGTGATAAACTCTGGATACAGTGTAAGCTTTGTGGAAAAAAACTGCTGAGAGGAGGTATCACACTGTTAAAGGAGCATCTGGCTCACGTAAAGGGAGAAACAAAAGGGTGTCCCAGTGTACCCAGAGAAGTAAAAGAAAATATCAGAACTAGTTTAGAAGCGGTAAAGGGAAAGAAAAAAGTTGAAGCCGATCGTGATAGAAAAATATATGAGAGAATCAGGAGGGCAGATCCAAAGTTTACATCACCTGGACCTGAGGATGATGAGGATGAGAAGATAGCGAGAGCTATGAGAGAGAGTGCCAGAGAAGCACAACAGCGGCGAGATCAGGAAGAAACCGATTATCGGTTTCGGTCCAGGTTGAGGGGCCCATCCATCCCTGCTACCGGTGGTGGATCTAGTCATAGGCCGCATGTTGTTGATGTTGATGAGGATGTTGAGCGATCGTCGAGTTAAGTGAGTCAAGATCCTAAGGGATTATAGGCCGCTCACTAGAGGTCGACAAATTTCATGGATCCATTCATGTATCGCACTAAAAGCTCCAAACAAACCAAATTGAGTGTAATCTCACTTACAAAAATGGGGAAGAAGCTTGGAAAATCCATTGCCAAGTTTTTTATATACAACCACATTCTGACCCAAGTAGCAGAGTCGTCGTACTTCAGAAATATGATTGATACAAGTACAGAAGTTGATTCAGGAGTTAAAAAGTCTTCTGCATACGAGATATCCGGGCCCTTACTAAATGATGAGTACGATAACATAACTGCCTATGTACAAAGCTTTGAGGATGTATGGGATGAGAGAGGTTGCACAATTATATGCGATGGATGGACTGGTCCCACAAAGAAGAGTTTGATAAACTTTTTAGTTTACAGCGATGCCGGGACAGTATTTTTGAAATCAGTTGATGCTTCTAGACACGTAAAGACTGCTGACTACTTGTTTCAACTAATAGATAAGGTAGTTCAAGGGGTTGGAGAGCAGCGGGTTGTGCAGGTGGTAACAGACAATGCGGCAAATTACAAAGCCGCTGGATTAAAACTAATGATGAAGAGACGTCACATGTACTGGACCCCGTGTGCCGCTCATTGCGTGGACCTCATTCTTGAGGATTTAGGAAAGAGAAGCAAGACACAAGCAACTATTCAGAAGGAAAGAACGATTACTTCCTACCTGTACAACAGTGACAAGCTGGTCAATTTAATGAGAGCCTTCACGAACAATGAGTTGCTCCGACCTGTGATTACACGTTTTGCAATACAGTTTTTAGCCCTACAGAGTTTGCGTAGATATAGGCGTGAGCTGAAAAGCATGGTGTCGTCGAAAGAATGAAATAAACATGAAATAGGGCTCCCACGAGCGAAGAGACTAGCTTGCACTAAAGTTGCTGACCTGATCTACAGCACGCAGTTTTGGACAGATGTCAACCACCTGATCGCCATCACTACCCCGTTGGTGCAAGTGTTGAGATTGGTTGATGGTGATAAGAAACCAACGATGGGGTACGTTTATGAGTCAATGGATAAGGCAAAATTGGTTATAAAAACCAAATACCCTACAAAATATAAATGATACTGGGCGATTTTCGACAAGAGGTGGGATGCACAATTTCACCAAAGATGTTGCACAATTATGTAGTGATTTTTATTTATTTATTCATTATTTTCATATACTGATGAAATTGCTCATATTTGATGTGTAGCACACTACTTGAATCCAGCCTTCCAGTATATGCGACGCTTCGAGCTGAGTGACACTGATGAAGTGTATACCGGTTTGCTCAATGTAATCCAAAGAATGCTCCCTGAGTTGGCGGACCAAGGTCAAGCCATAAGAGATGTGAGTAATCATAGTATCATACCTTATAACTAATAAGTCAAATGTCATGTGATATTATGATCTATTTATTGATATGTGCCTTATTGTGTTTCATCTTTATAGATTGGCATGTTTCGCAAGAGACATGGGTCATTTGGGACCCCGTTGGCGCAATCCAAAATTAAACACGACAAATCCGCTAATTGGTGGATGCATTATGGAGGTGATGGTCCGATATTGAGGCGGGTAGCAATGAGGGTATTGTCGCAAACATGTTCCTCGTCCAACTGCGAGCGGAATTGGAGCACTTTCTCTCTCATTCATACTAAGACAAGGAATAGACTAACTATGAACCGATTGGAAAAGTTAGTCTACTGCCACTACAACATGCGATTAAGGGTCAGGAATATACAGAGGACCAACCATGGTAAGCAATTACATGAAGTCTTAGATCCTCAATTATATGAAGTCTTACTTACATATTATACTAATTCATCTATCATATTCTACCTTGCAGACAGTGAATATTTTGATCTCATCTAGTTGGATTATATATTGGAGGAGGATGACCCTTTGAATCAATGGATCGAAGAGAGAGAAGAGCTAGTCTTGGATACTGAGAGCACTGAATGGTTGGACAATGCTGAAAGAGTAGCGGAGCAGCAGGCTTTCCAACCACCGAGGCGGAAAAGAAGATTGAATAGTCATTCAGTGGTTGGATCTGATGAGGAAATGCAGCTCGGTAGTGATGATGGGAGTGGTGAGGATGATGGTGAAGGGCATGATGGTGGAGGGGACGTTAGCACTAGTGGTGGAGGGGAGGATGTTGGTACCTCTAATCCTTATAGAGATATGGCGGCATGGGATGATGACTCGACACCGTTAACACAATTCGACACTCCTACATTTAGAATGTTAGGGGTTGAAGGAAGAGGAGCGTCGGAATCATGTCAAACACTACCACCACCACAAGGTCCACAAGATTATACGGATATGGGTTATATGACTTCTAGCTTCGGAGGATTCAGTTTGCAAAATATCAAAGATTCAGCAACTAGTAACCCATACTACCAGCCACAACAAACCTACCTGGTGCCATATGACTTCGTTGGTCAGTTTTTTGGAGGACCGGCCTTTACGTACTACACTGAGTCATATTCGTTGCTACAGTCTCAGTTTCAAGGTGGCACATATGATCATGGGTATCAATATGGCCAACATTATAGGCAAAAGTCGGAAAGCTCGCGCACCGATGATGATGATGATCATGAGGGCCAATAACCACCACGAAATTTAATGTGGCTCTAAAGTAAGTTTTCCATATACAATAAAATTTATTTTTATCAACATAGCTATTAATTTTGACAATATATAATTTATTTTTATCAATATACATTGTAATTTAGTTTATGCGTGACTGCGTGTCTGCGTCGATCAAATTATGAAATATTGTTAATAAAATAGGCATGTGATCAGCTGGTCAAAAATAATGTTAGAAGATCTATTACATTAAGTCAAAAATGTGATCTTAAGTCAAAAATAAGTCACAAAATAGGCATGTGACTTGGGTTAAGTTACAAAATAGGCATGTTACTTATATATTCATCTAAATAATGCATCAAATAAGTCAAAAATAAAAATAAAAATAGTTGAAATAAATACAAAATAAATAAATATAATTTTTTAGATTTTTTTACTATTTTTTCATATTTTTTGGGGATTTTTTTTTTTTTTTTAATGTATCAAACCGATACATTCAATGTATCGCCGCTACATTGAATGTATCGGATGATACCCGATACGTATCGTCCTGGAGGTCAGGACGATACGTATCGGAATTCCAGTTTTTTGACCCTTGGCCTAGATCAACGGCTATGCCAAGATGCTATGATGCAAGGTAACAAAACCGATCTCGGGTATCGGTTTGCTAATGACCGATACGGCTCGGCCAATACCGATACGTATCAGCCTATATTTTTTTTATATTAAAAAAAATCCATGTCTCGGCCGAAATCGAGACTCATCAGCCAATACCCGATATGTATCGGCCGATACGGTATCCGATACCTGAGTTGGGATACCAATACGTATCAGTTTGCCGAGAAACCGATACATATCGCCGATACGTATCAGTATCGATCGATTTTTTATACCTTGCTATGATGCTAGTGAAAATGAAATATATTCCTTTCTAACTCTTATATATATATATATATATATATATATATATATATATATATATATAGGTAGTGTTAAATGCGCCCGTCAAACTTGCGAAGAACACACGCATATCCATCATAAAAATCATTGATTGCCTTCAATCAGACGATGGAGATCATTTTTCATCCCAATTTTTCACACAATAAATCTTGAAATCATGGCGCACCTATCAGACAGACAGATCATGATTCCACGTGGCACACATCCCCAAAAGTGAATGTTGGATGATCACGATCACTTTTGGGGTTGTGTGCCATGTGCAATCAAGATTTGAATGTCTGATAAATGCGCAAAGATTTCAAGATTTATTGTGTGGAAGATTAATACAAAAAACAATCTCGATCGTCAGATTAAAGGTAGTCAACAATATTTATGATGGATATATGTTTGTTCTTCACAGATTTGATATACACACACACACGGGAGCCATTACTTGCACTCTTTTTAAGTGATTGGACAAAGGTTAAAAAAAGACTTTGTATTTTAGGGTCATGTGACATGTGAAAATACATTCTAGGTTGTCTGATTTAAAGTTCATGATCTATAGATCCTTAGTGGATAAGATTAGAGCAAAACACGATATTTATCATATGATCTATTGTTGTCGACCGTTGACTCAAATAATAGCCTTTGACTATATCTAATCACATGATAAAGATTATATTTCGTGTCAATGTCATCCACTGAAGACCTATAGATCAAACTTTAAATCAAACGGCCCAAATTACATTTTCACATGTCCCTAAAGTACAATCTTTTTTTAACCTTAGTGCAATCACTTAAAAAGTGAGTGCAAGTTATGGCTCGCTATATATATATATAACTTAACTATATTTAAAATAATTTTATTTGTGATATGGTTTGAATTAGACAATTTCATTCCAATCTTTCACGTAATAGATCATGAGGGTGCCATCAGACCAGACGGTCAAGTTTTTTATTCCATGTGTTACTGATGCCAAAAAGTTGAGTTGTGTCATGTGATTTAAGAGTTGATGTTCTAGGATACGTGCCGTGAAATAAAAAAATTGGTCGCCTAATATCATGCTCGTGGTCTCAAGATCCCTTATGCAAAAGATTGGAATAAAAGCAGTCACTATTGTCTCAGTCAATATGATCAATGGTTTTCAGTTTAGGCGCCCACTAGCAAGGTATCAAAAATCGGCTGTTACCAATATGTATCGGCGATATGTATCGATTTTTTAGTAACGGTACTCCAAGTCGGTATCGGTATCGACTGATGATAAGGGCCGGTATGTCGGTCGTTACGTATCAGTTTGAGCCGAGAAATGTTTTTTTTTTTTTTGGGTTACCGAGTTGTATTGGTATCAGCCAAGTCGTATCGGTCCTCCATGGACTAGTACCTAATACCGATACCGGGTTTGACACCTTGCCCACTAATAACATGGTAGGCGCGAGTAAAGGTACCCTCTTATTTATTATCAAATCCCTTTTGGGTCCAAAGACTAAAGGATCAGACCTAGAGGTGTTATCGGGTCATTTGGATAGGTTTTGATGCTAACCCGAAATCGAACCGATAACTATCGGTTTCTAGTTTCTCAAACCGAAATTGGCCGGTTTGGTCGGTTTTCGATTTCCAAACCTCAGTTTTTTTATTTGTCAAATTTTTTTACAAAAAAGGAAATTTTACAAATAATATCAATTTTTGTGATTTTCATTTTACAAATAATACCTATTATTTGTAAAATATATATATATATATATATATATATATATATATATATATATATATATATATATTTACTACTTAGCTAAACCCTATTATTTATTTATTTTAAAGGAAAACCTATTTTTGATTGCACCTAAGTAATATCCTATTATTAGTTCGGTTTCAAATTTTTTACGTTAAAATTGAAACTGAACCGATAACCCGATAAGCCACTTTTCCAAATCGAATCCGAACCTATAATGACCCTGAAATTTTCAACTCGAAATACAGGGAAATTCTCGGATCACTAGATCATAGATCATAATCTAAATACAGAGGTTTTCTAGTATCAATAAGGATAATCCATTAGATTAAAACCATAGCATCAAGATCTAAAATGAAAGTATAAACGAAAAGTAAAACCACCGGTGACGGCCGTTCGTCACACAAACAGTGACACTTAATATCCCAAAATAATAATAATAGTAGTCTCAAAAGTTTTTAAATAAACTATCCCAAGTCTAATTATTCAAAAGAATCTAAAGATAAAACTTCTCATGTGGAAGATCTGCTTCATCTTCCGGTACAAAGTTGAGATCTTCTAATTCATTAAATCGTTTCATTATCAAATTTCAAATGCAATCTTCTTAATTTATGATGATTTAAATATCACTAGCGCAAATATAATATTAGAGTCTCCAATTATCGATGGGAATCCTCTCCTAACCATTGTCGTTCAATGAACAATTTTCTAAGTTTTTAAGCCCATACAACCCCAACATTGTGAGGGATACTTGTGCGGTTCAATGGGTCGCCGAAACGCTTCAAAAGTGCCGAAGCATAAGATTTAGTTTAAAGGAATCTCTTTAAATCACATACAAAGTTCTAATACATAGATACAATGTTCATGGTTCATAAAACAATTCTCATTCTAATCCAGATACAAAATTCAAAGGGTTCGGTGTTCAAAGATTTCATGATTTAAAGTTCGATAATTCAATGCAAGTTATCATTCAAGTGGATTCTAAATATTCAGTTGCAATTCAACGGCTTTAATGTTCAAAAATTCAATAATTCAATGCAAGTCGATATTCAATAATTCTAATATTCATATACAATACGATTCGAACAGTTCAAATTTAATTTTGATGATTATAAATCTGGTTTGAATATATCATTAAAGTCTATGAATCAAAGTCTAAAACATAATTATATATTAAAATTTTTTTAACTTGCTTCCTAAAGTCAGAAGGAGAATTGTTGGTGATAATATCCGTCGATGCAACTTCAACGATGGATTGATATGGCGCACGGTTGCATAAAGAAAGAAAGAATGAGAGAGAGATATGAGAATATGTTGCTATGTAGAGAGAAGACGCGAGAGAGATGAATTAGGGATATAGAGAAAGTGGCGTGGTGTGCTCGGTCAGAAAAGAAGAGCTTGAAAGTAAAATGGCAGGTCAACACTTTAAATAAAGCAGGAGTCTAAATTTTATTATTTAATTAAAAAAGGAGGCGAGCTGAATCGAATAAGGAAGGTAGGAGACGTGCTTAATCGAATAAGGAAGGTAGCTAATTTGGTGGAGTTTCCAAAAAAACAAAAAAAAAAAAAAACTCAAAAAGGCATTGTTAATTTGTTATATATATATATATATATATATATATATATATATATATAAGTTGTACCCTAATTGGGCAATCCATTACGATAAAAGCAAGAGTCCGAAGGACTTCGAACTCCACTTATGTGAGGTTGGGTTTTCTTATTACAGAGAGGGCAAGTGCGGGATGTGGTTGGGCTTGGTTAGAATGTTAAGCACTCTCACGAAACCACTAATATATGTTTGTTTTAACAGGTATATTTAACAGGTATATAAACACCATGAAATATGAGGGAGGCATGGAGTGTGTGTGGGTCATATATACGTACAAAGTTTTATTTTGTGCAAATATAGTTTACTGCACCAAGTGGATTTAGCATAATTTAACTTTTATAAGTGTATATATTTATATGGTGGTAAAACGAGTAGCAATAATAAATAAGGGGGTATTTTCAAGGTTACCCGACATGATGAAACAGGACATTACTTTAGTCGATGAATCGGCGAGAAAAGTCATATAATTAACATCATTCGCGTAATGCAATACATAAATTTTGCTGTATAATCACATGTAGTCGTATGTGGGTCATCATCGCTTAATATGAAAAACTCAAGTTTTGGTACAGGTTCGAATTCCGTTTCGTGTCGAGTTTGGATTTGGCTTCAAATTTGCGCACGAGTGTATTTATCCAATTAAAATGGGTGGGTCAGAGACCATGTCACTGACGTCAAAAGTTTGACCAAAGTCAAACCGATCAAAATAGTCATACTATCATCAAAGGTCAACGATTCAACGTTAGCAAGAAAAATCATGATCGTTACAAAACCGATATACCCTAAAACCAAAACCGAACCGAAATTTCAGTCAGTTCTGTCGATTTTCTGCATAGCCTTAATCAGACCCAACCCAGGTATAACTTGGGTCGGATTCAAGTTGAGCCTCCTCCATGTGTGGGACCCAAATCTAGTTATCAACCCTTGGGTCCATCTTGTCCAATTGGATTGCTTCTCAAGTCGGGTCTTGCCAGATTCGCGCTCATAGTATTTTACCTTTTTTAGCATACGCTTCTAACATTACTCTTTCAAATTTGCGTGGAGTATTTTATCTTCAATCCAAGATTCTTTCTTCTCAACTCTTATTTCAGTTGCTTAAATTGTTAGCCGCATTGAATTAGATGATGGAGATTTTTTTTAAATCCAATCTTTGACATAATAGATCTTCAAATCATTGAACTCAGATTTTGATTCCACGTTGCATACACTCAAAAAGTGATTCGAGAATCACGTTTGATATACACAATGGACATGTTCATTTTTTAGGATGTATACTATGTCAAGAGCCTATGTGGAATCCAAATTGTAATGACCCGGATATTTTGGACTTTCTTTTAATGGTGTTAGATGTATTTTACACTATGCACCATGGTAGTGCTCCATATCGAAACCAATCTTATTTTAGAAAATCTATTTAAACTCTCTTTCTCATTCTAATCTTAAAAGAAAATTCTAGCCCTCTCTTATTCTTTTTTTCTTCTTCTTAAGAAACTCTAGTCGTCACAACTTCTTCTTCTCTACTCACCTTTTCTAAAAACTCATTAATCTTTTTCCTAAATCTTTTGTGTACTCTTCTACAAAGAATACCATGATTTATATCTGCCATCAAGATCAAGGAGGAAGAAGACAGAGAAATCATGAACGGGCCATCGCGTGGGACATCGATCTTGTCACCTGATCGCCGTAGATCTACCGTTCATGCTTCAAGAGATGGATACCGATCAATCCATCTTATATTTCTCAGATCCCGTTGCGTAAGATACGTTCGATCGCTTATCGACGGGCTATTAAAATGAACCCTAGATTTATTTCTATATTATATTATTTTAGAATTAAATAAAGGGCTAAATCTATTTATGATTTGAATTTGATTATTCCCTCGTTATTAATTTTTCATGTTAAATATTATATTTACGAAATCTTAATCTATTCAAAAATCCCGACAGTCGATCGATCGATTTGCATTTTTTGAACGATCGATTTCACATCGATTCGACTTTATTTGCATTTACTTCATTATTTCGATCGATCACAAGACTGATCGATCGATTGTGAGTTAACTAAATGAGGCCGACGTTTCCTTTCTTTTCAATCGATCGATTGTTCATTCAATCGATTGATCTGTGTATGCACTTGAAGGCTATTAATTATATAATACTATTTATTAAAGTGTGAATATAATATCATATTAAGGTATGGGGTTCTCAACTCTTTTAACCTATATCATAGATTTAATAATATATTATATAACTTTTATTATATACGTATTACACTCTTATATAAGTCAGTCACTACACTCAAGTACTATGTTATTTTATTATTATAAACTGTTTTATGACACACAAGTATGGCATTATGATATTGAACCGAACTTTAGATTCAATCAATCGATTACACATCTCGATCGATCGACTCTGACAGAAATTATGCATATCGATCGATTCAGACCGTGACCCATCTGATGTTGAATCGCGACCCATCTGATATTGGACCTTGACCCATCTGATGTCGGACTTTGACCCATCTGATTTTGGATCGAGACTCATCAGATTGTGGACCAAGACCCATCTCACTGTGGACCAGGACCCATTTGATTTTGAACCGTGAAAGAAATCTTTGTTAACACTTAAAGTTGATCAATCGAAGTATTGACCGATCGATCAATTTTGAAATAGTCGAATAGGGAGGTTGGACTCTTCATTTCTCAATCGATTGATTTAGGGAATGTAATTAGAGGCACTATGTTTATACTATTATTATATTCAAGCATGGGTCTTATACTCCAATGATATGATGGATTTATTAAACTATTATATAACAGATAATTATAATAGTATTATATTCATATGTAAAACAAGGGTACTCAAGTATTACATTACTTCAATAAAATAACTTACTTGTATATAATAATGGTACTCAAGTACCTTATTATTTTAATAATATATCTTAGTTTGCACTAAAAGCTGGGCACACAAAGCCTTGTTTCTGAATTCATATTTTTTTCCATCGATCAATCGACTTTAATATCGATTAATCGATTTTGAACCAAACTGACTATGTGTAGTTTATTAATTATCGATCAATCGATTCCTTATTTTCGATCAATCGATTTTGGACAGAACCGAACCACATTGTACTTAAATTACTTTAAATTTGATCGATTCATTAGCAATTTTGATCGATCATCTCTAACTCGAATTGAATAATTTATATAATATATTTTCGACCGAGAGATTCCAAAATCGATCGATCGATTCTCGTTCGAACAAAAGACAATATTCACCTTACAATCCTACTTTATTCATGACCAAAATATAAATACTTATTAATTACTTATAGGTTTCGATCGATGGCCGTGATTTACACAATTTTAATGTCTTTCAATTTGCAGTTAATTCTCGCTTCAACGCGACCACTTCGATGGCATGAAGTGTTAGAAATTAGATGTCTCGTGAAAATCAAACTCTGACCTTCATGTTATCAAATTACACTTATAACCACTCTATTATATAATTGTATGAAAATATGTGTAAATAAATATACGTATAAATATAACAAAGATCTGGATATAAACTTTTTCGATACGTGTGATAATTATGTGTTTTCATCATGATCATGGTATATGAGTTATGAACATGTTAGGTCATATATACGTGAGTGTATGAGATCATGTTTATATTTGAGCATGGTGATTCAATGAAATGATATCGAAGTGAGGAATACATTATATTTTTATGCCCTACAACTCATGGTGGTATGATACATTATGAAGAGTAGGGTGAGTATGAATTTAGTGTAACCTTGTATACGGTGGTATATACGGTGACCCTATTACCCCAAGTTTTAATATGAAAGGATAAAATATGAGATTTGTGCCTTGGGCCTTAGTTGTAGTGAGGCCTCTTTACCGTCACGTGAAACTCCAAATATAGGCGTTCATGTACGGATGCAATCCCTTTATGATAGTTTAGAATCTTTATGATAGAAAGGTCTCTTTACTACCGCACGAAGTACATCTAAGTTACTATGAAACTCTTTCCTCAAAAAGCCTGATTTAGTGAAGTTATCCATTATAGTTCGTCCAAGATGTAAGTGATAAGAGTATGTTATGATATGAATATGTAAGATAAGTTATGAGTACGATAATAAGATACCGCTGTGTAGGCTAGCAAAATAATATTAACTTAAGTCTGTATGTGTCGTTTCTTGCGTAGTGATGAGTACTGAAAAATGAGGATATTTCACCCCTAAATACCTATATTTAGCTGTCCGATGAAGGCTATCTGATGAGATTGATTAGATTTGAAGTGTTTCAGGTAAATACAAGCCAAGTATAGAAAACAGTCCAAGAATTCTGAATATAATGTCAAAACACTGCAACTTCGGGTAATCAAGAACTTGGTGCGACTTGCAGCTAAATTTGGACATTCAAGACGGCCTAATTACGAAATTGTCAAAACCTGAAAGTTGTAGATCTTTTCGTCAGCTTTCCAACGGCCCATGAATCGTCTCAATCCGAGTTCAGAACAGAAAGTTATGGCTGACATACCGAAGCAGTGTCTGAACCAAGAAGAAGTGTTGAATTTCACGGATTTCTGGGGTCGATGCATCGACCTTACAGGTCGATTAATCGAGCCAGAGTCAGAGTCTGACACTGGAAACCTGATTTTTGGGACTTTTTGGCGGCTCGATGCATCGACCCTCCCTGGTCGATTAAGCTTCGGAGACTTCCGCGCGACGGGTCTATTTAAAGCGACTCAAACACTTCAGAAAAAGATATCTTTTTAGAATTAGAATTACGTAGGAATTAGTTTTAGGAAAGAGTTTTAGTTTTTAGTGTTCTTAGTTTTTAACCATTATTTTTCATAGTTAGACATAGAAATAGGGAAATTTTATTATTCTTTTGAGAGCTTTGTTCCCTTTAATTTTTCAGTACTCATTCCTAAATTTTGTTCAAAGTTTATTCCTGCATTAATTTCGTTTCTGAAGATCATCATATTTGTGGATCAACGTAATTTCTTCTGAAGTTTGAGGTAATTTTAATTAATGTTATTTTCCCGTCTTTATTTATTTATGTCATTTACTTACAATATGTGTGGCTAAATTTATAGGGATGAGGATCTAATGATTCCCATCCGAGGGATATACTTTTAATAATATAAATTTAGGATTAAAATATGAGATTTTATTTTTATGGTTGTTGTGCTATCATGAATGGATGAAATCTCCGCCACTAACCGGGATCACGTGTGCCGAGTCATGCCCGGGATCTCAGATCTGTGACGATAATTATACCCAATCATTGTTATGGTCTTTTTGTTTTCATCGTGTGGATCTAATTACGATTATGTTCTGGGATCGAGTGTGCCGAGCCATGCCCTGGATCTTGGTTCTGTAATGGTAATTTTATCTTAAATAATCCCTAATCTGAATAAAGTGTGCCAAGCCATGCCCTTGATTTCAGATTTATAAGTGGTATTCTTGTTGGAATTTTCACCCACTTTGGGGATGATTTTTATTAGAACCTGAGATCATGTGTGCCTAGCCGTGCCCTTGATCCCAGATCTATATATGAAAATCATCTAAGTCCTGATTGCAGGGATGCAACGTGGAAGCTATTAGGGTGTTGACCATTGATCTTCCATAAAAGATGTTTGTTACCAATGAAATATCTCATAATTTAATCCTTAGATTTATATTATAGGAAGAACGGACCAAAGATGGGAGGATTTAGTATCTTCATCTTTATCATCATCATCTTCACTTTTATTTTTGAATTATCAATTGAATTTTAGTTTGTAGTCATTAATTACCATCTCATCAACCGCTTAAATCATAAAACTGGTAGAATACTCTTAGATCTTAATAGATTTTTAGAATTACTTGTCTCTTTTAGATATTTCAAAATTAGTCCTCGTGGGAACGATCTCGTACTCCGCACCCACTATATACAAACCGATTCGTGCACTTGCGAGTAAAACATCACATTAAAAATATCACATCAAGTTTTTGGCGCCGTTGCCGAGGATCAAATTAAGAAAATCTGAATTTTTGGTAGACAGTAAATTTTAGGAATTTTCGAAGATTAAAATAGTATTTCTGCTTAATTAAAAAATAATAATAATAATAATAATAATAAAATAAAAATAAATAAAAATAAAAAAATTTTGAAAATTTCAAATTTAAAAATTTTAATTTAAAAAAAAAAAAAAAAAAAAAAAAAAATTTGTGGGAGTCGATGCATCGACCGCCATTGTCGATGCATCGACATTGCCTCGATTGATCGAGTGTGACTCGATCAATCGATTTTTATTCAAAAAAAAAAAAAAAAAAAATATTCAAAAAAAAAAAAAATATTTTTGAGGTTTTCCTGCCTGAAACCTCAACTCTGTGTATCATTTGCATGCACACTAGGTCTTTTAAAGAGAGAAATTTAGAACCGTTAAACTCTGAGATCGAACGTGCCTGTCGGACAAATCGTAAGGACGCTAGATCACGGCAGAAATTTTTAAGTGAATCATCCACTGAAGTCAATATGACTGACAACATGAATGGGCAACTCGAACAAGAGGAAGAACCAACATTGAGAGAACTATTTTCTCCGATAACTACAAATACCCCATCATGCATTGTATACCCCGCCACATTGACAAATGTCATCCAAATCCTTCCAATCTTTCATGGCATGGAGTGAGAAGATCCATACCAGCACGTTAAAAACTTCGTCGAAGTCTGCTCATCTGTTTACCAAAATTTCAGCGAAGAATCTGTTCGGCTGCGCTTATTTCCTTTCTCTATAAAAGATAAAGCAAAAGCATGGTTAAATTCTCTACCATCGGGATCCATAACCACCTGGGATCAGATGGTCAAAAAGTTTCTGTCAAAGTTCTTCCCTATGGCGAAGACGAATGTCCTTAGACGTGAAATCACGGATTTCACGCAAGAGAAAGATGAGAGATTATATGAAGCTTGGGATAGATTCATGGATCTCTTACTCAAATGTTCGCACCATCGATACTCAAAGTGGAGACTGGTCCAGTGTTTCTACAATGGACTAAATCAACCAAATAGACATCTGGTGGAGTCAATGAATGGCGGAGGATTCCTGAGCCTTAAAGAAACCGAATCTTATGCTTTCTTAGAAAAGCTAGCTGAGGATTCTCAACACTGGGATTTCACAAAGACTCGGGAACAATCAGTCAAAGCCCGTGATCAAGCCGGGAGTTCAACCAAGAAAGGAGGGCTATATGTAGTAAAGGATTCCCCAGATCTTGTGGCTAAAATTGATTTCCTCACTCAACAAGTGGAGGAATTGAAAGTAAAGAAGAATGTGCATATGGTCAATACACAACCTGAGCCATGTTCAATTTGTGCAAGTCCAATGCATATGGCAGATGATTGTCCTTCAATGCAGAACTATCATGAAGACACATCTGAACAGTTAAATGTTGTGAATAATTATGGGCGGAATCAAGGAAACGTTTTCAATGAGAATAACCCAAATAGCTGGAGATACCACCCAAATTTCTCATGAAAACAAGATAATCAAAGAATGCAGCCCAGGAAATAGGGGACGAACTTTTATCCCCAACAAAATTTCAATCAAGGACCGCAGCAGAACTACGGTCAAGGGCAATTTCAGCAGCAAGGGTTCAATAACCCGAATCAATTTCAGTATAATCAAAATCAGGTTGGGCAGCCACGGCAAATGAACCAGAATTTTTAGTTTACCCAGCCAATGGGAGGTTATCAAAACCAACCACAACAAAATTTTGTGCCGACATTTCCACCACCTGGATTTAACAACCCACAGGGAAATCCTGCCCAACGTCCTCATACACAAACTCCTTCAACTGAGGACCTGATGAAACTCATTCATTCTCACACGTCCTCAATCTCTAAAATAGAGACCCAAATTGGGCAATTGGCATCCTTTCTCTGTGAAAGAGAAAAAGGTTCGTTTTCAAGCCAACCTGTTCCTAACCCAAGGGGCCAAATGGTTGTTGAACAAACATCAACTTCAACACAAGAGGATAATCAACAACAAATTTGGGCGATCACAACGTTGAGATCTGGAAAGCAGGTCGATAACAAAGTAGTGTTTCCAGAGGAGGAGGAAGAGTCTGATGGAGAGAAGAAATATGAAGAGATAGAAGAAAGTGATGACAAAGTACAAGCAAAAGAAATATCAGATGACAAGAGTGAACAGAAGAAAAGTCTTGTTCCGAAAGCACCGTACCCGCAAAGATTGATGGCACCACTGAGAAATCGCGATGTGGAAGGAATAAATGAGATTTTCAAGCAATTAAAAATTAATATTCCTTTCCTGGATGCCATCCGTCAAGTACCTGCTTATGCTAAATTTTTGAAGGAATTGGTCGCAATCAAAAGAAAGACCAATATTCCGAAAAAGGCTTTCTTAGCCGAGTTGGTTAGTTCAGTGTTGCAAGCAAAGCTCCCAATCAAATACAAGGGCCCAGGCTGTCCTACAATCTCGATCATCATCGGCGATAACCGTATTGATCAGGCCCTTTTGGATTTAGGAGCAAGTGTCAACTTGTTGCCTTTTTCTGTGTATAAGGAGCTCGAATTGGGAGAACTTAAGACCACTGCGATGACCCTTCAGTTAGCTGATCGGTCCGTAAAGATCCCTCGAGGAATTGTGGAAGATGTCCTCATCAAGGTGGATTCTTTCTACTTTCCTGTAGATTTTGTTGTTCTAGACACTGAACCGGCATCAAATTTGAAGAATAATATTCCAGTGATTCTAGGAAGACCATTCCTAGCAACCTCCAATGCGCTGATCAATTGTCGAAATAGGATCATGAATCTGTCATTTGGGAATATGACAGTGGAACTCAACATTTTTAATATTGTCAAGCAGCCCATGGAGGATGATGAACATGCACAAGCATGCATACTCGATGAAATTGTAGAGGAAATATTTAATGCATCTGAATCTGAAGATCCTTTAGCAGCTTGTCTTGCGCATTTTGGAGAAAATTCGATGTGGATCAACTAATCCAAGAAGTAAATAACATGTTGGACTCCACACCACGTCTGGGTGAAGAACATGAAATAGAGTGTGGAACTCAAATTGAATTAATCAAGGAAAAGCCGAAAGAGGAGGAGAAAGTGTCCTTAGAACTTAAACCTCTTTCGGAGAATCTCAAGTATGCCTACCTGGGGGAGAATGACACTCAACCCGTTATCATATTATCAACACTGGATGCGAATCAGCAAGGCCAACTCATGAATGTACTCAAAGAGCACAAAAGTGCCCTCGGTTGGTCGATAAAAGATATCAAAGGCATTAGTCCGACGGTGTGTATGCACCGAATCCATTTGAAAGACAATGCTAAGCCTTCTAGAGAACCACAAAGGAGACTGAACCCTATAATGCAAGATATGGTCCGAAATGAGGTAATCAAACTTTTAGATGCTGGAATCATATACCCCATCTCGGACAGTAAATGGGTCAGCCCCACACAAGTGGTCCCTAAGAAATCGGGAATCACAGTGGTGAAGAATGAAGAAAACATACTGGTCCCTACAAAAATTCAAACAGGGTGGAGACTGTGCATTGATTATCGGAAGTTAAATTTGATGACGAAGAAAGATCACTTTCCACTTCCGTTTATCGATCAGATGTTAGAAAGATTGGCCGGGCATGAGTACTATTGCTTTCTTGATGGCTATTCCGGGTATAACCAAATAGTCATTGCACCGGAGGATCAGGAGAAGACCACTTTCACATGTCCTTTTGGTACTTTCTCCTACCGACGAATGCCGTTTGGGCTTTGTAATGCACCAGCTACATTCCAAAGATGTATGCTGAGTATTTTTTTAGGATATGGTCGGCGATTCTTGAAGTCTCATGGGCGACTTCTCGATACATGGAAGCTTGATTTCTTGTTGTTTGAATCATTTGTCGCTAGTGCTTGCACGATGCCAGGAGAAGAATCTTGTTCTTAACTGGGAAAAATGTCACTTCATGGTTAAAGATGGCATTGTTTTGGGACACATCATATCGTCCCAGGGTATTGAAGTCGATAAGGCTAAAGTTGATTTAATTGCCGACCTACCACCAAGGCGTTGAAGGAAATCGGATCTTTTACAGGCCACGCCCGGTTTTCTGAGCATTTTATTAAAGATTTCGATGAAGATATATGCAAAGATGCCCCATTCATCTTTGATGATAAATGTTTGAGCCTTTGAAACCATTAAGGCGAATTGATAAAGCTCCAATAATTCAATCTCCTGGGCCTTCCGTTCGAAATTATGTGCGACGCCTCTGATTATGCAATTGGAGCTGTTTTGGGGCAATGAATAGAAAAATTACCCCATGTAATCTACTATGCGAGTCGCACTCTCAACGATGCCCAGTTGAACTACTCGACCACTGAAAAGGAACTTTTGGCGGTAGTTTTCGCGTTGAATAAATTTCGATCCTATTTATTAGGATCTAAAGTTGTGGTATTCACAGATCACGCTGCTCTGCGTTATCTGTTCGCTAAGAAAGACGCTAAGGCACGTTTAATTAGGTGGATCTTGTTGTTGCAAGAGTTCGATTTGGAGATCAAGGACAAGAAAGGTTCAGAAAATGTGGTGGCCGATCACTTGTCACGAATAATTATTGAGAAACCTGACGAGCCTGTTCCGATCTTGGAGCACTTCCCGGATGAACAGTTGTTCAGGATTGATTGCCCACCTTGGTATGCGGATCTTGTCAATTTCTTAGTCACAGAGAAATTACCTCACCATTGGTCGAAGAATGAGAAATCTATTTTCTTAACTCGGGTGAAACACTATTTTTTCGAAGATCCGTACTTATTCAAATACTGTCCTGATCAAATCATACGAAGATGTATTCCTGAATCTGAGCAACCACGAATCATCTCGTTCTGTCATGAGTTAGCTTGTGGAGGTCATTTTAGTTCCAAAAAGACTGCAGCTAAGATCTTTCAAAGTGGTTTAACATTGCAAATCCTGTCACAACTGTCAAATGCTGGGCCGAATCTCAAAGCGCAACATGATGCCGCTCAATCCAATTTTAGAAGTTGAATTATTTGATATTTGGGGGATCGATTTTATGGGTCCTTTCCCGAATTCGTTTGGAAATACGTTCATTCTTGTCGGTGTTGACTATGTTTCGAAATGGGTAGAGGCCGCGGCTTGTAAATCTAATGATCACAGAGTAGTGATCAAATTTCTCAAGGATCAAGTGTTTTCACGTTTTAGCATTCCAAAGGCGATAATCAGTGATGGTAGAAAGCACTTTTGCAATAAAGTGTTCACCCAATTAATGAAGAAATATGGTGTCACACACAAAGTTGCTACACCATACCACCCTCAGACAAGTGGCCAAGTTGAAGTCTCTAATCGGGAACTTAAGCGGGTTTTAGAAAAGACAATCAATCCGAACAGTAAAGACTGGTCGTTAAAGTTGAATGACGCTCTATGGGCGTATGGAACTGCATTTAAATCTCCAATTGGCATGTTGCCGTATCGGTTGGTCTTTGGTAAAGGATGTCACCTCCCAGTTGAATTGGAACATCGAGCATTTTGGGCCGTTAAGTCATTGAATTTCGATCTCCTGGAATCTGGTACCCAAAGGGGTCTCCAAATAAATGAATTAGAGGAAATCCGTCGATGCATATGATCGTATAAATCAGATAAGGACCGTATGAAACGGGTTCATGATCAATCTATTCTGCGAAAATCGTTCGTTGTTGGTCAACTAGTTCTACTCTACAATTCCCGACTTCATTTATTTCCGGGGAAACTAAAAACCCGTTGGAGTGGTCCTTTCAAAATCTCTCGAATACTCCCCAATGGGGCAGTAGATATTATCAACCCGAAACACGGGAATGTTTTTCGAGTTAACGGTCAGCAATTGAAACCATTCCTTGAGAATGCGATTGCATTCTCTGCCACTATTTCTTTGAGTGAGCCACTGGCTCACCCTGACTGAGCTATTCCCATGGTCGAGCTATCGACTTTAAGCTAGCGCTCCTTGGGAGGCAACCCAATTGTGTATTTTCCGTTTGGTTTTGTTTTGTTTTGTTTTAAATATATATATATATATATATATATATATATATATATAATTTGGAATCGATGCATCGACCCCTTATGTCGATGCATCGACCCCTTTGTGCTCGATTAATCGACCCTTTTGGTCGATTAATCGAGAGTATTTAATGGAGTCTCCTTTTTCAAGGAGACTGCATTTATGACGGTTTTTGACTTTTTTTTTAGTCGATGCATCGACTGTACATTTTGAAACTTGTGCTGTTTTTCGAATTCTGTCCGTTTTTGTTTTATTTGGTGTCGATTAATCGACTCTTTATGGATCGATTAATCGACCTTTATTGTGGGGCATGCGTTTTTGATTTTTAAATCTGCCTCGATTTGTGTCGATTAATCGAGTAAGTGCGTCGATTAATCGACTTTTCCACTTCCGTACGTTGCATCTTTTCACTTAAAGACGTTGCGTGTTTCCATGCGTCGGGACTTCTGACGCGCCCATTTTCAATGGAGTCGATTAATCGACCCTTTTGGTCGATTAATCGATTATTTTACGTGTGTCCGTCCCGAGAGGGCACCTTTGCGCCTATTTAAATGGAGCAGTCTCACTACGTGTTTCATTGAGTTTGTATCCTGTTTTTTCTGAGTGCCTCCGACATTCCGACAGTGCAATCATGGCTTCGACCTCTGTCGCGCTGCAAAGACTTGTACAACGCCCTGCTGGTCATCCACGTGATCAGCCAAGTGGTGCCGCCAGCGACGCGACCTATCTTTCGAATATGTTTTTGATCTCGCGGCTTTTCAAGCACTGCCTATCTGCGCCGTTTCCCTCGCCTATGCGATGGCTCTCAATGCTCATTTTCTCCTCACTCCACCCGTGATCAAAGTGTCCGAACGCGTTGTTCGGTTATTCTATCAGAATATGGCATGGGTGCCCGCCTCCGTCGAGAATCAAGTCGCCGCCCACTTCACTGTTACAATTGATGGGTGGTCGCGCCCGATTTATCCGCACACCATTGCGGAAGTCTTTAATGTTTCATGCGAGCGCCCTCACAATCACATTCTGGGTGAGGAACTCGACGAATCTCAGGAGGATATTATCAACGAGATGTCTGTGGCATATTTTCTTCAGGATCGCCACTAGGCGTCGGCGTTACCAGCTTTGGGATAGTATGGTCAGTAGCAATCTTTGTCCCCGTGGCCACGTTTCTGAGCGCACCGGTGATCGGGTTCAAGCACTTTATGGGGCCCACCGAAATTCATGGATCAACGTGCCCAGGATTATTCATGATGGCATGTGGCGATGCCATGACGAACTCACTAAACCCACCACTGGTGAAGCCCCGTTGGTCTACTTCCCCCATTATGTTATGAAGTTGCTTAATTTCCTTCGTTTCCCGTTCTACCGGGATGATGATATCGGGGACCTTGCCTTCTATCGTTATGGTGCAACCCAGTGGAACCGCAGTATGCGTCTCTTGGGAAATGTCCCTGATGGCCCTGCTGATGCACCGGCCCAACCGGCTCCCCCACGCCCTTGTCGTCAGGATGACCAACATGCACCTGATCAAGGACCCGAGGAGGGTGTGTCGCTTGGCTCGCTCCAAGCCCAAATTACCACTTTACAAGAAGAGCAGCAGCGACAACATGGTGCACTCCTGCGCCGTAGCCACTATGATCGTTCCTTCCTCCATCAGATCGGGCAGCGCATGTGGCCTGATAGTTATGATGAGATGCGCGCCAGGGCCCGCCAGGCCGAGGAGGATGGAGATGATTAGTTTAATTAGTCTAGGATTAGGATTTTTCGTTTTGTGTTATTTTTCTTTCTTTTGTTTAGGCTGTTTTAGGAGTCAAATCAGAAGTGTCCTTGTAATCATCGTCTTTATCAATGAAAAAGTGTGTTTTCTAATCTGTGTGGGAGTGTCAAAATTTTGCAAATTACCGGTTGCCTTTAGAGTAGTTGGAACGCACTTTTAAAAAGTCAATTTTCACAAAATTTCAACTCTCTGCCAAGATGGTGTCGCTTAATCGAGGGTTATACTCGATTAATCGACCCACTGTTTGCGAAAAAAAAAAAAATATATATATATATATATAAAAAAAAAATTTATGAAGTCAATGAATCGACCCCTCTGTCGATTAATCGACCCCCAAAGGGTCGATGCATCGACCTTTAGGGGTTCGATTAATCGACCCTATGTTTCTGAAAAAAAAAAAAATAAAATAAAATAAAAAATAAAAAATAAAAAAATATTTTTTGGGGGTTGATGCATCGACCCCACTGTCGATTAATCGACCCCCAAAGGGTCGATGCATCGACCTTCAGGGTTCGATTAATCGACCCCACCGTTTTTTTGTTTTTTGCGACGGCACTCCTATTGTTACTCTAATTTGCCACTTTTCTCACGCCAGTGGACTCCCTTAGACGTACTGCCACACTTTTCATTGTTTCTTTTCTGCAGGACACCTCTTTCCACTCCTACTCCAACTCTTTATATTTTTCCTTTATATTCACCTTTAGGCTCACTTTTCATTAACTCTGCACAATCTTTCTTATAGCCCGACGATTATATCTCACCAGAGCACGATTATCAAAGATGGAGGAGACTGCTAAAAAGCGGGAGCGCCGCTCTCATCGGACGGTCCCTTTTGTGTCCAACAATGTTGAAATCATCGACCTCGATCCGATGATCGTTCCTTACTGGGGAGAACCATCTCGAAAAAAGGTAAATCGCTCCAAATCTCCTACACCGTGCATCAATACTGATATCGAGATAATTGATGTGATGCCGTCACCGTCTCCCTCATCTTCATCTCCTACTTTCGCCTCCCCACCTCCATCCATACAATCGGCGGTGTCTCATCAATTTCCCCTTGATCTTTGGGAGAAATTGTTCCCTGTGCCTAAGAATATCAATTTAAGTGACCCGAGGTGGATGGGTCCGCCTATCAATGATTAACAGAGTTGGATTCATGTTTAGTTTAGGATTTAGGATTTCTTAGTTTTTTTTCTTTCCTTTTTGTTTTCTTTTGTTTAGTTTAGGTTGTTTTTCTTTCCCTAAATAGTGTAACCATTTTCCCTTCAATATATTTTTTGTCATGTTCTAATTTGATGCACATATTCTCTGCACCTGATCTTTGTGTTGAGGTACTTTTTTTCAAACAGGTTTGGGGGTGCGCTACTTCTTTCAGTCAATGCGGACATTGTCATCTTTAGGTTTGGGGGTATGGTTAATTATTTTGCGTCATTTATATGTTTTATTTGAAAAAAAAAAAAAAAAAAAATTTAATTTTTGAAGTCATCATGCACATTATTTTACGATTGTTTTCAAACTTTAGTTGATGATGCATGTGAATTTAATTTTGAGAATACTAGTGTCATATTTTGATTACTTGTATCTAAGATGATGAAGCTTAATGTGATATGTTGTGGATAATTTTGATATTCATGCTTAGAATTTTTACACTTATACCAAGCTAAGACTTAGAAATCGATGAACTGTTTTGAATGTTGAATCTTAGGATCTCAGTGGAGACTAAACCCAGTGAGCTTTAGAGCTAATTTCCCGTCATTGATGAGTGAATATATAAACTCGGAGTTTTCTTTGAATACGACTTATTTTGCATTATCTCATACACTTCATTTTGACTTGTGACTTTGCATGAAATCAAATTCATATCATTATGTTAGAATGTACTGTATATCTACTTAAGACAAATAAGCAAAGTTACTATCTTTTAAGGACATGATTGAAGGCCATCTTTGGCTCGTTTGTGCTTAAAATGTCCCACCTCAAATAAATTTATCTTTCTAGTACCCCTTTGAGCCTATTGAAAAAATTTACCCTTATACATTCTTTGATAAGCCACGTTAACCTTTAACCCTTCACCATTTCTGAAAATTCAGCTTTACCCTTCTTATTTATGAGAAATTAGGAACGAGGGATGAGAGTGAACGAAAAGAGAGTAAGTGGAGAGATACTGAGTTGTGGTGTTTACTGAGAGTGTATGGCAAAAATAAAAAGAAAAATGGGGGAGAAAAAGAAAAAGAAAATTGTGAAAAATAATGAAAAATCTGAGGTGCTTCAAGAAAAGGAAATTCAAGAGAAAAAGTGAGTTGAGAAAAATAGAAAAAAATTGAGAAAAATAGTGAGAGATTAGAAAAGAAAAAGAAGAGAAATAGAAAAAAAAAAAAGTTGTTTCTTTTCCAATTTCTCAGAAACTTTGAATCCCAACTTCCAATTCTTTCTTACCCTTTCCTAAGCCCCATTACAACCCTAAAAAGACCTTCATGATCTGATCTTGCATTAGTAACTGTCTTGTGGAGAGTAAATATGTAATACTTATGACACTTGATATGACATGCTTAGGATATACAAGTATCTTCTTATGAGATTTATTTTTGTTCATTGATTGCATCGTGTTTCATTTATCATGTGAGACCTTTTTATTTTTTTGCTTTGTATTGACCTCTCACATATGTGCGAAAACTTATCCACTATCGGTGTCTTTATATTTTGAGAGTATACCTAAAGTGAGGATTGAGTCAAAACAACAGATCCAACGATTTTCCGTTTGAATTAGTTCTGAGATGAATGAATTTTGGTTTGGTTATGCACACACTTCACGTTTAGGCATGAATGGATGAGCTATCTAACGATTTGAGCATTAGACTAATTTGAATGGATATTAGTATGATTAGTATAACATTATTATTTAAAATTGAGAATTCGCATGTTGAATTGATTAATGATTTTTATTTTTGAATGGTATATATGTTATCAAAATCATGTTTTGAAAACTCAATTTTATCGATGATTTCAAAAATATATTGAAGTTTGTGGGTAACTTCGTTGTAAACCCTCAGGAGACACAACTCCTCCACTAGGATCACCTAGGGGTTTAAAGGCTTGTTGCACATGCTAAGTGCAATCGTGTTCCCTACGAAAGTGGCATTTATTTTCTTTAATTTGCTTTGCTCGAGGACTAGCAAAGTGTAGGTTTGGGGGTATGATGAGTACTGAAAAATGAGGATATTTCACCCCTAAATACCTATATTTAGTTGTCTGATGAAGGCTATCTGATGAGATTGATTAGATTTGAAGTGTTTCAGGTAAATATAAGCCAAGTATAGAAAACAGTCCAAGAATTCTGAATATAATGTCAAAACACTGCAACTTCGGGTAATCAAGAACTTGGTGCGACTTGCGGCTACATTTGGACCTTCAAGACGGCCGAATTACGAAATTGTCAAAACATGAAAGTTGTAGATCTTTTCGTCAGCTTTCCAACGGCGCAAGAATTGTCTCAATCTGAGTTTGGGACAGAAAGTTATGGCCGAAATACCGAAGTAGTGTCTGAACCAAGAAGAAGTGTTAAATTTCACGGATTTCTGGGGTCGATGCATCGACCTTACAGGTCGATTAATCGAGCCAGAGTCAGAGTCTGACACTGGAAACCTGATTTTTGAGACTTTTTGGCGGCTCGATGCATCGACCCTCCCTGGTCGATTAATCGACCCGAAAAGTTTAGCTTAGGAGACTTCCGCGCGACGGGTCTATTTAAAGCGACTCAAACACTTCGGAAAAAGATATCTTTTTAGAATTAGAATTACGTAGGAATTAGTTTTAGGAAATAATTTTAGTTTTTAGTGTTCTTAGTTTTTAGCCATTATTTTTCATAGTTAGACATAGAAATAGGGAAATTTTATTATTCTTTTGAGAGTTTTGTTCCCTTTAATTTTTCAGTACTCATTCCTAAATTTTGTTCAAAGTTTATTCCTGCATTAATTTCGTTTCTGAAGATCATCATATTTGTGGATCAACGTAATTTCTTTTGAAGTTTGAGGTAATTTTAATTAATGTTATTTTCCCGTCTTTATTTAGTTATGTCATTTACTTACAATATGTGTGGCTAAATTTATAGGGATGAGGATCTAATGATTCCCATCCAAGGGATGTACTTTTAATAATATAAATTTAGGATTAAAATATGAGATTTTATTTTTATAGTTGTTGTGCTATCATGAATGGATGAAATCCCCGCCACTAACCGGGATCACGTGTGCCGAGTCATGCCCGGGATCTCAGATCTGTGACGATAATTTTACCCAATCATTGTTATGGTCTTTTTATTTTCATCGTGTGGATCTAATTACGATTATGTTCTGGGATCGAGTGTGCCGAGCCATGCCCTGGATCTTGGTTCTGTAATGGTAATTTTATCTTAAATAATCCCTAATCTGAATAAAGTGTGCCGAGCCATGCCCTTGATTTCATATTTATAAGTGGTATTCTTGTTGGAATTTTCACCCACTTTGGGGATGATTTTTATTAGAACCTGAGATCATGTGTGCCTAGCCGTGCCCTTGATCCCAGATCTATATATGAAAATCATCTAAGTCCTGATTGCAGGGATGCAACGTGGAACCTATTAGGGTGTTGACCATTGATCTTCCATAAAAGATGTTTGTTACCAATGAAATATCTCATAATTTAATTCTTAGATTTATATTATAGGAAGAACGGACTAAAGATGGGAGGATTTAGTATCTTCATCTTTATCATCATCATCTTCACTTTTATTTTTGAATTATCAATTGAATTTTAGTTTGTAGTCATTAATTACCATCTCATCAACCGCTTAAATCATAAAACTGGTAGAATACTGTTAGATCTTAATAGATTTCTAGAATTACTTGTCTCTTTTAGATATTTCAAAATTAGTCCTCGTGGGAATGATCTCGTACTCCGCACCCACTATATACAAACCGATTCGTGCACTTGCGAGTAAAACATCACATTAAAAATATCACATCAAATAGCCACCCTTAAAAGCAACATCTTATAGCTAAGACGGGTCTCTAGGAGACATTATGAGTATGTTATAAGTTACGTTTGACCATTTATGCCTCCCTATTAGGCTGAGTGGAAAGTATGAATATAATATAGAGTGCGTTATGATATGGTGGTAAAATATTATGGTAATCCTCACACATGGTATGCTGGAGCAACGACTCTGACACAGATCGTTTAGAATTTATGAGTATATTAGTTACGCTCATGCGAGGTACAGACGCATGTTCGATAATAATAAGATATGATATGCTATAAGATATGATAAAGTACGTTCGGATATGAGTGTGCCTAGATCATGGTCTTGCATTAATGTTATGATATAAGCTTTACGTTATGCACATGATTGTCATTTTATCTTTTTGATTTCTTTGATATACTATTATTATATCACTCATGTGATGCACCGACAATATACCTGAGTAGTATGGAGTGAATTTGAGGTGTATCCACTGAGTTTACATGATTGAGTAAACTCATCCTACGAAAATCTAACAGTTGCAGGTGATTATATTGACCGAGTGGACGCTAGCTATTCTGATCCTATGGCATTAACTTCATTGGCTCCGTGAACGCTGAGTAGCAGGAGCCTTGGGGGGGGGAGGGGTGACGCCGCTAAGTACCATAAGAACTTCGATATTGATTTTGATCTGTGCATTGGTTATTGATATTTATAGACTCGATACTCTGTTTCATTTGATTCTTAATTAACTATATGGTTTCATTTATCGGATTTGCCTCCGACTTTTATTTTCCTTTTATTGGTGATCTACTTAGATTTTATCACATTTAGTCGATTATTTATAACTGTTTTTATATTTCACCTTTATTTGTTGGCTTTTATGAATTTTATTGAACCAAGTTTACACGAGAACTTTGATTATGTATATATCCGCTTAGTGTATCCAGGATGCGTGCGAATCATAACTCAAAATTTTAAGCCCTTAGAATGAGGTAAAATTTTGGGTTGTGACACACAAAATTATTTGTCTAATGGTAGCCCCATGATCCCAAGCTTGTGTTAGACATTGGGTCAAAAAATAATCTTCATTTTCTAATTCAAAATGAGGGTTGAGAAGGAAGAATCATGGATTTTAAATAATGGAACCCTTTGCTTTAAGATATCCTACATTTCATAAAGTGATCAAGAATACTAGAGGTCTCAACGGACCGACCTTGAGAGCGCCTTGCCCGCATCTCAATGGGCCGGATATACGCTAACGAAAATAGGCCCAATGCATAAATCAGCTGGCCCAAACTGACCCAATTTGTAAGACAGACTGGGTGTGCACTAGTACTAAATGCCCAGTAAAAAATCAGCCCGTTTTGGACTAAACTTGGCCCGATTCCATCAAATAAGTTCATTTATATAAAAATTAACAGGCAGCCCGTGCCAAACCCGGCCCAACCTGTTTTGAGTATGGGCTAAGGTAAGGTAAGCACGATTCATAAATGGACTGGTCCAGCCAGACCCGATTAGATATTGGGTAAGGAATGGGGTAGCTTCAAGAAGACTGATTATGAGTCGTGGGCCGAACACAGCCGGCACCATTGTATAGTCTACAATTATATCGGATAAGGAAAAGAAGGGCCACACACACATGCCAAGTTCAAAAATAAAGAAAAAGAAACACAAAAACTCACTTCAACAGAGAAAATTGAAGGCAAGCCACCACCTGCTAATTTCAAATGGGTGTTCTCCAGCTGAACTCTCTTCCCTCCTCTTCCCTTACCCCACCTCTTAACCCCAACTTTAATACACATAGATCCTTCAGAGTAGTCAAGAATATAAGCTTCTGTAGAGGAAAAATCAGAGCCGTTGGAACGATCACCGAAGAAGAATCTCCATCCATTGATTGTGCATTCATCAGTGTAAGTAGAGCTAGCTAGCTGCTTATTTTCTAAGCTCTGTAAGTCAAAATGGTAATAAAATGGTGTTTTTAGTCTAGATTGCTTCCCGACGGGTCGCCTGACATAGCCATCCGGTCGGCGAGTGGTGGCCAAAAGCTGAGAGATATAATGTTGGATTGCAATATCGATCTCTATGGACCATATGTAAGGCCACTAACTACTGCTTTGCTTCCCTTTCCAAATTTTCTTGAATCCAGCATCCTTCATTTTTGAGAGCAACCCTTGGCACTAGGGACCCGATCTGAACTGAAACTCCACATAAACCGAATCAAAACCGAACTGAATCGATTCTAAGTCGGGTTCGGTTTGCTTTTGGGTGGGGGAAACCGAAAACTAATTAGTTAGGATTAGAAACTGAAAAAATATATATAAATTAAAAAAAAAAAACACTGATCAGCCCGTGTGGCATACCCCCGATAATTCACCCTTAATTCACATGGCACACATCACACTTCAATGTGATTGTGGGACTACTTTTTGAGATTTGTGACACATGGAATCAAAAAATTGACTGTTTGATGGCATGCCCATGGTCTCAAGATCCATTATGTGGAAGAGAATGAAAGAAGATCACCATTGGCTGATTCAACACAGTCAATGGTTTTCAGTGTAGGCGCCCATTGGTAATTCGGTAGGAACTAATAGAGGTACCAAAAATGAATGATTTAAACAAAGGGCAAAAAAAAGAATCCGAATTGAAACCGAATCGAATTTTGCGGAGTTCGGTTTCAGTTTCGGAATTTAAAGGAAAAACTGAACCAATTCATTTCGATTGGACTTCAGTTCAAGCTAAACCGAATGAAAAACTGAAATTTTATGTTTAGACACCGTTCGGTTAACCAAATTTTCATCACTACTTGGCACTCAGGTCAATCTCCCTCAAATAACTCTGGTCAAAAGTTTACTTTCACTGCGTTCCGTGCTCATGATCACCGGGAAATTCAGGAAGATTGATCTTTTGATAAAGAGCAAATTGGCCCGAGTGGCAGGTTGGTCACCTAATAGCAGCTCGTGTTAGATATGCTAATTATATTTCAGGGATATTGATATTTGCAACCAAATATTTAGTAAGGGCAACCAGGGTTTTGACGGGACCTGTTCACTGGCTTGAATCACACGATTGAGATCATTTTTCATCCACACAGTAGCTAGATCTTGTGACCACGGCCCACGTACTTTATTTCTTCTTTTTCGAGCAGAAGCTTATGTTATTTATAAAATAAATGTTGCTTTCAGGTGTCACACATCCCCAAAAGTGATGGTGATCATGAGCATACCATGAGAAGGGTTCTCAAGTAACTGTTGGGGGTGTTTATTATATGAAATCAACATCTAACCATCTAATAAGTGTGACATGATATCAAGATCAGCTGTGTAGAGGATTTGAACGAAAAATATCTCCATCGTCTAATTGAAGGCAAACAATTTATGTTTGTAAAGTTAAAAGGCATCCAAATTGTCAAATCTACAAATTAAATGGTGGCAGAAAAAAATGCCGGCCCTTATGATTTAACATTCTATTAGTTAACCATCGCTTCAGGAATGTGGAAATATGTTTCCATCACTAGAATTACTTTTGTTATTGCTTTGATTGATCTTCCGAAAAAGCGGATCTCACTCTAATAACTCCGAATAAGTTATATGCATGCATTAAAATACCAAGGTTAAGCACATTCATTAAAATACAAAAGTGTATTATTTTTCTATTTTAATATTTTTAATTTTATTTTGTAATAAAAGCTAAACAAGTGTGTTCCGAAGATGGATAAAAACACTAATTAGCGTCACAAGTATTGTCACCAGGAAAATCGGGCTACCCAAAGAAAATCAAAATAGATACAAGAGCGATGTAAGAAATTCGAAAAGATAAAACCTATAAATAAAATGACAGGCAAAAAACCTCCAAACAACAAATAAGAAATGAAACGAAAAGAAGAACGCATCAAAAACCCACAAAGCCAGCCCGTTACACTACTCTTAAAAGGAAAGAAGTTCTACTTCCAATGCCTATTATTTCACAACAACGAAAGGGCTTTTTAATTATTTCATTTAATAGGATCATAGGAGATTTCACTTGGAAAATGAAAATGTTTCATACTCACAGATTTGGGTCCATGGCGAGGGGTATCTTAAAAAAGAAGCAACGCTCCTCTGCACGTACATTATCCAGTCAATTGCTTATCCAAAATCGTTGACTTGTAGAGTAAACTTATACTATTTTGAAAAGTTTGTAGATGAAAGGATTGACATAATTTACGAGGTTCTAAAAAAGTGTTTTGGTCAACTTAAAAGAAAAATCTATACTTGAAATTATAGAAATACCTTTTCACTAAAATCTCGATGAACAAGAAATGAGATTTCGATTTCTGAAGGGGCTCGAGTGTCTACACGCCGGATGAAGGAAATAATAGACGACGCATAAGTCTGTCTCCATTCACTATAAAAAAAGACTATTAGTGGCAACCATAAACTGCCGCTATTAACAAAAAAAACTGTCGCTAATACTCGTGCAGCTAATAGTCTAATAATTTTTTTACTAATAGCGGCACATTTTGGTTGCAAAAAATTGCCGCTAATAACCTTATTTTTTGTAGTGATTAATGGATGTCTATAGCTTGCACAAAACCCATAAAAAAACGACCAGCTGAATATCACAAAACCCTCATAATTAGAAGCTTCAAAAGCCAATAAGAAATCCAAATATATGTGTTTTCTTCGTGCACATTTGGGTTGCTTAAGGAAGCTTCTATAAAACTCATTTAAGAACCTAAACATCACCAATTTCAGGGAAGTTTTTTCCATATTCATTTTCATGACCGACACTTGTATTGTGTTTATTGGCCTCCATTAATGGCTGCTAAAGATTAAAGGGAGAAGGAGAATTAGAAACATTAAAAAAAAAATTGCAGAAAGCTTAGAATCGGGCTTTCATGGCTTGCACACAGATCTGTTCTTCAACGGAATGCACATGGTGTCATTAAAGAGAGAAGCAATTTAAAGAGAGGTCGGAGCTACAAGCGGCCATTAATGGAGGTCATTAATGATATTATTCGGAGTTTTTGTAAAGACTCCATTAATGGATACTCTTGGTTTATGGGAGAAGCAAGGGAGAAAAAAAAAGGAAATCAGAGTAATCTCTGTAAAAAGATCTATTAACAATCTCATGATTTTTTATTGAAGCAAGAGAGAAAAAGAAGATATGTTGTCCATATCCTGTTTTCTCTCGTTTGGAATATTTGGGAGAGAGAAGGGTACTCTAATATTTTCATGTTCATACTCTATTTTTGGGAACCTCAAAATTAGTGTCAATTCCTTTTACCTCAAATTTTTGCATTGGGTATAATAGCTGAAAACTTTTCTCCCCTAGTCCCTAATTAGCTAATATTTCCTAAAATTAAATTCCACCATCTAAATCAAACACATAAATTATACCTTTATTTGCAATCACTGAATCTTTGAGGACACCTATGCTCAAAACCATTGACTACTTTGAAACAGACGATGAAGAACGTTTTTCGCCTTGATCTCTCACACCTATTGGAACTTGAGATCATTGGCGTATCATTAGATAGTCAATTTTTTATTTCGCCTGGCAAATATTTCAAAAAAGTAATTGAAATTGACGTGGCACACAACATGTTCAAATGTGATTTTTAGGTCACCTTTTAGGACGTGTGCCACATGAAAGCAAAAATTGAGTGTCTAACGATACGCCATGACATCAAGATCCATTATGTGGAAATTTGGGGCGAAAAAACTGTCTTCATCTTTTGATTAAAAGTAGTTTAATTTTTGTCGTTGGTGCCCTCAAAGATTTGTATCTGCAAATAAAGGTACCCAAAAATATAGAAATGCTGCCCTCCTTTATTTATTTATATATATTTTTTTTGATAGAAAATGGTGCCCTCTTTGGTTGGATGAGTTCTTTCTAATTTGGCTTGATTTATATGTTATTGATGTTTTTCGCTTACTATGATCAATACGTGGGGAAATGTCAGGCGCGGCCTCTTCTAAATTGTGCAGGAGGTGGCACGTGCGGAACGTGTATCGTGGAGGTAAATTTCGTTTTTAGCTCTGGTTATATGGATGAGTACCTTTATTTGTATCCAAAGATTCTTTCTTTGCAAATAGGTTTTTATGGTCATGAAAAATTCCATTCATTCCAATCTTTCACACATTAGATCTTCAAATCATCAACTACCATGTTGATTCTAAATGGCACACCTCCTAAAAAGTGATATGAGAATCAGGTTTGATGGTCCACTCAGTGATTACATTCACTTTTAGAATATCTGCAGCATGAAATCAAAATCTAACCGTCAATTTAAAGACTATTGTGTGGAAGATTGAGACATAAAAAAAACGGTCTTTAAACGATGTAGTCAACAATTTTCACATGCCACCCTTAGTTTAAGATACTTAGTGGAAAATATCCCTTTTGCAGCCCTTTAAAATAATAGTTTGTATCACTTGCTTGAAAGAGAGCACTAGGAGCGGTGCTTTGATTATTTTAGAACATTAGAATTAGAATAGATGTGGCCACATTGATGCAAAATCATCAACATGTCGGGTCAGTTCAGGCTAAAATTTTGGCTGCTTGGGTTAACGGTATATGATTGACTTGACACCGCACCCCAACCAGACCTGATGGGTCAAGGCTATATGCCTGACCCGAGTCAAGTCATACATGTCCAACCAGATCAGAAAAATATGGTCCAGTCAAGCCAGTTCAGAATCCCTTAAAACTCCTTACATTATAATAAGGGTAGCGTTATTTATGCTCGTTAAACCTGTGAAGAATACACGCATGTCCAACATAAAAAAATTGTTGATTGCCTTGAATCAGATGATAGAGATTGTCTTTCGTCCCAATCTTCCACACACTAGATCTTGAGATCATGGCGCACCTATCAGGCAGTCAAATCTAGATTCCACATGCCACACATTCCCAAAAGTGATTGGGATCATGGGCGTACCTATCAAAAGATCACTTTTGGGAATGTGTGCAACATAGAATCAACATGTGACTGTCTGCTAGGTGATTCATGACCTCGGGATCTATTGTGTGGAAGATTGGGACAAAAAAAGATTTCCATGATATGATTCAAGGCAGACAACATTTTTTTATTGTGGAAATGTGTGTGATCTTCACAAGTTTAATGTGTGTGCTTTTCAGAGATTTAACGGGTGTAAATAACGCTACCCTCTGATAAAATATCAGATGAGGTAGGTTTTTGCGTGACCCAACTGCACCCGAGGGGTCAATTTGATGTCCTCAAATCATTTAAAAAACCATATTGGGCAGGTTAGGTAAGAATCCAACCTGATTTGTTGATAACCATAGTGAGCATGTCTAGCTGTATGGGTAGGGGAGTAAAACGGCTCTGAAAATTAGAGGAAAAACGTTAAATTTAGGCAATTTCAGGAAAAATGGAAAATTTTTAAAATTAAAATGTTAGTAAAAATTATTTAAAATAAAAAATATGTATATATGTTATGACTAAACGGGAAATTCAAAAAGAAAATTTGTTTTTCAAAGACAATTTTGAAATATTTCGAACAAGACAATATTTCGAACAAGACAATTTTCTTTTTGTGTTTAAGAAAAAAAAAAAAAAAAAAGCCGTTTTTGGCCACTATGCTGATAGCACTAGTGGTTAGGAATATTTTGTATATGTTCTTGTGTTGTGCATCCTCTATCATCTGATCAATGACATAATTCAAAATCTAAAGAGGAAACCCTTTTTCATTTATTTAAATGTTTTTCAAAACTTAGGCATATTATATTATTATGTTTACATATTCTATTTTTGAAAGCGTTTGGAGGTTGAATAATAATTCTTTTATTTATTTATCTCTTTGCAATAATATATTAAATATTTTACTGGGTTCAAAGAAATTTAACTCGTTGTTTGAATTTCTTTGTTTTAAACTCTGGATGTTGGATCAGACTCAATTTCTTGTGATTGTTGTTAAATTGAGATTTTTGCATTTACCCCTTAGTATATGTGGTATTTATATTTTGTTCTCGTGTTTTACCTATTTACAATGTAGTCCCTACTTTTGTGTTTCCTTTGCACTTTGTCCCGTAAAGTTAGGAATCAACAATTGACTATTATAGCACTAAACTTTGACTTCTTGGAATCAGATTATGAGATTTTTTTTTTATCATAATTTTCTACCCAATGAATCTTGAGATCATAGGTCTATTATCTGACAGTCAAATTTTGATCCAAATGACTCACATATTGAAAAGCGCCCATGATCATGATCACTTTTGGTATTATTTGTCATATGAAATCAAAATCTGACTCTCTGATGGTAGACTCATGATCTCAAGATTCATTGGATAAAAAATTACGGTGAAAATTGATCTCATCAAATGATTCCAAGCAGTCAAAATTTAATTTTATAATAGTCAACGGTTTTTTCATCACGGTAAAGAGCAAAATGCAAAGGAAACACAAAAAGAGGGACTACAATATAAATAAGTGAAATATGGGGCAGAGTATAAATACGACATATCTTAGGGAGGTAAATACAAAAATTCCTAAAAAAATACTGAACTAAATTGTGGCTTGACATATATGTCCCGCATTTCTATTCATGTGAAACAGGGTCGGGTCATTTTTGAGCTCGCATTGTCTGAAACCATCAACCCCTTGAAAATCAATGATTGCTTCGGATTAGATGTTGGAGATTATTTTTCACCTTAATCTTCCACACAACAGATCTTGAGATCATGATAAACCTATCAGATGGTCAATTTTTTATTTCATGTGTCATAGATCCCAAAAATATAGCCCTTGAATCGTAGGGCCATTGTTTGGGGATCTGTGACATGTGGAATCAAAAATTGATATTTTGATATGTGCGCCATGATCTCAAGATCTACTGTGTGGAAGATCATAGTGAAAAAGGATCTCCATCATCTGATCCGAAGCAATCAATAATTTTCAAGCGTTCTGAGACATGGACGCTTCCAGAGAATGCTTGGGTGCAAATAGAGGTATCCCACATAAGCCAAGGTGGGTGCTCTTAGAGTTTCAGTGGGTGTAAATAGAGTTTTGTGTGTTTAAAATTAGATCTTATGTTCTTCTAAGCAGTTGCTTCATGCATTCCTGGTAGGTCGTCGAGGGAAAGGAGCTTCTAAGTCGACGTACAGATAAAGAGAAGGAAATCCTGAGAAAGGTAGCGATTTCTCTCTTCTTCTTCGTTTTTCCTTTTTTATTATCTTCTATGGGGAAGAATGCCAATTTCCTACATCTCATTTCCAAATTGCAGAAACCAAAGACTTGGAGACTTGCTTGTCAAGCCATGGTTGGTAAAGAAGATTCTCAAGGCCAGGTTAGTTTTTAACAGTATAGATTATAGCTTTCACGAATCTCTAACAAATTGCCAAGTAGCCTAGCTGAAATATTCTTAAAATCAAATAACATAAGATATTTTATTGGGTACCTTTGTTCGTGTCTATAGGACTATCTACATCGGAAACCCAATTAAGCCAATTGACTGCTTGGAATCAGACAATGAACATTCGTTTTTCACTCCAATCTTCCACACAATGGATCTTGAGACCATGAGCGGATGATCATGCCATCAATTTTTATTCAATGTAGCACAGATCCCAAAACAGTAGACCTAAAATCCCATGCCCACACATCACCTTCAAATGTTATTTTATGGCTTTTTTTTTTTTTTTGGGATCATTTTTTTTTGGGGGGGGATCTCCATCATCTGATTCTAAGCAGTCAATGGATTTCAGTGGGTTTCGAAAGTAGGCGCTTTCAGTGATCTGTAAGGGCAAACAGAGGTTCCGTATTTGTTTCTTCTTTCTTTTTTATCCTTTTTAATGAAAATAAATCTACTAGTATGGCAGCTAAAACGGAATTACAAGTTAATTTGGTCCAATACAGAAAATTTGATGGTACATTTGAATCTATAAGAGATTTGCTACACATAATAATCCAGTGAATAAAACATATCATATGATTAAATCCATCAAGATGTAAGACTTGGAAGAAACAATGTTTCAATTTATAAAATTCTCATGAAATAAGATTTCCTTCAATATACATTAGATGCTTTATATATAAGTGTGGGCTATTGAAACTCTAAAGATTAGATTTTGGTAATAATTTTTCTTGTTTTCATTAATGAAGAGGAGCCTCTTTATTGCGGTGAATAAAATCAATAAGACGTAATCTTTAAAATTCAAAATACTTACTAAAATATTTATTCTGATGTGGGACTCTTTTTAACATGCCTCCACACATGATTTGGTTACACAATTGAATTGGGTGACGTAGAGTGAAGAAAAATCTGGTTCTAATGCTATGATAAAATTCAAAGGGGCCTAACTCAAATCTCATAAAATCAGCTTGTAAGGTTAGGTTTGCCCAAGTCATATATAGCCCAAGACCTCCAAGCCCACAACTGAGACCATTTTTAACAAAAATTAAATCTAAACTAATTTCTATACGATTTTTACTTTACAAGGAAACACTTATTTTTCAAGTCAGACCATTTGATCTCTCTAGAGCGAACATTTAGCAGTCTTAAGGGCTATGTTCCTATGAGATTTCCTATCCAAATTCTTAATAAGTTTATGAGCAATGATAGCATTGTCAAAGATGTTTCTACCTTGAAAGAAAGCCCCTTGTTGTTTGGATATCATCTTGGGCAAAAAAGTTTACGATCGAATAGATTATAGAGAAAATTGCATAAACTGTGTTCTAAGATATCAATCGAGGAACAAAACACATATCATTTCGTTACATTTCATTAGTAATGCGAAAAAGGGGTGAAGAGTGTATTTGTTGTTCAAGTCGACCACAAGGTATAGAAATAGATTATGCTAAATGCAGAAAGCAGGAAAGAATACCTCGAAATGTAGTTTACTAGAAAATCGATTTTGCTCTTGCAAAAAGCATCTACTAGTTACAGAATCTCGGATGTCAAAGTGTGGATCTCATATAGTAAAAGAACAGATAAGGGACATGAATGGTTCTAGAATATAATGAGATATATAACAAGAAAATGGTTACCAATTTTGGATGAGTATAATGAAGTTGGAGTTGACAGCCTTAGGGATGAGATCCTTTCTTGAAAGCAATTGACCACCCAAATATCGAATTTCATAATTTTCCCACATGCCTTACAAAAAGAAACCTGGGAAGCCATCAGGGCGATGAGCACTGTCCCCCTTCATAGACAAAACAGCCACATAGACTGCTTCCATCTAAAGAAAGAAGTAAAAAGAAGAAAATTAAAAAACGGTAGAAAGATTGAAAAGACAAATTTTTACAATCGATTACATTTTTTAAAGTACATACTAATCGTGTATAAATAAGATTACAAATATCATCCGCGATTACTTAGAAGTGAGAATAAACATGAGTAAGTGGATAGCTATCTAGAAGTGAGAATGATACAGTGTTGAGCGCACAGGTTTCTTCCACCAACCCTAACTTTGGAATGCAATTTTAACTAAGGAGAATGGTCGCAGGCTTTTTGGGATGAAATGAGACTGGTTAGGCTACTGCAATTGGGATGTGTCAACTGGTTGAGTTGGGTCAAAAGTTTGGCAACCCAATAGGCAATTGGCATTTGTTGGGCCCTACCCAACGCCCAGCCCGAAAACTTTAACCGACCCGATGAAAACCTCCTCCTTTTCATTCTATATGTAAAACATCGAATTCGGCGGACATAACACAACCCAAATTTTGCCCACCCGACCTGCCAAGTCAGATTATGTGCCCAACCCGTAAAAAGCTGGGGAAGGACAGGTCAGGTATTGGGTAGACCCAACCTGTTGAAACCCTAAAATTCAATGCGGGTTGCATGGTCTGAGACTTGATTTAGTGGTTTGTTTAATATATTAAAACGATTCATGATTACTTTTGGGAATCATTACTTGCACACATTTTTCAAGTGATTGCACCAAATTTAAAGAAATACTTGATATTTTAGGGACATGTGATATATAAAAATGCAATATGGGCTGTCTGATTTAAAGTTCATGATCAATAGATTTCTGGTATATAAAATTAGAGTAAAACATGACACTTATCATATGATCTATTGTAATCAACTGTTGAATTATATAATAGCCTTTGACTTCATTTAATCAAATGATGAAAATTATATTTTGCTCTAACCTTTTGCAATTGATATCTTTAAATCATGGCCTTCAAATCAAACTGCTTAGATGGTGTTTTCACATAATAGAGGTCTCCAAACTTGCAAGTCTTTCTTTTAAATTCGGTGCAATCCGGTGCAATCACTTGAAAAGCGTGTGCAAGTAATGGCTCCACAACTTTTCTTTCTACTGCTTTTTTTTTGAGTTTTTAGCAAATACTCCCCTATGTTATGTTGAAATTGCATAAAACCTCCTAAATTATGCCTATTTACAGTGCACCCCCTACTTTTATGTTTCCTTTATAAATACCCCCGTCGTTAAATGATAGTTAATTGGGGGTCATTTCTTCAATTAAATGATGTGTTTGCCCTTACTTAACATTATATGCAAAATGGTCATTGTATTTTTCCCAACTTTGACCGCATTTTAAATGGTGGATAAGTATCGGATCCTACCCAAATTCTTTGGGTAGAGCATGATTGATCTCTTATAACTTGCCGTGTTACCTAATTTTTTATTTGGGTGTCCATGGCGCTCGCTTGACTCGTGGGTAGCGCTAAAATGCTACCTCGTTGGTACCATCGCGACCCTACAATCGTTACGAACCAACTGAGCATCATGGACACCCAAATTGAAAATCGGGTAAGATGACAACTTAGAGGAGAATAATCATGTTCCACCCAAAAAATTTGGGCAGAATCCGATGTTTATCCACCGTTTAAAATGCAGTCAAAGTTGGAATAAATATAATAGCCATTTTGTATATATATTAAGGGCAAATGCATCATTTAATTGAAGAAATGACACCTAGTTAACTGTCAATTAATGGCAGGGGTATTTGTAAAGGAAACATAAAAGTAGGGGGTGCATTGTAAATAGGCTGGGTTTTATGCAATTTCAGCATAACATAGGGTGGTATTTGCAAAAAATCCTTTTTTTGGGATAATTAGAGAAACATGCCTCAAAAACAAACTTTTTAGTAAAAAAGACCTGACCTCAAACATTTTAGAAAAACAATGCTTTCACGGATTTTGGAACTTTAGAAAACTCTGAAAGCATTGTTTTTTATTTTTATTGTTTAAAATGGTGCACGGTTTTCTGAAGTTCCAAAATCTGTGAAAGCACCATTTTTCTGAAACATTTGAGATCGGATCTTTTTTGCTAAAAAGTTTGTTTTTGAGGCATTGTTTTCTAAAGTGCCCTTTTTTTTCTTATGCTTCTTGCTTAGGCTTTTTTGGTGTATTTATTCATCAACAAAATTACTTTTTTATAAGTATATCCATAACGTTTATCAATAAAATAATAATGATAATAGTAATAATATCTATTTAGAGAACCATAAATATATCTATCTTCAAAGGCAATCTCCTCAATCACATCCAAACGAACACTAGAAATAGAATGCATTTGCAAACTAATTAGACGCCATCAAAATATCAAAACAATGAGTCTTATAAAAAAAAAATTATTTAATTTTAAGAATCTATTTTTAAACCCCCTTTCACTGAACTATATTGCTTCGCCTGATTTCTTGCAGATCGTCATCCAGCAACTACCCGAATGGAAAGCACATGATTGGGAGAAATGAACCATGGTAGAATGAGGTGTCTATTGCCAACCAATGAGGTCCTGATTATAGGATTAGGTGTCTTTTTTGTGGGAGATTTCAGTATCTTCTTATGAACATGTAAGCAATCATGGCTGCAGATTCCCTCCCATATGAGAATTCAAGGGTTGAATCCTTTATCCATTTCTACATAGGAATGGTAGAGCATTCTATGGACAATTTAGTACAGGAAAACCCATATGAGAATTCAAGGGTTGAATCCTTTATCCATTTCTACATAGGAATGGTAGAGCATTCTATGGACAATTTAGTACAGGAAAAAGGGGCACTGCTATTCTCACTCGTTTATTGGTAAGTACCATAATTTTTTCACGGACGAAAACCATTGACTGATTTAAATCAAACGATGGAGATTGTCTTTTGTTTCAATCTTCCTCACAATTGATCTTAAGATCATGGCGTACCTAATACACATCCACATGGCACACACGTTAGGGGGCTATGGAGAAATCATATGCTAATTTCTTCTAGGGAAACTCTCAAGGAAAGAAATGCATTCATTGGACGTGATGGGACTCTTACCTCAAGGCCTCAAGTTGAGGGAGGATTGAGCATTGGGAATTATTTGAAACTGGCATGGTGGTTAAACTATGTTGGAGGCTCGTTAACAAGGAAGGTTTATAATCGTTGTTAAGAAAGAAAGTGAAAAAAAAAACAAAAATGCAAATCAATCAAAAAGCGCAATGATTAATTTTACATAGTTAGGCAATGGTGTGAAATTAGGTTACAAGAGTAGCCACTCGAAAAAGACCTTAAGTACCCTGTAATGCTAAGGGAAATTACTAAAATACCCCTGACTTATGGACCCTACCCTCAACTCCTAGCAAGCTCACACGCGGAGCTCGACCATGTGGCACTCTATCATTAGAACATGTTCAGCCTGAAGAATGATGTCTATAAGTGGATGTAAACCATCTGATTCATGAACTTTAACATCATGCCCTTAAAACTAAAACAAACGATTAATACTAAATTCTACAGATTGAGTAGTTTAAATCTCCTTAAAACACTATTTTTGGGCCTGTTGCACATCAATTTATGATCTATCATTTTGACAGTACAAATCACCTTTTTATTTTAAATCATTGATGGTGTAAGATCATTTAAACACCATTTTGGCGATTAAATGACGGTGAGGAGAGTCAGGCCCACATAATAGATATTGCAAAAATATGCAAAAATATGCCTTCGGAAAAGTGGAGACTCTAATTAAAATGTCTTCTGTAATGCAATCTAAAATCCAATTTACAATAAATGATGTGTTGGTAATGGTAAGCTAGGATGCTACTTCAAGTCCCCTGGTGCTCTAATGAACCTCTGATGGCCCAGGCTCTTAAGCGGCTTAATATGGATGAAAACTATTTTTAATTGTTGTGAAATGTGCATTTCTTGGGCCGAACGGACCAAATCGGACCGAACAGCCGATTTTGGTCCAGTTTGGAAGGGTACCGGTTTAGGTTGATAAAAAGAAAAATCGAAAAGTTTCATCTGATTTCAGTTCCGAGCCTTCCCAAGTCGAAACCGAACAGATTGTAAGTAATTTTTTTAATATATATATACAGTCAACTTGAGTCAAGTTGATGATTGGGCCTCGGATTTTTGATCCAAAATTTTGGCCCAAATTTAGTGTATCACAATCTTACTTAAGGCTCGAATCTCACAAGGAGGGTTTTGAATTAGGGAGTAGAGACTTACAGTTCCAATTTCTAGAGATTCAGTTAGTAAAAGTGTATTTGAGCAAAAGTAAAACGACTCCGGAAAAAATGAAAATGGTAAAAGTATAAAACAGGTTGAGAAATTGAAAAAATTTTGATGTGCAAGTAGAACTTATAGGAAAATCGAAACTGACCGAACCAAACAAAAACCGAATCAAATCGGATTGGTTTGGTTCAATAGTTGGACGGCCTGGCTTGGTTTGAACATTTAGAAACTGATTATTACCGATTTGGTTTGTGATTTTGGTCCAAAACCGACCAAATCGAATCGAATACACCCCTAATTAGGGGCAATCAAAAAACGTCTTCAATGATGACAAAATCGTCTCCAATAGTATTAGAGACGGCTTTCATGTAGTTTTGGATACCCCTATCTCTAATGTCTTTGAAGACCAAATGGGCCGAGACGGCTTTCAGCCGTTCATATAATATGAGTGTATTAAACCATGTCTAGTAGACTAGATGATCACATGTTGTAGATGGCTTATAGCTGGCTCCGATAAAAAATATTCTTTATCCTCTGATTATCGGAGACGGCTTGAAGCCGTCTGTAATGGGTTATGATGTTTTGTGGGTTATGAACTTGAATTTTTCTATTTCCAATGTTATTATTTTTTCCCCATGAACTATAATGCCCAGCAATACACATGGATGACCTATATTTACATATTCAAAGTCTATTCAAATATTAATTCTCAGTCTCATTCGCATGCATAATCAACTCTCACATGAATAAATCTTCATTCATAACAACACATTTTCATTCATATCAAATATCATTTGTATTAAAATAAAGGGATAATTAGAAGAACATGTCTCGTTTCGAAACATTTGAGACTAGTATACCCCAACATAACTTTTAGCAAAAAGGACTTTTCACGGAATTTTAGTGTCTATGAAAACGTAAAAATACATTTCTCTTAAACCATATCTGTGATCTCACGAATTTCTGAACTTAAAAAAAAAAAAAAAACGTTAAAAGCTTCCTTTTCTAAAACCTTTAGTTTCTGGATAATAAGCTAAAATGTTTGGTTCCCAAGATTGTTTTTCTATAAGTGCCCTAAGATAAAATCATTTGAAGAGTTCACATCCACATAAAATGTCATATATAAATGATGGCTGCTCAAATCAGACGGCTTAAATGTTGTCTCCTAATTCCACACCCCACCAAAATACCAACTCTTTAGTTTAAACTGTGTTCTTAAGCCTTTTCAGGCCCACTTATCAGTCCAACGTTTTTATATCCACTGTTATTCTACTTTTTCCCCTCTCCTTTGAAGCCAATTGCAGCAGCCATGCAGTTGCTTAACTTAGATATGCAGGTCATTGTTATCTGCTCGCCTTCAGCAGTAGCTTGATAAGCATTTCCATCAACCACCTAGTCTATAAAGTATTCAGTAAATTAAAAAGAAGGTTCCACAATTCTCACCCGTTTATTAGTAAGTACTACATAGCTTTTTCACAAACAAAAATCATTGACTAATTTTCATCAGACAAGGGAGTTTGGTTTTTGCTCCCATCTTCCTTACGATAGATCTTATAATCATGATCCGCCTATCAGACAGTCCCATGAGTTGACCTTAACTTTTTGTGATGTGTACTATATGGAATCAACATGCGACTGTCTGATAGGCGCATCATGATCTTAAGATCTATTGTAAAGAAGGTGGGGCGAAAAACAATTTTCATTATCCGATTCAAATCAGTCAATGATTTTAGTATGTAAAAAACCGTGTAGTACTTACAAATAAGCAGGTGGGAATAGCTTTACGCTTAACAAAAATACGGTCAAAATTATATGTAATAATGTAGGTGGCTGGTCATTCCCTTGGTGCGACTATCCTGAACCACAACCTTGGTGGTATGGTGAAAATGTAGAAAATATAACAATTAAAATACCATACAAACAAGCATTTACAAATACAAGATTTACGTGATTCGGCGATATGCCTATGTCCACAGGTGATATTGAGTTCCTTTTACTAATATGTGAAAGCAACGGTTACAAATCTCTAAGATCTTACTTCACTCAATACAAAAATTGGGCTTCCTTCAATATAATCGTAATTTATAATTAGTCATTTTTTGATTCCATGTGTGCCATATCTCCCAAAAAAAATTCTAAAATCACGTTTGAGCGTGATGTGTGTCATATGATTGAAGAATCATTTTTGGGCGATCTGTGACACATGAAATAAAAAACTCACATTCAAATAGGTGCGCCATGACTCGAGATCCATTGTATAGAAGATCAGGATCAAATAAAATCTCCATCATTGATCTGATCCAAAGAAATCAACAGTTTTGGCCATGTACTGCTAAATGGTTTATGCCTTCAGTGCTTGAGAGTCATCATAATTTATGAGCACCCAATAAAGTTGAGAGTTGAGACACTACGTGAAAATGCGAAGAAAAGCTATATTAGTGGGGCGGGGTAAACAACGACCAAAATCATTCGGTAAAATCTTGACGGTCTAGGCCCGTTGTTTAAATTAAAATAATAGTAATAAATAAATCAACTACCTACAGCAGTCGTTTATATATATATATATATATATATATATATATATATATATATATATATATATATATATATATATATTAAATTTATGCTCCTCCCTTGTATTCTGTTGTGAATTTGTGGTCCATCTGGAATGCTAGGAACAGGTCTAGGCAATGATCAAAATTTCGGCCGAAATGATCGAAATTTCAGTTAAAATTATTGGTTTCGGTCCCCACCGAAATGATAATTTGGGACCAAAATTTCAGTCAGATTTTGTATGGGGTTGAAATTTTCGGCCGAAATTTCGGTCCAAAATTTCAGTTTCGGTCCCCTCCGAAACCGAAATGAAACCCGAAATTTTGATCCTCGGGTCTAGGTTTGATGGTGTGCAAATTCAATGTGAAGATGCCATCCAAGGATCAAAATTTCGGTCGAAATGACCGAAATTTCAGCTGAAATTATTGGTTTCGGTCTCCATCGAAACGATAATTTGGACTGAAATTTCAGTCCAAATTTGTATGGGATCTGAAATTTCGGCCAAATTTTTTATTTTAGGCCGAAATTTTGATCCTTTATGTCATCGGCTCCATCCAGTTGCGTCTCTTTCTTTGGTTTTTACTTATTTCACTTATGTAGCTAAAAAAGAAATCTTGGATTGCTCAAAGGGATCTACCTTGTAGGCCAATTAGATGTCAATGAGCTAGGTCGACCAGACTCAACCCACTTAATTTGATATTTTACTCGGTCAGGAGCATAAACTTAACAAATTGAATTGAGTCGGGCATGAGACAACCTTGATGCCGGGTTGGGTTGTCAGGTTGGTGCACCATTGGGCCGGGTCAAGTTGGGCATACATCAATTTTTCATTGAGCAGCAAAAAATTTAGCCCGACGCAACCCGTTAATAGCCCTACCTCAATCAGTTGACTAGGATGGAATAATATATATGTTTAGCGGTCATGTGCCATTATTCTTAAAAGCAAATAAATAAACGATAAACTAAAATGAATGAAAGTCTAGTTGGTGATAAATTAGACCTCTGAATGGCTAAAAAGGCTATGTTTCAAGTCTTAAAAAAGTTGACAAAAGATGGTTTGGACGGTTGTGCAAGTGGGATGTAGAATCTCCGGGCCCTCTTAGCTTTTGTCACTTACATAAGTTCTACTATGGGATTTTAATTTGTAAGATACATTACCTAAATTTGAGAATTGGGGATATCCCTTACCTAATTTGAGATTGGATAACATTCTTTACCCAACTATTTTATCCGATATTAACTATCAGACAAATATCAAAATACTAGCATTATTTGTTAGAAAATTTTAAGATATAGGCTCGTATCATATGATCAAAATATATTTTTACAAGAGCATGCGTACCTTGTATTTATTATCGGGTCGTCATGTCAGCGATCTCCTTTATAGAATTGATGATCTCTGCCAAAAAATCTGAAATCATGTTACCTTTCGTCTTCTCTAAGTTTATCCTCTAGATGGGCATGAGTTATGATTAGAGGAAGAGGGGACGGTGGTCTCCTTATATAGCCACCTCTCTTTCCTAACCGATCAAGAAAAAATAGTAGAGATATATCACTTATATTAGGAAATTACTTCTTATCGCCTCGAGATATGTGTGATCAAAAGCCCAATCCAATTTTTAATGAAAACACAATGATGCGTTAAAATATTGACCATAAAAAATCTAACATTATCCTTATTTTTTCGTTTAACAATTAGTGATTCGCTTTTTTATAGACCGCCCGATTTCACATCGACCAAAGTCAGTTGGACGATGAAAGCTAATCGTACGACTATCCACTCAACCAAATAATTATTCGCATGGTAACTGTACGGTCAAAGATTGATTAATTTGGTAAGTAGACAATTATCATACGGTTACCAAGCGGGTACCACGCGATTGCCACATAGTAACTGTCATCTTTTAATTATTATTAAATTGTGTCCATCATAATTAGGCACTCCTATAATCTTTAAAAAAGTACATGCTTACCTTAAACTTCTTAAGAGGTGCAAGAAAAAATGAAATACTTATTAAGGTGTGCGAGAAAATAGGAAAAAATTTCATCCCTTTCCATTTTCTCTTACACATCTTAATAAATTTAAGGTAAGTATAAACTTTTTTTTTTCTATTTTTCTCTCAAACCACAAAATAAGAGCATAGGACTGCGCCACTTATAATGGGGTCAATTAAATAAGAATTGAAAGATGACGAACGATTCTTATAAAAAAAATAAAAATTTTAAAAATCACGGTCACCATACGGTAATCGAACTGTTACCACTCGGTTAGGATGCAGTTACCGATCTTGTTAGAACCGGTATCCGAATGATTAACCCATTTCCGATCAGCAACCAATTTTTCTGTGGCCACCGACCGGATATCAATCAGATTCCGTCTTTTACTGGCTCCATGGGTTCTTCTCTATGGTAGGTGAAAAGATTTGATGACACTAGTTGTCATATAGTTGGCCAAAATGGAAAGGATATTAGAATCTTTTGGCTACGGTTGGGGTGGTTAAAATAATTGAGTAAGAGATCTTGCCAAATCTCAAACCAGGTCCGATAAGGGATCTTGCCATTCAAGAACTTTCATGGCATCTTACAAAAATCCTTTCTACTATTTGTTAGTGACTAGTAGGCAACCCGTGCCTTAGTTACAGGTGATCGAAGGATGGGTACATGCATGTGAAACATATATACATTAGATACGACCTTGGATTGTATGAAAAAACCTTTCCCAATCTATGATCAAAAGGCCAAAAGGGCAAAAATAATGGACGGCATGACGGTGGCACTCTTTGCCTCTTAATAGAGTGATGAAAATAGTTTTTCACTACAAAAATATAACCTAGATGATCGCCCCATGGATTAAATGATACCCGGTGGGGCTAAAAGTATCACGTATTCGAATGTGATGATATTTCACTCTCAGTCATAGTGACGAAACTCTCCTACTTTTAGAGAAAAGTCGCGATCAATTTGCGATTGCTTTGAAAAACGAATAAAATTATAATTTTTGGTGAATTTTTTTAAAATTTGTGAAACTCAAGAATTATTTATGAATTTATAGAATTATTCGTGAATTTTTCAAATTTTTCCAAAAATTTTTTATTTTTTTTATTTTTATAGTTTTTAATTAATATATTTCTATATTTTTTACTTTTTACTTTTCTAAGAATCAACTTATTCTTTACCAAATTTGATAATTTTTGCCGGATTTTTTCCAAGTTGAATTATTTCGAACCCCGACTTGGTCACTATGCTCTCAATCGTGAACTATTTTAATACCATATACAAATTCATAACTACTTGTACTAAACAAGGTTTAAAAACTCTCCCAGGTCTCGGAGTGAGACATGATATGCTTATCGTTGCCCCATTCCAAAACTGGAAAACGAATCATCATAGATGTTTCATCTCGAACGATATTTAAACCATGCTTGTGACCGCTGTGGTCATTCGACTCTTTTGTTACGCCGGCACACAAGTTTGATCAATCAAAGGATTCCAACTATTATTTTAACCAAGAAAAAATAGCACTTATAAAATTAGTCACGTGCATGGTTTGAAGAACAAAAGTTACATTTAAAAACAGCCACCATATGACATTAATAGACTAAATAAACAAAGCAGGCCTTACACAAATAGAGACATCATACAGCTAGCTAGAGTTACAACTTACAACCACTTACAACAAGAGAAAGACAAAGAAAAAGTGATTCTTAGAAACCCTCATCCTCTCTAGGGAGAGGCTCATGTGACTTTATAGTAAAGAAGTTGTCATACATAAAACCAGCTAGACCACCTCCAATAAGGGGACCCACCCAATATACCCAATGATCTGTCCAATCCCAGCTTACCAAAGCAGGCCCAAAGGACCTTGCTGGGTTCATAGAAGCCCCAGAGAAGGACCCACCAGCTAAGATGTTTGCTCCCACCACAAAACCCACAAGGGTAGGGCCCAACCCTCCAAGGTTCCCCTTTTTATGGTCCACAATAGTAGCATAGACTGAGAACAACAAGGAAAATGTGAGAACGATCTCCATCACCACCCCTTGGAAGTAGCCCATCCCACTTGCTAGTGTGTGCACTGGAGTCTCCTGGACATATGTTAAACCAAAAACCATGGTTAAACACTTCATAAATCATTTCTAGCTAAAATGTAAGCTGGTCCATTGGATCAATCTTCAAGGCCTATCTTCAATGGACCAATGTTTAAAGCGTTGCTAAGTCTGACAGAGTCAGGGTTTGTTAATCTAACCTAAAACCAAGGCCCATATGGACCACTTTTTTTAAATTCAGTCCCAAATAGCAAAAACGGGCCCAGACTAGTAGAATGAGGCCTAGTCCGCTCTTTGAATATATATATATTGATATGAGTACCTTTATTTGCACCCACCAACTCTTTGAGAGCACCCATGCAAAAAATCAATGATTGCCCCGAATCAAACGATGGAGAGCATTTTTTTCGTCCCAATCTTCAACAAAATGGATCTTGCGATCATGGGTGTACCATTAAACGGTCGGTTTTTTCTCCATGTGACACATCTCAAAAAAGTGACTATTACAACACGCCACTCATCATGCTGATCAGGTCACTTTTTGGGATGTGTGTCAAGTGGAATAAAAACTGACCATTAATATGATGGTAGGCTCATGATGGCGAGATCTGTTATATGGAAGACTGGGATGAAAACGATCTCTACAATCTATGTCAAAGTAGTCAATGGTTTTGGCTTGGGCCATGCACAAAAATAAACAATTATCTCCAAAAATGTTTTAACTCAATCCGAAGCAAAACCGCGCCTGATTATGCACGGGTCGGTTACCATATACCAGCTTCTATATATAAAAGGGAATTGATTTGGGTAAGTGGCGCATGTGAGGAGGATCCAGAGGAAAATAATAACTTATAAAAACCAGAGGTTGGAGCATGTGTAATTAGAATGATTAAAAGGTAAATTAGAGAAACTAACCATGCCTCCAGTGCTGAACTTGAGAAGAAAGCAAGCAAGGGTAGAGCCTAACAGCTGAGCGATCCAATACAAGATGGAACGAAATATGGTAATGTGACCCCCCACCGCGAGCCCTAATGTGACTGCCGGGTTAATATGGCCACCTGATATGTGCATACCTGCCGATATCATCACTGCGGCTCCTAAGGCATGAGCCACCGCCACCGCAGTCAGCCCCATTATGGTGTCAGGTCCTCCCACCATCTTCCCTGTATTCATTATATAAATAACAATAATTAGTAATAATAAGAGTAGCAGGGATATATATGCCTGCCCAATTGTTTCACTTTTCAAATAATAGGTCAAAATTTTCATCCCCCAACCGGACACTAATCATTTTTGTTTGAATAGAAAATATATGTAGGCCCGCCAAATAAAACTGGAAGCATTTAATTTTACCCTCTTTGAGCAGCTTCTCAACAGTATATATTATATATGGTAACTAATTGACCTTTGGGGAAAGTTGTTATGGCAGATATTCAGGCTGGATGGGTGGTCAGTACGTAGTTCCAATACAGTGCCCAGCTGCTTTGGAAGAGTATGGAACAAATAGTCCCACAACACCTAGTTAGTTAAATTATAAGGTCACCTTTATTTACAGCTCAAAATCTTTCGTCTCCACTCAAGCTTACGAGTGCTAAACGTTGACCGCTTTGAATCGTATAAAGTAAAATCGCTTTTCATCCCAATCTTTCAAATAATAGATCTCGAGATTACGGGCCTGCCATAAGACAATGCCACACATCCCAAAAAGTGAGTTCGTTTTACCTTACCTTGTGATGTCATTCTCTGTTTTGGGATGTATGCATAATCTCAAAAAGTAGAATCAAGCATCTGACCGGCTCATAGTATGTGCATAATCTCAAGATCTATTGTGTGAAAGATTAAGAAGTAAAAAATTATATCTTCAATTTCAACTTTCAAAACAGTCAATGGTTAAGCACTTGGTAACTCGGGTAGAGGAGGAAGAATAGCGGGTTGTCAATAAAGGTAGCCTAGTTAAATAGTTATAATAGTAACGACTACTTGATTATGAGGGTACATGGCGCCTGAACTCAGATATGACAACATGATCTGAGGAGTGCACCTACATGGCGCACGTTAGAACATACCGGCGGTCATGGCGGCACCAACCCCGGCGAAGACGAAGAGGAAGGTGCATACAAGCTCAGCTAAAACGGCCCGAACGCAATCCGGATGAACGGCCTCCCGCCTGTTGCCCAAAGCCATTTTCGCCATCCTCTCGAATACTCAAAAAAATTGCTACTTGATCGGCGATGAGTCTCGCTCTTTCTTCTCACCTCCTGACTGCCAAACGCTTTCTCACTCTTTTTACTATATATAGCCCCACGAAGACGCGCCATCGCGTCGTGGAACCAATATTTTTATATAAAATGACCAGAATAACCCTTGTGTTGACGAGAAATTACTTCATCACAACTTTAGCCACAAGAATAGCTGTATTAGGATCACGAGCCATTTTTTTGGAACATTTGACCCATAGAAACATCAGTTCTGTGCCGTCTGATTTGATGAGATTCAGATGGTTATTTATAATTTTGAGGGAATTGGTATTTGTAAAAGAATATTTGGAATGAGCAACCAGGGTTTTACAAAGTGAGGGTTGTTGACTGCCTTGAATTAAAGGATCGAGATAGCTTTTTGCCCTAATCTTTCACACAATAGATCTTAAGATTATGGTCCACCTATCGGACACTAAGATGTTAATTCTACATGACATACATCCCCAAAGGTGACCAAATAACCCCTTCTCAAGGTACGACATGATCATGATCGCTTTTAGGGATGGGTATCATGTTGAATTTACATATGATTGTTTGGTAGGTGTGTTATGATCTATTGTGCGGAAGATTAGTACAAAAAGCTATCTCCATTATTATATTCGGTTGCAAATATCAGTATCATATTTTTAATGACTTTAAATTACACGATGGAGATGTTTTTTCATCCGAAGTTTCAATACCATAAATCTTTAGATCATGATTTTCAAATCAAGCGGCATGTATGATGTTTATATCTACCAACTTTAAGTCCAAAAAAGTGACAAGAGTAAGAAAAGGGCTTCTTAGTTATTTTTGGTATAGACATGACTCACAAGCTAGATATATCTCAGTAGATAAATTATACAAAGGCTAACCTTTGTCAACTTATCAATCTTTTTCACTGCAATATAGTCATGGTTAGCCTGTGCAACTGTCACGAGAAGTCAAATTACAATCATCTCCTTTTCTCTCATAAGAAGAAACGAAAGAAGGGTCCACATGAAAAAGACATACAACTTGAAGTAGAACGAGGAGGAGGAGAAGAACTAAACAAAATAATTATCATGTAGTCATGGTACCCATTGCAACACACACCAAATTGGTGTTCGGCAATAATTGGGCAAAGTTAAAATTCAGGAAAAGTCATTAGGTTTGAGGAAAATTACGAGAAAATAATAATAATAATAAGATTGAAAAGTATGAAAACTTTAAAATATATCAAAAAAATTATGATTTATTTTTAAAATAGTAAATATTGATCACAAGTGTTGTTAATTTTTAAAAAGTACATGAATTTTTGAAATATTCAAATATTATTTGCCATTAATTCGCAAAATCGTAAAAATCACGAATTATTAAAAATTTTAACAAATTTTGTGACTGATTGAAACGATCTTAGTTATTCAATTTATAATGGATGGAATTCAAAATGACTTTGAAATAGTTTTCAAAAATATGTGATATTATATAAATATAATTTTATGAAAACACCCAAAAAACATTACATATAGAAGACAATGAGACTCCCAATCCTAAAGACATAGGCATAAAGACTATTTATCACATTCAATGCTATAAGATCTTACAATAGCGAAAGCAAGCGGTACCATAAATTTACTCCATCCAACATATGTATCAAACATATTCATGTGTTAAAGAAAATATCATGATGCACCAAGTGCGCACCTCTCCATGTGATTTCCTAAATGAAGAGCTATCCTGACCTATCCGAGTTTTAGATAATATGATAATAAAAATGAGCAATCTTGTGGAATCTATATAAGTATAGGATAATGGCTCATGACTGTCATTTAAACACCGAATGTTATTTAAATGGTCGTACACCATTCAAAGGTCATTTTTTATCTCACACCATTGATGTGTGATTTATTAGGAGCCATGTGATAAAAATTTATGATCAATTTAAATTGCCTAAGTGGCAATTCATCATTGAAACATGTTCCAGCCAAAGAATCATTCTTCTAAGTGAATTTAATCCATATGATCGGGAAACTTTAATATCAGTCATCCAAATGAAGAACAACTTGTCACGGGGTCGCACTTCCGCAACCTCAGTCTCGTGCGGCACCTAATGCACGCTTCGCTAGGTCAGCCTACTTCTGATACCAACTGTCGCGGGAGCGTCCTTCGACGCGCTTTCAACCCGCGAGGTGCTTCGCTACCGCGTATAACGAAGCCAACCCATCTGCACATCAGCTCTGATACCACCCGCCAAGAGGACGGGAACTCCCCCCAATCTGGTTGCCTCTGTTTCACGGCCTACCATTCAGCTCATCGTGTCCCTTACGACACGCCACTTGCACCGCTGCGCTAACTTGGCCTGCTCAAGCTTCACCCTGTGCACTGCACTAGTACCTCGCTCGCAACAGTCTTGGCATGTAGCTTCTCATGCCACCATGTCTTGCTCACATACCGAACCAAGTCCACAGCCTTGTGCCTCGCGCTCGCATGCCCAACTGAGTCCCACGCAGCTTGCCTTTCCTGTGCGTTCCGAATTACTAGCACACGTTCATCCTTAGCCCACATGCTGTCGTGTTCAACTGAGTCTCACGCAGCGCCTTGGTGTTCTCACGCGAGGTTGCCCAGCCGTATGCACCGCGGCGCGTAGTCCGGGGCCATACATCAACCTCACCCGGGTTCCACACGGCATCGCTGCGTCGACGTCCTAGGCCCACCCTTTCAGACCTAAGAGACACTTGTGCCCCCTCTGGCAACGCAAGGCCCCATGTGCGGGGGAATAGCTCTCTAGCTCCCTTCCCCTATATAAGGGTAAAACAGTCATTCAGCCAAAATGGCAGGAGAACCTCAAACCCCTTGGTTTGACATACCGCAACGCCTCGTGCATTGCTAGCCCACCTTGGCTATGTCGCGTCCGTGACGCTCCGCATCCTACCCTCATGCGACCGTGTCGCGTCCTCGCAACGCGACCACGTCGTCGAGCCCACTTGGCCTCATGTCGCGTACCCTCCTGACACCACATGTCGTATCATACGCACCATACTGCAAGCTCGAGTATTGGCCCCGTCACAAACCGCTTGTATTAGAGTTCACAGATCAGATGATTCAAATCTCTCAAAAAGTATTATTATTTTATCTAATAGTCCTTCAATTGATAATATATCACTTTGATGGTATGAATTTCTAAGATCATAAGCCAATAAATAATATAATATAATTTAAACACCATTTAGTGTTTAAATGAGGCAAAGTGCTCCGATATAAATATACACGTCAAAGGGATTAAAAAAGAATCATATAATGAATCTATACTCATACTATTATAAAGCAAGAAGGGTACATTGAGACGAGCGACAGATCTTAAATTTTTTATGTTAATTTCCGTCCATCATTTTTCAACTGGTACCACTATTTATAATCCAAGATTCTTTTTTCTCAACACAAGCTTTAAATGTTTAAATCATTGAATGCTTTAAATCTGACAACAAAGATCGTGTCTTCCGTCTCAAAGAACAATCTTTGGCATAATAGGCCTTAAGATCATGAGCTACCATCAAATGGTCAAATTTTTTATTCTCCGTGATTTACATCCCAATAAATGAATATGATTTTAAGCATATATCAAATGTGAATATCAGATCACTTCTCAAAATATCTTTCATGTGAAATCAAAATTTAATAGTCTTACGGTAGCATCATGATCTCAAAGACCTATTGTATCAAACGTGAGGACAATTATGATCTCTATCATCTAATCCAAAGCAATAAATGATTTAAGCACTTTAAGCACATAAAACCTGGGTTGAAAAGGCCGAACCTTGGGTTCAAAAACATATTCAATGGGTTCCTCTTTAGGCACGTGCATGACTTGGGCATCCCACTAGCAAATAAATAATAATCAGTGTGTATGCATATGTCTCTGTTTTTTTTTTATCAAATATACATATGTCTAAAATTAAGAAAAAACTAAAACACATAATATAAATGGAAAGGTTAATTTGAGTACCTTTAATTCCGCCAACGGAATCTTAGGGTTCATCAACGCTTAAATCCATTGACTGATTGAAATCCGACGATGCAGATAGCTTTTCATTCCAATGTGTGCCATCAGACCATATGTTTTTTATTTCGTGTGGTACACATCCCAAAAAGTGACCTTATTTGAAGGTAATGAGTTTCACGTGATGATAAAGTCACTTTTTTGAAATAGATATCATGTGAAATAAAAAATCGACGGTGAATGATAACAGAATGATCTCAAGATGCATCATGTAAAAGATTGGAATGAAAAACTATCTGCACTATCGGATTCACAGCAGCCAATAGGTTTGAGCGCATAGGTGAACTCAAAGATTTAGTAGGCGAATATAAAGGCACTCTAATTTGAATTGCAAAGGTACAAGGAAGCGCAATTGTATCACAAGCCATCATCTAGGTCACATTGAGACCTAAAAGTGTATTAAAACCATCTCTAACATGTGATTAAGAGCATGTAAGCCGCAAAATAACTAGTTTGTACAATCAGATGATAATCATTTCATTTTTGGTGCTTTTAGCCTTAAAATGACATGATAGAGATGATTTTTCAATTCAATCTTAGAGATGAATCTGATCTAAATGATGGCCTCATGTACTACATGGCACCACGTGCCATCGAAACGGTGACAAGTGTATGAAACTAATTAGCAATTGTAACTAGAGTAACTGAAAAGTACCCTTTATTATCACCAAATACTAGGGATGCAGATTCGGTTTACTGAAATCAATCAAATCAGAAAAGGCTTGGATCGGTCCGAATTGGTTTTAGGGTCAGTTCGGACCAATTCGATTCACTTGATTCCTGGTTCGATTTCGAGTTTCGGGTGAAACCTTACTTCCCTACCAAATACCAGAGCTCTACATGTTGATAATGATGACCCATGCAGCCCAGCTGAACCACACAATATTTATCTTTTGTCTCATGGCACTTATGGTGTTCTTCGAAATTTACCGAAATAGGAGTTGGGCGAAACTTTCGGCGAAATTTCGATGATTTCTCCGAAATCGTTGAAATTTTGTTAATTTCGACGAAATTAATGAAATTTCACCAAAATTAATAAATCTTTTCTAATTTTTTAAATAAAAAATAAAAAATTTATGAAATTTAAATATAATTTATATTTAAGTTTTTTTGTACTCCCCGAAATTTTTCGGAAACTTTTGGAATTTTTCTCGAAATTTATCCAAAATGAGCCAAAATGACCCCAAACCGAAATGTTGTCGAAAACGAATCGTCACTATGCATATAATCCCTAAAACACTACTCAAACGATCAAATACCATTAATTAAAGATTGGAAAATTATAAGGAGCAAACCTCAAATAGCAGACCAACAACAAATTGCTTATGTGGCATGATGCAAGTGGATTGCTCGACCTGCATTATTGGGGTACTTGCATCGCGCCACGTAAACCGTCTGTTGAATGGTCTGTTGTTTGTGGTTTGTCATATATTAGTATCTTTAAAGTATAGTTTAATAATATTAACCAAATTTAAAGTAGTGTTTAAACGATCTTATATCGTTAAAGAACACTTTAATAATGTTAATTACCCATATGTGATCAATCTAAATAGTACACTATAAAAAAAAAAGACTATTAGCAGCAGCCATAAACTACCGCTATTAACAAAAAAATTGGCACTAATTACCTTGCCGCTAATAGTCTTAATAATTTTTTTGTTAATAACGGTACTTTTTGAACGCAAAAAACTGCTAATAGTCTTATTTTTTGTAGTGGTATAATTTGCAATCTACATATAGAACGGTTTGATTCTTTCAAAAATTATATTTTTTAAACTGTAGTCATCCGTGATCAATGATATCCATCCAATTTCTGTACATTAATATCAATCCTAAAAATTAGGAACGACGATTAATAATAATGTGCAGAGATTGAACAGTTTGATTGTGTCAAAAATTATAATTTTGAAACAGTTGCTATTAATATATGATCTATCACTTTGATAATTTATGATTGCTCGCATATTACACGTTCAATGATCGATACAAGATCATTTAAACACTAAAATGGTTTAAATGATCGAAAAATTACGAACCAATAGCTGTCGCTATTTTAGCTAATAAATAAAAATACTAATTTTTAGGTGGTGAGTGGTACAACTTTATTAAGCTTTCGACAATAGAATAGTGAAGAGTGACGGGTGAGAGGGTGCACGTTCGACGGTCCACACCTTCCAAAACCCTAGTCATAATAAATCTTATAACGACAGGGTAACCCATGTGCCCTTTACTTCATTATTGTTACAGAATGAGTAACCTTTTTTGTGTTTTATATTCAGTACCTTTTCTATATATATATATATATATATATATATATATATATATATATATATTATGGTAATATGTTTCAATAATCATTCAACGATCTTAGCTTCATGATGCCTACTTCCTGCGAATTGCGATACAACTTTCCTTGTCTCACTCTCTACTTGGCTTTTAAGCCCATTATAGAACTTAAATTATGCATCACTAATGAGTCCCACGTACCTTTATTTATAACCTGAGATTTTTTTTTCTCAACTATGGTGATAAGAATTTTATGGGCCTAAGTCAACCTCTCAAAACCAATTTCTATGGTGAGGATTGCCCATTATATATAGTTGTTACCACTCGGATCCCTTTTTAGCCTATTCAATGGTGATAAATAGGTGAAGTACCAAGATCGGTACATGTGCACATACATTATATAGCCCACATAATTAAATTATGAAATTTCTAAAATATATATGATCCGATTTATACAAAAAATGATAATCGAATCTTAAGAGACCTATAGCCTTAAGCAAAGTACAATTAAATCCAATAATACATGGGATTGATTTGCAATCAATTAGAATCCTTATCGACTCTTATTTTATTTGCAAGTCAACTTATCAATTGGATTCTTCTCTGCCGCATCCCCTCTTGCATCAGTCTATCTCTCTCTTGTTCTCCTTTCTCTGCAAAAACGTAGTCCGAGCACTATCATCTTTCGATGTAGCCATCCAACACCACTTTTTCTCACCCACCGAGTCTCAACCATCAAAGTTGCACCCCAAGCACTGCCACCACAGTAGTACCAACTATAAATACCTCTAGTGGTGTTTATATAAGTTTTAACAACCAAGTTTCTATGGCAAAACACGAGGAAATCTGATCCGATCGTGAAATCGGTCACCACGGCCGGTCGAATCCGAACTCCATCAACCCAATTCACCACAAAAATCACAGTTCACGCTTCAACAGGTGGTGCCTCTCAATCCGTCTTAAATTATTCTATTTATTTCAAAAAGGAAACCCTAAAACAACCTTAATAAAAATCAGGAAAGAATGAAATCTCGAACAGGGGGAGAAACTCGATCTGTGCCTGAAATACCAAACTCAATCGGTCGAGATTCAACTTCGATGAGTCGAGATTTATCTCATTTGTATAACTCAATAGATCGAGTTTATATGGGGCTTTTCGTTCTCTGTTAGGTAATTTCGACTTGTCGAAATCCACTTCGACAAGTCGAGTTTTGCCTTCACTTTAAATTTTTCTTCTTTCATCTCAACCGGTTAAAATTCAATTTCCGACTAGTCGAGATTGGCTTTGTAGCGACCCGAGATCTCACAACCTCTTAATTGTAAGATCTTATACTGTACCTTCGCATCGAGAACCATAGAAACATAATAAGGCGATAAAAGCATCTTAAACAACGGAAGATAAAATTTCTTTAAAACATTAATTAATCTAAATAAAATCCAAGATAATGTTCTTATTCCAATAACAAGTCCAACATAATTAAAGTTTAAACAGTTTAGATAAAATACTAACTGATCAATGTCTCATTTATTTAAAATTATCACTAACTAGAAAAGAAAATAGCTAATTAGGCCACGAAGCCATCAACGTCATTCAGTCCAGTTTCTTGAGCACCACGTGTCGTCTCATCGCCATAGACCCATACATTGTCATTGGCAACACCTGTCTCATCTGGTCACCCACATAAACAAGGGGTGTAAGTTTACACTTGTATGGACCAGACATGCAATCCACTGAAGCATAAAATATCAATCCTAGCCATATAACATTTCGATATATTTCATGTATGTGTGCATGTGGCATGTATAATCTCACTAAGCTGAAATGAACTGAACGTAAACATATATATTAATATTACATGAATGCATCATATCTTTTAATTTCATCTTTCTTGTCATTTAATGTACGTTAGACTCCGTCCCGCTCAAGATGTTGAGTCTTAATCATGCTTATCACTTGTTAGTTAGACTCCATCATGCTCGAGACGTTGGGTCTAATGAATCATGTTATTTATTGCATGTCAAACTCCGTCCTGCTCAAGACGTTGGGTTGAATCATACTCATCATACTCTTGTTCAGTTAGACTCCATCTTACACAAGATGTTGGGTCTAATACCTTCTTATACTCCATCGGGTACAAGATGTTGGGTCTAATGCTCATTAATCATGGCTTGACATTTCATCGTATTTTACGTATCTTGATTGTGAATTATATAGATCATCATGAGATATATAAAGTGCATGAGAGTGATATCATACTATATATACATTTAAGTGCATTTAATCATGGTACGTAAATATCAAAGTGTATACATTCATGGTACATAAATATTGCAGTGCATATCATACGATTATGGTGCGTAAAACAGCCTCAGAATTTTGAAAATAATATCAAAATACTGCAACTTTGGGTCATCGGGAACTTAGTGCTACTTGCAGCTCCATTTGGACCTTCAAGACGTCATATTCAGAAACTGGCTAAAACACAAAAGTTGTAGAGCTCGTCATCAGCTTTTCAATGCCATAAGAATCGCCTCAATCCAAGTTCGGGACAGAAAGTTATGGCTAAAATACTGAGGCAGTATCTGATGCAAAGTTTGGCGGGAATTCACGAAAATTGCTTTTAGGTGTCAATCGATTGATTTCAATCCGTGAGCACGCCTCAAAATACATCAAATCACATGGTGGAATTTAATCGGACTTCTTTTTAACCCAACATCATTAACATTAAAAATCTATTAATCATAGCATGCATTCATTTAATCCGTCCATCATTATCTATGAAATAAAATCACTAATTTATATAAAAATCTATTAATAAAAATATATATATTTTAAGATCAATGAAAAACATGATTTCTACATGCCTAAATCGATCGTACTACCACGATTACATTCAGATCCCAACAATGATGATGATTTGGAGATTATCCGGTGTTAAGCCAACACAATAAGGAAGAGTAGGCTTTTATCTCAAAGTCTAAAATATAGGTTTAAAATACACATAACAAGGTTTAATCCCTAGACCTCTTATCTAGAATTTAAAGCCTTTAACCAATAGGCTACCACATAACTTGTGTTCATTAATGACGAAAATAAATATAAAAGCTTGAAAAACTAAAACATGCATTTTTAGATCAAACGTTTTGAAAACTCAAGGTATGCAGGGAATACGGTATTAAACACATACACATATTTTAGGTGTATCAAAGGTATAAAATTCAGATCATGACAGGCTTTCTTCTGGTTTCTTTTAAAATCTCGACAGGTCGATATGATAACTCGACCGGTCAAGAATTACTATACATATGTTCCTTCACGAAACTCGACCGGCCAAGATTCAAATTTGATCAGTCGAGTTCTGTCTATTTCTGTTTTCTTCAGAAATCTCGATAGGTTGATATGAAACTCGACTAGTCGAAATTGACTGTGTTTCTATTTTCTTCGGTAATCTCGACAGGTCGAGATGAGACTACGACCAGTCGAGATTGACAATTCCTGAACACCCATACCAATGATAATATCGATAGGATTAGATCAATCCAAACACAATATCTTTGGCCCCAAAATCGGTGAAAATAAATAAATCATATTCGATGGTCTATCCTTAATTAGGTCATGTAGTGTACGATTCTCATCAAAATCACACATATGAGTAACGTACTCTCATCTGATCAAGATGATATATTTGATTAAATTAACTCGTCCTTACTTCATAACACATATCTCAGGGTTATTTTTGAATCATGATACCTAATCTTCAAACTATCTACAAACGACGAACCTTCAAATAGTTGATATGGATTATTCACATGTCTTTTCTTTTCTTTTTTAATATTTCTTATACTTCAATTTTAATCAATGTTCTATGTTCTACACTCCATTTCGATTTCGTTATGAACACACAATACTTAGGATATATACAATAATTTCACGTTCTGTGATATGTTTCATCTTCATCATATGAATTCGGCATGTAAAAAATACGATTGGGCATATGTATGGTAGGGAAAAGTAATAAGATATGACATTCAACTTTTAACCCTTCATCAGGGTAGGGTTTCTTTCATGATCACATGGAACTTGAAATTTAGGCATCTATATACGGATGGAACACCTCTATGAGAGTAAGGGTTGTCACACGAAATACATCCAATTTACTGTGAAATCCATCCCTTAGAAAGCGTAATTTAGTGAAGTCTATCGCACCGTGGCTCACTCTGATTTAAGTACTATATAGGCGATAAGGGAGAGTATGTAAGATATGATAAGATATAAATATGATAAAATATTATGTGAAAGTCAATTGAATATGAATTAAGAACTACACGTGTCATATCTTAAGTGTCACCATAAGGGTACAACGTCTGTAGCCAAGACGAGTTTTCAGAGCATTACGATACAACGGTGTCTAGAACATAAGAGGACATTGATGCATGCAACCTCATCGGACTGAATGGTGGTATACAATACGATACGGAGGTTAGGTGATTATCTGCACGTGGATCTCGCATGGTAGGCTTAAGCAGCGGCCCTGACACAGGTCTTTTACGTAACTTAGGTGAAATGTAAAGTATGTTGTGTAAGTGTATAGAGCTATGATAAGATTTCAAATATGTCACGTAGAATAAGTTGAGGCAGATAAGAAAAAAATGAGAAAGTGCTATGCAGCATATACATTTTCTGCTCCGGTATAGTCTTTCAGTTTCAATATGGTATATTATGAGATCATAGATATTTTTGTAATCATGTAAATATGCTTGGTTTTATTTTCATAAATCATCTCAACTCAAGTGATTGCACACACGATCACTTGAGTAAGTTATGATAGATCGATTGTGTAACTTCTGAGTTTACGCGACTGAGTAAACTCATCTCATGAAATCTAACAATTGCAGGTGAGAACCCAGATTTTGTCACAATTGAGTACATGGAGGCATCTGTGTGATGCGATTTTTGAGGATGAGGACGTCGACTATCACCTGGATGAGGGAGTAGATCTAACGGACTGCTATGAGCATTGAGAGATTTCTTCAGTTCTATTCATTATTATTCTCATTGAGGGACATGTTTTAGCCTTTTCTTGGTACTTCTTATGGGTTTACGTATGAGACAGTTTTACCCTAAGTGAAACTCAATTTATTTTATATCTTAGATGGGTAGTTAGGAAATTTCTTTAATTGTCGTCTATGTTTTCGCTTTTACTTATGAGTCATTTATTATAAGTTATTATTTAAATGCCTCGATCTTATTTTTCAAGATGAGTTATGGATTGTATGTATGTCTGCGTATCGCCTTAACAAGCGTGCGGGGTCATAACATAAAATTCTACGTCATTTAGATCGGGTAAATTTCTGGGTCGTGACAGAGATGGTATCAAAGCTTAGGGTCTACTTCCTTAGGGGCTAAGTTATACAATTCACTAATAGAAAACGTTTTGTGGAATCAGGATTTAATGGCTCCACAACGTAGAGAACCAACTAACTCACAAGCGAATGAGGCATCATTACAGGACAGTCCTCAAGAATATGAGGTGATACGCCTATTACGCGAGATGACTACCACTTTCAGTTAGCTGATGTCTCAACTCACGCAGTCTCATCAACAAGAAAGGACTTAATTGTTGCACTAGATGAAAGTGCAAAGAGAATAACAAAGACAAGTAGTCTAAGAGCTTGTCAATCAGCGTCACCCTACTCCTCAACAGGAGAACCCACCACACGCACGTGTCGGATTTCAAGTGTTCAGCAATGCTATGACTCCCTGATTCCATGGTCAGCTCAACCTAGTCGCTACTGAAGATTGGGTGAACATTGACTGTCTTGAACCAGCTGAAGATTAAGTATCTCCAAGTAGGGTTTTCACGCGAAAAAAATATGGACTATCTTGAACCAAAAATGGGATATTATTTTTCGTCCAATCTTCCATAGAACTAATCTTTAAATCATGGCTCACCTATCAGATGGCCATATATTGATTCCATGTGGCATGCATCCCTGAAAGATTCGGCCAAAAAATAATCTATATATTTCATACTATGTTTGAAAATTAATTTATATATTTCACACTGTGTTTAAATATATTTAAAATAAAATAAATAAATAAGTAAAATCATATGCTTGTGCAGGCAAGAAAATCATGTGCTCGTTGTATCATCCACGACTGTGAATGTGACAAATGTCTATTACTTCGCCCACAGCAATAGAGATTCAATTAAGTGCATAGACATTATAGCCGAATACATTGCCTCATATCAAGCATCCTTCACATTTTTGTTTGGACACTGATATATGGTAAATCGCAAGTAGCATACCATCCAACAAACCGCTTACATGGTGTGATGCAAGTGCAGTGTATCCCAGCAATACAGGTCCGGTCAGCCACTTGCATCGCATCACGTAAGCAGTTCATTGTTGATTTGTTGTTTAAGGTCCACTCATTATAATTTTCCTTTTTGTTTTACTGCATTTATGAGATGGGCCCTAATAGTGCATCTTTTATATTGCAACTTTTTCTTTTTGGTCTACCCATCTAACTTTAAGATTATCTATCACCATGGTCAGCAACTTCATCAAAAATTTATAATTAGAACACCACTTATAAAGCCAATAAATTTGAAAACCTCTATTTGTAGTCATTTATTTACTAAAAGCGTCCACTTAATAAAAGTGAGCCTTAAAGCCCACCACACAGCCAAACATCCTTAAGTGAGAGCTTTTAGTAAATAGGTGATCGTGAATAAAGGCTCCTATCAATTTGGGCTTTTTAGAAAGGGTGGCCCTTGAACATAGTTTTAAAGAAAGACAGTATTTTTGGGGCCTATGCAATATTAAAGTACCATTTAAGTCATTTAATTTGAAAGCATTATCTTGTTTCGCGGAAGCTCTCCAATTAATCAACGATTAAATAAAAACGTAAAATAAAAGGAAATCAAGCACAATCACACAAAAGACAATATTTACGTGATTCGGTAATTTTCCTATATCCACGGGCAACGATGATTCACAATATTGATGATTCCACAACAATAAAATAACATGCAAGTCTCACCAAAGCTCTCCACAAAACCCTAGATAGGTTTACCAAAACTTTACAATAATGTTTCAATTTCTTAATTCGTCCAAGAGCTTTTTCCCTTATATAGAAGATCTAAATCATACTTCTAATCTAGGAGAAATTAGTCTCATATAAAGGATCTAAATCCTACTTCTAATTTAAGATAAATTAGCCTTATATAGAAGATCTAAATCTTACTCCTAATCTAAAAAGTTAGAGCCTAAAATAATAATTCTCCACCTGGCTCTACTCTTTCCTCCGATCATCACTAAACTCGTATCATCACTACCACCAGTGCCTCGAAGGCACTCAAACCTATTGAACGTTGATCAAATTCAAATAATGTTTAGACTTGACCACCGATATCACCTTTGTCATCATATCCGTAGGATTGTCCTTCATACTCACCTTCTTTAAAGATATTTCATCATCTACAATTACTTCCTATATGAAGTGATGTCGTCTATCAATGAGTTTGGTACGAGCGTGATATATATGATTATTTGCAAAGTAAAACTTAACGAATTGATGTTCTAACATTCCTTTTGGTTCTTCCACCTGCTAAGGATTGCTCTGGCTCTGGCTCTTCCACCCGCTAAGGATTGCTACACTTTTTCTGATGTAGTAACTGTATGAGTTTCTAACACCACCTCAAACTGATCTTCCACCACCTCTCCAATTTCCATGCTCTGTTTGCCAGAAACTCGCATAATAGATTCATCAAAGGTCACATTTTTGCTAAGCACAAACTTATTCTTCTCGAGATACTATAATGTGTATCTTTTCACACCATCTGCATATCCTAAGAAATTCGCCTTCTTAACTCTAGGGTCAACTTCACTATCTCTGACATGATAGTAAGCTTCGCAACCAATGACCCTCAATGCACCATAATCTTCAAGTTTCCCTGACCACGTCTCAATTAGAGTCATGCACTCTATTGTAGTAGACGATGATATGTTTATTAGATGATACGTCATACTGACTGCCTCAGCTCAAAACTCTATACCCAATCTCGCATTGGATAACATACATCTTATTTTTTAAGTAGAGTTTTATTCATGCGTTCTGCTATCCCATTCTATTTTGATGTATTTCTTGCTGCAAAGTGTCTAGCAATATCGTCATCTTCATAGAACTCCTGGAACTGTCCACTGGTGTACTCACCACCATTATCGGTTCTCAATCGCTTGACCTTCCTTTCAATCTGGTTTTTAAACAGTATTTTCTACCTCTTGAAGATTTTTAACACCTCATCTTTACTCTTCATCATGTAGATCCCTACAAATCGAGAGTAATCATCAATGAATGAGACGAAATATTTGGCACCACCTCTAGAAGGAACCTTTGAAGGCCCCCATAATCTGAATGTATATAATCCAGTGTGTCTTTTGTAGTGTGAGTCATTGTGTTAAACTTAACTATGCACTATTTTTTGAAGACACAATGCTCACAAAAGTCAACTTTGTCAACCTTTATACATTTCAACAAACTCTGGTTGCTCAACTAAGTCATCCCTCTTTCTAATATGTGCCCTAGGTGCATGTACCATAGCCGTATAGAGGATAAATTGCTATCATTGGACGTAGATACCGCCACTCCACCTATCACTGTACTCCTTGATAGAAAGTAAAGGTTTCCAACATTTTCTGCTTTCATCTCAACTAGAGATCCCTTTGTCACCTTTAAAACTCTACCTTGAGCTTCAACTTGAGCCCATTGGAGTCTAATGTACCAAGCGATATGAGATTTTTCTTCAATTCTAAAACATGGTGTACATCGGTTAATGTTCTCACAACCCCATTGTGCATTATTATTCTAATACTCCTCTTTCTAACTATTTTACAGGTCTTATTGTTACCCATCAAAATTGTTTTACCATCTACCTCTTTATAAGACGTGAATCAATCTATGTTTGGACACATGTGATAGGAGCACCCTGAATTAAAATATCCATGCATTCTGTGAGTATTTATCAGAAATCACTAACAATATGTTCTCATCATCATCCGGAGTTTGTTCGGCTATATCAGCCTCATCAACAATCCCTTTCTGCTTCTTATCTAGAGCATCGCTTCTCTTAGCGTGTATCTAAGGACAATTCCTTCTAATGTAACCATTCATATGATACTTGTAGCATTCTACAGTCTTTCTATTTATGGATTTAGATCTGGATTTTGATCTACTCCTTCCAGACTTACGATCCTCTGATTTTCCCCTAACAAATAAGCCACATGCTTATGTATCACTATCTAAACCTTTCTTCCTTAGGTCGTTACAAAGCAGTGTCATTGTAAACGACTCTAGTTCAATAGTCACATTCCCATAGAGTAACGTAGTAACTTGGTGCTCATAGAAACCGAGGAGGGAAGACAAAAGCAATAATGTTTTGTCTTCCTCCTTAACCTTTTCTCCAACATTTAATAATTCAGATATTATGCTATTAAATTCATTATGCTGTTTGTTGAGAACTATACCTTTCTTCATATAACTTGTACAGTTGCTTCTTGAGATATAGGCGACTTGTCAGAGATTTCGTCATGTAGAGACTCTCTAATTTAGCCCACGGTACGGTCACCGAGTTCTCCCTCATCACGTTGTATGTAATCTTCTTCGCTAGACATAGCCCAGTCGTGCTCTACGTTTGAAGTTCGAATTCTGTTCAATCACCATCGGACATATCCACCTTCTTACCTATAAGCCCTATCATCACCTTGTGCATCCCTTGTTGAATCAAAATATCCTGAACTTGTACTTGTCACAAGCTGAAATTAATCTTCCCGTCGAATTTCTCAATCTTACTTCTAATCTAACAGTCAGAAAAAACTAGCCTTATATAGAAGATTTAAATCCTACTTCTAGTCTAAGAAGTTAGAGCCTAAAATAACATATCTAAAGATCAATGATACAAATAATTAGCACAAAATAAGATCTCTATCATATGATTTAACACAGTCAATTGATTGTTGAAACATATAATGGACCATTGAATCATATGATAGAGATCTTATTTTGTACCCATCTTTTGCATTGGAGATCTTTAGAGCATAGCCTTCAAATCAGATGGATTTAGGGGTGTAGATTTGAACTGAAATTAGATCGATCTAGTATTGGTTTGAGGGGGGGAATTTTCGGTTAACCGAATCCGAATTCTTTCAGTCAGGTTCAATTTTGTAGAAACCAAACCGAAAACTGAAATTTCAGTTTCAGTTCGATTCTATTAACCAAATCTGCACCCCTAGATGGATTAGATTGTGTTTTGACAGGCGACAAGTCCCGAAAATATAAGTCTTTCTTTTAAACTATATGTGCAAGGAGAGCCAACTTCTTATGGGCATATAATGGCACCCTTTTAGAAATTAACCATTATTTGTAAAATGTTTTAGCATATTATGCTAGTTCATAAAGTTTTAGAAAAAAATTGAATATCAATTTTTTGAGCTCCCAATAAAATATACGGTGAATGTGTGAGAAACATTTATAGCTGAAATATTATCGAATCAGCCTTCTTTTCAATTAAATATATAATATAATTTGTATTATATGATCTTTTGTATAAGGGTAATTTCATAATTTTTAATTTCAACTGTAATGTTTCTCAGAAGTTGACAGAATAACTTTTCTAGGGGTTAGAACGGAACAAAAAACTATTTCATTACGAAATATTAGATAAAACATCAAATACAATGGACGATGGATAACTACCCTTCCACAAATGATGAACATTATCTTTTAAACCCAACTTTAATAGTGAGTCTGTAACCTTATTACAGGATCTAGGCCTATAATAAGAAAGAATCTAATTGAACGACTTTGGCTCTTGTTTAACTTCAAGAATCAGGTTTCTCAAATTAGATAAATTTTTAGAGTCGTCACTGATGGCCTCCACCACAGCTTTTGCATCCCCTTCAATAATAATTTTCTGGCAACCCATTTCCCTTACTAGGTAGATTCCTTGCAGAACTGCCAAAATTTCAACATGCTCCGCTGATGAGGATCTTAGAATTTTTTGACACAGTAACTAAGACCCTTCCATTGTGCCCTCTGGCTACTGCACTAACGCCACCTCTTCATGAATTTCTCATCCCACTACAAAAAAACAGATTATTAGCGGCAGTTTTTTGGAGCAAAAAATTGTTGCTATTGACCAAAAACTATTAAAGACTATTAGCGGCAATTTTTTATTAATAGCGGCAGTTTTTGGTTGCCGCTAATAATCTTATTTTTTGTAGTGTCTATTCACCATCAATAGTAACCTTGACTATTTCTGACTCTGGAGTTTCCTATTTAGAATCAAAATGGGATGCATCATCGGGAGGACTAGAGGAATATCTATATTTGCCACCAAATACTCACTCAACCATGCTTCCAAACTCCGAGTGTGTTGTTGAATATTCTTAACGTTATCCCCATGAGAGATTTTATTTCAAATACTTCCATATAGCCCAAGCAATGTAAGAAAAACATTAATATCGATCTCAATTTTTTTTCGTTGTAGTCCATCCGAGAAATTCAAACACAGAAGAAAAACCACTATGGGACACCCAAATTCCTAAAGCAATATAAGAAAAACATTAATATCAATCTCATTTTTTTCCGTTGTAGTCCATGGGATAAATTCATTGTTGAGCAGCCCCAACCGCAGATTGCATGATCAATAATAGACTAAGGAAATAGACCACATAGGCCGAATGACTTTTTGCGACTGAAAGACTTACCCTTTTGTTTTGTAAAAGTTTGTGAAATAGCATAGTGCTTTTCTCAAGTTCTCTATATTAATTGTGGACTTTTACAAAAGGGATGCTAGTAGTAGCAACCAAACATTATTTACCTACAATTAGGGATCACTCGTGAGAGTCGGTAACAACTTTAAATTAGGCGATGGAGATTGACTTTTATCCCAATCTTTTATACAGTTGATCTTTAAATCATGGCACACCTACAAACGGTTAAATGTTGATTTGATGTGGCACACAGCCTCAAAAGTGATGTAAAAACCTTTTCTCATGGTATGCCACATGTTCATAGATAATTTTGGGGATGTGTGCCACATGGAATTAACATTTGACCGTCCGATAGGTGGGCTATGATCCCAAGGTCTATTGTATAAAATATTGGGACGAAAAATGATCTCCATCGTCTTATTCAAAACGGTCAAAAGGCTAATGTTGGTTGCAGATATCAAATGTTTGATTGCAAGTACCGATACCCTTACAAATTTAGTACATTGGATAGAGATATGGAATACGTGCGAAGTCAACCGACGAAAGCACGCCTTATCAATATTTCGGCTAAATAAGGCGTCACCAGCATCAACTTGTTAGCCATTGAATTCTCGTAAAATATTAAAAAGAATCATTCGAGCAACAATACAATATTAAAAAGAAACCGGAAGAAGTCATAATGATTAAGATAAGTTTGCTTTCTCCGACTGTCGGCGGCATTATGTGACATCCAAAAACACATATCGGTGTCACCTAGAGGTGCAAATAGTGAATCCAAGACCATATTAAAAAAAATTTAAAATTATTTTAGTCACTGATGGCCTCATTGGTTTACAGTTGGTCAAGGAGCTACATGCATATACATATATATATATATATATATATATATATATATATATATATATATATATATATATATATATATTCTAAAAACTCGTTAGGGATGGGTGAACCTTGGGAACTGGTTATATCATGAGATTTGGGTACTATGTGACTAGGGCTCTCAAGGAGCTGAGCCAACTCAGTAGCTTGCTGGGCTCTACTTAAAAAAATGAGCTCGCAAGTACTTTGAGCTCGGCTCAACAGTCAAGCCAAGTTATGAGTTAAGATCTCATTTGTAAACGAGCTGACAACAAGCTGAGTAGTAAGTAGCTCGATTTGGCTCGACTCCATATGTAATATTTATTTTAAAATATTTGTATTATAAGATTATATATAACTTAAATAAAAATTAATCATTAAAAGTTTTTAACAATTCAGGGTTTTAAGCATTTACTACAAAAAATAAGACTATTAGCGGCAGTTTTTTGAGTAAAAAGTTGCCGCTATTAATAAATAAACCTATTAAGACTATTAGCAGCAAGGGTATTAGCGGTAGTTTTTTGTTAATAGCGATAGTTTTTGGTCGCTGTTAATAGTCTTATTTTTTGTAGTGATTTTAGTAAACTAACAAATAAAATTTCTAACCTATGTATAAATACTTAAATCTACCGGCTCAAATCCTAATCGCTAACTCTCATCTCCTCTCTACGATTCTCATCATGCTAATTTACTATGAGATGAAATACTTGAAGTACTTTTAATTAGAAGACTATAAGTTTTAAGTATTTAAATAGAGATAAATTAAAATGTAATAAAAAACTTAAAATTTAAATAAATAAATTCAAATAAATACTAGGCTTGAAACCGGCTCGATCGAGCGCAGCTTGAACTCAATAGAGCCGACCAGGAGTTGAGCAGTTTTAGGCTCGAATATAAAAGAATTGGCCTCAAGTTGACCCTGGCTCGGCTGGAACTCCGGTGGATGAGAGCACTACATGTGATAGCCGGAAATGGTAGAATTTTCAATCTCTAGGACGTCATTCTAAGAACCCCTTTTTCTTTTATAAAAGATTAAAAAAAAAATTAATATTTGAAATAAACAAGGAATACTTTTTTGATCAGTATCACATCGATGACATGTCTTCTAACTACATTAGACAGAAAAAGCAATTTTGCTTCCAAACTCTAGTCTCCTTCCATTAAGAATTTAGAATCTTGGAAAATTATCATACTATTCATCTTAGGTACCTTTAATCACAAGATGGAGATCAAATTTTTTTCAATCTTTGATGCAACGGATCTTGAGATTATGGCCCTACTATTAGCCAATCAGATTTTAATTTCATGAGGCAAACTTTTCTAAAAGTGAATAAAGAACCACATTTGATGTAAGCTCGTGATCATATTTATTTTTTAATGTGTTTGATGGTAGGTCCATAATCTCAAAGTCTATTGTGTCAGGGATTGGAATGAAAAACGATCACCATTGTATATTTCAAGCACTCAACAATTTAAATATGCAAAACTTGGGTTGAGAAAGAAAAATTTTCAGTTGTAAATAAAGGTATCCTTATCTTATTATGCTTCACGTTTTATTAACATTTATTAAATGCTGTTGACGCTTGATTGGTAAAAAAATATTGCAAACATTTCATTTCATTTAATTTGATGCAAGTTGGGGTTCATATTAGACAAAAAATATTGCAAATAGTTCATTTCATTTTATTTGATGCAAGTTGGGGTCCATATCAGAAGCATGTAGCCACCACCCGTTTAGAGGAGATGAATCTACCAATGAAGGAGAAAATTCGTTTGAAACGGCTTGGATGAATAGGGCATCAACGGCATTGTAAGATTATCTAAGGTTATGAAGCACTATTTAGGCATTGGATCATGTCAAAAGGCTGAAGTCCACTATTCAAGGGCCATGACATGTGTGGAAGACAGAAATGTCCTCCAATAAGTCACAACCTTATGATACTGGTGAGGAACTGAGGATGGTCAAATTCTTTTTTCTTTTCTTTTTTAATTATGTCAATGAGTGTGCCATTTAGTACCTGTCACATGCCATCATCATCTTTATTATTAAACATATTAATATTCTGTGCTTTTATTTTTACATTACGGACCCCAAACTGATAGCCTAAGGCCATGACGATTATTTTTAAATTTTGAGTTCTTATTGGAGAAAAAAAATTTGAAAACTTTTGTTTTTAACTCACGTACCTTTATTTGCAACTAAAGATTTTTGGTCTCACAAGCTAATATACCAGGTTTGACCTTATCTTACAAAAACACTCCTTTAATCTAAATAAAAATTTTGAGTTGAACAATACTCCGCTTGCTTGTCTCCATTTTCATCTAATGTACATTAATATTATTTGAGATATTCTCTTTAAATTCGCCTTCTAATTAAAAAATAGAGTCCAACTGATTTCTCTTTAAATTCACCCTCTAAAGTTGTTATGTTCGCTAAATGAGTACTTCAAGTATTTTATCTTTCTTTTACTAATTTCAAAATCTCTTGACTCTAAGATTTTCTCTCTCATTTTATCTTATCCACTACAAAAAGTAAGACTATTAGCGACAATTTTTTATTAAAAAAACTGTCGCTAATAGTCTTATTTTTTGTAGTGATCATTTATTTTTTTCTTTGTTTGAGCAATTAGTACACATCAACTACAAATAGCATGCATCATGTAATCTCTTGTGTATGATTATGACAAACAAGTAAGGGCTCAAAGCATATCCTTTATGTAGTCCAACTCCGAGAACAAATTCACTCATCTCTCCATGTCATCATTATACTAATTATCATTATTTCATACATGATCTTGGATGATATCAATATGTAAATCCGGACTACATTTCTTCCTTAGTATCCTCCAATTTATCTGTCTTGATACTCTATCATAAGCCTTCCTCAAATAAATAAAAATTCTTGTGCAGAACTTATTTACAATTTTGATATTTTTACAAAAATCCAAAGAGATTCCTTGATACGCTTGATTCTTGTCATTAGTCATTACTTTATTATACCATTCTAGAGTTTCGTAATACATCTTATAAGTTTAATATCTCGATAATTCACATAATTTTGGATGTCTCATTTGTTTTTATAAAAGTTAACAACAATGCTCTTCCTCTAATCCTAAGATATATTTTTTTATTTTCAATAATTTATTAAAAAATTCAGTCAACTCTCTCCCGTCACAACTCTTCAAAATATTCTCATTTATTATTTAAATCATTTTCTTTTACTAAGACCCTTTAATCTTCATCTCTAATGTACCTTATATGATCAAAATCTCTTCTTTTTTCCTCCAATCTTGGCTAGTTTATAAATTTTTCTTCCTTTTTATTCCCAACGTAGCATATAAATTGATAATCTTATCGTGACAGTAAAGTGAGTCAACCCGTTATATTTATGAGTTGGTATATATAAGGTGAAAGGCTAGGAGCTCACCAATATTCTAAACTAAGCAACCTTCATAAATTCGACAGATCTAGTGGCAAGCCATTGTCCACAGCCCACACTGAACTCAAGCCTAACGGTAGCACTCAGGTCAATCTCAAACCAACAACCACTTTTGATTTATTAATGTGAATCATTGCGCCTACAAGCTCTTTGATCAGATGGTAGAGATTGTTCAAAGGTGGTGTTTTTGCCACATGTACAATATATGCACCATAAGCCGATGACAATGGTGCACCAATCAATAATTAACCTAGCACCAACACAACATATATTTATAAATTAACTATGGATGGTGTTTAAAAAATTATAGTTTTTTACATTATTTTGTTTGATCAATTATTTGACCATATTATGAACAAAGGGATATGTGTTTTCTTGAAAGGTTGCATAGACAAATATTTAATCCTTTGAATTTAATTAAAGGTTGCTTAGGCAATTTTTTACCTCTAATTTTGAATTTTGTACCATCAATTGAAAGGCCATGGACCTCTTACAAATCTATCGTTTGGAAGGGTGTGTAAAGAGTAAAAACCTCTTCATTGTCTGTTTAGATAACTCAATTCCTTCATTTTAATTACTTGGGAAAAAGTTTGTGCATTATTTGTTATATGCCTTTTTTAGAGTTTATATAAGAGATATCTTAGCTACATTTCAGTGTTCTAATAGCATGATAAAATTCGAGATATCTTGGCTACATTGTAGTGTTCTAATAGCATGATAAAATTCACCAACCCCTTTACAAGAATATAAATTTGATTCGTTATATCTTAGAATTAGTTTACAGGTAACCAGCTTGTGATCACTTACACAAAGTGATGGGGACAAATAGTAGCTTGGGCCTTGTTTGATAATATGAAAATGTAATTATCCAGGTGGCAATGAAATTAAGTTTACAATTGTTGTTGTTTGATAGTTATGTAAGGAGATGGAAATAAAATTACGTAGGTCTCGTATGAAAATTGAATTTCCATACACCAAGTCATTTTAGGAGGAAACCATTTCAACCTTTAAGTGACTGAAATTGACTTTCTCACTAACAAAATAATATTTTTTTGTCATTTCAAATCTAAAGCTACTTATAAAAAATCTAAAAGCAAAAAATAATTATCTTTTGACTTTTAAAAAGTAACTTTCATTTTTATGACCATCATACTAGCACGATCACTATTATTATCACATTATCTACATCTGTAACATCCCCAAATTTCGAACCAGCACGCACTAATTAAGTGCGCATACCTGGGACGACACCCTGTGCCAGTGTGCGACCTAGAGTCAAAATTTTTTAAAAATAAAAGTCCATTAACGATTGAAACTTAAGTGTATGAGTGAGTTGAGCCAACTATTTGGGCCGACTGTCAGCCTTTGGCAAGTGAGCTAAAGCTTAACTTAAGTGTATGAACTTCACACCGGAGTCTAAACATCTTAAGTGGATAAGATAACACACATTGGTGTGTGTGTGCTCCACACGAAAGCAAACGAAAAGGGTAAAAGGGGAGGAGTTTCACGCAAGCCTCATTTGGCTTGTTTGTTGTGAGTGAGAGTTGAGAGAAAGAGAGGACAGGAGAGAAGAGAAAGAGAGAGAGTTTGAACTTCTCTCAGCCTTTCTTGTGTGAACCAACCATTTTGATTGCATCATACGCGAATTGGGGGAGTGAAGAGAATTGTGTATTTAAGTGGAGTCTCATCGTAGACTTCGTTTCGATTGAATCACAAGAGGAACCCACGAAATTCACTCTGAAACCTTCCGTGGCAACTATTTGTGAAAAGCGTGTGATCGACTAAGAAAATGTAAGCAAAATGCATTGATTATGTGATGAGTATGTATGTTAAGCCTTAGTAAATGTGTGAGTGAATTTGAGAAATAAATAATGAACTTTTGAGGGGAAAAAAATGAGTTAGGGATGAAAAAGCCCGTGTTTTTTAAAAATATGTCAAAACCGATCGATCGAAATAAGCACACGATCGATCGATTTTAACAGGACAAAAATGTGAAGGTTTCTGGAGAAACTGATCGAATGAAATTTGACCGATCAATTAGTGAAACCGAACGATCGAAATGAAATTTGATTGATCGATTTTGGAGTCTAATCGACCGATTTGTGCACTGATCGATCGGATTGTAAGAACAAAGAACGCATTAGGAGTTCCTAGAGAAACTGACCGATCGAAATGGAATTCAATTGATCAATTTTCAAATCGATCGATCAATCGATCGATCAATCGATTTGGGAACCGATCGATTGGATTGTGATAGCAGAGATATATAAATTTTCAGAAAAAATCGACTGATCGAAATAGATTTCGATCGATTTTGGAAAACCGATCGATCGGTTTGAGATTCGACCAATCGATATGGTCAGTTTTTGAGATTTTTCTGTTTTTAGGAAAAAGACTTGGGGAGACTTTAAGGTTTCCCGTTTTTCATTGCTTTTGACCTATAAGAGGTAAATTGGTGTGCTCTAGGTTGTAATCAAGGGGACGTGATGTGAATGTTACCTTGATAAGGAGATCTTCATTTTGGCTTTAAGTTGAGGTAGGGGAAACTCAATGCCTGTTTGCACTTAAATCTTGATTTGTATAGACACACATGATAATTACTAGATAAACTAAGATTTGTTTTGTTTAAATAAAAATTGAGCTTGTTATTTTGATTATGAGAAAAACTTCTATGCCAATTTCACTTTTGAACATTGTACCAAAGATGCCTTTGATATTGTTTTGATTTTGACCCGTATGATGATAGTTAAATTTCGAAATGATTTTTGAACTCGTATTGATTGCTTTGACTGTGTATTAGAAAGATGTGAATTGTTGACAGTCGGAATTGTCAATTAACCTGACACTTGAACTTTTGATGTGGAACTTGCATTGTGAATCATTTGGATTCTTTTGACTGCATCCTTTGGAGTCGGTACGGCAGCATAATCCGTACATGCATTCATGCATACGCCACATATGCATCCTTTGAAATCATGTATCCCTTGGACAATCATTGATAACTTGGGCACCCTTGGATACATTGAGACACCCTTGGATACATTAAGATACCTTTGGACACCCTTGTACTGTTTCGGTTGCAAATTTGACATTGTTTACAACTTTGTTTGAAACTTGGACACCCTTGGATAAATATTACTGTTTTAAAATGTTCTTTTATATATATATATATATATATATATATATATATATATATATTATTTTGATGAAACTCCGTTTTAGAAAGTAAATGCTTTAAAAGTTCGTTTTGAAATGAAAGAAAATGATAAATATTTTGAAACTCGGTTTTGAAAGATGGTTTAAACCCCGGTCATTGAATCTATGCTTTCTTATGATAAAAATGTAAATTGATATTGAATGTCCTCTATTGAGCTTAGTTGTTAGTTCACCCCGACTATACGTCATTAGCACAGGTGCAGATCTGGAGTAGGCTTGAAGAGGATCTTACAAATCATTGATTTTAGATTTGGTTCAGTGGCTTTTGGACTTTAGGCTTGATATATTCACGAAACTTAGTAGAATTAGAATTTGTATTGTATATATATTTTGTACGCCACTGTTTAGGTGATGGTCAATCATCACCAGTGGTTTTAAATTTGTTAAAGCTACTGTTCGGTATAGAAAAAAAAAATTTAGTTTTATCATTTATAATGTAATGTCTGCTTTGATTTCTGCACTGTGTGAATGTACCAAGTATTTCTGTATTCGGATCGTGAAGTAAAACTTGATGGCTTGATTTTCCTCGAGTTTCGATAATTAAAAAAAATGTGTCGAAAAAATTCAGGCTGTCACAACATCATACTCTTTTTAACTAATATTTGACTTTGATCAAAATTTAAATTTTAATCAAACTTTAATATGATTTATAAGGTATTTAAAATTTTGACTTTTGATCAAACTTTGGCTACTGAAACATATAAGTTGTAAGTTAATAATATATTATCAAATTTTTAAGGGTCAAAGGTTTACTTTAAGGTCAAATTTTGACTTTTAATTAAAATTTTACTTTTTATTAAACTGACTCCTATAATTTGATGGCAAAAATAGGATATTATCGTGTTAATTTATAATGTGATATTAGATTCTCAATTTTATTAGTCAATAGTTTGACTTTTAGTCAATAGTTTGACTTTATATAATTTATTTTTAGTCAAACTTTGACTTTATACAAATTTATATCGTATCAGTGCAATTTTTTTTAGTCAAAGTTTGACTTTATCAAAGTCCAATTTTTTATAAAAAGTTATAAATTTTAATTAGTGAAATATTATAATTAAAAATATCTATCATTATTTTAATTTGTAACTTCAAAATATGTTGCCTTATTTTTATTGGTCAAAGTTTGACTTTTATTTAAATTTTGACTTTAGTCAAAATTTGAGAAGTACATATATCTTGACAGTAGATAGTGATTATTATTGTTGTTATTAATATTTTGGTAATATAAATGTTTATCAGTCAAAGTTTGATAGAATTTTGATCAAACTTTGACTTTATAATATAATATGATTTTTTTGAAGTTTTGTAATCCCAATGAGGTTATCATTTTGTTAATTTATTACTTTGTATTATATTACCAAATTTATTTTACTTTTTTTGACATTTGATAAAAGTTTGACTTTTTAAAAGTTGATATTTGATCAATTTTTTTACTAGTGTAACGTTGCAATGAATATGAATACTGTCATGTTAATTCATAGCTTGGCAATATATTACCGAATTTTCTATTGGTCAAAGTTAAAATAATTTATCAATTTTTAACTTTTTTTTAAAATTGGAATTTCTTTCAACATGTAACCTTATAGTACGTACTATCCTTTGCTATGTAACTTTATATTTTAACCTTAAAAAATTTTATTGATCTAAGTTTTACGTTTGATCAAAGTTTGACTTTGATTAAATAGTAATTACTATGGTGTTATGTAACAGGGCCTAGTCAAATTTTTATTGATCGAAGTCTCAACACTCTTACTTATATAACTTGATAATAAATAGTGATTACTATAGTGTTAATTTGTGATATAATAGAATATTATTAAAAAAATTATTAGTTAATATTTGACTTTGATTATGATTTTGATAAAATAAAATGAAAAATAGTCAATTTATGACTAGTGCAACATGAAGTGATAAATTAGGTATTTTCCTAAATAAATTATTTTCTTCTTTTCTCATTAAAAATTTGTTCAAACTAACTTCTACTTTCATAAAAGTAGAAAATATATGATTTAAACTTAAAAACTCATTTTCAAAATTTTCTTCAAACATACTAATCAAATAAGATAAATCAATTTTCAATGAAAGTCATTTCTCAAACAAACTAATCAAACAGTGAAAAATTCATTTATAGAGGAAATCATTCTCAGGAAATCAACTAGGAAATTAATTTCATTTCTTTTTTAGAGTTTCCTTGCTATCAAGCAAGGCCTTCCAAACAACAATATTTCTTGAATGACTTATATTTTGCGCTTGAGTCATTTATTTTCTTTTTTTCCTATTTTCACCAACAGGAGTGCATTAATGGGTTCTAAGGTGCTCGTCTTTGTCACTCATGGTTTTAGAAATCATGATGGAAGTGCGTATTGCGCATTATATATATATATATATATATATATATATATATATATATATATATATATATATATATATATAGAGAGAGAGAGAGAGAGAGAGACCTAATGTAGTTAGATCAGTTTCAAAACACCATAAAAGTCGCTGTTATATATATATATATATATATATATAGACCTACTGTAGTTAGATCAGTTTCAAAACACCATAAAAGTCGCTGTCTGCATGAGTTACTGTTGAACTTTGAATTCCGGCACACCAAAATATTAAATTTAGAATCATATACGACTTCATATAGTTTGAAACATAGAGACCAAATCGGGGTTCGGACATAAGTTGGCTTCAAAAAAATTCATAAAACATCAAACGCCAATTGAAACAACTGCTGATTATTACAAGCGGGAGGGATTAGAAAAACTTTAGCAAATTCCGGACCAAAAAGAGTCAAAATTGGGGAAAACAACAAAGAAAAATTATTAAAAAATAAAAAATTTCCAGGATCGACCATTATAGTTTCACCCAAGGTAACAAACTTGGTATCGGTATCGAGTATCGGTCCTTAGAGGGCCGATACGAATCAGCCTATTTAAAAAGAAAAAACAAAAAAAAAAAACCTAAAAATACAAGTATCGGCCAATACCGAGTTCGATACTCGATACGGATTGGCACCAATACGTATCGGTTTGCCAAAAAACCGATACGTATCGTCTATAGGTATTGGTAACAGCTGATATTTGATACCTTGGTTTCACCTATTCCAACAGGAGACCTCTAATTTCACCTTTTCCATAACTAACCAGCTTAAGCCAAATTAAGTAGTCATGAATACCCCAATGTTAGTACAGGTGATAAAACTAATGTTATCGTCTTGGGTGGTTCTAAACGCCTTAACATCATTGATTGCTTTGAATCTCATGATGGAAATCAATTTTTATCTTGATCTTCCATAAGATCAATCTTAAGATCATGAGGGTACCATCAGATGGTCAATTTTACTAAAAAATGTGGAGCCACTATAGAGAAGCGTTGGGGCTCCCCTAAAAGAGTGTTGGCAGAGCGTCGAAACTCCCCTAGAGGAGCGATGGAGCTACTCTGTGATAGCAATATCGCCCCCCTATGAGGCGACATCGCTCCTCAATGACAGTGATATCTCTCCCCTAAGCGACATCGTGCCTCTGTGGCGGCGATATTGCTCCCATATGGAGGCGACATCGCACCTCAGTGGTAGTGATATCACTGCTCTCAAAATCCACTAATTCCATCGCCTTATGCTTAAGTTTTGGCCCAATTTTTGAGTAAAATGGATCGTCTGATGGTATACCCATAATCTCAAGATCAATCTTGTGGTAGATTAGGACAAAAAACGATCTCCATCATGAGATTCAAAGAAGTCAATGACGTTAAGACGTTTAGAATCACCCAAGGTTTTTCCACCTTTTACAGACCTTAGGGGTATTTACGACTTTCTAACTTGGCCAAACTTCAACCTAGTCCGTTATGGAAAAGGTGAAACTAGAGGTCCACTATTAGAAAAGGTGAAACTATGGTCATTGATCCTGAAAATTTCCCTAGAAAGAAATTACTAAAAATTACAAAATGAAAAAATGGGTGGAAAAAGTACCCAAAAAAAATGAGAAAAATTTAAGAAAAAATCAAAATATTCATTTTAATCGCGAAATTCTTGATTTTTTTAAATTTGCAACTCGCAAGTCGCAACTTTTTGAAAAAAGTCATGACTTTAATAGGGTAAATGGTAAACATAAAAGTCGTGATGAAAATGTGACCTTTTGAACATAAAATTAAATTGGATTAGATTAATGATGTTGCGTGATAGCTATCAAAACAAGGTTCCCGCTAACATTACAAATACAAGATAATTGACGTGTAATGGTTATCAAATAATATCCATGCTAACATTGCCTTAGTAAAATTATCAAATGTAGGAATAACCTATGCTATTCTTAGTGTAAACAATTTGTTTAATCTGGCCTAAATAATTTTTTTGTCCAAACTAGCCCTTAAACATCAAGGCTTTGTTTGGATCCACAATCACCAAAACAAAATAAAAAATCCCTGAAATAACACTAATTGCAAAATAGTTTAGAGTAGATCGCAAATGTTTGTAAAATATTTAATTATTTTGCTAAACAAATTATTAATTTAATAGAGTTAACCAAGCAAACAATTTTAATTAAACTCAACAACATTTTAAACTTTTATGATTTATGCTTTTTTTTTTTGCAAAAAATATTGTCCAAACGAAGAGCAAGGGTCGAAAAAACAAGAAAACACCAGGATAACCAATCAAACTAAAATTTAATATATAAAAGAAATTCAGAATCTAATAGATATTGCACATCAGATTGTTTTCTTTGAAAAAAAATCCAGTATCCTCAGCTATGTTATTGCTGTTTTATTCAGCAGGAAGGAATGGACAGAGAACTTTTGGATCAATCAATTGCCATAATAACTATTCAGTTTGCTGGTTTTCAGGAAAGGGGATAGAACTGCAGCAATGATAATATCCATTGTCATCAAAAACAAACCTCTGGGATAGATGGGCTTCCCTGATAAGATACTCGCCCCATTCTTCGGATCCATATCGTTTGAAGATCCCACGGGCATCAAACGAATCAACTCTCCTCGTCCTCTTCTTCCTGAACAAATTCAAACCCATATTTAGCAAAGCTCTGAAAACTGCAGCTAGAACATGGCATATCAAAGAGACTCAGAGAGTAAGTATCAGCAAACAGCGCAGGGGTCACCTTTTCCTGTGCCTTGTGTTCATCACAGTGGCATGAAGCTGTAATTCAAGACAACAACCAAAAAAATCATCCCATAAATGAGGTATTCACGTGAACCAGAAAACATCAAATCAAAAAATTTCGAAGGCGTGATGAATGGCTAAAACCACACGATTCTTCGTGGTTTGCTAAAAAACGAGTTTGATTTGGGGCTACAAAAATGTAAGTCACAGCCAGTTGGTTATATCAGTTTAAAGTATTATGCGGCCACATTGTTCAGTAGCACTGAGTAAAAATGACAAATAGGGAAGCTTATGACGAAATGGGCAGATGGAGCACCCATCACCATGTAACTTAATTCTAACCCACCATGTATAAGTCGGAAAAGAGAACTTGGCTAATCCGGGATAATGCTGAGGTTTACAGAGAAAACCCTTGTAGTCGAGAGGTTTGATAATTAGAAGAAAAAAGACAGAGTATATGGAATGCAAATTTAGTAAACATGATAACATGGAGAAGGATTTAATTAAAATAGAAAATCATTTAATCCCAAATAGTCAAAGATTTTGCTATTTTAAGCTCTACTGTAATATCAAATGGTGGATTTGAAGAGGGCATCTCAAATAGAATTAATGCAGATTGGATAAACTGGAGGCAAGCAAGTGGAATATTGTGCTTCCCAAAAGTTTCAGTTAGATTGAAGAGATGTTTTTATAAGACGGCAGTTAGACATGTCATATTATATGGTGCAGAATATTAGGTTATAAAAAATATGACAAGATAGAATCTATATCGGCGAGATGCTATGTTGAGATGGATGTGTGGAGTAATAAGAAAGGATAAAATTTGAAACAAGTAACATAAGAGGAAATTTGATAATTACATCTATAAAGGAAAAAATTATAGAATGTCGCAATGAGGACGTATAGGCATGTTCATCGGCAGCCAAAAGCATACCATGTACAAAGGGTTGAGGCACCACAAGTAGGAGAAGAGGAAGACAATGAACAAGACCAGCAAAGTCATGGAGGGAAGCAGTGAAAATGGACATGAAGGAATGTGAAGTTACAGAGTTTAGCATTGATAAAAAACAAGTGGAGAAATAGGACTCACAAAGCCGACCCCAAATAGATGGATAAGGCTGTGACGATGATGATCCATCAATTTCATAGCAACTATGGAACATTACCATGAGATAATGCTCCATGAATCATCATTCTCAAAAAGTATATGTCAACGGACAGTATTTAACGAGGATGCTCGTTGGGATTGTCAGAGCAGAGGAACTATAATTTGATCACAGTTCTTCAGCCTTCATTTATAAAAAATTTATGAGAGAGCAGGAAAAACAGTACTATAAGCTCCAAAGAAGGTTTTTGACGCCTCAAATCCACACTACTAACTACTAAGATTCATTATCAAGCTATAAGGTATAGGGTATAGTGACAGAAAAGAAAAAAAGAACAGGTGAAAGTTTTTACCTTTAACTTTTGTTGAGCATCCTTCTCAAGGACAAGACCAGCTTCAACAAATGCATCAATAATGACTTCTATCAAAGTTCAAGAAATTCAAATAACTTTTGCACGATAACACGTAAAACTAAAATTTAATAATCTGTGAACATTCTTCTTTGTTAGTGCATCCAACCGTAAAATCAGAAACTCAAATAGAGTAACAATGTTCATTGCTAGTGCATCCAACAGTAAAATCAGAAACTTAATAGAGTGACAGTATTCATTCGTTCGGATACGACAAGCATGCAACAAGCAGCCCTCACAACCAACCTCCTCGACTGGAGCATATAAAACATGGGCCTTTGCCGATGAACCTCTCATGCATTCCTGCAATAATGTCAAGTGTTTATTTCTTAACATGCATTCATATATCAAGATTCAAGACTAACCAAAACCAGAAGTATTTCCCTTTGGGTTTCATTGATATGCCCTATCTACCATTGATAAGTAAACGTTGGATCAGTACAAACATAATACTCAAATCTTAGCTAAGCTAAAAAAAAATTACATCACTTTTTTCCCTTCTGGCTGAAAGAAACTAGAAATACAGAATTTTGCCTCAGTCAAAAGAAGAATTTCAATATAACCTACAAACACAACCCAGGAGCCAAGATAAAATAAATTCAGTCTACTGACATAAGACCAAATACCAATATACATAAGTACTTGTTTCTATTCCTGTAATTTATTATGAAGTCAGTAAGCCAAGGATCTGTAATAAATAGTATCAGATTGACTGTAGGCAATTACAACTTCACACCACACACGAGTATCCAAAACATTGGGTAAATGAACTTTAGTCAAAATAGAAACCATGCTATTTGCTTCACAGTCAAATAGCTTCAGTAGAAGAAAATAATGTGTTAGTTTCATTATTGTCGTTTAGAGGTGAGTAGTTCCGCAGTCACATAGAAAGTAACAAATTTACATCACTTTATACAATATAGGGGCATTATATGGTGATGATTCGAAAGTAGTAAAGTACAAACTACATTTATGCAATAATGTAAAGAAAACACCCAGGAAACATCCAAGTCATGAATTCCAAAGTTCCAAGATAGCAGGCAGCTAGATTTCATGTATCTATTGTTGGTGGTAAATGGAACAAAACAAGAAATGATGTTGCAAAAACAATCAAAATAATAAATCCGGACTTAGCTTCAAGGGTGTCATACAACATCAACAAAACCCAGGGATCTACCATATACCTGACTGCAACCAATGGGCGGCAAGAGGGGACACGACAAGAGAATGAAAAGTGGGAGGGTCTTGTCCGAGGTCCTCGCCTGATGGCCCAGCCGATGGATGGTCGAATCACCCGGGCAGGCTCAGCAGATACCCTTACCAATTTATTCCATGCATGTTTGAATCCTTTATTATGGATTGTTTTTTTTATCAGTAAACATGTAGATTTCATTAAGGAGAACGACATCCAGATCAAGCTAAGCAAAGTGCTTAGCAGAAAAAGGGAAAACCCTGATCAAAAGAAAAGAGAAGAAAAAGAAGCAAAACAACGAGAGAAGAAACACAGGCAATCCTCTAGAATGAGAGGAGCCTGAAACAAAAATTCACGACTCCCCTTCCCGTGCATACCAGAAACCCTGATCTCTGAAAATGAATAAGTCTCGAACTCTATCCATAGCCATCCATAGAAGAAGAGTGCTGATGATCTCTGTGATGACATTGTGCAAACTTTACTAACGCCTTCAAAATTCTCATGTTTTGCTTTTCGCATATCATCCAGAAAACAACAATGACCAGCAATCTTAGAACAACTCTTACTCTTGACAACTGACAGGGGTTGAAAATTTTGGTAGGATATATCCTTGCAATTGTTCAGGAGACAGCCCACTAGTTTCAGGTGAGATATGAAGAAATTCCAAATGGACTAAGTCGTTGAGCATATGGATCAAAATTTCGTCCGATACCGATACGTATCGGTATCGGAGCTGAACGATACGGTACATTCAATGTACCGTATCGTTCAGTTGTATGGCAGATACCGAACGATACATTCAATGTATCGTTCAGTATCGAACGATACCGATACGTATCGTTTTGGAGCTCGGACAATACGTATCGGTAACCCGAGATTTTGACCCATGGTTGAGCAGTGAATAAGGGTATGATTCGCCGATTCGTAGCAGTTGGAATATAGGACGCATCTATTTGGGATTGGCAATCCTCTCTTCATGAGCGTATCAACCATCTTGATGTGATCCCATGCAGTGCACCAGGAGAAAAAAAGCATCCTTGGCGATGCTTTTATTTTCCAAATTCTGGTCAATTGTTGACTGATCAGAGGTCTTCTACACAGCGGGTTCTAGAAATGCCCTTTGGATGCAGTTTCCAGATTCTACAGTCTTCAGCCTGACTCCTGATTTGAAGCCTGTACAGCTCACCCAACAGAGTACAAAATTCGTCAACACCGGACTGACTGATGTACCTATGTATCTATTTTTATTTATTTGTAAATTAGAGACATCTTGCAAGATTCTAATGGAACTGCAAACAAAACAAAATGTTGTTGTCAAAGTCAATTGAAATAATAAATCTTGACTTAGCTTTAGGAGTGTCTTACAAAATCATTTTCTTTAAAACAACACTTGCACTCATTAGTTGCAAATGGGTTACCAACATATCCATCTCAAGGATGCAACAAAGCCTGGTGATCCACCACCATATTCAACTTACAATATTTCAGTGGAAAGTTGATGCGAACTTTAGATCCGCCTATTTGAATTGTGGTCGGATAAAGAGGAGACGTCAAAAGAGAAAGTGGACCCGCGAATGGATTTTTGAAAAAAGGCCCGTTAAAGACCCCGTTTAATCAGAACGAAGAAAATTCAAAATTTATTAGGGTATTCAACTTTCAATCCCGTCACTTTTATGTTTGGTCTATTTTGAAGTGTCAAACAAAGTCGGATAGATGCAAAATTGGTCATATTTGAAAGTTTATCGAAGTAGCTTTCCAACAAGCCAAAAAACATGCAATTCCGACAAGTATTGAAGAAATTATGGTCAGTTTTCGGAAGCTGCACATAAAGTGACGAATTTCAAGAATTCTAATTGAATTAGGATTAGTCTCTTTCATTATTTTATTTTAGAAAATAAGAGTTGTTTATTTTATTAGAAATATGATTAGTTTCTTTATTGTTTTAGGACTTTATTTTATTGTTTTAGAAGAATTAGGATATTTCTTTTATTTGAACTAGAAATTAGAGTTATACTAGGATTTCTAGTTTTATGCATTGGTTAGCCTAGCTAAAGGCTTGTAAACAACTTTATTATAACTTTTTGGTTAATGAAAATTGCTTATGCAAAATTGAGAGTTCTAAACTTTCGTGAGTGTGTGATTCTCTCAAACGAAGAGCGGTTCTTCGATTCCCGCTTGCGATTTGGTGCGAGGCCGACTCTTCTTTAGATCTACGGTTTGTGTAAGTAACCCTAGTTATTTTCTTTATTCCACAAAAATCATAAAAATTCAAAATCAGGTTACCCGTTCTTCATTAAATCATTATTAGCCTTTTATTTTGTCGGTATCGAGAGAACCCGTTTCCGAGTTCGTTCGACGCCCTAAAACTATCCGAGATATAATCATTCATAAAGACCCCAGTCTTCTAGATCCGCAATAGGGAACACGCATGGAAAGTAACGCTATTTCGGGCCATAATTAAATCTTCTAATTGAATTTCTAAAAACTTTCGTGATAATTTGTTAGGAGAAATTGTTATTTTTAATTGTTTGAATTAATTTAAATTTTAATTGTTATTTTTCTGTCTGATTTTTTCATCCAACTTTTGTCTGAAAACTTTTCATCTAACTTTTGTCTAAAATTTGCATCTAGCTTTTGTCTGAATTTTTCGTCTAAATGTTGTCTAGATTTTGTCTATTTTTTTTCATCTAGTTTTTGTCTAAATTTTTTTCCGTCTAACTTTTGTCTTCCATCACTTAGTTTCATAATTGCATGTGTCATTTCAATCTTATTGCATTTTATTTCATTAGTGTACACATCTAGTGTTTGACAAATGTCCTCATCCATTGTTGGTTCATAGTGTGTCTTTTCTAGTATTGTGTCTGAGTTGTGTTTATGTCAAGCATTATATATAAGTCACTTACACGTCACTGTGAGTTCCTTACCCGTCATGAAAGGGAACTAGCTGAAGGAGGAAACCGCTCTTGGAGAAGTCCCGAAAGTCATGATAAGATTAGAGTTAAGGGATACTCACATCATTGTGAGCCCAAATATGATCTTAATAGTGAATCCCTAAGGTCTATTCAAATTGAAGTCCCAACTTTTGAGGGTATGATGAACCCTAAGACCTTCGTGGGATGGCTGACTAGCATAGAGGAGTATTTTGATTCGTATGACGTGTCAAAAGAATGTAAGGTTAGACTTGCCAAAACGAGGTTGGTGCGCCATGCAAAGAAATATTGGGATAGTATGGATTTTCGACACAAGTTAGCTCGAATTAAACCCATCACACGATGGGAAGACATGAAGGAACGATATGTTCCTTTCAACCAATATATTCCTTTCACGCACCTCCACCTTCTACGGTGTTTGAAATCTAAGGTGGATAAGTGTCATAAACCAATATGTTCCTTTCACGCAATATGTTCCTTTCACGCACCTCCACCTTTTACGGTGTTTGGAATCTAAAGCGGATAAGTGTCATAAACACACCCAACTTGAGTCAATGAACACCTACACTAAAGAGAGCTCTAATTTCGGGGTTCCACCGTTGAAACCCACGAGTACTCTTACGAGACTCCAAATTGATCACGGGAAAGGAATTATCCACGAGAAATATAATTTCAGGGTTCAACCATCGAAACCTGTGATTACTCCTCCAAATCCCCAAATCGATAAGGGGAAAGAAGCGATTTTTGAAAGCCCAAAAACTAGTGGTCGTAACAAATGTTATAAGTGTCACGAATTTGGACACTTTGCTTATCAATGCCCCACAAAAATTTTCGCTCAAAATTTATTGACTAAAAGAGAGTTATGAAGAGCCGGGAAATGTGAACGTGGAAGAAATTGTATATAACCCTAGTACCGTGATGAGTGAAGAGGAGATAGAAGAAACCGATGAAAGTCTAGTTTGTATTAAAGAAGCTTCTATTTCCCTTGAGAGTAGTCATGTTGAGTCACCCACATGTGAACCAATCGAGCCACTTGCCTACGAGTCATTGGTAGCCGTAGAGTTGGGCACACACAACTTATTGATGCCCATTGGGTTGAATACATGTGAGTCCATCGAATTTGGTATATAAGAACTATTAGTGTCAATTGAATCGAGTACCCCAGAGTGTTTGGTTTTGGTCGAAGCGAGTACACACAAGTTATTCGAGCCGAGGGTGCATGAACCATTAGTGCCCCTTGATCCGATCACACATGAGTTGGCAGTGCCAACTGAGTCGGTAGGGACGTGTCATCATTCTCAATTGCATGGGATTAATAATCAGAACTTATTGAGTGATAAGAATACGCAAAATGCCACTAACATAATGACTTTATTTAATGAATTTAATAATGGCATTTGTGTATTAATTAATGATAATCCCGAGCATGTGGAAGTTCTCCCGACCTTGAAAAGATGAAAAGAGGTAGTGATGAAAGTTCAGAATTTCCTCTAAGCAGGGGCATTCATCCGATAGTTACGGTGGAAGATCTTACACCTATTCCAAGTTCTACAACTATGTCTTTTAATCCATTTCTTGCTACTCGAACAAACGACCCAAGCCCATTTGACTAATTCATAACCCGTACCCTATCAGTGTCATATGAGAAGAGGTTGAATGAGGACGTTCCAGAATGTCCACACTCCACTACCAATGCGGCTAAAATTTAGGCGTATCTCACAAAATGGAAAGGCAAGCCGAGAGCTGAGCACCCAAGGCGTATTATACATGGGTTCTACAACTCATTGGAGATGAGTTTCTCCCACCTGCGGAGAATTGGTAGGGAAACTGAGGTTGTCAATAGGAGTTTAGGAAATTTATTAAGGTGTCTAGTGGGCGAACACATAAGGAGTTGGGATTCCATCTTACCTGTTGTTGAGCTTGCATATAACAATTCTGTTAATAGGACCACATGCATAAGTCTGTTCCAAATTGTGCATGGGTGTAAACCAACGACACCTGTAAATCTCATTCCAATGTCCATTCATCAAAGGTCATCAGAGTCTGCATCCACATTCGCGCATTGTATTCATGAGTTGCATGCTGAGACTAAGAAAAGAATTAATTTAAAGAATGAGAAATACAAATTCTCTGCAGATTCTCACAGACGGTTCAAAGAATTCCAAGAGGGTGATTTTGTGATGGTTCAAAATAGACCTGAGCGATTCCCGCAAGGAATTGCAAAGAAGTTACAGGCTCGTGGTGCTGGACCCTATCAGATCTTGAAGCATGCCGATTCTAATGCTTACATCTTAGATCTTCCGCCAGGATTGGGGATTAACACGACTTTCAATGTGGAGGACCTCGTTCCTTTCCATGGCCCTTCAACCATCCCTGCCAACCCCTTTGAGCCTTCTACATCCGATGACCCAATTATTCTCCTTCCCACACCATTACCCCCACCTACTTGGTAAACTCGTGAGATCATCGAAGATGTGTTGGACGATCAGATTGTGTCCACCAACCAAGGGGGACTTTAGAAGCATTTGGTCAAGTGGAAGAACAAGAGCGATTCAGAGAATACGTTGATTACACAAGAGTTTCAGCAGATTGACCCGGATCTCTTGGACCTCTATCACAACCAGTATTCATCAGGAATGCATCCTTCTAATCCGGGGAGAGTTGATGGAGATGTCCGATTCAAGCCGCTTCTGATCGAGGTTCCCTCTATATTATCTGTGGTCACGACCGTGAAAATCCATGCCAACCAAAGTTCGAGGTCGAACTTTTTCAAAGTAGAGGAGATTGATGCGAACTTTAGATCCGCCTATTTGAATTATGATCGGATAAAGAAGAGACGTCAAAAGAGAAAGTAGACCCGCGAATGGGTTTTTTAAAAAAGGCCCATTAAAGACCCGTTTGATCAAAAAGAAGAAAATCCAAAATTTATTAGGGTATTCAGCTTTCAATCCTGTCACTTTTATGTTTGGCTTATTTTAAAGTGTCAAACAAAGTTGGATTGATGCGAAATTGGTCATATTTGAAATCTTACCGAAGTAGTTTTCCAACAAGCCAAAAAACGTGCAATTCCAACAAGTATTGAAGAAGTTATGGTCAGTTTTCCGAAGCTGCAGATAAAGTGACGAATTTCAAGAATCCTAATTAAATTAGGATTAGTCTCTTTTATTATTTTATTTTAAAAAATAAGAGTTGTTTCTTTTATTAGAAATATGATTAGTTTCCTAATTGTTTTAGGACTTTATTTTATTATTTTAAAAGAATTAGGGTATTTCTTTTATTTGAACTAGAAATTAGAGTTATACTAGGATTTCTAGTTTTATGCATTGGTTAGCCTATTTAAAGGCTTGTAAACAACTTTATTATAATTTTTTGGTTAATGAAAATTGCTTATGCAAAATTAAGAGTTCTAAACTTTCATGAGGGTGTGATTCTCTCAAACGGAGAGTGATTCTTCGATTCCCGCTTGCGGTTTGGTGTGAGACTAACTCTTTTTCCATCTTTATCTTCTTTAGATCTACTGTTTGCGTAAGTAACATAACCCTAGTTATTTTATTTATTCCACAAAAATCATAAAAATCCAAAATCAGATTACCCGTTCTTCATTAAATCATTCTTAGCCTTTTATTTTGTCAGTATCGAGATAACCCGTTTGCGAGTTCGTTCGACGCCCTAAAACTATCGAAGATCTAGTCATTCATAAGAACACTAGTCTTTTAGATACGCGATAGGGAACATAGATGGAAAGTAACGCTATTTCGGATCAGAATTAAATCTTCTAATTGAATTTCTAGAATTTTTCGTGATAATTTGTTAGGAGAAATTGCTATTTTTAATTGTTTGAATTAATTTAAATTTTAATCTCAGCCCTAGCATTGCATTTAGTAAGTTCCCGCATTAAAAGTACTTACAAAGCACTCATCATAGAATCCTCAACAAGAGAGTAGTATACACCAGATTTTGTATGCTGTTTTGACCGTCCCAAAGTCCTTGTATAGACTTTAGTCCATTTCACTGAGGCGTGTGATTGTTGGCAGTCAGTTGACATGTTCAATAAAGTAACAAAGAACCTTAAATTCAATGTTATGGATCAAGTATCACACCTTCAGTAGCTCACCCATTAACTCCAATGATCATCCTCTTCAATAGCAACATACAACGGCTAATTCGATTAATTGTTCAAATGGAATGGCTGTTTATTTGAAAGTCATGACCTTATAAATGAAAGTAATGGTTCATGATAACCTAACCAACTGATTAGAACGATCACAGCCAGTCAAACAAAAGAGTAGAATGGTTTCAAGCACACAGGCAAAACAGCTCATCAACGAAACGCAATAACCACCAAAATGGTCACACCGCTTTGCAAATAATAAAGGGCTAGCCATGACAACTTGCACGTGAAATGCAAAGTTTTACACAAGCACCCACGCACATTTTGCACACATGCAACCAAGTGTAAGTTGTAAGACAAGTTTTATATACCCTCAATTTTTTCTTGTAAAAAACCAATATGCAACCATCTTTCCAGAAAAAAAAAGGCAAGCAGCATTGTCTCTATGGAAAATTTATTTCAAAGAGCTCTTCCCATGTGCAAGTATGAGCTGTAGAAGTAGCCTTATATATCCTCAGTGTTGGTGGAATCACAACAGGGTTTGTGGCTTTGTATCAATATCAATCAATGGGCTTTGGCTATAGCTCCTACTTCTGCATCTTTTGTAACTTTTCTTATAAAAAAAATTGTATGAGACTATGCTATAGAAAGCAAAAGCAAGTTCTCAAAATATCCATGATAACCCAAACTTTGCATTCTCTTGTTTGATATGTTGCCTCGCTTTTTTTTCTCTTTCTCATTATTTGGGATAGTGTAGGCCTACCACGTGTTTTGATTGTGCATCATGGAAGTTCACGAAACACCAAACCTTGTATTCTCTTAGTGACGATCTAACGATTCTGGTAATAGATCTTCATGCCTTCATCGCTTCGCAATTACCACTGTTTAATTTTTGAATTAATCATTGATCATCAATGATTGGCATATCCGACATGTGATCACCATCTAGATAAAGATTGAACCATTGATCATCGGTTGAGAGTTGATCTCAGATTGACACTATGAATATCTAAATCCATCGATTAATCTTCAATGAGCGGTCAATCTAAGGTATCCCACTATTCAAATCATGATCTATCCATTGATCTGAGGTAATGCCACCATTCAAATCAAGATTTATCTGTTGAGCTTCCACAATGAGTTGATCTAATGCATCTCCATCGTCCAATCCCAGTCTAACCATAAATCTTCCATGGATTTGTTTCGAAGAATCTCAACCGTCCAAATTGAGATCCGACGACCGTTGATCTTTCATTCGGACTCTTTTTAGGAAATCAACATCTAGGCTACAATAAGATCATTGACTTTTCACGGGATATTGTCCGACCATATATCTCTACCTAGTTCAAACTCACACGTGCAAACAATGAGATCTGGCAAACGACTATTTCTCAACACCATTAAAGTTGCGTTAATTGGTCTAATTGCACTTAGATGTATTAAACGTCTGGTCAATTATCATGCTCACTTCCTCCTCTGCCACGAAATCTAGAATGTCATATCTTGAATTACTGTAAATTATGAGCTTCAAAATTGACTAGGAAGGATCAACTTACTCTGATACCACTTTGATGGGACATTGGAGGGGGATGAATCAAAAATAAGATTAAAAAAATTAACACAAAATTAGCATACCTTCAATCACACAATTCACAACGAAGAAAAGAAGCATCAAACTTGATAAATAAGGGTAAAAGTGAGAATCTAGATTTAATGAATATCTCAAAACAAAAAAATAACCAAGCCAAATATTAAACAATCTCCTCAAGCATATAAGTTTCCTAAATAAAATAAATCTTATTTATAAGCTATTTAACCCTTGAACACAAAATAAAAAAGACAAAAATTGGTCAACGGTTCTTTTTTGGTCCTACAAAAAGTTTTAAAATAAAAAACAAAAAAAATAGTATTATTAGACCTTATTGAATTCATCCTATCATTTATGGCTTCTTTCCAAAATGTAGACGGATCTTGTACGTGTAAGGCTTTTTTCTTTTTAATAGTCCATTGATGTCTAGTTCCTTCTACTAAGTAAATATAGAAGTTTGGTACAAAACTAGTATGATTCCTAGCTATTTTACTTCTCGTTAGTTCTATGTTTTTATCTAACTTGAATTATTGTTCACATGTGAAGATTAATTTTTTTTTCCATTATTAATAGGTCTAGAAATTTTAGTGAAATTTATTTGATAAAATGTCAAATCTCTATGCAGTTATAGTCTTTCTCAAAGATCCCAAGAGTCAGTTTTCACAAATAGTTTTAAGTCTCTTAGGATCCTAACAAGAGCAATACATCCCTATATTCTATAATAATTTAAATTGGGTATTCTACCTTTCCAAATTTCAGAAGGAGCTTCATTTATTTTCTTATGAGAAATTCAATTTAGTGTGTGAAATTGTTATGACTCGGGTCCCTCTTGATTCTTTTCGATGGTAATAAATGAGTGAAGCACCAAGTTCAGTGCATGTTTCCACACTTTATTATATTCCACACTCTTAAAATAAGGAAATTTCTAAAATAAGATCTGATTTACACTAAAAATAGTAATCGAATCCCAAGAGACCTATTGCCTTAAGCAACTAAGGCAATTAAATCCCATCATTCATGGGATTGATTAGAGTCCTTATCGACTCTTACCTTTTTGGCTAGCCAACTGCCCAATTTGGCACTCTCCTTGACTACCGCTTCTATATAAATAAGAAATCTAGAGAGAAATAGAATTCTCTACTTCATCCCCTCAAGCATCCGTCTCTCTTGTCCTCTTTTCTCAGCAAAAACACAGTCACCATACACCACCATCTCATCCTTAAACGAGATCCACGGCCGAGCAATACCACAAGTTCGGACCACCATCATAGCGGCGACCCGAGCCTTCTTTTCTGGAGCCCAATCATCCACCAACGAAGTTCCTCATCGCTACGACAGAATCTTCCATAAGGTAAGTTTATTTGCGAGAAGACTCGAGCAAATCGACGCTCCGTCCATCGATCCACGTCAACCCGAACTATCACAGAACCACCATTTACGCTTCAACGGGTGGGTGCCCCTTAATCCATCTTAAATTATTTAGTTATTTCAAAAAGGAAAAAAAGGAAATCTCGAACTGGGGTCAAAAACTCGACTTGTGCTTGAAATACCAAACTCGACCAGTCGAGATTCAACTCCGACCGGTCGAGATTTATCTCATCTGTGTAACTCGACAGGTCGAGTTACAACTCGACCAGTCGAGTTTATGTAAGGCTTTGCGCTACCTGTTTAGAAATCTCGACCAGTCGAAATCCACTTTTGACCAGTCGAGTTTTGCCTTTTCTTCATAATTTTTCTTCTTTGATTTCGATCGGTTGAAATCCAATTTCAACCAGTCGAGATTGACTCTCTTATGTTTCCTTCAAGAAACTCGACCGATCGAGATTCAAATTAGACCAGTCGAGTTTTGTTTATTTCTGTTTTCTTCTCTTTTCTTCAGAAATCTCGACAGGTCGAGAAGGAACTCGACCAATCGAGATTGGTTGTGTTTCTGTTTTTCTTCAATACTCTCGACAGGTCGAGATGAGACTTTGACCAGTCGGGATTGACAGTTCCCGAACACCCATTCCAGTGATAACATGGGTAGGATTAGATCAATCTAAATTTGATATCATTAGCCCTGAAATCTATAAAAATTAGATTCAATGGTCTATCCTTAATTAGGTCATGTAGAGTGCGATTCCCATCAGAATCACACACATGAGTAACCTGCCCTCATCAGATCGAGACGATCTATCTGATCAAATTAACTTGTCCTTACCTCACAACACACCTCAGGATACTCTTGAATCATGATACTAAACCTCTAGATTATCTACAAACGAAGAACCTTCAAATCGTTGATGCGGATTACTCACATGTCTTTTCCCCTATCATTTAAAATATTTCTTATGCTCTAATTTTACTCAATGCTCTATATTCTATGCTCCATATTAATTTTGTTATGAGTACACAATGCTTAGGGTGCATGCAATAGTTCACTTTCTGTGATATATTTCATCTTTATCATATAACTTCATCATGTAGAAAATACGATAGGTCATATGCATAATAAGTTAAGGAATATAACACACGACATATGCCTTCACTATGGTGGGGTTCTTTTCACGGTCACATGGAACTTGGAATGTAGGTGTACGGACGCAACACCTCTACAGGAGTATGGGCTGCCAAACGAAGTACTAGGTTACTACGAAACCCATCCCTCGGGAGGCGTGATTTGTGAAACCTATCTCACTATAGCTTGTTTTAATCTAAGAATCTAATAAGCTATATGAACGTTAAGTACGATAAGAAAGTGGGGATTTAAGCCCACGTCAATAATGAAATCGGGGCAGAGACCTAAGCCAAGAACCGAACAATGATATGATAAGATATGCTGTGAAGGTCAGCTAAACATGAATTAATTTCTACACGTGTAATACCTTACGAGCCATCGTAAGGGTACAATGTCTGCAATCAAGATAGGTCTTAAGGACAATATGCTAGCTTTGTCTCGAACTAAGGGGACACTAGAGGTTTCGGCTTAAGGGAACCTGTTGTACTGATGCGCTCAACCTCATCGGGTTGGATTGTAGTTTACGATATGATACAGAAGTTAGGTGGTTATCTACACGTAGCCCTCGCGTGGTAGGCTCGAGCAGCAGCCATGGCACAGGTCTTTTAAGTAAGTTAAGTGGGATGTAAAGTACGTTACGTAGGCGTATGGAGCTAAAATAAGATCTAAAGATATGTCACGTAGGACAAGTTGAGGAAACAGATAAGAAAAGAAATAATATAGTAATGCATCATATACAATTCCTGCTACGATATAGTCTTTCAGTTTTATTATAGTATGTTATGAGGTTATAGATATTTTTGTAATTATGCAAAAATGTTGGGTTCTATTTTCATAAATCACCGCAACTCAAGTGATTGCACACACAATCACCTGGGTAAGTTATGGTGGATCGATTGTGCAACCCACTGAGTTTACGTGACTGGGTAAACTTACCCTACAAAATCTAACAATTGCATGTGAGAACATAGATTATTCTACTATTGAGGACATGGATGCATCTATACCCGAGGCGTCTTATGAGGAGGACGTCGGTTACCACCTAGATGAGGCAGTAGATCCGGCAAATTTTTATGAGCCATAAGAGTTTCCTTAGTTTCTACACATGTTTATTTTTCCTTGAGCAACATGTTTTTAGTTGATTTTGCATTTTCATACATCTTATGGGTTTACGTATGAAACGATTTTACCCTACGTGAAACCTTAGTTTATATTTTTTTACCTTAGATGTGTGGTTAGGAAATTACCTAATTGTCAATTACGATGTTCACCTTTATTTATGAGTCATTTATTATAAGTTGTTTAAATGCCTCGATCTCATTTTCTATGTTGAGTTATAGATTGTATGCATGTCCGCTTATCGCCTTAACAAGCTTGTGGTGTCATAACACGGAATTCTAGGCCCTTTAGATCGGGTAGAATTTGGGATCGTGACAGGAATGTAGTTGATATGGCTTCACCCCAAATATTAAAGATTTAAACTCTTAAAGATGTGAATTAAAATAATAATCAATAAAAGCAATAAAATACTTTTCACTACCTCTTGTAGTAATGTTATTTAAGCTACATAAATCAATATGAATTAACTCTAACAACTTTCTGCAATAGGAAAATGTTTTTGTGATCTTAGATATAATATATACATTTATCCTTATTTTCAAATATATGTCTAGGAAAAAGTCCTACCTCAAACATAATTTTATAGAAAAAAAAATTTAAATGTCCAACTATGATATAAATTAAATGAGACAACCATAGAATGAAGAACTTTCATTTGAAAATTCAATTTGAGCATTCCACAAAAGCCATACCCTTGCCTACAAACATCCCATAAGTACATTTCATATTGATTCCCTTGTCCTATGACTGCAGTCATAGAAGAATTAGCTACAAAGTTTTTGTCTGTTTCCTACAGTTTTATAGGATGCAAACATGTCTAGTGGCACCAAAACAAAATGACCAAGCTTATTCATTACTCACTAATATAATCCAAATCGCGAGACAAAAGGGGATAAAGAAAGTGAACAAACCTATTTTGATTTTTTCTCCCCTTCATATATTTGAGAGAGGGTGTCTGCACCCTTAGTTCATCAAGTTGTTTTGCGCCCTCCACTTGCGTTTGGTACATTGACATTATACTTAACTTTCTTCTCTTTACGATTCATCCTCCTATCTTAACACATCAAACTGGTATTAGAAAAAGTTGATCTTTCCTCATGAAGTGCCAATTGCACCTTCATCATAGAACTTGAGATGTCACCTCATGTAAACTGTGGTAGAGGGGGAAGAGAGTACAAAATTTGGGCAAGATGTCAATTAACACATCCAAGTGCAATTAGATCAACTAACTTGGCTTTTTTTTTGTCGAGAAACAACCATGAGTCAAATCTTATAGTCTTCGCGAGAGATTCCAAGTATACATAAAGATCTATGGCTGGATCATCGTCCAAGCAATGGAGATGACTCCAAAAAACTCATTAAAAAAGGCAACAATTGAATCATATCCTAAATGAAGGAGGTGCCCAACACCAGTCCAAGAAATAGATCATCAGTTTGATTGAGATTTGGATAGTGAAGAGCAAGTATGATAGTCCTAATGATGATCTAGCAAGTATTTCATGTGTATCTCACTAGTGGATTTAAAAAACCTCGGGAATTGACTTGGGTTATGGGTATGGTTATGGCTGAATTGACTGCAACTTTTGGTGTAACTGGTTATTCCTTGCCTGTGGAAGATCAACTATCAGATCGGGATTTGAACCATTTGGATGCATCATCAAAAACTCATTGTGGCTGATCAACAAAGGGATTCTGATTTGGACGATGAGGATGTTTTAGATCAACATCTTGTGGAAGACCAATGAACAGATCGAGATGCTCATAGTGTCAAAAGTCTCAGATCGACTTCCAACCGACGATCAACAGTTCGACAATGATGAAGTTATTGTTGAAAAATAAATCAAATCCAACCATCAATCAAGGATCCAACGTCTAGATCCATTTCCAAAGGTAAATCAAGTGTTTCATCTTCATCTAGATGGCGATCAATAGTTCATTCAAGAATCAAATGGTGACGATTGCAAAGTATTGAAGACATATGAAGAGTTATTCCTGGCAAACCATCGAAAGTGGCATCATGGATGTTGTTGGAGTAGTTAGATCAACAATAAGATAATTATTGCACTGTGTTGTGTGATGCATAGTTAGAGACGCATGATGGGATATATATTTTGTTTTTTTTTTGAGAAAACATGATGGGACATATTATTAACTTCCAAGGAAGCCAAAGATTAAATTAAAAGAGAAGCGGAAGAGATGCAACACATCAAAGCCAGTGGAGAGGTTTTCACGACAAAGAAAATTGATGTAATATAAATCATGAGACAAAAGGGGCAAACGAAAGTGGATGAATTACATTGGATTTTATCTCCTCTTCGTGAATTTGAGAGAATGGTTGAGTGTAACCTTACTTTTTCAAGTTATTTTGAGCTCTATTTTTGTGTGTAGATCAAGTGATTGAAGGTACATTGTATTGAGTTTAATTTTCTTCTCTTTATAAACCATTTTCCTCGTTTATCAAATCAAAGCGAGGAGAAAAGTTATTGAGCTTCAAATACATGCCCAAGTAGCTTTGATGGACCTATATTTGAAGGTCATAAAATCATAAGTGGCTCACATGCCTCTTTGAAGAGAGAGAGAGGGTTAAATTCTCTTATTTAACTTTCATTTTTTATTGAAGATTTACAAGATGCTTAGGTTGTTTAGGAGTCTTAGGTGTAATGTAGGAATAATTTTCATCTTCAAAATATATGATTTGAATCGAAACATGGAGGTACGTTTAAATTATTGTGGAGATATTAGATTCTTATATTTAGTATACTTTTAGGAAAATGGTTAGAAAGTGGAGTTTTATTTTGAGTAGTACTCTTAGTTGCTTGGAATAAATATCAAATACCACGGGTGGGATATTAAATAAAAATAACCTAGTTTATATGTCGTGGTTTTTGAGATATTGAAAATTGAAAATCTCATTGTTTTGGGAATTTTGGGCGTTTAGTTAGAAATTGTTATCACGTTAATGCTCTCTCTATATGTGTGGTAATAGATTTTTGAGATATTTTCAATTATTATGGGCTTTTTTTTCTTTGTGAACCATGTTCCTCTTTTCCCGCATCATTCACTATGTTGACTTAAGAAAATAACATCGACGAGGTTCCCGTTAATCAAATTTTTTTATTAGGACTCTTGTTGAAGAAAAGACAATCAGACTAACAATGACGGAACTTCAGGCAATGGAAGCACGAACCTCTCTTTGATAGTTTCTTTCTTATGTCCTTGTTCCCCCTCATTTCTCACTCTTCTTTTTCTTCTTCAACTCATGATTTTCTTCAATCATATTGGCCTTGTAGACATGCTTGGATTGCTTTTTGTTTTTTATTGCCAAGATGAGCTTCCTCCTTGATATGGAGATGTTCCAAGAAGAATAATGATTATGGTAATTTGGGGGGTCACTGCTTAGGCTTGAAAGTAGTCCTCAAGATTTTCCCTTTGGCCAATAGATTATTGTCAAATATCCCGCAACTCATAAACTTGAAAAACAATTAATATATCATCAACCACACAAAAATACGACAGAAGAGAGAGAGAGAGAGAGAGAGAGAGAGAGAGAGAAGGGGGGGGGGGAGAAAGGTACAAATCATATTTTCTGTTGTTTGGCCAATCCCAATGTCCTTCTATAGAACGTGGTGCACCTATCCACTCATGTGACAATTAACAGTCACTTGGCACATCCGATCAAGTAACCGAAATCTTGAATTGACATGATTAATGATTACCTTAACTCCAATGATTTGGATGAAGGGTCGCTCACACCTTTTGGTTGTAGACCCACTTACTACAACAGTCATCATGATAGTGACTACTTCAATTAACTATTCAAATGGCTTCTATGACGTGAAAAGTATGCCTCCAGCTCCTATGCACAATTCTCACAGATTCGTGAGCAAAAGAGAAAATGGCATGCATATGAGTCTCTTCTCATGTGCAGCCAGGTATGAAGTGTAAGGGGATCTTTATATGCCTTCAACGTTTCTTGTAAATACCAATATGGGATTATCTTTTAGCAAACAAAAGCACGTGGCATCATTTTTATACTTTCATTTCGGTCCAAAAACATTTATGGGAAAAAGTAAAAGAGGATGTAGGATCAAGTCTCAATAAAAGCAAGCAACAAAGTGAAACTACGACATTTATGGAAACCAATCTTTCCATCAAAATATAATATAATTATTAATTTATTTTGGAAATTCTAACATCTAATGAAGAAATAGCCTTCAAGATATGGCATGCACGCAGGCAACATTAATGCAACATATAACCATGAAAAGGTACTGATTTCATCCAGAGGAACTACGTAACCATAAAAATATTCAGATTCCAAATGATCTGGCATCAATTACTATATCATTGACTTGAAATCATGGAGGGTCAATTTTTCAAATTAAAATATCAGGTGATTAATTGACAATACCAGCCCTTTAAGCCTTATTGATAATGGACGACTGTCCAATGCATCCTTTACTTTCACAGACACTTTCTGCATGCGAAAACATGGAGATTATAAAATGAGCCATCCATGTGCAGCCAATCTCTATGAGCATCAGCTGAACTTTACCTGCAAGACCTCAGTAGCTCGAGAAATACGTTCTTTGTTCCACAACTTCAGCATGAGGACAGTTAAGTGAAATGTTTTTGGTTTAATAAATATGGACTTGTCAATGCCCAAGTCTGTTAAAATTAAAGATGGAAGTAAAAATGAAGAGTCACCGATAATTAGAGCATTAGATAACAAAAACATTAATCAGAAGACTGGAAACATGAATTTTAAAAGCGAAGCTTACAAACAAAGCACAAAGTAAACATCCAGTTCAGGTATAAAGAAGGTAATGATGAAAAGTATATTAAATCTTGCAAAATTCCAAAAACCGTTGGATTTGGTCTTAATTATAGGAAAATAACCCTAAAACACAAAATGAATATCAACCCCGTGCAACAAAAGTTGTTTGGGGTGGCAAATGAAAGAAAAGCCCTTCAAAAAGCATTCCTGGTTTTGGCTGTAGCTTGTACAGTCAAAAGGCATTCCTAGGCATAGGTGATTGCGCAGCTAAGATCAATGCCTTTGACCTCAACTACGCTAGTGGAAGTATACACCCCACATAAACTTTACCATGTACCAAGGTGAGCTACGCAAACACCTTTAACAACATTGCATATAACAAGGTCAATGCATAACCAATCAAAAAAAATAATTAAATAAATAAATAATGTCAACACATAAATCTTTTGGTTAATAGCTCCTTCCAGAAGTTTAATTCTAGCATGATATGTGAGATTGAGAACCATTTTCATTGCAATTTCTAAAATGCATATAGAATTATAGCTAAATTGCAGTCTCCAACAATCATGGTTCATAAGAAGAAAAACACTGGTAACAGATAGCATTTCATAGCATTTTGGATTTTTACACAATTTAAACAAGGTGTTCCCTATCATTGCAATATACACAAAACTCTTGTAGTTGTTTGCTCTCTATTTCTTTATACGTAAGTTGGGCTCGAACCCACAACCTTGAGGTTGCAATATTGTCAACCCTCCATTATGCTACACAAACCCGTAGTTGATTTGCTCTCATATTGCACCAAAGTAAAATGAGCAACTTGAGTTTCAAACCATGATGATTTTATTGTGACAGCTAGAGACTGGAATTTGTCGCTGCTTAAGATTGTATATACTTGTAAAACAGGCGTTTCTGTTCAATGTGACCATGGTGATTTTATCATGAAAGCTAGAGACTGGAGTTTGTCGTTGCTTAACATTCGATATAATTGTAAAACAGGTGTTTCCATTCAATGTTGATGCCGCACAATAACCACTTGAGAGGGTACTAGTTTTGACACAAAATTAGCAAAACCTACAGAAAGGCTGAAATTAGTCTTCCAAGTGGATGAATTAAGGAATATCCGATGTAGCAGGAACACCTAATATTAACTACAGTTAAATTAAATATTTCATTCAACACTTAATTAAATTCCAGCGACTGGTCTTTAAATAGGCTTTTACAATGCATAAAATTAGATATCCTAGTCTAACTCTAATTCGTAATTTAAATAGATAAACACCCCAATTAGAGTTTAAACTGCAAATTGGGGTTAGGGTTTAGTGATAGGAATGAGGTAGAAGAAAAAGAAGAAGAGATAGTAGGGTTGAGTCAATATGACTCAAATCCCAATGCAAAATATTATTTATATCATCTTAGCATTTTCACGTATTACAAAGTTCCCAAAGTTACTACAATAGAAATAACATCACCAACACTCCCCCTCAAGTTGGAGTATAGATGTCAATCATACCCAACTTGAAGGAGATGTCATGAAGCCTCTTGCCACCAACACCTTTAGTTAAAATATCGGCCAATTGATCCTCAGTTTTAACTTGAGGAATATTGATTTCTTTGGACTCGACTTTCTCGCGAATATAGTGACGATCCACCTCAATATGTTTTGTCCTTTCATAAAAGACAGGATTCTCTGCAATATGATGGGCGGGTTCATTGTCGTCATACAAGATAATTGGAGAGGATAGAGCAACTCCCAAATCTGACAAAATGAATTTAAGTCACATCCCTTCTCTCGCACCTTGGGACATGGTGCGATACTCCCCCTCTGCATTAGAGTTTGATACTACATGTTGCTTCTTAGATTTTTATGTGACCAAATTACCCCCCAAAGATGTGCAATATTCTGTAATTGATCTCCTATCATCCAGAGACCCGGCCCAATCGGCATCAGTGAATATTTCTACATCCAAATGACCACGATTTTTATAGAGAAGCCCTTTGCCATGACTTCCTTTCAAATACCTCAGGATCCTATGAACAGCCTCCAAATGTATTGTCCTTGGTGAGTGCATATATTGACTCACCAGTCACCACACTTACTGCATAAGCAAGATCCGGACGAGTCATGGTTAGATACATTAGTTTACCAACTAATCTCTGATAGGTACGCGGATCTTTGAGAATATCACCTTCTTCACCATTTAATCGGTGATTTTGCTCAATAAGGGTCAAAACAGGCCTACACCCCAAAAACCTCATATCATGAAAGAGGTCTATGTTATACTTCCGCTGGGATAGAGATGTCATTCTTAGATCTCACCACTTCAATATCAAGGAAATATTTCAAGTTTCCCAAGTCTTTAATTTCAAACACTCAGCTCAAATACTCCTTCAGTTTAAGAATCTCATGACTATCCTCTTCAGTAATGCTGATATCATCAACATAGACTAGTATGGCAGTCGTCTTTATTCCCCTTTTTACAAATAGAGTGTGATCATAGTGACTCCTTCGGTACCCGAATCTCATAATAGCATCACTAAATTTTTGAAACTAAGCCCTTGGGGATTGTTTTAATCCATAGATAGATTTCTTCAATTTACACACTTTTCCCTTCTCCCTTTATTTTACAAATCCAGGAGGAAAATCCATGTAGACTTCTTCCTTAAGATCAATATGAAGAAATGCATTCTTCACGTTGAGAGAGTGGCCAATCTTTGTGGGCAACCAGGGAAAACAGTACCCTGATTGTGTTGAATTTAGCTACAAGTGCAAAGGTGTCCTGATAATCAACTCCTTGTGTTTGAGTGTATCCCTTCGCTACAAGCCTTGCTTTATATCTTTCGACAGTACCATCAGGTCTATACTTAACTGTATACACCCATTTGCAACCGACAACTCTCTTTCCTTCTGGGAGTTCAACAATTTCCCATTTCTGATTCTATTCCAGAGCATTCATCTCTTGAATCATAGCATCCTTCCATTTTGGCTGCAATAAGGCATCAGAAATAGTAGAAGGAAGAGTGGTAAAATCAAGAGAACAAATAAAATCATAGTGAGATGATGAGAGATTGTGATATGACACATACTTACTGATGGGATGACGAGTACACGATTTAGGAAGTTTTCTGTGAGCAATGGGTAAATGATGGTCAGAAACAAGAGGACCCTCTTCGGGTAAGGGATCCTGGTCGGTATTCTAAGAATGAGACTCATGTATATTCTCATGCGCAGACTCATCTACATTCTCATGCGTAGTGGCTTCAACAATACTGTTCTTATTCATTCGCACATACATCTTTCTATTTCCATATTTATCAAAGGTGGGTTGTGTGCTTTGTTGTGGCTCAACAGCTTCATCATCCACTTCTTCACAAACTTCACCATCTCCCATTGGTAAAGCTCTAAGCATCTCAGAGGACTCTTCATTTGTAAATTGATTCTCCCCCTAAAGAGGATTCGTAGGATTGGAAAAATGAGTGACATCATAGAATGTGACATCCATGGTAACTATGACACGAGTGAGAGGGTCAAAGCACTTGTACCCTTTCTGAGAAGAGGGATACCGAATAAAAATACACTTGGTGGCCTTGGGATCAAGTTTACTCTGCTGAATATTGGGGATATGTGTAAAACACAAGAAACCAAAGATACGTGGAGGCACCAAGAACAGACGCGGATGAGGAAACACAAGTTGGAAGGGAGAATGTCCTTCCAAAATAGACGTAGGCATACGATTGATAAGATAGGCAGCAGTGAGGATGACTTCACCCCAGAGATGTTTAGGAACCTTCATATCAAACAACAGAGATCGAACAACCTCAAGAAGATGCTTATTTTTCCTCTCAGCAACCTCATTCTGTTGAGGGGCATAAGGACAAGTAGTTTGCCACACAATTCCATGAGAGTGAAGGTAAGATTGGAGAATGTGAGGAATATTCCCCACCATTATCTGATCGAAGGACCTTAACATGCCCATGAAATTGTGTTAACTAGTCTGTGAAACATCGAAAAAATAGAGGCAACTTCATATTTAGTGCGCATAAGAAAGAGCATAGTGAGTCTAGTACAATCATCAATAAAAGTCACAAAATAACGATAACCATTCAAAGCAGTAACAGGAGAAGGCCCCCACACATCAAAGTGAAAAACCTCAAAAGGAATAGCACATTTACTACCACTCAAGGGATAAGAATTGCGAACATGTTTAGATTGCTCACAAGTCTCACAATGAAATAAACGACTATCAAATCCATGAAAAGTTTCTGAAAATAAAAGTTTTAGACTATTATAAAGATGGCCACAGCGGGAGTGCCACAATCTTGCTTCATCAACATAAACCATCGTGACTAGAGGAGGAGATGCACCATATAAATCTTGAAAAAAGTAGAGTCCCTTCACTTCAGTACCATGACCAAGGATCTTCCCCAATTTCAGGTCCTCGAAAACATAATATGAAAGGAAGAATGTCACACTACAATGTAAGAAATTGGTAATTTTACTGACAGATAATAGATTCATAAGCATGTTAGGAATCAAAAAAGTAGAGGCAAAGTGCCTAATTGACCACTCCCTTTACCCTTTACAGGGACAAGAGATCAATCAGTAATGTGAATATGAATAGAATCAGAAAGACTAGACAGAGATGAAATAAATCAATCATATCAGACATGTGATCAGTAGCCCCAGAATCGATGATCCATGGGGACTGAGAGGAGGTCATATAAGCAGACCCATAGGTACCTGACTCAGCTATGTGGGAGGAAGATGTTTGTCCCTGTGTCACCGTCATGCGCTAAAGGTGACCCTGGAGATCCTGAATTTCTCTCTGTAAGCTCTGGACATCAGACGGAGATGAAGCAGTAGGGATACTCTAACCACCAACTTGATTAGAAATTCTACAGTAGAGGTCTGGAATGCACAACCTGAGAGGAATTTTGGTTTCCCATATAATTCCCAACATCTTTCTCTAGTATGGCCCTTCTTACCACAATGAGAATAGAGTAATTTCTCTCTTTCTTCACATAAGAAGCCCCCCAACCTCCACGACCTCTACCTCTACCACCAGATTTGCCTCCACCACAACCAAAAGAAGTGAAGGATAGTAGGGCAGATCTCTCATATACATCACCACCAGGAATCAACATAAATTATTGTCTGCTCTCCTCGTGCAGAAGGAGGGCATACATGGTACCAAGTGAAGGACACCCCTCTCTACCTAGAATGTTTAATATAACATTCTCATATTCAGGTATAACTCCTTTTATGAAGTCAAATACTCTCCTCCTTTCAGTATTTTTACTAGCATCACTGGCACACAAGCTACACAGTTCTTCTTGATACTGGGCTATTTCATCTCACAAACTCCTCATTTGAGTGTAATACTCTCCAATAGTCTTATCACATTGCTTCATAGTGTTAATTTTATCACTAACTTTAAATATTTTTGCGAGATTTTGTTTCTGCGAGAACGCATCCCTCACAGCCTCCCATAATTGTTCGGCTTCACTGGCATACATAAAAGAATCACTAATGTCTAGTTACATTGAGTGTAGCAGTCATGTCATGACAGTTAGATTGTCATTTTCCCAATCAACATACTTAAGATCATCTTCTTTAGGTTTCGGGATATTCCCGTAAATATAACCTAATTTTTTCTTCATCCCTAAGTACATAGCAGTAGACCGTGACCACGAAAGATAATTGGCCCCATTCAATTTCTGAGTAGTAATTTGTAAGTTATGAAAGATATCTCTCCCTCCAAAAATCCTGAATTTACTCTCGTCCATAATTAATATATCCCGAGATCAAAACAATTCAAAAAAATGAAGACCCACAGCTTCCGAACAGGGAGAATTCAACACTGCCCTAGGTCACACGAGCGACCTCACTTCTCGCTCAAGAGAGAATACTTCAGGGAAAAAGGTTAGATTTTCGGCCAAACGTCGCTCAAGTGAGCATGGATGTCGCTTGAGCGAGACGACACAAGATTTTCGAGGATCGATTAAACAACTCTAAAATAGATCCAAGATCGGAAATATATATATATATATATATATACCATCAATCTTGTATGGTGATTCCAGTCCAACCTAGTTCAATCCCGAGCTTCTTTAAGCTTTCACGAATCACGGGGATCCAAAATACCAAAAACATATTTTTCTTTAGAAAACCCTTCGAAACTCCATATTTCCAGCCTCAAATGGCTTCGAGCAAGAAGAAGAAAATGGAGAGGAGAAAAACTCGATGAAAAACCCCCCAAAATCTGTGAGAAAAGAGGTCTCCGGGTTGACCTTGCTAACGTCAGCATGATGACGTTATGCTGACTTCAGCGATGACGACTTCAATAGGGTTATAAAAAACTTTCTAGAGGTTCGAGTTTTGTTGGCTCTGATACCAAGTTAAAATTGTAAATTGGGGTTAAGGTTTAGTGACAGGCAGGAGGAAGACGAAGAAGAAGAGAGATAGTAGGGTTGAGTCAATATGACTCAAATCTCAATGCAAAATATTATTTATATCATCTTAGCATGTTCACATATTACAAAGCTCCTGAGTTTAGTGAATTGTACAACTTAAAATTCACTTAACTACACACACACTCAAAGTTACTACACACCCGTACTATAGAAATAACATCACCAACAATTAGAAGTTTTGAAATTCGTCACTTTCAGTGCAGCCTCTGAAAATTGACCATAACTTCTTCAATACTCGTCAGAATTGCGCATTTCTTAGTCCACACCCTGATCAGTGATGTAACATGCTAAAAATCCTCATGATTTTGGGTTGTTTTACTTGATAATTTGTATTTCATTACGAGCCAATAACTTGTTTTAAATATGAAGCGAGGACCATTAAACTATTTGCTGAGTGAAAAGTAGAAAAATTGGAGCTTTAAGAATATATATATATATATATATATATATATATATATATATATATATATGGAAAGTTTTATGTAATTTTAGGGTTATACAGATCTCGTCCCTACTGGTGACACTAGGTGGAAATTGTAATATCCTAGAGTACATTCAGTATGGAAATAACAAAATTATAGGAATGATTGCAATTTCAGGAATGTGTGCAACTCTTGTCATAGTTTTCAATGAAATTATTTGGTTTACAAAGAAAATACTTATATCCACTGTTAACTGGAAGTTTTCATATCTTATGATTCTATAAATATATGTCTTGTGTTGGAGATAATACGTTATGTATGGTGTGTGAGAAGTAAATGTGGTGTGTTAGTATTAAGACTGTCTAGTTGAGTCGTGGATTTAATTCCACAATGTGTAAAAATGTAACTGGTGTCTAGGTTCCCCACTATATAAAGGGCTTGCCACTTGCAAATCAAAACATCTGAATGGTTACAATGTAGTCCTTAAGTGTTAACTTCTCTCTCTTCTTATCTCCCTTTCTTCGAATAAACCCTAAATAAATATTTCCCTTTAGTTTATCTTTGTGTTATTAGATTATAGGTTCTATCATGGTATAAGAGTGAGTCGATCATGTGAATCCTTAATCGTCATGTGTCAGATTTGTCTGTCGTAAGTTCATCTCTGCATAGAATGATATGTGCATCAAAAATAGGAAACCTAGGTGTATTCTCCAATATGTTGCTATTTCACCTCCATTTGTTATTCAGATTTAGCGGTGTCACCATCCATATTTATTCTTGTGTAACATTCATCGAACCTTTTTTTTGTGTGTGTTAATCTTCCCAAATGTCCATTATTCTTCATACATAAATCTGAATTTGTTTTAGGGGTAGAATAGGAGGAGATGATGTGAGACAATGTGAAGAAGAATGAAAGAGATGTTGTCGCTGCAAAAAGGAAAGGAATAACGTATAAATGTGACTACTGCAATGAAACAAAAAAAAAAAGTGCAGGCTGCTGCTACTGCAGAAGAAGACAGAGAATAGCTGATATTGTTACAGTTATTGAAGAAAAAGAAAATCAAGAAGGAAAAAAAAAGATACATCAGATCTTGCTGACGTCAGCCCTAGTCAACCTTTGACCTTGGATGGGTCAAGCAAAACAGTTTTTTGAGGATTTTAGAAGATTTTCATTATTTTTTCGAGTTTTTGTAGCATTTTCAATCGACAATGTAGTTTTTAGAAAACTGCCCCGAAATTCATGAATTTATGCTTTCAAATACTTCTGGGGCATTGTTCCACAAAAAAAAAAGGTTGATTTATTTTTTTTAAAGGGGAGATATTTCTGGAGTTACTTCGTAAATTCAATGGTCCGTTTTGAATCAGGAGATACTTGTGTGCTCAGTTGAACGTGACGCCCCACCTATGACGCCATTTTTGTATAATTGTTGATCTCTAGTACATTTCTTGATGCTTTTAGAAGCTGATCTTGCTGCTGGAAGCTGCTACACAATTTTGGGGCTACTTGGATGGCTGTATTGGTGCTGATCTCTTGTTATGAAGAGTTGTGGCTGGTGACAAAACCCTCTCTTCTCATGTGTCACTTGTTGTAATGGTGGGTGGCTGCTATTTTTGAAGGGGTGGCAAAGTATAGTTATTGGTAGATGGAGTCTGGTGGATGGAGCATAATGTATGGGTTATGTAGTATGTTGGACTTTCGATTTCCTCTGATCTTTTAATAGAGGTCATTATATTGTGTATGCTTAACGGCCATATTGTTTGTTGCAAAGTGCAACATGTTGACTAGATGCGTTGCCTTAGTCATTAATTGTTGGTTCATGGCGTGTGTACCATGGCCTAGTCCTTGGGGTGTATACAGAGGCTTGTTTGGTGCAAGTATTTACACCAAGTCGGTTGTGCAAGTTGCACAAAGTTGTGACCCTATTGAGTCAGGGGGAGATAGCTGTACAAACGTGTAGTTCTATGCATTTGTTGGCAGGTTCGGCATCATTATCATGGATGCTCCAACTTGAGGGAGAGTGTTGGAGATAATACATCGTCTATAGTATGTGAGAAGTAAATGGGAAGTGTTAGTATTATTAGTGTCTAGTTCAGTTTTGGGTTTAGCCACACATCAAGTAAAAATGTAATTGGTGTCTAGGTTGCCATATGATGTGAAGGGCTTATCACTTGTAAATCAAAACATCTAATTAGTACCAATATAGCCTTTTAAGTTTCAATTTCTCTCTCCTTCCCATCCGTCTTTCTTCCAATAACCCTTAAATGGGTATTTGTCTTTAGTTATTTGATCTTCGTGTTATCAGATATACGTTCATTATACTTTCACTAGGAGGGGAAGATGTGACAATTGGAATAAAGAAAGACATGTTGTAGCAGGCAAATGGAAGAAAGAAAATATAAATGTGACTGCAACAACATCTTTTTCTTCTTCACGTTGTCTCACAACATCTCCTATTTCTTGAATGTTGTAACTGAAAGCACCAAGGTTTAGAAACTTTGCAACATGAGTATATTGAGACAAGGTTTAAAAATATGGTCATAAAATTCAACTGAAAGAATATTTAGGGGTCATAACAAAAAATTTCCCTTCATATTTTAAAGTTTTCATATCATGAATTGTTGGGGATGTTCTCATCTTTACATACCAGATAAGTCAGAACGTCTAGGGACTTTGGAAGCATCACTCTTGGCAACTGTATCATTTATCTCCACTTTAACCTGTTCATTATCGTCTTGAACTTTAAGCTTAACAGCAACATTCAATCCTCCATCTATATGGTTTCGTTTATCTTCATCATCCGATGAATCTTCATTAGTATCACTATCCAGATTTCCTTGGCTTGAAGCGTGAAATCCCAGAATGGAATTCTGAAAATTGGTTAGCTTCCTTACAAGTTCTGGGTGGATTGCCAATGGAAGAGATATGAAGTGGGAATAATCAAGGCTTGGGCTTTTAATGGCCTGCAATCCAGAAAGGGAAAGAGAGATAAAGTACCTTGAATAGATGCATAAGGAAAACACAGGAGAAGTCTAAATGATAAGCAAATCAAACCACCACTGTGATTAGCTAATAAGTCAACAATGGTCCACATTAATATTCACAAGCTATGAAGAAGTAAGAACATTATTTATACATTGGAAAACCCTAGCATCCAGGTCAGGAAAATCTAAGGAACACAAAAAGAAATAAATAAACTCGAGAATATTGTGATCAAAAGGACGACAACTCATACAAGCTGTTTGACATTATAAGCAGAACTAAGGGAAAGAAACAGAAATGAACTTGATGCTCGATTCTGTCTTTTTTGAAGCGAATAAAAATTTCTAAACAAGTGGCTTGAGGAACTACGTGGCTAGGCAACTGACCTCCTCCAGTACCACTTGTATTTTCTCTGAAGCTTTAGTTACATTATCAATGGAAGAACCTTCTATAACTGCAACAAAAAACTGTGCAATAAGTCAAATTTTGTAAGATTCTCCGTCATCACAAATGAAATTATAGAAATACCAACATGATAGTCAAAGACATCCTCAGCCAAGGGATAGCAAGGGACAATTAACTGTCATACACTTGCATTTTCAAGATATAGATCAACACGGCAATGGCATTCCTTTATACTTGAAATTCTCGAAAAAAGAAATAGCAAGGGACTTTCTGAATTTATAGATAAAATTGAGGAGATTAAATTAGGGTTAGGGTTTTCGTGAGAAAGAAGAAGAAGAAAGGTTGAAAGGAAATTAGGGCCGAGTCAATATCACTCAAATCCCAATGCAAACTATTATTTATATCATCTTAGCATATTCACGTATTACATGGTTCCCGAGTTAAGAGAATTGCACACTTAAAATTCACTTAACTACACACACACCCAAAGTTACTTACCACACACCCATGCAATAGAATAATATCTCCAACACTCCCCCTCAAGTTGGAGTATAGATGTCAATCATACCCAACTTGAAGGAGATGTCGTAGAGTCTCTTGCCACCAACACCTCTAGTCAGAATGTCGGCAAGTTGATCCTCAGTTCCTTTTTTTATTTTTTTGATCGGTAAATAGAATATATTGAAATAGCCAACAAGATGCTGGAAGAACAATACAAATCTGGTCGACCAACGGAAGACCACAAAACTACCAACCAAACGAGACAGCACAACAGAAAAAGAAAAAGAAAACAGAAAAAACTCCTAGCATCTAAACAAATCGACTTTCTAGTTACCCCAGATCCCAGGGGTCCGAAGGCAGCTCTCTACCGGATGATAACCATAGTAAAACTAGGTCTTTGGCAGCTTTCACTATAATCCCCACAGGTTTCTTTTTTGCTCAAATATCCTCAAATTCCTCTCCTTCCATATGCTCCAGATGACTGCAAAGAAGGTCACTTTCCAGTTATTTCCTATCTGGCCCTCGAAGTCAACCGCGTTCCAGTTCAGATAATGAACGTATGGCATAGGAGCCATGACCCAATTCATACCGAACAAGTTCAAAACAATACTCCAAATCTCGGAAGCCACCGCGCAGTGGATGAAAAGATGAGCGGCCGACTCCTCCTCCTAGGTACACATGACGCAGCAATTAGTGATATCCAAAATTCTAACTTGAGGAATACTGATTTCTTTGGACTTGACCTTCTCGCGAATTTAGTGACAGTCCACCTCAATGTGTTTTGTTCTTTCATGAAAGACAGGATTCTCTGCAATATGATGTGCGGCTTCATTGTCACCATACAAGATAATTGGAGAGGATACAGCAACTCCCAAGTCTGACAAGATGAATTTAAGCCACATATCTTCTCTCTCACCTTGGGACATGGCGCGGTACTTCCCCCCCTCGACACTGGGGTTTGATACTACATGTTGCTTCTTAGATGTTCATGTGACCAAATTACCTCTCAAGAAGGTGCAATATCAGGTAGTTGATCTCCTATCATCCAAAGACCCGGCCCAATCGGCATCAAAAATATCTCTACATCTAAATGACTACAGTTTTCATAAATAAGCCATTTGCAAGGACCTCCTTTCAAATACCTAAGGATCCTGTAAACAGCCTCCAAATGTATTGTCCTTGGTGAGTGTATATATTGACTCACCACGCTTACTACATAAGCAATATCTGGACGGGTCGTTAGATAAATCAGTTTACCAACTAATCTCTGATAGGTACGCGGATCCTTGAGAAGATCGCCTTCTTCACCATTCAATCGATGATTTTGTTCAATCGGGGTCACAACAGGCCTACACCCCAAAAGTCCTGTATCATGAAGGAGATTTATGGTATACTTCCGTTGGGATAATGAGATGCCCTTCTTAGATCTCGCCACTTCAATGCCTAGGAAATATTTCAAGTTTCCCAAGTCTTTAATGTCAAACGCTCTGCTCAAATACTCCTTCAGTTTAAGAGTCTCATGATTATCATCACCAGTAATGATGATATCATCAACATAGAGTAGTATGGCGGTCATCTTGATTCCCCTTTTTGCAAATAGAATATAATCATAGTGACTTCTCCGGTACCCAAATCTCATAATAGCATCACTAAATTTTTGAAGCCAAGCCCTTAGGAATTGTTTTAAACCGTAGATAGATTTCTTCAATCTGCACAATTTTCCCTTCTCCCCTTCTTTTACAAACCCAGGAGGAAGATCCATGTAGACTTCTTCATTGAGATCACCATGAAGAAATGCATTCTTCACGTCAAGTTGAGAGAGTTACCAGTCTTTGTGGGCAGCTAGAGATAACAATACCCTGATTGTGTTAGACTTGGCTACAGGTGCAAAGGTCTTCTGATAATCAACTCCTTGTGTTTGAGTGTACCCCTTTGCTACAAGCCTTGCTTTATATCTTTCAACAGTACCATCAGGTCTATACTTAACTGTATACACCCATTTGCAACCAACAACTCTCTTTCCTTCTGGGAGTTCAACAAGTTCCCAAGTTTGATTATGTTTCAGAGCTTTCATCTCATGAATCATAACATCCTTCCATTTTAGCTGCAATAAGGCATCAGAAACAGTAGAAGGGTGATAGAATCAAGAGAACAAATAAAATCATAATGAGATTGTGAGATTGTGATATGACACATACTTACTGATGGGATGACGAGTACACGATCTAGAAAGTTTTCTATGAGCAATGGGTAGATGAAGATCAGGCACAAGAGGACCCTCTTCGAGTAAGGAATCCTGGTCGATATTCTGAAAATGTGACTCATCTACATTCTCATACACAGTGGCTTCAACGATGCTTTCCTTGTTCCTTCGCACATACATCTTTCCCTTTCCATATATATCAAAGGTGGGTTCGTTTTTTTGTGACTCAATAGCTTCATCATCTACTTTAATGGGTTTTAGATAACCCTAGATGTGTGGATCTCAACGGTAGTGGCTAGTTCTCAAACTAGAACCAAGTTGCAGAGAGTTACATTGGAGAAGACGAAGTCCAATACCCTATCTCTGGTGGGTTTCTGAAGTTGCAGCAGAAGGGAAAAATGTATCGAATGATCTTCCGATCAAAACCTTGTTGTCGGAGATCTATTCCGAGCCGACTGTCATGAGGTCGCTCTTCAGCAACCATAGCCCGTGCGGCACCTAACGCCCGATGCGCTAAGTCAGCCTACTTCTGATACCAACAGTCGCGGGGCATCCTTTGACGCACTACCCACCCGCGCGATGCTTCGCTACCGCGTGCAACGAAGCCAACCCATCTACTCATCAGCTCTGATACCACCCGCCTAGAGGACGGAAACTTCCCCTCGTGGTTACCTCTGTTTCGCGGCCTACCACTCAATGTATCGTGCCCCTTACGACACACTCACTTGCATTGCCTAAACTTGGCCCGCTTCACCACATGCCTTTGCACTAGTACCTCATAGCTGGTCTTGGCATGCAGCTCCTCATGCCATCATGTCTTGCTCATATACCGAACCAAGCCCACAGCCTTGTGCCTCGTGCTAGCGTGCTCAACCGAGTCCCACGCAGCGCTTATTTCTTATCGCGAGGTTGTCCAACCGTATGCACCGCGACGCGTAGTATGGGGCCATACTTCAACCTCGCATTTGGTGCCACACGACATCGCTGCGTCGACGTCCTAGGCCCACCCTTTCAGGCCTAGGAGACACTTGTGCCTCCTCTGGCAACGCAAGGCCCCGTGTAGGTGGAAGGCAACTCTCCAGCTCCTCTCCCACATAAAAGGGTAAAACAGTCATTCGGCCAGAATGGCAGGAGAACCTCAAACCCCTTGGTTTGACATACCGCAACGCCTTCGCATCGCTATCCCAGCTTGGCTATGTCGCGTCCGTGTCGCGACCGCATCACTCCGGCATCTTACCCCCCCCCCATGTGACTGTGTCACATCCTCGAAGCGCGACCACGTCGCAGGCCATCTTGGCCCCCATGTCGCATACCCTCCTGGCACCACATGTCGTGCCCCAGGCACCATGCTGCAAGCTCGAGTATTGGCCCCGTCACCTCCTCCACCACTCCACAATGTCAACGTCCTCGTTGACGCATTATCACAGTGAACTGACCCGCCAACTCCTCCCAGCCTATTAGCATCTCATAATGTCTAGTTCTTAGGTCCGCACCTTCCCACTAGCTCCCCAACGTCACCCCTGTCGGGTCAATCTGGTTCCGTTGTCACAAGGCTCTCACCTGTTAGCTAGCTCGGGGATGTCGCGTGCCCTCTTGACACCACATCGCGTGCCTCAGCACCAATTAGCTCAATAGCATCATCACTTCTGGATCGAACTTGGCTCTGATACCAAATGTCACAGGGTCGCTCTTCAACCACTGTCGCCTAACGCCCGTCGCTAAGTCACCTTACGCCGATACCAGCGATGAGGCGTCCTTCGATGAGCTACCAGCCAGCGTGATGCTTCGCTACTGCATGCAACGAAGCCAACCCATCTACTCATCAGCTTTGATACCACCCGCCTAGAGGACGGGAACTCCCCCTCATGGTTACCTCTGTTTCGCGGCCTACCACCCAATGTATCGTGCCCCTTACGACACGCTCACTTACACCACTGTGTTAAACTTGGCCTGCTCAAGCTTCACCCTGTGCACTGCACTAGTACCTCGCTTCGCAACAGTCTTGGCATGCAGCTCCTCATGCCATCATGTCTTGCTCACATACCGAACCAAGCCTACTGCCTTGTGCCCCGTGCTAGCGTGCTCAACCGAGTCCCACGCAGCCTCATTTCTTATCGCGAGGTTGTCCAACCGTATGCACTGCGACGCGTAGTCCGGGGCCATACTTCAACCTCGCATTGGGTGCCACACGGCATCGCTGCGTCAACGTCCTAGACCTACCCTTTCAGGCCTAGGAGACACTTGCGCCCCCTCTGACAACACAAGGCTTTGTGTGGGTGGAAGGCTACTCTCCAGCTCCTCTCCCACATAGAAGGGTAAAACAGTCATTCGGCCAGAATGGCAAGAGAACCTTAAACCCCTTTGTTTGACATACCGCAACGTCTTCGCATCGCTAGCCCAGCTTGACTATGTTGCGTCCGTGTCGTGACCGCATCACTCCCGCATCTTACCCCCCCATGTGACCGTGTCGCGTCCTTGCAACGCGACCACGTCGTCAGGCCATCTTGGCTCCCATGTCGCGTGCCCTCCTAGTACCACATGTCGTGCCCCAGGCACCATGCTGCAAGCTCGAGTATTGGCCCCGTCACATCCTCCACTACTCCATAATGTCAACGTCCTTGTTGACACATTATCACAATGAACTGACCCCGCCAACTCCTCCCAGCCTGTTAACATCTCATAATGTCTAGTTCTTAGGTCCGCACCTTCCCACTAGCTCCCTAACGTCACCCCTACCGGGTCAACCTGGTTCCGCTGTCACAAGGCCCTCACCTGTTAGCTAGCTCGGGGATGTCGCATGCCCTCTTGACACCACATCGTGTGCCTCTGCACCAATTAGCTCAATAGCATCATCACTTCTGGATCGACCTTGGCTCTGATACCAAATGTCACGGGGTCGCTCTTCAGCAACCACAACCCGTGCGGCACCTAACGCCCGATGCGCTAAGTCAGCCTACTTCTGATACCAACAGTCGCGGGGCGTCCTTCGACGCACTACCAACCCGCGCGATGTTTCGCTACGGCATGCAACAAAGCCAACCCATCTACTCATCAGCTCTGATACCACCCGCCTAGAGAACGGGAACTCCCCCTCGTGGTTACCTCTGTTTCGCAGCCTACCACCATGGATCAAAATATCGTCCGATACCGATACGTATCGGTATCGGAGGTGGACGATACGGTACATTAAATGTACCGTATCGCCCATTTATATGGCTAATACCGGACGATACATTCAATGTATCGTCCGGTATGTTACTGTTCCGGTACGTATCGTCCGATACGTACCGGTTTTCAGCCCGGACGATACATACCGGAAAACCGATATTTTGATCCTTGCCTACCACCCAATGTATCGTGCCCCTTACGACACGTTCACTTGCACCACTGTGCTAAACTTGGCTTGCTCAAGCTTCACCCTGTGCACTGCACTAGTACCTCGCTTCGCATCAGTCTTGGCATGCAGCTCCTCATGCCATCATGTCTTACTCATATACCGAACCAAGCCCACAGCCTTGTGTCTCGTGCTAGCGTGCTCAACTGAATCCCACGCAGTGCTCATTTCCTATCACGAGGTTGTCCAACCGTATGCACCGCGAAGCGTAGTCCGGGGCCATACTTCAACCTCGCATTGGGTGCCACACGGCATGGCTGCGTCGACGTCCTAGGCACACCCTTTCAGGCCTAGGAGACACTTGCGCCCCCTCTAGCAACGCAAGGCCCCGTGTGGGTGGAAGGCAACTCTCCAGCTCCTCTCCCACATAAAAGGGTAAAACAGTCATTCGGCCAGAATGGCAGGAGAACCTCAAACCCCTTGGTTTGACATACCGCAACGCCTTCGCATCGCTAGCCCAGCTTGGCTATGTCGCGTCCATGTCGCGACCGCATCACTCCCACAACTTACCCCCCCATGTGACCGTGTCGCGTCCTCGCAGCGCGACCACGTCGCCAGGCCATCTTGGCCCCATGTCGCGTGCCCTCCTGGCACCACATGCCGTGCCCCAGGCACCATGCTACAAGCTCGAGTATTGGCCCCGTTACACGACGGCGCAACAAGCGCTGACATCAGCACCACATCAGTATGGCGTTAATGATGACATCAGCCAAGGAAACTGATGTCAGCAGCAGTGTATTCTTGTCGTCGATAACCTTGCTCTGATACCAAGATAAAATTGATGAGATTAAATTAGGGTTAGGGTTTTGGTGAGGAAGAAGAAAGGTTTTAAGGAAATTAGGGTGTTGAGTCAATATCACTCAAATCCCAATGCAAAGTATTATTTATATCATCTTAGCTTGTTCAGTATTATATGATTCCCGAGTTAAATGAATTGCATAACTTAAAATTCACTTAACTACGCACACACCCAAAGTTACTTACCACACACCCATACAATAGGAATATCATCTCCAACATTTACAACTTTCAACTTTTTCTCAATCGAAAACGATATATAAGGAATGGAAAACAAAATAGTCAAAAGATATCCTCAACTCACCAAAGAGCATCTGGAGTCAACCTAGCAAGGATAATAAACGTTCAGAAATTGGGAATAATTTTAACATGCATTGACTGTTTCTTACATTTCCTTTCAGTCATAAATTTAGAAATTGATGATTTTTAAAAAATATGGTCTATTTAACAAGTCCTCAGAATTAGGGAGGTCATGCATCATTGCTACTGTTGAACTCTCTTTGTGTAATTGACAGTGTGAGAGCACATATAATTCTAGATGGGTTGGAATCTGCAGGAAAATAATGTGGTATAGCAACCCACTCTCCAAATTCGATCACAATTTTAGATGGGGTTGGTTATGCATCATTGCCCCTTTTCTCCTTTAAATCTATATATTTCAAATTAACAATTTGAGAGCACATAATATTCTACATGAAGTTGGTTATGCATAATTGCTACTTTTGATATTGCTGTCAAATTAACAGAGAGAAAGCGCATAAAAGTCTGGATAGAGCTGGTTGCTGCATGTGTGGTATAGCAACCCAATCTTCAAATTTGTTCATAATTTTCCTATAATAAATTTTATGTATAAACAATAATTGTTTTGTGGTACTAATGATATATGTTTACATCATGCTTTCCTAGGATCGATTTCCAGCTGTGGATTCTCTAAAGATAATTCCTTTTGGGGATATAATAATCATTTTCTATTGATAAGGTCTTCAAAACTTTAACTATCATATCTAGATACTGATACTATAGACATATACAGGGAGTGAGGACATGACTCAGCATTTTAAACAACCTAAGAAATGGATACAGATGCAGTATCCATGTTATATTCAGATCATAGTAGATAATATACTATTTGTATGGTTGTGTGTGTGTGTGTGAGAGAGAGAGAGAGAGAGAGTCTGAGGGGATTTACCTAGGCCAGTGCATCTTAACATTTTAAATTCAGGTTCGGTCCCTTTATACTATTTCCAGAAAGAAAGATAGAATTTTTTAGCCTGATTATTAAATGAACAATGCCGCCTGGTAAGCCAATTAAAATGTTGCCCTACGGAGATGCTTAGATCATGGACAGTCATAGAGCTGGTATTAGGTGGACATGTGATATGCATAAATTCAAGATATGATAGTAGCAGACCATTTTCTAGATGGACCTCAGTTCAAACAGCATGCTCATTGAAGAATTCAACCATCTTATTAGAGCATTTTTGCTTGTTTAATGTGGACTGTGATTTTGATGCAGAGCATTAACAGCAGTTCCAGAGCTGTTACAGGCATGATAACATGAACTGTAATGGCAGAATAGCAATCTGTTTCACCGCCTACTAAGAACATTAAAAGCCTGCTACGAGTCTTTAAAACAGGGCCTGAGTTTGAGAATTAATTAAAATGGGCCTTTGAAACAACTTAAGTGGGTCTGAATAACTAACAAAGTGGGCCTGTTTTGAGACTGCTAATGGCCTTAGATACCAAAGCAAGTGAGCCTGAGATGCCAAATACATGACCACTTAAAGGTCACATGAGAACCATTAAGGATAGGAGCACGTGATCACTTAAGTAGATCTCATGCCCCGTACGCAAATCAGCAAGTGGTGATTCTAAATAACCATGAAATCTCAGTCCTTTATTTTCAGAACTTTAATTTTAGTAGTGCAAACTATTAAGACTCTTATTCCATATAGGAAACTAGTTTATTTTCATACATAGGGTTCTATAGCTATTGTTGATTGTCAAACAGTGTTAATTATTGAAATTTTATTTTTGTATGGAAGCTTTTATGAAGGGTTTTTTTCTGGAATCCTTTCTCTTCCTTTCTTCTTTTCTTGTCTTCTTCTCTTCTTTTATGTCTTCTTGTCTTCTTTTATGTGGGCCAATACAATTATACAAGCTTTCCTCTTTTGCTTATACATGAGCATACACCGAGCCCGTGAAAGCTTGAGCATACATGAGCATACAAAAGCTTCATTTTCTTTAAGTTTAGCATTCATGATGACCGTACACAAATAATAGTCTTTTATGAGACCCATCATTTGAATAAGCACACAAATAATAGCTTATGATAAGCACACAAAGATTTGTGTTTATTAATGGCTCATGTTTCATGATGTACCGTACATAGCTCAACAATATATAAAAAAATAGATACATACCTTTAAAAAAATTGAATAAATAATTAATTTACATTGTTTTTAGATTTTTCTGATTTTTCTGAAAAACAAATATATATATATATATATATATATATATATATATATATATATATATATATATATATATATATATATCATCCAGGTGGCCTGGACAATACGTACCGGATTGTCCAGGCCACCTGGATGAATATATTGAATCAATGTATACTAGCGAATACATTGATTCAATGTATCAGCCAGTACGCCGGTACATATCATCCAGGTGGCCTGGACAATACGTACCGGATTTCCGGTATTTTGACCCATGCTCACGCATACTGCATTTCTTCTTTATTTCGTCGAAAGCAAGCTGCATTTTTCATTTTGGTATCAAAGCAAGCCATTCTTCTTGGGCACTGGGCAGGATGCCACCACAAAGAGATGTACAAGGAAGTGATCACTAGATATGTCGAAGAATAGATTTACTTACGTGCAAGCGTGAAGTAAAATGGGAGATCAGAAGTGATGAGTATGGAGATGAGACGGATGATAAGAGATACATTGTCTATCCCCATGATTGACGAGTTGAGTTTTGAAAATCAACAAAACCACGGTCAGGATCATGACAGTCATTATGGATTCAGGGTAGATACGCCAGAATTCATGAGTGAATGAATCCAGATAAATTCTTTGAATGGTTAGGGAATATTTGATCTGAAAGGGTAAAATTGGGAGGGGACCCAATTGGATCATCACCAGTGCGGAGAAGAAAATACTACATCATAGGAGGAGATGAAGAGTCATCTCTGACGTAAATGTCTATCGGCAAGCTACAATAGAGACCCCTATCAATGTAGCCAAAATTTATGTCAAAATAATGAAGTGTCATGGAGTACATGGAAGAATTACATCTCCTTACCAGGTAAGTTGATTTACGCCAACAGAAAGAGCAACGTGTAGGCAGATATATCAATGGTTTACGTACAAAAATTCAAAATGAAATTGCCATGCATGATATTCTGAGGGTGGACGACGCAGACTGTTGTGCTCCAAAGGCGAAAGAATCTTAAAGAAAAATTCCAGTCGTAGGATGTTGGGACAAAGAGGCTTCTCTTTGCTCCCTAAGTCCCTACAACTTCCATGTCAGCCCAAGGTGAAACTAGCCAAAAGCTAGGCACCAATATAATCCAAATTAGGACCACGAATCCCCCAAACCCTAGCCAAGACGTGATTGAGTAGCTCCCCCTACATGAACAGCCTAAGTTGAATTTAATTGTTCTAGATGTTTTGAATCAGGAGACGGCTCCTTTGTGCCCCCCCCCCCCCACCCCCCCACACCCAACGATAAAAGGTCCATGAATAGGAAGAAGGTCTCAAATATTATGATGGGAAAGTTGATATATATAACGTGGAGGGAAGAGGAGAGGATGAAGATGTCGAAAGTTTCTTAATTTGTAAAGTCCTGCCCACCTAACCAAAAATTATAAATAGACTCGATGGCTTTGCTCCAACATATTCCACACCCAGTGCACTAGTGACTAGTGAGGGCCTATTATATATTGTGATCATTGATAGTGGAAGTAGCAAAAATATTGTATCGCAAGAGATGGTAGACAAGCTGAAATTGAAGAAACAAAATTATCCATGGCCATACAAAATGCAATGGTTTGAGAAAGGAGGTGAGATGCCATCACTAATCATTGTTTAATTTCTTACTTTTGATGTGATGCAGTCCTTATGGACACATGTTACATGTTGCTTGCCACCTTTGGCAACACGATCACAACATGATACAAAGAGGGAAGAAAAATACCTATTGCTTCATTAAGGATGGCAGGAAAGTGGAGCAACTACTACTAAAGAAAGTACCTTCCTCAATCTTGCAAAGAAGAGAGCGAAATCCTTTCTAATACGCAAAAAATTATGGTAGACAGCAAGGAATTCGCACTGATTTTTGCATTAGTAACTAACGAGAGCGTTGATTCAACACCAAATCTTAAGCCCCTTCATCCACTTTTAAAAGAGTATGAAGACCTTACACCCGAGGGCCTCCCAATCGTACTCCTCCAATGAGACAAATTCAGCATCATACTGAACCTTCCAGAATCAAATGAGTCCTAAAGAGCATGAGAAGCTACACCGTCAAGTGTCAGACTTATTAAAGAAAGGGCTAATTAGAGGAAACATGAGCCCGTGTGCTGTCACAAACTTACTACTACCAAAGAAATATGAAAGTTAGCGCATGTGCATCAATAGTAGAGAAATCAACAAGTTAACAATCAAGATCCATTACTTATTTCAGTGTTTAAATGACATGCTAGACATATTTACCAAAGTCTTCTCCAAGATAGATCTTCAAATCGGGTACCATCAAATTCGAATTAGCTAGGTGATGAATGGAAGACAGCTTCCAAAACAATGGACAGTGATTGGTTTGCCATTCGGACTTTTCAATGTGCCTAGCACATTTATGAAAAAGAAAACCTACATTCAGTGGTGAACCCAGGTGGTGGCGAGGAGAGTCAACTGACCCCTCTCAACCTCCCAAAAAAAATTGCAGTAAGAGTACTCATTTAAGTACAAATACTTTCAACTTTTTTTTAAAGAGTACCTCTATCACACTCCTCTTTGTATGTGTCTGTGTGTGAAAAAGCCCAATCCATCAAAGCTCCGATGATACATGGATTGTAGCAAAAGAACATCAAAATGGGAATTACTGTCGTGAGAGTGGTGATTGGTTATTGCCGCTTCTCTCCCTGTCAAGATAACTATGGGTCATTTTTCTACTTTACACATTGCTCTATATAAGCAATCAATTTGTAACAACTAGAACTGAAATAAGAGGGCTTAAGCCGCTTAATCCCATTAATATCTTTCATGTGTAGCTATGTTCATAATTTTCATAATTCCAACTAATAGGGTAATATAAAATAATTTTTACAACCATTGAATGTGGCCTTAATGTTGATATACCGACAATCACTCAGCCAAAACCAACCCCCCTCCCGCCACCCCCACCCCTTTCTCTACTGTATAAAATGAACTTTATTTCAGCAAAGTAGTCTAGCAATGTCAATAAAGGGGCGATGGAGCAGTGATTTCACTCTGCGTGACGATTTCCTATTTAAGGGAACTAGACTGTGAATACCTGAAATTTTCATTAGAGAGAAGATCATCATTGAGTTGCATAGGGGGTAACTTGAAGCACACCATGGAAGAAAAACATTTTGCCTATGGTAAAGCCAGCCCATCAAAGGAAACTTAGCCATATATAGATGATTGCCGACTTTGAGTAGTCCATCTGTCATGTTTATCACTAGGCCAACCAAGCCACCTACTACCTTTCCAATATAGCCTTGACTCACAAGGAGATGAAAAACATTTCTGGTGTACAAGCATGTCCTTGGGTTCTTAGTAGTTAATACTACTTGATTTCTACCAAAAATAGAAACAATTATATGTATGTTCTGTACATTTAAAAGTTTGTAGTATACTCTTTAGCTATTTGTTTTTACTTTTTGTTGTGCAATCGTATTGTAATTTGCAGGGTTATAAACTGGAAACTAGTTTTTTTAGAGTACCTTGGGAATTTGATTGATTATTTTAGTGTCTTTTTGTTGGTTTTAGCTATGCCTTACTGTGCAACCATGGACTTTGTGGGTCCGTTGCGACGATGTGCACTCTCTAAAAAAAGATGGAGTCGCCACCCGGAGCTTTTGGTGACCCAGGATACCTCAAAAATCAATACGTAAGCACCGAAGTACAAAAATATGACTCCAATTTACCGGTCTTTGCCAAAGGGTCTTGGGTAGGGGCTTCGGTTATTGATTGGGAAGGTGTCAGGCACCCGATCAACTTGCTCGTAAGCGGTCTTTACTTATGGCCAAATGATAAACAAAAATAAATAAAATGAACGGCACTCCTCCTTGCCCAAAGGCACTACGATCCTATTTGAGCCCCCCACAATCACCGAAATTTCGGCAGTGTAATGGCTCAAATTCTAAGATGAAAGGAAAGCAAAAGAAGGTAGAGGAATAGAGGAGAGAGTCAGAGGTCTCGGGCCCTTGTAGCACCGTTGTGAACCTTCGTGCTGATGCACTTCCGGTGAGCTTCTGATAGCAAATGGGTTGAGGAATAGGTTTGAACCTCCAAGGCTTGGAAGCTAGAAGGTAGGCGAATAAGGTTATGGCCTAGTTCTAGCCAAACCTAAGGGTTTGATGATGAAAAATGAGATCTATAAGGGTGAACTCAACTCTGGAATTTTGGAGGTTTAGTGCTCAAAAGGGAAGAGGGAACTCTTTATGATTTTCTCTCTTTTGGAAATTTTTCAAGCCCTTAAGCAAGGAGGGGTGGCTCTCTATTTATAGAGTTGGATGGGATTAATGGAGGGTTAAAGGGATAATTGGATTAGCAATTAGGTAATAGGGATCTAAGGTTTTCTAGGTTTTTGAGAGCTTAGACAGGTGGGATATGGGTTTAATGGAGAAGATAGGGTGGGGCTTTAAATGGCTAAAGGATTGCAAATAGAAGAATGGGGTTGCATCAGTCCTAAAGAAACTCACCCTGGACTTTGGGGTGGTCAACAAGTCAAACCCCAAATTCGAGATTTTGACATTTTCCCAAAAAATACTATTCCTAAGCTTAGAGTGTATATTATATACGCTGGGCTTGGGAATAGTGTTCCCTGAGAAAATAGGAAAGTCTGGGGCCCGCTCTGGAGCTCAATTCTGGAGGAAAAAGCCAATTTTGCCTAGCGTATATAATATACACGCTAGTGTAATTTCCAGCATTTTTGCACAATTTTCAAATTGTCATAACTTTTGATATACGACTCGGATTGAAGCAATTCTGGGTTTGTTGGAAAGCTGGGAACATCTTCTTTCCAATGGTATAGGCCTCAGCTCCAGCAGAGGTCTATGCAAACTTTGGCACTCCTCTTTCTATCCACTGGTCAAGAGGGTTTGAACCGGGCTCGAGAAGGTTTATAATGGGTTGGGGAAGGCTAGGGTTGATTCCTAAGGGTTCGGGAGATGCTTTCGGAAGCTCGGGGATACGCCTTGCTCGAAGTATGTGTCGATCAGGCCTTGGGCCAAATTTGGGTGTCTACACTTACAAAGATGTTAGTTTTCTATTTACAACTCCAAAAAACTCAATTGACTTGATCCAGCTATGCACATTACACAGCAGCTATGAACATTACTCAAATGAGTTCAAAACTAACAACATTTCATCTGGTCATTTTCTCTAATAAATTTAATAAGGTGACATGTGTGGCATTTCCTAAGGTTTCTTAAAGCCAAGCTGGCATAATAAGTTACAAGAGATGTTGAACCCTGAAGACCATCCAAAGACAGGTTCAAATTTTCCAGGTAGGTCACACCTTCCATGCAAGATGGAAACAGTACTTACCTATTTTAGCAGAAATTTTCAAAGAGACTAGAGATAAAAAATAAAAAGAATATCCTAAGGACATGCATTGAATTTCCACATGTAACTTCCAAAAATTATTATAAAAACTTCGTATGCAAATTTACTCAACGAAATGATAAAATATAAATTTTGAAAACGTCATGGAATATGTGAAACCCAGGAAATCTAAAGGTAGTTCCTCATATATAATAGATAAATATATTACAGCTTTTGCATAGTTCTATCATGAAACAGCTCTGAGAAAAGAAGCTGAACAAAATTATCTGCATAAATTAATCTCCAAAGAATTAGGGAATGGACATCACTGCTTTAATCCCATATGGAAGATGTCTTTGTTACCGACCCCAAAAAGTTAACTGCCATCTATTTTTGGGAGCTACAAATCCATGAAAGTCAGCTTTTTACGGGATTCAGTAGCTCAGAAGGTGATGGGATAAGGTTGTGATGATGAGGATGAGTAGCTCAGAAGACATGCTAGATGCATTATCATGGTGATGAGAGTCACTCTCATCCAGAAAATTATTTTTAAAAAACCTTACCAATAGAAGTCCTCTCCTCAGACGATTGGAAATTGATTTTTACCCCTGCCTCCTCAATTTGCTTTTGGGTGCATCCCCTGTGGGAGGAATGATCCAATACAAGTGGAAAAATAAACATTAATTTCGGCAATGAATGAGATCCCACATGGTAAGAGAAACCAATATTATCTAAAATGCAAAAGGTTCAATAACTAGAGAAACATAATTTCAAGCAGATGGCATACCCCTTTCCTTTTATGAAACGAATCAAAGAAGCATCCACCTTCCAAAAAACAATACGGCATTATGAGATAAGCACTTGGAAACAAAACGCAACAAGTACGCACAGAATCGGTGTCACTTGCAAGCATATTAGCATAAAATTTGTTACACCAAGGTTAGAGATGATCCTGAATTGTAAGCTACTCAAATTTTGCAGTCATGGATGAAAATAGAACTTTGCACTCAGTAACCAATGCCATGAACCAGTTTCATCGGTAATGTAACATTTTGGGTCTGGGAGAATTGATCGGGACACGAACACCGAGGACCTAGGTTTTGGGCCACACAAGGTGTACTAGTGGGAGGAGTGACGAAGGAGCCATGGAGCGCTAACATCTACCGAAGAGAGGCCTTGAAGAGCATCAAAGTGCACCACTGCCAATGCTCGCTTGAGCGAGCATCATTCTTGCTCGAGCGAAAATGCTTCTAAAAAGGCAGAACAACTTTCGGGCATAAGTCGCTCAAGCGAGGGGCATCAAGAAATCAAGGCCAAATCTTTCGGCCAAAATTCGCTCGAGTGAATCCTAGTTGTCGCTCAAGCGAGCGGCCCTTGGTCATCGCTCGAGCGACCTTTCCATAAAGATTCCCGCTCGAGCGGGAACCAAACCCGCTCGAGCGAGTCAAGTGACGGGATTGTCTTTTTTCCCACTTGTAAACACTATAAAGCATATTTTGTAAGTAATTTTTGGCATATTGGTTGATTTTAATTAAAATGCATTGCATGTTGGGCTTGAGAGGAGCTTTGAAGAATGAGTCTTCTTCCCCATGTGGGTTTGGTGTGAGGCCAAGGGTGAGATGCCCATGTTATCTTTGATCTTCTCTTTACTTTTTATTCTCGTCTAATTTTCTCCAATTTTTATTATTCTCTTACATCCCATTTTCCTTTTTTAATTGATTGTCCCAATTCTCAAACCCTAGATTTAGAACAACTTTGATGTCCATCCTTGTGAATCGAATCTGATATTATCCCGTCGATCCTGACCATTGTTGGGCTTGACTTGTTCTTTTCTGCCGTTAATCGCTTCAATTCAAAAGCCCTAGCGATGAGCTACCAATTACACCGAGAACTATGATCTAACGCCCCGACCTAGACGAAGCTAGAGTTTTATCTCTACGATCGTCTCTTCCCCAATTCCTAATAGATCTGGCGCGTCGGCTTGGGCCCTACGTGAATCAAGCATGGTCACTTAAACGGAACCCTACGAAACCCTAAGGTATCGCTTTAATTTGTGATTATTCAATTAATTAGTTTAATTTTAACAAATTAGCATATCATGAGCATTCACGTAATTTAGGGTCGTTGTCCCGCGTCAAAATCGCGCCAAATGTGATTTTTCATGTGAAAATCCACAAAAAAATTTATTCATTAAATACCAAATTAAAACTAAGTATATGCACAAGACTTTACTTTCCTGTGCATAAGGTATCATCAATGATCTGAAATTATTATTAAACAGGCCCTCCATTCTTGCAAAAAGAGCACTTGCAAATGGTATTTTCCATGTTTTTTTACCACTCTTAAGTTACAGCTGCAGCACTATGGTTATTCACATTGTTTCTTCAAATACCATCACCGAAGTCTCACTGCAATATCCATAGAGGAGAGTATCATCGTAGCCCCCCTTGTCAAGAAAGTAGATCATCCCTACAATTAATGTCGCAAAGTTTCTTATATTTGAGCCACCAATTCTTTTCGTTTTATTTTTTTTTTGGTACTAAGGAACTAAGCATGTAACTTCCAAGAGTGCTGAAGCTCTGCAAAAATCAAATAGTATACTTAACAGATTATTACCAAATATGAGCTAAAAAAAGGTTTATGACTTCCTATGTGATCTCCAGATAAGGAAATAATAATACAGCTAGAGTCCTTCAACCGTAAATATGAAGCAAAAAAAAAATCCTGCCAATTGACACAAGTAAAGCTATCAACAGGTTGGGTCGGGTCGAATCATAGCCCAACCCTCCCGCCCAATCTATGTTCAACCCTTAAACCTGACCCTAAAGCTCGACCCTCTAGCACCCAAACCACCTAAACCTATTGTTGTGAAATGAGACCGCATATGTCAATATGCAGTCGAATATGTGAATATGTAGTTGCATATGCGAATATGCACTCGCATATGCAATCTCCTAAGGTTCCATTGCATATGCCATGGTGGCATATGCGATGACTATCAGTATGCGATCGCATAATGCTCCAACGGTCATACACTCGCATATGCAATCTCCTAAGGTTCCATTGCATATGCCATGGTGGCATATGTGATGACTATCAGTATGCGATCGCATACTGCTCCAACAGTCATAAATATGACCATTGAATTTTTTTTTTCGTAAATTAGGGCCCCTTTACATCTAAAATAAAAGGGGCTCTCTTCCACCCTAAACCACAACTCACTTAGAGCTTTTTCTCTCTCTTAATCTTCTTTCTTCTACCATCCTCTTCTCTCTTCTAAATTTCTAATTTTTTTTAGTTCTAATCTTCTTCAAGCAAAAGGGAGGGCCTCTTCCACAGCTCCACCGGCACTCTAAAGCACCCTCTTAGGCTCCTACTCTCCTTCCTCCATCTCCAAGCAAGAAGAGAAGCATCAAATCAAGATTCAAAAATCAAGATTGAAGCCTTTTCTTGTGTGGGAGGTCTAGGTATTTTATTTTAGTGTTTATATTTAATTTTACATCAAGTCCTCTCTCTTTTTTAATGCCTTAATTTTATATTATCATTATATCTTTGTCCACATCAAATGATCCTCTTAGACCGAGGTCTAACGATCCGGGTTGGAAGTATGGACATTACGTAAGTCCTACGGAGAAAACCAAGATTAAATGTTGCTTAGGTCCTCATGTTAGCACTGGTGGAATATCGCATCACAAGCAACACTTAGCGTGGCAACCCGGATCAAATGCTAAAGCATGTCGTAATGTCACTCTCGAGATTTTAAGGGAGATTTTACAGTGAAATGATAGAACTTCAAGGACAAAACATAATGATAATGTGATTTTAGGAGACTACGCGGAAGGGGATAGTCAACATTATCATTATAATGATGATAAGGATGAGAAGGATGAGAAGGATAGATTCACTCCCACCACGTCCTATAGTAGGCCACCGGCTCCACCTCGTTAAAGAGCTCGTGGTAGCGCTAGTGGTTGTGGTACTAGAGGTAGAAGTATCAAAAGATTCTTTTCTTGTAGACCACATCCCAGGGATGTGGTCGATGCTAGAGACAAAGGTGCACTAGTCCAAACTACCATAGAAAACTAGTTTAAAGGTAAAGATTGACACACGACTATCCAATATGTAGCTAAGTGGATGTATCAAGCCAGTATTGCCTTCTAAAGAGCTTTCGAGTTATGATTGAAGCTCTAGGACAATTTGGTCTGAGTCTTAAAGTGCCCTCATATCACAAAATAAGACACGCTTGTCTTAAAAAAGAGGTCGACGTGACCAAAGGTTTTCTATCAGAGTATCAAAAGGATTGGAAAATCTATGGTTGCACAATTATAGCCAATGGATGGATGGATAGGGTCGATAGGTTATTAATTAACTTTTTGGTTAATTGTCCTACCGGTACTATGTTTCTAAAGTCAGTGGATGCTTCGGCCGAATCCCACACGACCGAATATCTTTTTAGCCTACTAGATAAAGTTATGGAGGAAGTCGGAGAAGAGCATGTTGTCCAAATTTGTACGGACAATGCCGCAAATTACGTGGTCACGGGTTGTCTTATTATGCAAAAGCGACCCCGCATATATTGAACCCCATGTGCAACCCATTGCCTTGACTTCTTTTTAGAAGATATCAGCAAGGTCCATATTAAGATCGTTGTTAAGGCTAGGAGAGTAGTTGTTTTCATGTATAAGAATGTCCAACTACTCCACCATATGCTCAAAGAATTAGGTAGGAATATCTTATGACCAGTTGTCACCCTCTTTGCTACGGCCTTCTTAATCATACAAAGCTTATATATGAAAAGAGATCAACTTCGAAGCTTTGTAACGGGAGCCAATGGGCCCAAACCATTCTTACACCAACGTTTTGGAATGATGTTACACAAATTAAATTGGTTCTAAGTGGAAGCGACCAATGTTCTTAAAAACGGTTAGGACGGCCACCAGGGCGGTTCAGACCCCCGGGCACCCCGATGTAGCCCGGGGCTTCGAACCAAACGGATCAGGCTTAGGGCGCCCTCCCCATCCCCACCCAACGCCCACCAATTATTTTTTTAAAACATTTATAAGCTACAAGTTTGACTTATAAACTTATCGTTATAAGTTATAGAATTTATAACATAAAACTTTATAAAAGTTATATTTAATTAACTTATACTTATAAGTTACTTTATAAAATAACTTATAAGCTACGATTTCCTAAATTTAGGGTTTTAAGCTTAAGGAGTTAAGCAGCTCTTTGTTCTATCATCTCCCAAATTCAAAGTCGAAGCCGAAGCTCTTCGCAATTGTGCAATTCAGTCGTTCAGGTATGTGTGCATGTGTGTGTGTGTGTGTGTGTGTATATATATATATATATATATATATATATATATATATATATATATATATATATATAGTGACTACCCGGTTCTTAGGGCGCCCGCCTAGGTGCCTCCAAGCCCAATCTGCCCAAAAATCCACCTGACCGCCCAAACCCGCCCACCGACTTTAGGAACATTGGATGCGACCCATATGATTGATTTTCTTAATGTGTTAGAGTGAATGGTTTCACATAAAAATGACTAAGATAGGATAAGTAACCTATTAGACCATTATAAGAAGTCATTGGGGAAGTTCGGAAGGCATATCGTCATCCGACATAGGGAGACGAAATATCAAGTAAGTGCTTAATGTGTAAATGCAATCCTTTATTGATTTATTCATCTTTAATAAGACTTTAAACTTTTGGAATGGTAACTAATTTATCAAATCAATATGTAACCGATTGGTGGGGCTCTTATGGGGTGGATCCGAACGATAAAGATCCGGCTTTGAAGAAATTGGTCATTAGAATAATTGGCCTTAATTGTTCAGCATCGCCATGTGAGCGTTTGGAATTCATTTGAGATGGTAAGTGTCTTGTTAATTGTTCATTATAAAAATTATATCAAGATCCGACTTTTAATTTTTTTAGATTAAATTTTGACAAACTTTTAATGTCTTTGTCTTAAATTTATTCATACGAAAAAGAGAAACAAACTTGAGCAATCCAAGCTCAATAATTTGGTCTTCGTGCAGTACAACCAAAAGCTCCGAGAACGCTTTCTCAAAGCAAGAGAAAATCTGGGGCACTATGATCTCACTTCGATTGACGACTTGCCTGCCGATGATCCATGGATAGAGGATGCACGGGACGAGCGAGTCTTCGCGGGAGAAGAACTTACATGGGTCAAGTGGAGGAACCTCTTTTTGTGGAGATAGAGAAGACTCTTCTCGACATAGGAGGAGATCGATGGGGGGGAGAGTAGTTCAAGTCAAAGAAGAAATGAAGAAGATGAGATCCAAGAAGAAGACGAAGTCGAGGAAGTAATTTTCAAGTTTTTATAGTTTCACGAAGTTAATGTATATTTCTTGGTTATTTCTCTTAATAAAATGAAAGTTTATTACCTTTTTTGAATGAATTTTTTTGCATTATGAAGACCACAATGCATGTTTTTAACTTGCAAGACCTTCCTATATTTTTTTCAGAATTTTTTTAATTTTTAATGATTTTATTGAATTTTTTCCAAAAAAAAATCGAAAAAAAATCATTGAGCAATCGCATATGCAATTATGCGGATTGCATATGCGATTGCCTAGTCAAATCACATATCATGGCATATGCGATTTGACAACAATGCCCAAACCCTAACTGGATATTGACTAACTCCCTATTAGAAACAACTCCTTAATAACCCTGTAAGCCATAAGGCCCATAACCCAAAGGCCAAAGGCCGAAAGCAAATGTTAACTCGTTTTATGTCCCCTGTATTTGTAAACCCAAAGTAAACCGTAAAGAGTAAGACTAGAGTGAGGTTGTTGCCAACGCTCAACAACACCCCTGCTCAGGCCGACATCGTTTCACTCCGCCAATCAAGTGAGGTCATCGGCATCGTCCGGTGAACATTCCTTTTTAAGGTTTTTTCTTTTTTCACCGAGTTAACTGAACTATTAAGGAATCCTCTTTTGTATGCCCCATAATGACTATAAAATGAGAGCTTGCCCAGCTGTCCCCATAACGACTTTGAAAACGGAGACTTGACCTGAAAGTATTAACTACTATAAATTTTTCTACCCTGCTCAGTTGGTCATCAAGCAAACATTCTAATAATGTGACTTTCTTTCTCATTAGCCTGCAACTGCCATGTGACATTCTGGTATCTTCTTCCTCCATTGTTTTTAATGCCCTCCCTCCCTGCTCAATTGTTCATTACATATCCGTGATCTTATAATATCATTGCATAACTAGAGGCATATCCATAATTACTTTATGCTAGTGTACTACTCTATTCAAGGTCCTGTAGTTGGCATTCCACGTTCCTTTTGAAAAAAAAGATGATCTGATTTGCCTTCTATTTTTACTGAAAATAAAGTGAGAATATGTTTTAACGAAATACAAGCATCTCCTAGTTTATTAAGGTGAAACACAAGGCCTAGCAGACCATTTTGATATGCCTTCAATGTATGACCCCCTACATGAAAGGTGATAATTCATATAATAGGGCATTAGGTCAAAAGATTGTTTTAAACTCAGTTTGTTTCTGAAAGGAATGATTAGAAGTTATTATTTATAACGATATTGGCCCAAACCACTAGCCCGAACTGTTGGCCCAACCCGAACCAAAGATTAGGGTAGGGCCATAGTGGCCTTCTTAAAAGCCCGACCTGAGGCAGCATGAAGATCGCGTAGGGTTAGCGTCAGGTCGAGGGTTTAAAGGTTAGGGTCATCTCTGGTTTTGGCTTGAACCAACCCAACCTGAACCAGTGACAGCCCTAGACACAGGGAGATCCTAGAAATTTACATCTCTACGGTGACATGAAATAATCAAAACCTCCAAAAAGGGTTTCTTCAAGATATTGCTCACAAGAAATTTTCTTTATTCTGAAATCCAAAAGGCCAACCTTTACTACAATAATCACATAGTATGGTGTCACCGGAGCAAGTGGTACCAAATCAAAGCAAACTCTATATAATATATACTAAGTTTCAAAAACTCATCGAGTCGACTTAACTCAACCTCATTTCAAGTCAATTTGATGAGAAACTAATGCTCAACACGATGAGTCGACTCAAAGTTTTGAATGAATGGACTCAAGTAGAGAGACTCAGTCGTCTGAAATGTCTTTCAAAAAAGGGACATTTTGGAATGTAAAAAAAGTAATTCAAGTAGTTTGTGTTTTTCTTTTCTTTGCAATGCCTTGGGATGACAGGGAATGAAAGAAATGATCAAAAGTAAGTTCAAAAGAAACCCTATGGAATTTTCTTGTCTTATCCATCAGATCACACTAGAAGCCTTAAAAGAGGAAAAATTTGCATTGTTTGGAAATGACAGAAGATTCTCATAGAAATTGGAGGCCCCTGTGCCGCTGGTCTCCTCTGCTAAAAAGACCGATGGGCACAAAACAAGCTACTGAGGAAGGCCAGGTAAAGCTTAATATATTGACAGGTGCATGAAGAGCTTTAATCTTTACTGAGAACCCATATTATTTTTTACAACGCTATATAATGGCCGAGAATTTTGAGAGTGAATAAGATTATGATAGGAGAATTCTCTTATCTATGACCATTTTCTGGAACAAAAGGCAGAGGTCCATCCATTTTATAACTCATTCGAGTACCACATTCTAGGGAGTGCACAATTCACCATACCAATATGAAATGACAAAAGTAACACTCATCACGTTCAGATTTCTACACATTGATCACAGTAACTAAACCTGGATCCTCAGGAATGAAGATAAGAATCTAAATAGTGAATCCATATCTTTGCTTAGCTGCAAGAAGCAATAATCTACAGTACATACCTCAACAGAAACCGAGTGTCTTTCACTGGTATTCACTGGATCAACATTCCTTTGGATATCTAACTCATGCACGCTGACCTCTTCAACTTGCTCTCGATAAATAACCTCACCAGAATTAGGGTCATTTGTACTGCACTCATTTTCATGCAATTTCCTCTCCATTACATTTGCAGAAGAAGTTGATCCTTTTTCTTCCCGAGCATCTGCCAGATCTTATTATTGAAAAGTTTTACAAATCAAAAGTTAGAGAACCAGCTACGGCAGCTAGCTCAATCAATAATTAAGGTTCCTCACTAAAAGTTTGAATAGCACAGTTAAAACCGCACTTCTTTATGCACTAATTGATCTTGAACTCCAAAATCAAATTTGCATTGCAATCAACTACCTCGTACAGATCCTCAAGGTAGGTCTTCACATTCATCACAAAGTATCGAGCAATTCACAAAAAAAAGAACAAAGTATAGGCAGCTCACAAACTAAAATGCATAGTCTGCCAACTATTAATTAAGCTGAGATTAACAAAAACAGTTTATAACATTGGGGGGGGTGATGCGCACCCAATAAAATAAAAGAACCATCTGAAATTCGGATCAAGGATCATATTTTGCTCTTAAAAAACATTAGTGTGACTAAATAAAATAGGTTACATAACCCTTCTGAAATGAGCTAAAAAAATGGTGGTGAAGTCAGAGAAACAATAACCATACAATAAACATAACGACAAATACACAAAGGCCCAAAAAGATATAGCTGCCATTAATAATACATGGACAAAAATAAAAGACATGGATAGGATAGCAGAAAAGTGACCAAACCTTCGATGGAACTAGATTGACTGCAGACTGGCCTCCATGTAGGTGTCACAGACCTCTGCTTCTTGTGTCTGTCCATCGCATTTAGCCCATCCTTTGTCCCACCCATTTTCCAAGCAACACTCAATTTTTTATTGGATAAGCTCCCCTAGCAAATAAAACAAATAGATTCATCAATAAATGTAGGTGCAGAAGTAAAATAGAACCTTAGTAGGGTAGGTTACGGTTTGAGATATTAGGGCTTAAAGGTGGAAGATGATAGGTAGAGTTAGGAATAGGGTTAGAGAAGGAGAAAGAGAAAGAAAGAGAGACTGGAGCAAAAGAGCTTAATGAAGAAATTCTCCTCACTAGCTTTTATATTAATCAACAAAATATTACACACACTCACTATTTTGTACTACACACCACATGTGTAAGTATGACAAAGGTACACCAACACTAACATTCCCCCTCAAGTTGAAGATGGATATCATGCATGCCCAACTTGACCATAATATCCTAAAGAACCGTAGGTCCCGGTGACTTAGTAAAAACATCTACTAGTTGTTGAGAAGATGAGACATCAATAAGCTCCAATATCTTATCACACACTTTTTTCCTCACAAAATGATTATCTATCTCTATGTGTTTCATCCTCTCATGCAAAACAGAATCTGAAGCAATTTTCTCAACTGCATCATTATCAAAGAGAAAGGGCATAAGCAATCTTTCAACCGCTTCATCATCACAGTGAAGGGACATAGAACCACTGACGGAAAAACCAAGCTTAGTGCTAAGCGATCAAAGTCAAAGGATCTCACAAGCTCCATGAGCAATAGCTCGTTACTCTGCTTCAACACTTGCGCGAGAAACCACGTATTGCTTCCTAATCTTCTAAGCAACCAGATAGCCTCCAAGAAGACGCAATATCCCAATGTAGACTGCCTACCAGTAACAGCACCAGCACAATTGGCATCGGTATACCCTGACATAACAAGATAACCACGAGTGTGATACAACACTCCACGTCTTGGGTTGCCTTTGATAAATCTCAGAATCCAATGAGCAGCAGCTACATAAGAAGTACGAGGTGCATAAATTGACTGAGCAGGCTGACAACAAAAGTAAGATTTAGACGAGTCGGAGTAGGATAAATCAATCGGCCAACAAGGCGCTGGTACTCATGTGGATAACCTAGTAGCTCCCCGTCTTTCTCATGAAGGGGGAGTTTGGAATCCATGGGAGATGAAGCTGGCTTACAATTGAGCTACCAGTATCATTGAGAAGATCTAAAGCATACTTCGTCTGAGAAAGGAAGATGTCTTTCCTTAAACAAGCAATCTCCAAGCCTAGAAAATACTTCAAGGTACCCAAATCATTCACCTCAAAGCTCCGACAAAGTTCATCCTTCACATCATCCCCAATGAGAATAATATCATCAACATAAACAAGCAATGCAGTTCAACCCACGGAACTGAGGTGAACAAAGACTGTGTGCTCAGACTGGCATGTCCAGAACCCCATATCAAGAATAACACCAAAAAAAAGTGAAAACACGTGCAAGGCGACTGCTTCAACCATAACAAGTCGATATGCATTCCCTAACTCCCCCTGAAGCAAGACGGTAGGAGGGGATTTCAAATATACTCTTCAGTGAGATGGCATACAAAGGCATTCTTCACATCGAATTGATAGAGAGGTCAGTTTTGATTAGCAGCAATAGAGAGGACCCAAACCGATGTGAGCTTGGCTACTGGAGTAAAAGTAGTATCATAATCAAGTTCATAAGTTTGAGTAAACCAACGAGCAATCAAACGAGCTTTATATCGGGAAACTGTGCCATCGGGATTATGCTTCACTGCAAACACCCATCTACAACCAAGTGCAGTCTTCCCTGGAGGAATAGGTACCATATCCCATGTGTGATTACCCTGGAGGGCATCCATTTCTTCAATCATGGCAGCTTTCCAATCAGGGTGAGCAAGGGAAGCATATGAACAGAAGTGGAATAGTGACGGTATCAACCATGGTGAGGAAGGATTTGTACGAAGATAGTGGCTAATAAAATATACATATTTAGCAATTGGATGAGGAGTAGCACGCTTGTGAAGAGCGATTGGAAAATAAGACCAACAGCTGAGTTAGTAGAACTATCAAAAACAGTAGGAGGAGCTAATGAAGGTGAAGGAGAAGTAGTACTCACAGGAGGTGCCTGGGAGGAGGAAGGAGGCCACTGCATAGTAGAGGAAGGCCCATGCCACCGCTGACGGTAGTATGTGAGATAACTTTTCTACTTATGTTATTGTACTGATGAAGATGGCTCAATAGCAGCAGACATAGGTATAGAAATATTAAACATATATTTGATGACATTATCATCAAGTTGATGACAATGAGGGTTGAGACTGTGAACAAAATCAACACATCCAAATATGATGTGTCACAGGAGACAAGGTTCCTTGAGGATGTAGCACCTGCTAGGGAATACCATCATCTAAAACACAAGTAGGAGTTCGATTAATTAAAAAAAATCTAGTGAGGAGAGCTAAAGACCAATAAGACTTTGATACGTGCATGATGCATCCCTTATAACAAGGAGCATATCACTCCAATAAGGTGTCTATCCTTACGCTTCACAACAGCATTTTGTTGAGTGTAAGGACATGACAGCAAATGGGAGATACCAGGTGAACAAAGATACTGGTCAAAGGTAAGAGAGGTATACTCTCTGCCATTGTCAGTACGAAGGATCTTGATGCAACCCGCATACTAAGTGCTAACCATAGAGTGGGACTCTTGAAATTCAAGTAAAACCTCATCTTTAGATTTTCGTAAATAAACCCATGTGGGTCGTGTATGGTCATTAACAAACACAACATAATAGTTAAAGTCATCCCAAGACATAACTGGAGATGGGCCCCACACATCAGAATGAACTAACTCAAAAGAAACATCAAATCGATGCATATGAGATGGATAAGAACTTCTAACATGCTTAATTAAATCACAAATATCACATTGAAATTTAACAGTTGTGCACAAAGATTTGAAAATAGGAATGAAGTAACAGAGTTTTAAAACCAATATGCCACAATAGGGAATGAAAAGATACATGATTAAAAGAAACACTAGAACACTGTTCATCAGTAACAGCAGCCGAAGATGCAAGACTATCTATTCCAGTACGAAAGTAGTATAATCCTCTTTGCTCTATGCATTTACCAACAATTCTCCTCCTAATCAGCTCATGCAAAATACAATGAGAGGGATAAAAAACAACACAACAGTTTAATTGTTTTGTAATGCGACTAAGAGAAAGAAATTAGTACAGAAATGGAAACGTGTAGAGTCTGAGTTAAGGAGAGCTAGGGGGATAAAGGAATGGTCCCAACCATGGGTTAAAATATCGGGTTACCGATACGTATCGTCCGAGCTCCAAAACGATACGTATCGGACGATACGTATCGGTACCGGTCTGTATCGGACGATACATTGAATGTATCGTTCGATACATTCAATACATTTGAATGTATCGAACGATACATTCAATGTATCGTTCGAGTCCAATACCGATACGTATCGTCCGATACGTATCGTCCGATACGTATCGGTATCGGACGATATTTTGATCCATGGTCCCAACATCCATAACTGGCGTGAGGGAATCATCAGCCAGTAGAACCTGAGCAGGTACTACGTGGAGAATAGGTAGAAAAGCCTTGTAACTCATCTGTCATGTGATCAGTAGCGCCAGAATCAATGGCCCAGAGAGAAGAATAAGATGAGGTGGAGGCAGGAAACACAGAAGTATCTGAAGGTTCAGGTCCAAAGGTAGAACTAGATGCAGCAGTAGTTGTAGATGCCTGAGTCTGCAACTCAACTCAAACCATCTCTAAGATATCAACGTGTAAATAACCAAGAGTATCCGGGTGTGAGGAAGTCTCCATAGCAGGCCTAGAGTTGGAAGCAGTAGCTATGTGAGCAGATGAACAAGACTGAGGAGTATCAGGGTATCCATGCATCTTGTAACAATGATCTCAATCATGCCCAACTTTTCCACAATGCACACAAACAATAGTAGATCATAGGGCTTGGGCCTGTAGCACAATAGAAGGGTGACAATATTGCAAACTCAAGGTCACAGGTTCGGACCCAGCTTACCTATCAACAAAAAAAACACAATAGTAGATCATCCAGGACCATGACCCCCACGATCTATACCACGGTCACGGTACCTCCTAAGGCTAGTAGCACAAACAATAGTAGACAATCCCACGGGTCCTTCCCCAGTTACCTATTTTGATGTTTTCATTTTTTGTTACTTTTATTGAAGATTGCACCCGTGTTACCTGGATGTAACTGATGAAAAACAAAAGTGAGTTATTCACCAAGTTTCAAGAATTCCATGCCTTATTTGCCTTATTTCACAATCAATCTGTTCCTAATATTAAAGCCCTAAGATCTGACAATGGAAGCGAATAATCCTTTCAATCATACGATCTCTATTTCCAAGAGTATGGTAACCCACCAGTCCGCAACAAAATAACGCTGCAGAGTGTGAGAATAGACTTCTGTTTGGATTAACTAGATGTTTGCTTCATGGTATGTATGTGCCAACGATCTACTGGTCAATGGCCCTACCAATTGTTTGTTTTCTAATTAATTACACTCCATCATGAACTTAGGGGGACATACCCCTTATCAGACTCTTCGACTAGAAGATCCTACGCTTCTCAGTGAGCCCTGTGCATTTGGATGGACATGCTTTGTCCAGGATCTTTGTCTCACTTGGCAGAAGCAAGATGATAAGGATATTACATGTGTGTTTGTTAGCGACTGGGTTACCTTATAGCTAAAGCTACTAAGTAGCTATAGAGCACGAATACCACGCGCTCAACAGATAACAGAGATATTGACCAACGGGTTTGATTTTACTTATCCAAGTCTTATGCATATTCTTTTTGCTTCGACTTATGCGGTATTCCAGATAAGAATATTGTAAAAAAATATCAATGAATTCTTATATTTTTTATATTATCATATGACAGAAACTGATTTAGATATCGGATGTCAGATGCTGATACAAGTATCAGGTGTCAGAAACTGATACAAATATCAGATGCCAGAAACTGACATAGATGTCAAAAATTATCAATATCATAGGCATAATAAAATATTTCAGAAAACTAATATCTTTTTCTTTCTTGTTTTTTACGACTCATATGAACGCAGAAAATTTAATTTCTTTTGTAAATCATGCATTGCTCATATCTTGCAAAACTTTTAAAATCATCAGATGTATTTATGCTTCTATAAACTGATTTTTACGCAATATAGATATCACTCAATAAGATAATTAACTCTTATAACTACTACTTTAGAATATTTCGTTATTAAGTAATTAATCGTAAAACAAATCTTAGACTAGGAATAAAGAAATGGGTTTAGACTAAAACGAAATTTAACTTGCCTGAATCAGAGCCTGAGCCACGGACTCCTCGCTTTCTGGCTTCCTTCTTCTCCTTCCTTTTTTCTTTTTCCTTTCCTTCTCTCTGTCTTTCCTTTTTTCTTCTTCTCTTAATCTAGGATAGGAGCTAAAACTCCCACCCCTCTATTTATACCCCCCACTCTTCGACCTCCTTATATATTTATAACAATTTTTCTACCTCTTTACATTTTTTAATAATGTCTTTCCACCTCCTCATATATTATTTTATTATAACTTTTCACCTATTCATATATAATATTGTATTATTTACCGCTTAGATATAATAATATTTTATTATTTTCTACCTCCTCCAATTATTTAGTATAATCTTTCGTCTCCTCTAATTATTATAATAATTTTCTCACCTCCTCCTTTGACCATATCTTCGAGTCAATTTCCTAGGTCACCCCTTCCGACTGTGTCTGTGTCCCATGGCCACCTCCAAAGGCCAAGTCCTGCATTACCTCTTTGACTATGCCCATTGGCCACCTCCAAGGGTCAAGTCCTGCATAACCTTTTTGGCAATGCCTCTTAGACAATTCCAAGGGCCAAGTTCCGCATCGCTTTCTTGACTGTGCCCCCCTTGGCCATCTCCAGACGTTAAGTGATGTGGAATTAGATCAGCATGTTTGGATTGTGGTCAGGTCAAACGAAGAAAGTCTACAAGGAAGAAGTGGACCCATAAATGGGCTATCAAACAACCTGTGAAGCAAAGTTCGTTGATAGGGACATCCGATTCAAGCAAAGAATTGAGAAAAATTGACAAGTGCTTTAGTCGATCGAGCGATCCCAGAAATTCGATCGATCGATTGAAGGCAATGGCTTGTGAGCTTTTGGCGACCTATTCTTCTCAGTCGATCGAAAGAATCCAAACTTTCGATCGATCGATTATGGACAGAGACTTTGAGCGATTTATAAACTTATAAATCGATTGATCGATTCTAGATTCGATCGATCGATCAACCGCGGACGTCAAGTCCGCCAAAAGACGGAATTTCAATTTTATTTCGAATGTAATTACTTTAGGGTATCTTAGTAATTTTATTGCTTTGGGGTTTTTCTTCTTTTGAGGCCTACTATATAAGGTCCTTATAAGCATTGTAATAGGATAGTTGATTATTAATGAATGAAATTGAGAGCTCGCTTTTGTGCAAACCCTAGAAGACTTATAAAGAGTTTTCAATAAAAAGAGTGAATCTTTCAAAATCTGAGTGAACCTTCATTTCTCATGCGACTTGGTGCGACGCCGACGTACAGCCTTGGTGTGAAGCCTTAGAACCCTTAGTGTGAAGCCTTGAAACCCTATCTTTCTATTTTGTCTTTTCTTTTATTATTGTCAGGGTTTTAATAATGTTTACTTGGAGTTGCTAAGGTTGCGTCGGATAGTGGTTGCATGGCATGAGGATATCGGTACGATACTCATCAAAGCTTTTATTCACGATTTATCCGAAGATGTATTGGCAGTGATTCAAACCTTGGAACACTTCTTAACAATGTTTACTGCGAGTTGCTAAGGTCGCTTCGGATAGTGGTTGCATGGCATGCAGATATCAGTACGATACTTATCAAAGCTTTTATTCACAATTTATCCGAAGACATATTGGCAGTGATTCAGGCTTTGAGACCGAAGGTTACAAGCTTCATCCCCATACCCGTACCAGTGAGAAGTTCTCTACAGGTTAAAGTTCCTCTACCCGCACTCGTGGTAGCACCTATATCGGTGGAAGATACTGAACCTGCGGTGAATCCAAGTACCTTCATGCCAATGGAAGAACCGATGGAGCTCATTGCTCAAGTAGATTCAGTTATTCATATTAATCTTGTGCTTAAACAACATCCGGTTGAAGAGTCCATACCAGTTGGTGAGATCGTTGCAGATCCCGAAACAGTTGAAGAGCCCGAGATCATTGAAGCACAAACATTCGTGATAGGCCCTACCGAGCCCAAAACCGTTGAAAAATTCAAGATCGATGAAGAGCAAGTATACTTGATAACGTCTATCGATGTCGGCCAAAGTTCGAGGTTGAATTTTTTCAAACTAAAGGAGATTGATGCGGAATTTACATCAACATGTTTGGATCGTGGCCAGGTCAAACGAAGAAAGTTTATAAGGAAGAAGTGGACTCATGAATGGGCTTTCAAACGGCCCGTGAAGCAAAGTTCGTTGATAGGACATCCGATTCAAGAAAAGAATTGGCGAGTACCTTAGACAATCGATCGATCCCAGATATTCGATCGATCGATTGAGGACAGTGGCTTGTGAGCTTTTAGCGACTTATTCTTCTCAATCGATCGATCGAATCCAAACTTTCAATTGATCGATTATGGACAGAGACTTTGAGCGATTTATAAACTTATAAATCGATCAATCGATTTTAGATTTGATCGATCGATCAACCGCGGAAGTCAAGTCCGCCAAAAGACGAAATTTCGATTTTATGTTATTTCGAATGTAATTACTTTAGGCTATCTTAGTAATTTTATTTTTAGGGTTTTTCTTCTTTTGAGGCCTACTATATAAGGTCCTTATAAACATTGTAACAAGATAGTTGATTATTAATGAATGAAATTGAGAGCTTGCTTTGTGCAAACTCTAGAAGACTTGTAAAGAGTTTTCAATTGAAAGAGTGAATCTTTCAAAACCTGAGTGAATCTTCATTTCTCGTGTGACTTGGTGGGAAGCCGACGTACAGCCTTGGTGTGAAGCCTTGGAACCCTTTGTGTGAAGCTTTGGAACCCTATCTTTCTATTCTATCTTTTCTTGAATTATTGTCAGGGTTTTAGCATCGTCATTAAGTTCTTGGATCAACCCTTGCAACACATAATAAATGCTCTTTTAACTTTCCCTAGGTTAGGGTACTCAACTGTTATACTTAAGTTGGGTGTATCAACTCACATAAAATTATTATTTTTTCTTCGATCTTTGTGAGAAATTACTTATTTTATCCCTTAATTAAAATTATCTTTTTACCCTTATATTTCTCTGAAATGATCATTACGTCCCTGACCCAAAATTATTATTTTTCCCCGGTCTTTCTTCGAAATGACTATTACGCCCCCTAAATAAAATTACCTTTTTACTCCTATCTTTCTCTGAAATGACTATTGGGTCCTCCTAATAGTGAAAGTTATTTTACTAGAAAAATATGGGTTATTAAAAAGACCAAGCAGTCCCCCCATAACTGATGAGGATGGTGTAGAAGAATCGACCTTGATTGTTACAAGGAAACAAAGCCCTCCCACCCATAGAACTACCACTGGGAGTGACATGCAGCATCCCTTAAGAGTTGCTTCAACCCTTAAAAATACAAAATGCCATTTACACCATGTTGGAATCCAATGAAATAAAAACGCCATAGAGATCAAAACTAACTTGGAAAAGGGGTCAGGCATCTCATAACTCCTCAAGCTCTCGGGAGACAAGGCTCCAAAATGGATGCCAACCCTATCAAAGATACCCATCACAATATCCTAAACCAGAGCAATCACAACCCAATCATGTAACCTTAGGAACTACTTTAGTTCACTTTGGATAGCACCGCAGCCACAAATCTGAATCTGTTCAAAATAAGAATGAAAAATGCATATGTACCGGAGGAAAGATTCATAGTCATCACTTGGGGAGGTTGGGGTAGTCTATGTCTAAATAGTTGGAGTTGGTTGTTGGCAAAACTAAACAAGACCAGTATGCTCAAAACTCATCATATCAAACTATCAGTCTTTATTTGTATTTTTTAAAATGACTTGCCATGCATCTTTCTGCATTACATGAAAAAAAAAAAAAAAAAGAGTAACAAACAGGGTAAATCAATTAAATAAAACAAAGGAATTAACTAACATATTATATAGAACACTAACACTATGTACGCCCTCAAAGTTACCCAATTACTTTCTTAAATTTCTCCCTTGCAAGGAAAAAAAAATTGGGGCGTGCCATTAAGTAGTGAGATAGTAGAAACAAGAAAACAGGTAGGGTAAGTAGAACAACACAATCAACTTGACATACGACTAAGCAATATATGGTATTATTAGTGAATATAAGATTTCAAATGTTCGCGAAATTATAGTCATCCGGACACATATGACTTGCCAAATCAAAGCCCAAAACTGGTATACAGTGATATCACTAATAATACAGTCGCTTCATTTAAAATAAAGAGTTTACACGAGCATTACCAAAAAAACAAAGAACAAGCATAATTTCATAAAATGGAAGCAGAGTATGAAGATCTTCTAGAACCAATTAAATGAAGACCAAAGCTTTGAACCTGAAAATAGTGTATAGGCTTAGACAGAATGAACGCGGCATTCGCAACTTTCCAAATGCTATCGACTCTGGAAAGAGAATAATAGGAACCGCCAAGCTATTAGACATCCATAAAAAGAAGAATGTTTATACTTTCAAATACAAAAAAATATATATAAATACCACAATATTTGCATGGTGACAAATTATAAACACAGCAATGTTATATATCTACATGTGTCTGTGAACGCAAATGTGAGTGTACATATATATGAGGCCCGGGGATATGCATTCAAACGCAAAGATGATCCATGCGTTCGAACAAGCTGAGCACCACGTGGCACCCAACTTGAGGATCCGGTGCCACGGCAATTTGCATGTTGTCTATCAGGTCCATATAAAAAAATAATTAAAAAGGGTATTTATCCACTGTTCAAAAAATTATCAAAGGTGCAAAATTTCAATATACCAGGTTCGGGGGATGGAAAGCATTAACCTGGGTTTTAGAGGGCAAAATGGTCCCAAAAAAATTCTAACACCATAAGGGGCTGAATGAACCCTTAAGAGGATGGGTGTATCACATGTAGGGCTGTCAACGGACCAGGCTTCAGCCCGGGCCCGGCCCGGATGGGCCGGGTTCGTGCCCAAGATTTTCAGTTTTTATTAAACAGGCCCGGGCCAAGAAAAGAAACGGGCCTGGGTTCGGGTTTCAAAGTGTAAGGCCCGGCCCGTTTAGCTGAGATCCTTAAAAAAAACTTGATTTTTTTTATAAAAAAAAAAAGGTGAGAAATCCGGCCCGAACCGGCCCGGCCCGGATAGCTAATCGGGCCGGGTTCGGGCCAAAATTTTCTAAAAACAGGATGAGCCCAGCCCGGCCCGGATAGCTAAATGGGCCGGGCCGCGCCCAAATTTAAAAAAAAAAAAAACTGGCCGGGTGAAAAACCCGGCCCGTTGACAGCCCTAATCACATGCCACGTGATCTACGGTTCAAACCTATGTTACTTAATTCACAATTCGCTCAATTCGAGTTCGTAATTCGTTATTCGCTACTTTCATGCGAGCTCAATTTGCTAGGGGTAGGATAAGCTTTTAATATTTATTTATTATTTATTTTGCTCAACATGAAGTAGAAAATAATATAAATATAAAAGTTTTACCATTTAGATAACAATGGTTGTTAGCTCACTTTGTAAAACATCTCACACTTTGCTGCAATATTCAATCGGTCATTGGTTCAACTCTTCCTCCCCGACTAAGACTTTTTTATACCTTACAGCACACTTAATCTATTTACCCATCACTAACGAATTAGACCGAACTGGATGGCAAACCAGTTCGCACCGAATCAGTTCGCCATTCGGTGTTACATGTAGCGAATTAAGTAATGGTGGTTTGAATGCACGGGTCATGTCCTGCATTCAAACCCGTAGTCTCTAGAGAAAGGACAGGGAGTATGCACTCAAATGCAGCCAGGCGCTGCACTCTAGCAAGTTGGGTCCTTAATGGCACCCAATCCAAGGATCAGGTCCCACGTGCACATGCACAGGGTTGATCAACGACCATTCAATATATACACCCTCAAATCATGGTCGACAGTGTTCAAAATTCATGGGTGAAATTGTTCAAAGAAAACCCATATTTTGACCCGTTAAATCAAGGTAATATACATGGTTTAAAAATAAATAAAAACTCGAAGGGGACTGGTGAACCCTTAGACCCAGCCACTTGGCATTACGTGCCACATGGCACGTGACATAGCACTTCATTGTGCCGTTTGCACACTAAACTCAGATCGTATTTCCACCATATGATTATGAGTGTCAGGAAATGAATGGGTGAAATACACCTTCCATTTTCTGACACTCATAATCACAAGGTAGAGTTCAATTTCCAAATAAATATATTAAGCTGTTATATGCAATGCCCCCCTTCTCCACGTGGCAGGAAAGCATGGTTTTGAGTGTATATGGACCCATGGTCCATTTTATCTTCACGCACACATTTTACCATCACGCACAGAGCTATATCGACGAGAAAACGTAATTGCGAACGAGAAATGAATTTAGTTTACCTTTATAAAAAATTTCACTTTTATTGAATTTATGTATCGCTTGTGATCCAATACAGGCATAGAAAAAAGGTATTTGCAGGATTCTGTGTTCTATATGTTGATATAAATTTCTATTTGAACAGCTATTAGCATGTTGTGAGAGCTCAAAGTCTGCCAAACCCCAATCCCGCCCCCCCCCCAAAAAAATAAAAATAAAAATAAAACAGAGATATGCCAAGAATAAGTCGAAAAAGAATGGTCAAATTGAATACATGAGAGACGAGAATGCAGATAAGGGGAAGGTGAAAACACATAACCCGTAATTTGATCTAGGGTTTTTCCAAAGCTTACCTGGAGAAAGACCTGCAACTGCAGCCGAGGATCATTTGTTGCTCGAAGAAGTGGGCGAGGGGGGCTTACGCTATTGAAACAGGGTGGTCACGGATTTTATGTACTCTAAAATTTGTGCAAAACACAAATGCCACTGAGTAGATATGTTATTATAACTATAATATAGCATGTTCACTACTGGTATGCACGGCTGTCAACAGACCGGGTCATAAACCTACCGACCTGATATTTTACCGGTGAGGCATAAACTTGACTCGTCGGGGGTTGGATCGGGTCGGCCTGTGACATCTGACCCTACCTTCGGGTGTCAATTGAGAGGTTTGGTCGGGTTGGGTCTATCAGGCTCAACTCGATATTCTATGTATAAAAATATATGAAAAATAGAGGGGTTTTATCATAAAGGTCAGGTCAGGCATCTGAGACGGGTCGAGTTTTCTAGTCAGATCAGGTCAGATTGAGTGCACCATATGGCCAGGTCGGGTGTACCATCGGATCTGGTTGAGTTGAATATATGCCTTTTCTATTGAGAATCAAAATTTTGGCCCAACCCGACCTGACTCGTTGATAGCCCTGTTGGTAGTAGGGCTGTTAAGGAGCCAATCTCAAGTCATGTGAGGGTCAGCTCTAGCTTGACGATCATAATGAGCTCTAGCTAAACTCCAGGCTCTTTAGGTTTTTAACACTGAAATTTTCAAACTCTAGTCACTACGTTATGAATCAACTATATATATATATATATATATATATATATATATATATATATATATATATATATATATATATATATATCTTCTGAATAACTATTACACGAATTTAACAATTACAATATAAGGTTATTAATAAATTGACATGTATAACATAAAAAAGTCTTGCTTCAGCTAGAATGGAATATGGAGATATTTGTAATTTAAAAGCAACGAGTATTGTTTTGTTTGTAGACCTTCTCTTTCTTCTAGGTAAGAGTTTTTCTTCTCTTCCTCTATGGTAAGAGTTATTTCCTCTTCTCTGCAAGAGTCTATTTTCTTTTTCTTTAGGAATAACTACCCACAGATTTTCTACTTTCCTCTCCTTTCTGTTTATTTCCTTTTTTATTCTTCACCTTTCTTCCTATCTTCTTCGTATCTACACTACAAACCGATATGAACGATTACATTGATTCGGTTATGAAGGATCTTAATACCAAACTTTCTCTTACTCTCAATGAAAAAAAGGAAATTGTGGCTAAGTTGGATGAGATAAATGACTTTTTTGGGCACTATCTTCTAGGGAAAGTATTTTGTTCTAGAAAAGTAAATTTTGAGGCTTTTAAGAGTACCGTGGGTCGGATGTGGAATTTAAGGAACAAGTTCCAGATTAGAGAGATGAAACAAAATGTGTTTCTGATCAGTTTTTCGGACCAAGCAAATCTTAATCATATCAAAAAGTAAGGGTCGTGGAGTTTTAACAGCAATCTTATAGTCCTATAGGAATTCTCGGCAGACAAAACGATTAATGATGTTGAATTCAATTGAACAGCTTTTTGGATTCAATGTCTAGGTCTCCCATTCGGGGCTATGAATCAGCAAGTTGGAGAGAAAATTGCATATTCCATGGGAGTGCTAGAACGAATTGAATCGGACAAGATCGGACAATATTGGGGATCCTATCTTCAAGTTAGAATCAATATTGATATCACAAAGCTGCTGTGAAAAGGATTGTGATTTAAATTCCCAAATTTCCCCTCAAGATGGATTCAAATTCAATATGAGCGTCTGTCATGATTTTTTTATAGTTGTGGTATAATCTGACATTGTAATATCCTAAAAATTTTGACCTTTGAACAGTACACCTCGATGTGCGTGCCCGACTGATCACGTACCCAACAATATAAAAATAATTAAAAGAGTTATAATCAGGTTAAGTCTTTAATAAAAAAGGAATGAATTAGAATGTGTGTGGACCTTAAGATGATTTTGTATTAGCTTAGGTATGGTGTATTGGCTTAACAACTAAGCCTAGGGGTAGATATAAAGAGATTAAATTGTAAGAGGAGTTATTTCTCTTATCTTTGGTGGTTGAGAGATTTATTGCAAAGATAGAGAAAGGAAGAAACTTTGAATGCGTGTGTTCATCCGTGTAAGGAATCAAAGACTGTGCATTAATTGTGGACTTGGGATCGTGAGGAATCCGAAGCTCCAACTACAAAACCCTAGTTGTGTGTGAGCTTGTGAATCGAGTAGTCGATCAAGTTAAGGTAAGAAATTTATGTAAAATTGTAATTTACAGTCACGTTGGTTTTTGTATCAATATGTGAGAGAGAATTTGAAGTTTAGGAGCTAAGTTTTTAAGAAAATGGGTTTGAGAAGTTGGAACCCAAGAATGGGTGAAATTTGATAAAACTGATCGATCAATTTTGTCAACTTATGAATGTGCGGGTTTCTGAAGGAAACCGATCGATCAAAATGAGCACAACCGATCGATTTGTGAAAAATAGTGAGCGTGTAAATTGGTTTCTGGAAAAATCGATCGATTGATTTTGGAAACCGATCGATCGATTTGGGAACCGATCGATCGGTATTCTTATGTCAGAGGTTGGTTTTCTGAAGGAAACCGACCGATCAAAAATGCTTCTATCAATCGGTTTGGGAAACCGACCGATCGATTTTGACAGTTTCAGAGAATTGTTTTGTTTTGTTACGGTGACTTTGGGGAGAGCTTATATCTTCCCGTTTTACATCATTTCTAACGTATGGGTTGTGAATGTATATATGTTAGGTATAAGAATGAGTATGGGCTAGGAGAGCTAGCTTAGGATTGAAGAACTTCATTGTGGATTCGTGTGAGGTAGGGAAAACTTAGTAACATATATATTCGATTTCGTTTAACATAAACTTTGTGATATGATAAGAATATTTGTGTGATTGTATAGTTTTCGTTCGTCATTCAGCATGAATTTCATTATGGTTTTCTAAACATGAAAAGTATGTACGAGTGTGCACTAAAAATAAAACTATAAGTGTGTGTGTGTGTGTGTGTGAAACTTGATAAGTGAGTATGTGACCTCAGTAAGAAGCTATGATATGTGTGTGTGACATCAGGAACATGTGTAAGTGAAATTAATAAATGTGATAAGTGTGTGTGTGTGAACTTTGAAGGAAAACCTAGTATAAATTGTCACAAATACACAGTGAATAACTATAAGTTAAATTTTGCACTTTAATTTAAGGTTCATGTGTTGAATACCCTACCGACGCGGCGGTATACCCGTGACTGATACGACAGGATATCCGTACTTGTACTCCGATACGGTGGGATATCCGTTCTTTGGTTTTCAATCTGTAGAAACACTTCGTTCGACACAAGTCACCTAATTCGAAGGGGCTTGGGCAACTTTGTGCGAATTGTTCATTGAACGACAATATTTGGGATATTCCATCGGTATTATATGCGGCTCTCGATACTATATTTGTTCGAGAGATTATTTAAGTGATTTATTTAAGTGTGTGCATTAAGAGAACAATTTGAGTAACCCTTATTTGTGTGTTTTGAAACCTTGCCTCAGATATTCGTTTTGTCAATTTAAATACCTTTAAATTATAAATCTTTGTAAGAAATTATGAATTTCTTGAGATAAGCATGTTTCCGATTATGCCATGAAATATATGTTTGATATCATAATATGCATGTTACTTATGTTTCCCTATTGAGCTTAGATGTAACTCACCCTTCGACTATCCGTCACAGATACAGAGGTAGTGGCGGGTACTGAGGACGTAGATCCTAAGGACCCAGAGTATATTACGAAGGAGGATACTGAGCCCCCTTCTGAGGAGATCTTCTAGCGGATTTGTATTGCGCTAGTGTGTTTTGAGAGCTTGTTTGTAAGGCTTGGTACGTCCAACCAGTTTAGTTTTGTGGGAAGTCATGTATATGCCATTTGATATATTCTTTTTGTGAACCATGTGTAGTAATTGTTGTGTGTCACTGATGGTTCGGTTCGATTTTTTTAGCCATGTGAGTTGGATGGGATTAGAACCATCTTTTGTTATCTTTTGAGTTGTCTTTATATAGAAATGGGGATTTATTTCTTATAATGACTATATCTGCTTGTTAGATTTATGCTTTGTTTCTGCTTTACGTGTGGATGTACCAAGTATTCTGTGAAATATACGGGGTTTGGTCTTAATGGTTGAATCGATGGCACGGGTTTTTGGGTGCAAAAATTCGGGACTATCTGGTATCAAAGCTCTTTTGTTAGAGTTTTTGACAAGTCTTAATTTTTATCAAAGTATAGGAACCTTTTGCTAATAAAACTTTTGGTTTCATGTTGCAGAATGCCATGTCTGCTAGAGGAAGGGGCCGACCGAGAGGCGGTCATAGTAGAAACTTGAGGAGTTTGGACGAGATTCCCACTGCCTAATAGAATTTCAGTTGGTAACAGAGAGATTTCGGAAAGCGATAATCCAGAAAATAGAGAGCAAGAAAAAAATGAAAATAGAAAAGAAAGGGTTTGAGGCTGAATTTACGTGATAGAATCATTGTGTTAGAACTGGAGACTTATGCAACAATGATGGGAAAGGCGTTGGTTGCTGAGAAAGCAATTGTTGATATATACAAAAGAAGGGACCAACAGAATAAGGGAAGGACAGGTCAAGGGATGTCAGGCAACTACGAGCCAGTGAACAAAAAGCAGAGTTTCGTAGCACCTATTCAGAGGCAGTTTACACCGACACATTACTCCAAACCCCCTCAGATCAGTTACTCTAGACCACCTATGCCTACGTCTGTGAGACCGATCCATTATGAGAGCCATACAACCACTACAGGAGTATCAGTTACTCAGGATTTCTCTATAGCAGCATCATCCACCCCAGCTGAAACGTGTGTTAGGTGTGGCAAGTCTCACAAGACTTCAGATTGTAGGTGGAGTACTGGCGGGTACTTCAGATGTGGAAAGATGGGGCATATGATCAGGGATTGCCTAGAGATAAGAAAAGAGACGATGGCATCAGCTCTTATGCCTAGGCCAATACAGATGAAGAAACCTACTGTGAAAGGACGGGCATATGCCGTTATAGCTCAGGATGCCCATATTATCAATGACATCATTCAAGGTGAACATTTTATTTAAAATAAATATCATTCATTGAAATTTTAGATAGAGAAGGTGCATCAATTATAGAAGTAGTCTTTGAATCTAATCATTTATATGCATGACTCATGATGCATAGGTAACTGTTAAGTATGTGAATGACGTAGGTACCTTGCTAAGTGTGGTAGAGGTACTTATCTTTGTTATGAAGCAGGAGTATTGATAGGCCCAAGGTCTACTCACTTGTTTATTACACCACAATTTTCGAAGAAAGTGAAGGTCATTTTTGAGGCCTTAAATTTTATTTTGGCGGTATCAATTCCATCAGAAAATTCAGTCAGTACTGATATGGTTTGTCGGTCAGTTATAATCGCCATCAGGGATTACGATAGTCATGAATTGGTCACGGATTTGATCCTGTTGGATATGTAAGGATTCGATTAAATCCTTAGTATGGACTGGTTATCCACATGTCACGCAAGTATCGATTGTCGAAGGAAGATGGTTACCTTTCGACCGAATACAAGAAGATTATTCAAATTTCTAGGAATGTTATCGACCTTCGTGCCACTTTTCTCCGCAGTTAGGGCAGAGTGACTAATAAAGAAGGGATGTAGTGGGTACCTAGCTTTTCTAAAGGAACACAAGGAAGCAAAGCATGTCATAATCGGGATTCCAATTGCTTGTGAATTCGAAAATATTTTTTCAGATGAATTATCGGGATTACCACCAGAAAGAGAAGTGGAATTCGCCATTGACTTTACACTGAATACGGAGCCAATATCTAAAGTACCATATAAAATGGCTCCAGCTAAGTTGAAGGAGTTGAAAGAATTGTTACAGGAACTTCTAGATAAAGGATTCGTAAGACCTAGTGTGTCTCCGTGGGGAGGAGCACGAGTCTTGTTTGTGAAGAAGAAAGACAGATCGATGAGATTGTGCATCAATTATCGTCAGTTGAATAAGTTAATTATCAAGAATCGATACCCTTTGCCCAGGTTAGATGACCTGTTCGATCAGTTACAAGATGTAAGATTCTTCTCCAAGATCGACCTGAGATCTAGATACCATCTGTAATATCCCAAAAATTTAAGCGTTAAACAGTGACCTCGAGATCCATGCCGACTGGTCGTAGGTTTGCCCAAGTGATGGTCAAACAGTGGACTCATGAAGGGATAAACTAATGTGATAGCAATGTGACCTAAGTATAGAGTTAGAGTCTAGTTACTGGTCATGTACACCTATCTCTGGTGTATGTGCTTAACACACAAGCTGGAAAGAGGATATAAGGGTTTAATAACCTAGGTTTCATTGTTTGGTTGGTAAAGAGAGTTAAGAAGAGAGATAGAGAGAGAGAGCCAAGGTGAGTTAATGGCAAGGAGTTAATGTGGCTGGATTGAATGGAAGATTGAGCAATAAATGCCAGATTCATTGTGATTGGATTCGTGGGAGCAAAAGCTGGAACCCTTGTCACTTAACCAACCAATCCATCCTTGTAGAGATTGATTTAAGGTGAGTCCTTATTAGATTTAAATGCATGAGTCTTGATGGTTAAAATTAGTCAAATGTAGTTAAAAAGGTAGATTAAAGGCATAGAAAAAGGAGAGAATTGATAAGGAAAATATTTGGAAGAACAATCCGAAAAGGGGCTGAGTCTGGCCAAATCGATTAATCAATTTTGAGAATCGATTAATTGATTGTGGTCTAGAAGTTGAAAAGGCAAAGATGCCCAATTTCGATTAGTCAATCTGGAAATCGATTAATCGATTTTGAAAGTCGATTAATCGATTTGAAAATCGACTAATAGACTGGGTACCTCCAGTGGCTGGAGAGATAAGGCTTGGAGAAATCGACTAATCAAATTGAGAAATTGATTAATCGATTTTAGATTTTCGACTACTCGATTTGAGAATCTATTTAACCATTTTGAGGATTTCGATTAATCGATTTTGGAAATCGATTAATCGATTTAGGGTTCGATTAATCGATTTTGGGAGTCGATTAATCGATTTTAACAGTTTGACTTGACTTCTTAGAGTAATTTCGACATCCTTGGGATGTAAGTAAGATTGGATAACTATTGATAAGGCCTAACTAATATAAGGTAGCACTTTTACACGATAAATAACTATATGTAAAGCATATATTATTTTTATTATTTAAGGTTTGAATAGAATGCCCCACCGACGTGGCGGGATACCCACGACTGACTCGGCAGGATATTCGTGACCGATATGGTGGCCAATCCGTACACCAGTATGGAGGTTTATCCGTACACAGTAAGCACATCCTAGGGATGTTGAGATGAGATTTAACCCCGCCGCCTATGAGAAAGAGGCTTGGGTAGTATTCCCAGGGAATACATATAACAACTGTCTATTTAGACGACGATGGAGGGTATTCCATCGGGGCTCATTGCTATATTGCTCGGGGACTACTTAAGTTGAAGATTTAAGTTTTTCTTTAGGCCTAATCAATGTAATTCATGAACAGTCTGAGAATAAATGAAACATGCAAACTATCAGTAAATTTCAAGGCATAATTGTCATCTTTTAAACCATTTTTCCAGCAAATGCATAGATACATCATGCTTAGAATATCATGGAATATATGTAAGATTTTGACTTATATGTTCTTTGTATTGTTCCTTATTGAGCTAGGATATAGCTCACCCTTTAGACTATATGTCGCAGGTTCAGTGCTAGCAGCGGCCGAGGCTTCAGGAGACATGGATCCGGGTGATTCAGATTACGTGCCTGAGGACGAGTTGGAGTCCCCCTCCTGAGGACTTCTTCTAGGAGACTCGGCTGAATACTTTGAGAGTGATTTTGAGAGCTCATTGGTACGGCTTGGTATGTCAAGCCTTTATTTTGACAAACAATGTAATTATTTTATATATATATTCTTTTGGCGAACCATCTGGGGTGATCTATTTATCACCGATGGTTCGTATCGGTTCTTTGTTCATGCAGTGGCATGAAAGCAGAATTGTCTTTCGAGTTTATACTTAGAATAGTATTTTACTTCTGCATCGTGTAGTTATTGTTCCATTTTATCTTAATATTGTTTGTTATACCAATATTCCGTACATAGTCATGGGACACGGTCTAGAGAACCGTGCTGAGGCACGGGTTTCGGGGTGCCAAAATCCGAGATGTCATAGTTGGTATCAGAGCATTTTCTTTTAAAAATTCTGATAATTATTATTTGTCAGAGCATAGGGACTTCTGCTAACGAAACTTTGGTTTCACATGCAGACCGTTATGTCTTCTAGAGGAAGGGGCCGACCTAGGGGCGATCATAGCAGAAGTTTGCATAGTCGAGATGATTTTATCTCGAATACCAATAGAGTGCCTATAGGAGATAGAGGGGCTTCAAGCAGTGGTGACCAAGGGAGCCAAGATCAGGCAGAGACTTAGGATCGCGATCGTCAGGATCGAGATCAAAGAGAACAAGAGAGAGCCAGAGAAAGAAATGAAGACAGAGAGGAGTGTCAGAGGATGATGCACACTATAGAAACCATGGTGACTGCCATGACATAGCAGGCAACATCTTTGGTAGCTCATATTGCCCATGAGCACCATCAGCCACCGACACCTTCAGTGGCTCCGACACCGCCAGTATCTTCTGCGTTTACTGAGTTTAGGAGGATGAGACCTCCTAGCTTTTCGGGGCAGGCAGAGCCCATGGCAGCTGAAAACTGGCTGAGTGAGATGGAGAAAGTATTTAGTGTGCTCACATGTATAGAGGACGAGAGCGTCTGTTGGGCAGCCTACATGTTGGATGGAGAGGCTGGGCCTTGGTGGAAGTCTATTTCACGGACTAGGGCTTAGGAGACTCCGAATTTGCCCTGGATGTGGGATGAGTTTGTTGAAGAGTTCAATAAGCAGTACTTCCCGGAAGTGGTGAGGAGCCAAATGGAGATTCAATTTTTGCAGCTTGTGCAAGGGAAGATGACTGTTAGAGAGTATGGAGTGGAGTTCATGCGACTCGCTCGCTTTGCACCTGACTACGTCATCACAGAGATGATAAGAGCGAAGAGGTTTCAGCAAGGGTTGAGACCGAACGTGAGGGGAGGTGTGGCACCATTCCAGATGAAGACCTATGGAGAGGTCATGAGCAATGCCTTGGTGGTAAAAGAAGAAAATAATAATAAATACCGCCAGAGGGAACAAGGAAGGTGGAGTGTGAACCAGAGTAGAACGGGGAACTCTGAGCCGGTGAACAAAAAGCCAAGATTCGTAGCACCTAGTCAGAAACCACCGTTCCAAGGAGGTTATGGGAGACCGACGTAGCAGACCAACCAGCAGAAATTTTCATTGCTTGCGTTGGGGAGACCGATAAGATATGAGAGCCCTGTTATCACTATCGGAGCTACAGTTACACAAGGCTTCTCTCGAGTAGCTTCTTTCACACCTTCGGAGACTTGTGCCAAGTGTGGCAAGTCTCACAGGACAACAGACTGTAGACAGGAAACTCGGGGCTGCTTCAGATATGGTAAGGTGGGCCACTTGATCAAAGATTACCCTGAGGCAAGCAAGGAGAAGACGGCTTCAGCTCCTATGCTACGACCTATACAAGCAAGGAAGCCAATCGTCCAAGAGAGAGCCTACACAGTCACAACTCAAGAGACTCAAAATACAAACAATGTGATCCAAGGTGAGATTTCTTGTAAAATAAAGAATTTCAATTCTTAAAAAATTTTAGATAGAGAAGGTGCATCCATATAGAAAAATGGAAAAGAACTTGCATGTAATAAATTCTAGTATAATGATATACGTTATATATATATATATATGTATGTGTGATTAGGTGCGTTACAAATCTATAAGAAAGGAAGCGATGTCACATATGAAGCTTGAGTGTTGATAGACCTGGGGTCTACCCACTCATTTGCTATCCCTCGCTTCACAAAGAAGATGAAAGTCAACCCAGAGGAGTTAGATTTTGTGTTAATCGTGACTATTCCTACTGGGAAATCAGTTGATACCGAAAAGGGTTGCAACTCTGTGATCGTGAGAATCATGGATGGAGACGTCTTTGAACTATCGGTGAACCTAATTCTATTAGACATGCAAGGATTCGACGTGATCCTTGGCATGGATTGGTTGTCGACGCACTGCGTGACGGTAGATTGTAAGAACAAGGTCGTCATCTTTAGACCCAACATGAGGAGATCATTTTGATTTCGAGGAGAGAGATCGACGCATATGCCACTTATCTCGGCAGTCAGAGCCGAGTGCTTGATAAAAAAAGAGTGCAGCGGTTACTTAGCATTCTTGAAGGAGGATAAAGAAGAGAAGAATATTATCTCCGAGATAGCCGTAGTGCGTGGGTTTGAAGATGTATTTTCGGAGGAATTACCAGGATTATCTCCCGATAGAGAAGTTGAGTTCGCCATCGACTTAGCACCAGGAACGGAGCCTGTTTCTAAAGCACCATACAGAATGGCTCCTGCTGAGTTGAAGGAATTGAATGAGCAGTTACAAGAGCTAATGGACAAGGGGTTTGTTAGACCGAGCGTGTCTCCATGGGGAGCACCGGTCTTGTTTGTAAAGAATAAAGATGGGTCAATGCATCTGTGTATTGACTATCGACAATTAAACAAACTCACTATAAAGAATAGGTACCCTCTGCCTAGGATAGATAACTTATTCGATCAGCTATAAGGAGCAAGGTATTTTTCCAAGATCGATCTGAGATTTGGATACCATCAGTTGAGAGTCAAGGCAGAGGATATTCAGAAGACTGCTTTCAGGACACGATACAGACACTATGAGTTTTTAGTGATGCCGTTTGGATTGACGAACGCACCGGAGTCGTTCATGGATCTGATGAATCGGGTGTTTAAACCACACCTGGACTCCTGCGTCGTGGTGTTCGTTGACGAGATCTTGATATACTCCAAGTCAAAGGAGGAACATGAAGGACACTTGAGGATTGCTCTACAAACTTTGCGTGAACACCAACTATATGCCAAGCTCAGCAAGTGCTAGTTTTTGTTAGAGGAGGTTAGCTTTTTGGGACACGGCATCTCAAAGCATGATGCCACTGTAGATCCAGCAAAAATAGAAGCAGTGATCAATTAGGAACAACCAAAGACCATGATCGACGTTCGTAGTTTTCTTGGATTAGTGGATTAATACCGACGCTTTGTAGAGGGATTTTCAAAACTATCGGGACCTCTTACGAGGCTTACACGGAAGGATTCAAGATTTGAGTGGAGTGAGGCATGCGAGAAGAGTTTTCAAGAACTCAAGAAGAGACTCACTTCAGCTCCAATACTAGCGATTCCTTCAGGCAGTGGAGGGTTCACGGTATATAGCGATGCTTCGTACAATGGTTTGGGTTGCATGCTCAACCAACACAGAAAGGTGATAGCTTACGGGTCGAGACAGCTGAAAGAAAATGAGAAAAATTATTCGACACATGACCTGGAACTAGCAGCGGTCATATTTGCGCTGAAGATTTGGCAACATTACTTGTACGGTGAGACTTTTGAGATTTTCACCAACCACAAGAGCCTCAGATATCTGTTTACACAGAAAGAATTAAACATGAGGCAGCGCGGATGGATGGAGTTCCTCAAGGACTATGACTGTTCCATACAGTACCATCCAGGCAAGGCTAATGTAGTAGCCGATGCCTTGAGTCGGAAGGGTTCAGCTTAGTTGGCTAGTTTGATTTTGGGTATGCACAGATGGAAGTTGTTTGAAGATCTGGCACTGTATGATGCAAATATTGAGTCGCAAGTCACATGAGCCTTTTTAGCAAACATTTCAGTGAGACCAGTGATATTTGAGCATATCCACGAGCTACAGATGAAAGACCCGACCTTAACCAAGATTCGTCAAGATGTGATAGAAGGCATCAAACCGGACTTCTCAGTGACAGAAGATGGTTCCTTATTGTTCAAGGGCCATCTCTGCATTCCGGACAATGCCGATCTACGACAAACTATTCTTGATGAATCTCACAAGTCCAACTATGCGATTCACCCAGGTGGCACGAAAATGTATCAAGATTTAAAAAAGAATTACTGGTGGAGAGGCTTGAAGCAAGACGTGGCAGAATATGTGTCACGGTGTTTGACGTACCAACAAGTAAAGATCGATCATAGACACCCTGCAAGGTTATTACAGCCTCTACCTATACCAGAATGGAAGTGGGAATCGATCTCTATGGACTTCATTGTTGGGCTACTGCGTACTACAAAGAGGTACAATGCCATTTGGGTAGTAGTCGATTGATTGACCAAGTCAGCGCACCTCTTGCCTTACAACACGATGTATATGATAGGAAGACTCGCAGAGCTATATATGAAGGAGATCGCCCGTTTGTATGAGATTCCGAGTAGCATTGTTTCTGACCGTGACCCATTATATACATCAAAGTTTTAGAAGAAATTTCAAGAAGGAATGAGAACACGACTAGATTTCAGTTCAGCATTCCATCCGCAAACTGATGGGCAGATAGAGCGGGTCAATCAGATCATCGAGGCCATGCTTAGGGCGTGTATGTTAGAACTGCAAGGATCATGGGATCACCACCTACCATTGATTGAGTTTGCATATAATAACAGTTTTCAGACGAGTATTAGGATGTCACCGTATGAAGCTCTTTATGGACGGCGATGTAGATCGCCCATCAATTGGGAGGAAATCGGTGAGAAATTTATTTTGAGACTCAAGATACTTGAAGATAATGCCACCTATGTTCGGATGATAAGGGCAAAACTCAAAGCGGCTCAGAGCAGGCAGAAAAGCTAAGCCGATATCAAGCGGACGAGTGTAGACTTTAAAGTGGGTGAACATGTATTTGTGAAAGTGTCACCTATGAAGGGCGTGATGAGATTTGGGAAAAGAGAAAAGTTGAGTCCCCGCTATCTTGGACCATTTGAGGTTCTGGGTCGAGTAGGGAAAGTTGCTTACCGCATTGGATTGCCACCGTTATTTGATCGGGTACACAATATGTTCCACGTATCTATGCTCAAGAAGTATCTTAATGGCTCTGATCACGTGTTGAGCGGCCAATCATTAGAGATGCATGAAGACATGAGCATGATAGAAGAACCGGTGGAGATATTGGATCGAAAGGAACAAGTGTTGTGAACAAAAGTGATTCCATTAGTGCTTGTTCGATGGAGCAATCATCCGGCCAAAGAAGCTATGTGGGAACGAGAGGCCAACGTGAAAGAACAATATCCGGACTTATTTGCGACAGCTTGAGAATCAAAATTATATCACCACAAGCATGCTTGCGGATTTAAACCATATGTTGTAATCCAATATGGACCTTTTGATCAATTTATTCAGTAGAGAGAAGTTTAATCCACATGGTGATCCTAATACAATGTTGAATGCGTAGTTAGGATTCATCATTGCCACGAAATGGCTGTGAAGTTATGTTTCACAAAACCAGTGACCAACTGGTCGTGTTTTTACAAAGAAAACAAAAGAGACAAAAAGCAACATAAATTTTGAAAATCTGATCAAAACCGATTAATCAATTTGGAAATTCGATTAATCGATTTTGGTCGATTGATCGACTGGCATGCGCCAGTGAGTGGAGATTGAATGGAGATTCAGAAAAATTAATAAAGTATAATTTCGATTAATCGATTTGAGGATCGATTAATCAATTTTGGATTTCGATTAATCGATATTGGAATTTCGATTAATCGACTAACACATACCGGTAACTTGGGGATTCTAGAAAACTTTAAAGGACTTTACGATTTCGATTAATCGAGGTGAAATTTGATTATTCGATTTTGGAAAATCGATTAATCGATTAATCGACTGGCACACGCCAGTGAACTGGAAAGCCTAGAAATTTTAAGTGACCACGATTTCGATTAATCGAAATGGATTCGATTAATCGATTTTTGAATTTCGATTAATCAAATTTTGAAATCAATTAATCAATTTCGCGCGGTTGGGGAAATTTTTTTAAAACCGATTAATCGATCTTAGAAATCGATTAATCGATTTTTGTCCATATATATAAATGGGGGACTTTCTCCCCATTTGAAAATCAATTTGTTTTTTTTTTCTCGCGCCACTCTGTCTTCCTTCTCGAGCAACCTTACCAACCTAGGGTTTTTACGGTTTAGGATCGATTTCGGATCGAAATCGTTGCCATTTGGGATCGAATACCTAAGGTAAACCCTACATCCGAGTTTTTTCTTCAATTTGAGCCATTAAACCCTAGCTTTTCTTAATTTTTCACCAGCATGCCGCCTCGAACTCGCTTCACCACGAAGCAAGCGGCTTCGAAGCTCTCGATCCGGCGTAAGAACGTCTCACCGCCACCACCAACACCATCGCCCGTAAGAACCCCATCCCCGTCGTCATTGGATACCACATCCGGTTCGACGAGCGTGTCTTCGTGCGAATCTTCACCTACACCACCACCACCCGTGAACCTGCTCCAACCAAACGAGTGGTGGGCAGCTAAGGAATTCGAAGATGAGTACGTCATCGATGAAGTCCTATTTACCGACCCAACAGTCGAGGGCGAGACCCAATGGGCCTGACAGTACCTCCAAAATGCGGGTCTCGACCGTCTTTTGAACCCATTACACGGGTCCTATTATCCTCAACTCGTGCGCCTATTTTACCAAAATTTAGAGGAGGGCCAAGTCGATGATACCATCACGACCAAGATAGATGGTCGTAATTATACCTTCACCTGTCGCCATGTACACGAATCGCTTGAGTGTTATTTGGATTTTGTGCCCGAGACCACCCTATTCCCACCTTTCCCTGAGGAGGTCAAATTTGAGGACATTATAGCTGACATGACTAACGGGAGAAAGGGATCGAGAAAGTCAATACGGAGGGTAGACCTACCTCCTTATATGTGGATGCTTGATTCTATAATCAAGTGTAATTTATACCCTATGCGTCATGACACCGAACGCATAGAATTGGTCCAACAAGCCCTCTATGCAGCTTACTGCGGGCGTTGGTTTATTGCTACTAAGATCGTCATCAAGGGAATGACGTACATTAAAGGGAAATTGATGAAGGGTCTTTTAAGGCCCAAAGAGAAGATGCCTTATGCTCGCCTCATATCGAGCATGCTTGAATGCTACTCTGATGCCCCAGAGTATGCGATTTCGCCACATGAGCAGAAGGCTACGGACCACGTGAAGCATTACTCCATCGCTTTGTGGGGCCGTCGCTATAGATTGTTAAAGAGGGCCCTACCAGTTCATGGGCGTGAGCACCCCACCACCACAAAGAAGACCCGCCGAGGGGTAGCACCACCTCATTCCAGAGGAGCCCCATCTCGACCTTCTACCACATCCACTATGCCGCCATCACAGTCAGGGACTGTCACACCTATCTCGTCATACCGCCACTGAGCAGCTCGCCCAGCGCCTACGATCGAGGACGTGTTGGCCCGAATGGAGGTCAACAACCAGATGATGAACCGGCGGATGGACTTTCTGATGTACCACACCATGCGATACATCTATCCTTAGGACTATCGTCGCTGTCTCGCACAGGAGGAGGAGTGGACTGTGGGCAGGACCGCTTTCCACTTGGGTGCAGCTTTTCACGCGATACCCCTCATCGCCATCTGCTCTTGGTACCACCATAGCTTTGAGACAGTCACCGGACCTGCACTAAGCGAAAGACAAAGAAAGACGGCAGCTTTAGCACTGATGAGGATGTTTCTTTTATGGTTGATTTTTTAGAGTTTTGATTGTAATTAAAAGGATGTAAATGAACAAATTGTAAATTTTGGGAATTAAATAGTGAAATATACATCAGCATTTTGGAAATTCACTTGCATTGTATGATGTCTAGTTAATTTCTCGTGATCGGGTACGTGACACCACTGTGTGTGGGATACCCACACGACGCACCTTTGAGTTCATTTTCAAGGACAAAAATTCTCAAGGTGGGGAGAATATAATATCCCGAAAATTTGAGCGTTAAATAGTGACCTCGGGATCCGTGTTGACTGGTCGTAGGTTTGGCCAAGTGATGGTCAAACAGTGGACTCATGAACGGATAAACTAATGTGATAGCAATGTGACCTAAGTATAGAGTTAGAGTCTAGTTAATGATCACATACACCTATCTCTGGTGTATGTGCTTAACACACAAGCTGGAAAGAGAATATAAGGGTTTAATAACCTAGGTTTCATTGTTTGGTTGGTAAAGAGAGTTAAGAAGAGAGATAGAGAGAGAGCCAAGGTGAGTTAATGGCAAGGAGTTAATGTGGCTGGATTAAAAGGAAGATTGAGCAATAAATTCCAGATTCATTGTGATTGGATTCGTGGGAGCAAAAGCTGGAACCCTAGTCACTTAACCAACCAATCCATCCTTGTAGAGATTGATTTGAGGTGAGTCCTTATTAGATTTAAATGCATGAGTCTTGATGGTTAAAATTAGTCAAATGTAGTTAAAAAGGTAGATTAAAGGCATAGAAAAAGGAAAGAATTGATAAGGAAAAGATTTGGAAGAGCAGCCCGAAAAGGGGCTGAGTCTGGCCAAATCGATTTTGAGAATCGATTAATCGATTTTGGTCTAGAAGTTGAAAAAGCAAAGATGCCCAATTTCGATTAGTCGATCTGGAAATCGATTAATCGATTTTGAAAGTCGATTAATCGATTTGAAAATTGACTAATCGACCGGGTACCTCCAGTGGCTGGAGAGATAAGGCTTGGGGAAATTGGCTAATCAAATTGAGAAATTAATTAATCAATTTTGAATTTTTGACTGCTTGATTTGAGAATCGATTTAACCATTTTGAGGATTTCGATTAATCGATTTGGGATCGATTAATCGATTTTGGATTTCGATTAATTGATTAATCGATTTAGGGTTCGATTAATCGATTTTGGGAGTCGATTAATCGATTTTGACAATTTGACTTGACTTCTTAATTGGATCTTGGGGTTCATGGAGGGTCTAGGACCTTCTCTATTGCATCTTTAGTGATATGTTACATATGATATGATGTACCATAGGTGGTATGTGTGAGAGCAAGCATAAGGAGCCGTGTGGGACCTTGATGCTTGGACCTTCAGAAACCTGAGATAGGGAACACCTTAAACATGTACTTTAATTGTAAGAACATGTATGTAGGAATATAGAAATCAAATTAAAAATATTTTAATTGTGTAAATCTTTGTAAAAAGAGTGTGTGTGTGTGACACCAAGCAAGTAAATGAGAATGAGACATCCCCAGGGGATGAGAAAGTGATAAAGGCATCAGTATGATGCAAGTAATTTCGACATCTCAGGGATGTAAGTAAGATTGGATAACTACTGATAAGGCCTAACTGATATAAGGTAGCACTTTTACACGGTGAATAACTATATGTAAAGTATATGTTATTTTTGTTATTTAAGGTTTGAGTAGAATGCCCCACCGATGTGGCGGGATACCCACGACTGACTCGGCAGGATATCCGTGACCGGTACGGCGGCCAATCCGTACACCAGTACGGAGGTTTATCCGTACACAGTAAGCACATCCTAGGGACGTTGAGATGAGATTTAACCCCACCGCCCGATGTGATATTTTAATTGTAATGTTTTACTCGCAAGTGCACGAATCGGATTGTATATAGTGGGTGCGGAGTACGAAATCGTTCCCACGAGGACTATTTTTGAAAGATCTAAAAAGACAATACAGTAATTCAAGAAATCCACTAAGATCTAACAGTATTCTACCAGTCTTATGATTTAATCTTGTGAGATGACAATTACTGACTACAAACTAAAATTCAGTTGATATTTCAAAAATAAAGGTAAAGATGAAGATACTAAATTCTCCCATCTTTGGTCCGTTCTTCCCATAATATAAATCTACAGATTAAACTATGAGATAAATCATTGAAACACATCTTTTATGGAAGATAAATGGTCAAAACCCCGATAGGTTCCACGTTGCATCCCTGCAATCAGGACTTAGATGATTTTCATATATAGATCTGTGATCAAGGGCATAGCTCGGCACACTTGATCTCAGGTTCAAATAAAAATCATCCCCAAAGTGGGTGAAATTTTTAACAAGAATACCACCATAGATCTGAAATCAACGGCATGACTCGGCACACTTGATTTTAGATTATGGAGTAATTAAGATAAAATTACCATTACAGATTCAAGATCCAGGGCATGGCTCGGCACACTCAATCCCGGATCATAATCGTAATTAGATCCACACGATGAAAGCAAAAAGATCATATAACAATGATTAGGTAAAATTACCGTCACAGATCTGAGATCCCGGGCATGGCTCGGCACACGCGATCCCAGTTAGTAGCGGGGATTTCATCCGTTCATGATAGCACAACGACTATAAAATAACATCTCATATTTTAATCATAAATTTATATTATTAAAAGTACATCACTCCGATGGGAATCATTAGATCCCCATTCCTATGAATTTAGCCGCACATATTGTAATTAAATGACATAAATAAATAAGGAAGGGAAAATAACATTAATTTAATAAATTAAAAATACCTCAAACTTCAACAGAAATTACTTTGATCCAAAAGTACGATGATCTTCATAAACGAAATTAATGCAGAAATCAACTGAACAAAAACATAATAAACTGAAGGAATGAATACTGAAAAATTAAAGGAACAAAGCTCTCAAAAAGAATAATAAAAACTTCCTATCTCTACGTCTAACTATGAAAAGGAAAAACTAAAAACTAAAACTCTAATCCTCATTCGCCTCTCGAAGTGTTTGAGTCGACTTTAAATAATATCCAAGTCATGCGAGTTTCCTGGCTCAAAAAGTCAGGGTCGATTGATCGACCCTCCAAAAATCTCAAAAAATCTGCTTTAAGAAGTCCTTTCCGTCTCAAATTCATAATTTTGGTCGCTTGATTGACTGGAAGGTCGATCGATCGACCTTCCCAGATTTCCGTGAACTCCCGCCCAACTTTATATCAGACACTGCCTCAGTGTTTCAGTCATAACGTTTTGTCCTTGACTCGGATTAAGGTGATTCTTAATGCGTTGGAAAGCTGACGACGAGTTCTACAACTTTTGTGTTTTGACAATTTCATAATTCGGCCATCTTGATAGTCCAAATTGAGCTGCAAGTCTCACCAAGTTCTCGATGACCCAAAGTTACAGTGTTTTGACATTATTTTCAGAATTCTTGGGCTGTTTTCTGCACTTGGCTAGTATTTACCTGAAACACTTCAAATCTAATAATTCTCATCAGATAGCCTTCATCGGACGGCTAAATATAGGTATTTATGGATAAAATATCATCATATTTCACTACTCATCATACCCCCAAACCTACACTTTGCTAGTCATCGAGCAAAGCAAACTAAAGAAAATAAATGCTACTTTCGTAGGGAGCACGATTGCACTTAGCATGTGCAACAAGCCTTTAAACCCCTAGGTGATCCCTAGGGGAGGAGTTGTGTCTCTTGAGGGTTTACAGTGAAGTTATCCACAAACTTTCAAAAATTTTAAACCATTGGCAAAATTGAGTTTTCAAAACATGATTTTTATACTATCTTTAACTTCAAAACTCAAAATCATTAATCAATTCAACATGCGAATTCTCAATTTTAACTAACAATGTTATACTAATCATACTAGTATCCATTCAAATTAGTCTAATGCTCAAATCTTTAGATAACTCATCTATTCATGCTTAAATGTGGAGTGTGTGTATAACCAAACCAAAATTCATCCATCTCAGAACTAGTTCAAACGGGAAACCGTCGGATCTGTTGTTTTGACTCAATCCTCACTTTAGGTGTACTCTCAAAATATAAAGACACCGATAATGGATAAGTTTTCGCACACATGTGAGAGATCAATACAAAGTAAATAAAAAGGTCTCACATGATAAATGAAATACGGTGTAATCAATGAACAAAAATAAATCTCATAAGAAGATACTTGTATATCCTAAGCATGTCATATCAAGTGTCATAAGTATCACATATTTACTTTCCACAAGGTAGTTACCAATGTAAGATTGGATCATGAAGGTCTTTTGTAGGGTTGTAATGGGACTCAGAAAAGGGTAAGAAAGAATTGGAAGTTGGGATTCAAAATTTCTAAGAACTTGGAAAAGAAACCAACTTCTGATTTTTCTATTTCTCTTCTTTTTCTTTTCTAATCTCTCACTATTTTTCTCAATATTCTTCTATTTTTCTCAACTTTCTTTTCTTTTGAATTTCCTTTTCTTGAAGCACCTCATATTTTTCATTATTTTTTACAATTTTCTTTTTCTTTTTCTCCCCCCCCCTTTTTTTTTTTTGCCATACACTCTCAATAAACACCACAACTCGGTATCTCTTCACTTACTCTCTTTTCGTTCATTTTCATCTCTCGTTTCTAATTTCTCATAAATAAGAAGGGTAAAGCTAAATTTTCATAAATGGTGAAGGGTTAAGGGTTAACGTGGCTTATCAAAGAATGTATAAAGGTAAATTTTTTCAATATGCTCAAAGGGGTACTAGAAGGATAAATTGATATAAGGTGGGATATTTTAAGCACAAACGAGCCAAAGATGGCCTTCAATCATTTCCTTAAAAGATGGTAACCTTGCCTATTTATCTTGAGTAGATATACAGTACATTCTAACACAATAATATGAATTTGATATCATGCAAAGTCACAAGCCAAAATAAAATATAGGAGATTATGCAAAGTAATTCGTATTCAAAGAAAACTCCGAGTTTATGTATTCACTCATCAATGTCGGAAATTTAGATCTAAAGCTCACTGGGTTTAGTCTCCACTAAGAACCTAAGATTCAACGTTCAAAACAGTTCATTGATTTCTAAGTCTTAGCTTGGTATAAGTGTAAAAATTCTAAGCATGAATATCAAAATTACCCACAAAGTATCACATTAAGCTTCATCATCTTAGATACAAGTAATCAAAATATGACATCAGTATTCTCAAAATTAAATTCACATGTATCATCAACTAAAGTTTGAAAATAATCGCAAAATAATGTGCACGATGACTTCAAAATTAATTAATTTTTTTTTCATTTTTTTTTTTATAATTTAAAAAAATTAAGTGACGCAAAATAGATAACCATACCCCCAAACCGAAAGATGATAATGTCCTCATTGATTGAAATAGGTATTGCACCCCCAAACCTGTTGAAAAGTACCTCAACACAAAGATCGGGTGCAGAGAAGAGGTGCATTAAATTGAAACATGACCAACTAACGAAACTAAAAATTTATTGAAGGTAATATGGCTACACTATTTAGGGAAATAAAAACAACCTAAACTAAACTAAAAAGTAATAAATAAATCCTAAATCCTAAAAAGAAATTAGAATTTAGAATTTTTTTTTTTTTTATCGAAAAGAAATTACACAAAATTGGGCTGCCTCCCAATGAGCGCTAGTTTAATGTCGATAGCTCGACCATGTGAATTGCTCAGTCAGAGTGAGCCATTGGATCACTCAAGGGAAGAGTGTCAGAGAATGCGATTGCATCCTCAAAGAACGGTTTTAATCTTTGACCATTAACTCGGAAAATATTCTCATGTTTCGGGTTGATAACATCAACTGCCCCATTGGGGAGTATTCGAGAGATTTTGAAAGGGCCACTCCAACGGGTTTTTAGTTTTTTCAGAAATAGATAAAGTCGGGAATTGTAAAGTAGAACTTGTTGACCAACGACGAAAGATTTACGTAGAATAGATTGATCATGAACTCGTTTCATACGGTTCTTGTACGATTTAGCACAGTCATATGCATCAGCACGGATTTCCTCTAATTTATTTATTTGGAAACCCCTTTGGGCACCAGATTTCAAGTGATCAAAATTCAATGACTTAATGGCCCAAAATGCTCGATGTTCCAATTCAACCGGGAGGTGGCAACCTTTACCAAAAACCAACCGATACGGCGATATGCCAATCAGAGTTTTAAACGCAGTTCGATACGCCCATAGAGCGTCATTCAGTTTTAACGACCAGTCCTTACGGTTCGGATGGATTGTCTTCTCTAAAATCGGCTTAAGTTCCTGATTAGAGACTTCAACTTGGCCACTTGTCTGAGGATGGTATGGTGTACCAACTTTGTGTGTGATACCATATTTCTTCATTAATTGGGTGAATACTTTATTGCAAAAGTGTTTTCCACCATCGCTGATTATCGCCTTTGGAATACCAAAACGTGAAAACCTCGATTAATCAAGACAGGACAAATTTTATTTATTTTTATTATTTTTTTTTTTATAGGAAAATTACGAAATTAATCTACAAAGTGTAAATTCATTCCAAGTCCACCAGGATCCCAAATCTTCATGAAAAATTGTCTAAGCAGGATCAGTGATTTATTTATTTGTCCCTGCATTTCTCTTATCAAGGACTTAGTTACACCCCCATGATGTGCCCAAGTGCCACCATTATAATCCATCTCTACCCTGTACTTGACATTCCCAAAATCGCACTCCCGATTCAAACTCATTAATCTCTTTTCGGCATTCTGTTGATTATCTATGTATTCAATGAACGGACAACAGATTTGAAATTCATTTTTCACCCCAAAATCGAATTTATATTCATCGGAGAAAGTTATGTCTCCCTTATTAGGAGTTGTAAGGGTGTCATTTTCTTTTTCTCTCATCTCAATTTGATTCTCAATTCTCTCCTCAACATAAGTATCGTTCCATTCCATTTCCTCTTCTCCTCGCACTCGCACTACCTCAGTGCTCGCTGTGTCATTCTCAAGCGTAGTGACCAATTCGTCCTGCTCATATTTCTGAATGAAATTAGAGGGGTCCTCATCCTTCTGACTGGTAAGAGACTCCTCTATTTTATCTTTCATTTGTAAGTACTCGATCATCTGACTTATTTGAGACTGTATCCTAGAAATTCTTTGGGTGTTGGTGTGCACCAAACCTTTTAAATATTCTAAGGAGTAAGAAGAATTTTGGATTGGTTCATATGGTTATGTATCTTGAAAGTATTGAGTTTGCTGTAAAAACTCATAAAGAAAGTTGTTGAGATAAGAACTTTGAGCTTCGTTAGGCATTATATCACACATTGGAGATTGATTAAACCCCGACATGTTATTGAGTTGACTTTGTCAGTCATGGGTGCTCCAAACAGGATTGGATTGGACTTGTTCAGGGTAATAATTTGAGTTGCTCAAGGGACACATAGGTGTAATGTGCACCAAATTTTCATAAATAGCATATGATTCTGGATTGAATCCATGCATTGACATGATTTCACCAATAACACCAATTTTTTTTTCTTTTTTTTTTCAAAATAAAAAGAAAAAAAAAAAAAAAAAACACTCACAATAGTCGATCGATTGACAAAGTGGTGCTCAAAATCACAGAACACAGTCAATCGATTGAGGAAGAATTTTTTTTTTTTTTTTTTAAATTTTTATTTTATCACAGAACACAGTCAATCGATTGAGGACGAATTCTCAATCGATTGAGGAAGATTTTTTTTTTTTTTTTTTTAAGATCGATTGATCGACTACTTAGGTCGATCGATCGCTCAATAAACAATTTTCGATTGATCGACAGTTCAGGTCGATCAATCGAGAATTTAAATTTTGAATTTTTTTTTTTGTTAACTTTCAAAAATATAAAATTCAAAGATTACAGAAGAGATTTTTTTTTTTTTTTAAATATTTTTTTTTTCAAATTTTTTTGGAGTCGATTGATCGACAAATCAAGTCGATCGATCGATCTCAAAATTTTTTGAATTTCTTTTTTTTTTTTTAAGCAAGAATACTATTTTAATCCCAAGAAATTCCTAAAATTAACTGTCTACTAAAATTCAGATTTTCTTAATTTAATCTCCGACAACGACGCCAAAAACTTGAAGTGATATTTTAATTGTAATGTTTTACTCGCAAGTGCACGAATCGGATTGTATACAGTGGGTGCGGAGTACGAGATCGTTCCCACGAGGACTATTTTTGAAAGATCTAAAAAGACAATACAGTAATTCAAGAAATCCACTAAGATCTAACAGTATTCTACCAGTCTTATGATTTAATCTTGTGAGATGACAATTACTGACTACAAACTAAAATTCAGTTGATATTTCAAAAATAAAGGTAAAGATGAAGATACTAAATCCTCCCATCTTTGGTCTGTTCTTCCCATTATATAAATCTACGGATTAAACTATGAGATAAATCATTAAAACACATCTTTTATGGAAGATAAATGGTCAAAATCCCGATAGGTTCCACGTTGCATCCCTGTAATCAGGATTTAGATGATTTTCATATATAGATCTGTGATCAAGGGCATAGCTCGGCACACTTGATCTCAGGTTCAAATAAAAATCATCCCCAAAGTGGGTGAAAATTTTAACAAGAATACCACCATAGATCTGAAATTAACGGCATGACTCGGCACACTTGATTTCAGATTAGGGAGTAATTAAGTTAAAATTACCATTACAGATCCACGATCTAGGGCATGGCTCGGCACACTCGATCCCGAATCATAATCGTAATGAGATCCACACGATAAAAGCAAAAAGACCATATAACAATGATTAGGTAAAATTACCGTCACAGATCTGAGATCCCGGGCATGGCTCGGCACACGCGATCCCAGTTAGTAGCGGGGATTTCATCCGTTCATGATAGCACAACGACCATAAAATAAGATCTCATATTTTAATCCTAAATTTATATTATTAAAAGTACATCCCTCGGATGGGAATCATTAGATCCCCATCCCTATGAATTTAGCCGCACATATTATAATTAAATGATATAAATAAATAAGGAAGGAAAAATAACATTAATTTAATGAACTAAAAATACCTCAAACTTCAACAGAAATTACTTTGATCCAAAAGTACGATGATCTTCAGAAACGAAATTAATGCAGAAATCAACTGAACAAAAATATAATAAACTGAAGGAATGAATACTGAAAAATTAAAGAAATAAAGCTCTAAAAAAGAATAATAAAAACTCCCTATCTCTACGTCTAACTATGAAAAAGAAAAACTAAAAACTAAAACTCTAATCCTCATTCTCCTCTCGAAGTGTTTGAGTCGGCTTTAAATAATATCCAAGTCGTGCGAGTTTCCTGGCTCGAAAAGTCAGGGTCGATTGATCGACCTTATAGGGTCGATCGATCGACCCTCCAAAAATCTCAAAAAATTTATTTTAAGAAGTCCTTTCCGTCTCAAATTCATCATTTTGGTCGCTTGATCGACTGGAAGGTCGATCGATCGACCTTCCCAGATTTCCGTGAACTCCCGCGCAACTTTACATCAGACACTGCCTCGGTGTTTCAGCCATAACTTTTTGTCTCGGACTCGGATTGAGGTGATTCGTATGGCGTTGGAAAGCTGACGACGAGCTCTACAGCTGTTGTGCTTTGATAATTTCATAATTCGGCCGTCGTGAAGGTCCAAATTGAGCTGCAATTCACACCAAGTTCTCGATGACCCAAAGTTGCAGTGTTTTGACATTATTTTCAGAATTCTTGGGTTGTTTTCTGCACTTTGCTAGTATTTACCTGAAACACTTCAAATCTAATAATTCTCATCAAATAGCCTTCATCGGATGACTAAATATAGGTATTTAGGGGTAAAATATCATCATATTTCACTACTCATCACCGCCTATGAGAAAGAGGTTTGGGTAGTATTCCCAGGGAATACATATAAAAACTGTCTATTTAGACGACGATGGAGGGTATTCCATCGGGGCTCGATACTATATTGCTCGGGGACTACTTAAGTTGAAGATTTAAGTTTTGCTTTAGGCCTAATCAGTGTAATTCATGAACAGTTTGAGAATAAATGAAACATGCAAACTACCAGTAAATTTTAAGGCATAATTGTCATCTTTTAAACTATTTTTCCAGCAAATGCATAGATACATCATGCTTAGAATATCATGAAATATATGTGAGATTTTGACTTATATGTTCTTTGTATTGTTCTTTATTGAGCAAGGATGTAGCTCACCCTTTAGACTATACGTCGCAGGTCCAGTTCTAGCAGCGGCCGAAGCTTCAGGAGACGTGGATCCGGGAGATTCGGATTACGTGCCTGAGGACGAGTTGGAGTCCCCTTCCTGAGGACTTCTTCTAGGAGACTCGGCTGAATACTTTGAGAGAGTGATTTTGAGAGCTCATTGGTACGACTTGGTATGTCAAGCCTTTATTTTGACAAACAATATAATTATTTGATATATATTCTTTTGGCGAACCATCTGGGGTGATCTGTTTATCACCGATGGTTCGTATCGGTTCTTTGTTCATGCAGTGGCATGAAAGTAGAATTGTCTTTTGATTTTATACTTAGAATAGTATTTTACTTCCGCATCGTGTAGTCATTATTCTATTTTATTTTAATATTGCTTGTTATACCAATGTTCCGTACATAGTCGTGGGACACGATCTAGAGGACTGTGCTGATATACAAAAGACGGCATTCAAAACTAGATATGGGTACTATGAGTTCTTGGTGATGTAGTTTGGATTGACCAATGCACCAGCGTCATTCATGGATCTAATCAAAAGGGTGTTTAAACCACACCTTGAAACTTGTGTGGTCTTATTCGTAGATGGCATCCTCATCTACTTGTAAACTAAGAAAGCGCATGAACAACACCTAAGAATTGCTCTACAAATATTGTGTGAACACCAATTATATGCCAAGCTCAGTAAATGTGAGTTTTGGTTGGAGAAAGCCAATTTCTTGGGACATGTAGTCTGAAATGAAGGTGTTACAATGGATTCAGCAAAGATCGAGGCAGTAGTGGGATGGGAACAACCAAAGACTATGACTAAGATTTATAGTTTCCTTGGTCTGGCTAGGTATTACAAGCGATTTATAGAGGGCTTTTCAAAGATTTTAGGATCGGTCACGAGACTTATCAGAGAGGATGTGAAGTTTGAGTGGACTAAAGAGTGTGAGAAGAGTTTTCAAGAACTAAAGAAGAGACTAACTTCAACACCAGTGTTGGCTCTTCCGTCAGGTAGTGGAGGGTTTGCTCTGTATAGTGACGCTTCACACAGTGGTTTAGGTTGTGTGCTCAACTAAAATAAGAAAGTTATTGCTTATGGGTTGAGACAACTAAAGGACCATGAGAAAAATTATTCAACACATGATTTGAAACTAGCAGTAATGATCTTCACATTAAAGATATAGAGATATTACTTATACGGAGAGAGCTTTGAGATATTCACGAGTCATAAAAGCCTTAGATGCTTGTTTACGTAGAAAGAACTCAATATGAGGCAACGCAGATGGATGAAATTTCTCAAGAACTACGATTGCACCATTTAGTATCACCCAGCTAAGGCTAACATAGTAGAAGATGCTTTGAGTCGGAAGAGTTTGGCTCTATTATTTAGCCTTATTATTAGGATTCGTAGATGAAAGCTGCTAGAAGACCTTTCTTTGTATGACACGGAGATCGAGATACAAGCTTTAGGAACCTTGTTGGCTAATATCACAGTACGGCCGACAATCTCTGATCACATTCAAGAATTATAGATGAAAGATTGAGAGTTAATAAAGATTAGACAGGGTGTGATCGATGGCAGTAGACCCGATTTCTCAATCAAGGAGGACGAATCATTATTATTTAGAGGACGTCTATGTATACCAATTGATGCCGACTTGTGACAAACTATCTTAGACGAAGCCTATAAGTCTAAATATGCTATTCACCCTAGTAGCACCAAGATGTATCAAGATATAAGAAAGAACTATTAGTGGAGAGGTTTGAAATAGGATGTTGCTGAGTACGTGTCAAAGAGTTTAGTATGTCAGCAAATGAAGGCAGATCACAGACATCCGACAGGTTTATTACAATCTCTACCAATACCAGAGTAGAAATGAGAGTCAATCTCTATGGACTTTATATTGAGATTACCACAGACAGCAAAGCGACACAATGCCATTTGGGTAGTCGTGAACCGATTAACCAAATCAGCTAACTTCTTATCATACAACACGATGTATACTGCAGGGAGATTAGCAAAGATGTATATAAAGGAGATAGTCTGATTACATGGTATTCCATTTTGTATTGTTTCAGATCGTGACCCATTATATAGTTCAAAGTTTTGGTAGAAGTTTTAAGAACGAGTGGGTATACAATTAGACTTCAGTTCGGCATTTCACCTGTAGACGGATGGACAAACAAAACGGATTAACCAAATCATAGAAGATATGCTCAAAGCATGTATGCTTAATTTTCAGGGATCATGAAATCAGTATTTACCATTGATCGAGTTTACATATAATAACAGTTTTCAAACGAGTATCGAGATGACACCTTATGAGGCATTATATAGACGGCGATGTAGATCATTGATGAGTGGTGAAATATGATCATATTTCACCCCTTCAAGCCTACATTTAACCATTCGATGAGAGCAATTTGACATATTTGTAAAGCTCTAATTGTTTCAGGAAGATTTCCCTTTAGATACATTTAGAAGCATAAAAGAGCATAAGAACAGCAAACACCGAAACATTAGAGCAAAAGAGTTGATGGTCCATGAAATTTAAAATTCAAATTTGATTTTTAAATTTCAAATCTAAAACTGAGACCCTATTTAAGCAAACTTGGGAATTAGTTCTAGGGGTCTCTCCCTTTGGGGAGCCTTTTATTTTATTTAACATTTTTTTAGTTTTCTTTTGGCTTTCCCTTTTATTCTTCCAAGCATTGTTTTTCCCATTTTCTAGATTTAGATTTTAGCTTAGTTTCATTTTACGGTTTTAAGAAGAATTGTACTTGGATCAAAGTTTTCCTTGAAATTGTTAAAGCTTCTCTTATGGTATTTTAATGTTCATTTCAATTTGTCTTTCAATTATGTTGTTCATTTTTAGTATGTGTAAATAAATTTCTTTGAGGATTGGGATCTAATGAATTCCATCCTAGGTTTCGTTTATTTATCATAAATTTATGATTAGAATTCAATGTTTAGTGCATTTTGGTTTTATCGCTTATTTGTTCTTGCCGATTTATGTAAATACCGAACACCATTTCTAAGCTTTGAGATTTAGTCATGCTCTTCCTACGAGCGCGGATCTGTGATTTAGAATTACACTTGATTCTTTATTGCTAATATTTATGGCATTTATTCATCGTCATTAGAAACCTCTTTTACGGTAAACATTTTGTTCATTTAGTTTCTAACATTTATTTATCGTCATTAGAATTAAATTTTTTTTACTGTAAATGTTTTGTTTATTTCAACTGTAACATTTATTTATCGTCATTAGAACTAAATTTTTTTTACGGTGAATATTTTATCGATTTTTTATATGATTTTGGAAGAACAACAATCTTATGTCTTGCATCTCTTGAATTCCAACCAGTTAGATCTATGATGGTAAATGTTAGACCATGAATGAGAGGATTTAGCATCCTAAGCCTCGCTTTATATCTTACATTAAATTTCAGTACATTGTTATTTATTTCTTTCTTTCACATCACTTCAAAATTGAGAAACTAGTTTGAATATTGTGCTAGATCTCTGATAGTTCTTGTGACTAATTGCTACTTTCTCTTGATAATTTTTTAATTAATTTTCGTGGGAATGATCTAGTACTCCACACCCATGGACTATAATCTGATTCATGCACTTGCAAGTTTAGAACAAGATTAAAATCACAACAAGTTTTTGGCGCCGCTGCCGAAGATTGGATATAGAAAATTTGAAACTTTTAGAAAATAAATAGTTAATTTTAGGAATTTCTTTAGATTTAAATCAATATTTCTACTAGTTAAAAATAAAAAATAAAAAAAATAATATTTAAAAAAATTTTACATTTTGATTTGAATTTTGAAATTTTTGAAATTTTGGATTTGTAAAAAAAAAATTTAATTTAGGATTGGTAGAATTTTTAGGATTTCTAGTGTAAGATTTTAAATATTTTTTAGGATTTTTTTTTTAGGATCTTTAGGATTTGTAAGATTTTCTTTTTTTTCTTTTTTTTCTTAAGTAGGATTTTTAGAATTTGTAGGTTCCTTCTAAATTATTTTCTTTTAGTTTATTTGTAGGACTTTTAGGATTGTAGGTTCATTTTAATTTATTGCCTTTTAGGATTTGTAGAATTTTTAGGATCTGTAGGATTTGTAGGTTTCTTTAAAATTATTTTCTTTTGGTTTATTTGTAGGATTTTTTTAAGGATTTTTAGGATTCGTAGGTTTCTTTTAGTTTATTATCTTTTTAGTTCATTGCCATTTTAGGATTTGAATTTTAGTTTATTGCCTTTATAGGATTTTTAGGTTTCTTTTAGTTTATTGCCTTTTTAGAATTTATAATTTCGAATTTCGAATTTAGAATTTAAAATTTAGAATTTTTGAATTTGGAATTTTGAATTTTGAATTTTAACTTTTGAAATTTGAATTATTTAGAATTTTTAAAATTTTGGATTTGTAAGATTTTTTTTTTAGGATTGGTAGGATTTTAAAGATTTTTAGTTTATGATCTTTAAGATTGTTTAGGATCTTTAGTTTACTGCCTTATAGAATTTGTAGAATTTTGTGGATTTGTAGGATTTGTAAGGTTTTCTTTTTAGTTTATTTCCTTTTAGGATTTGTAGCTTTCTTTTAGTTTATTCTCTTATTAGCTTATTACTTTTTTAGGATTTAAATTTGAATTTTAAATTTTGAATTTTAATTTTGAATTTTAAATTTGAATTTGAATTTGAATTAAAATTTTTTTTTTTTTTTTAAATTGAAAAAAAATTAAATTTTGAATTTAAAAAAATAATAATAATAAACTAAAATATTAAAAATTTTGAAATTTGAAAAAAAAAAAAAATTTAATTTTAAAGAAAAAAAAGGTAAAAAAATAAATAAAATACTTAGATACACTCATTTTTATGATTATGGTTTTGATAGTAGTATTCGAGTAGCATTTTGTTAATTTTGATAATTTCCTCTATATTGTTGACATTCTTTTTTGTGTGGTAAGGATGCTTGGATAGCTTAGTATATTTTTATGCAGGTTTAGGGGGAATTTTCCTATCTCTCCCCTTTACATATGCTATCAAATCATTACTCCAAGTATGTTCTTTCACCTTACTCTAATATTTTATTTATTGTCAATAATGAGGACATTATTCAATTCAGGTTTGGGAGTGTAGTTTCTATGATACTATTATTTTGAGACGCTTAAAACCAAATTTATAAAAAAAATAATAATAATAAATAAATAAAAATTGGAGCCATCACACATGCTATTTTATGATAGTTTTCAAACTTCAGTTAATGATGTATGTGAATTTAATTTTGAGAATATGGATGTCATATTTTGATTACTTGTATTTAGGATGATGAAATTTAAGGTGATAATTTGATGATGGCTCTGAAATTCATGCCTAGACACTTTTATGTACGTATATCATACTTAAGATCTAGAAATCAAGGGACTATTTTAAACTTTGAATCCTTGGTTCTTAGTGGAGACTAAATTCGGTGAGCTTTAGAGCTAATTTCTCGTCCTTGATGAGAGTTTGCATAAACTCGGAGTTATTTTTGAATACGAATTATTTTTGTATAATCTCATATATTTTGTTTTGACTTGAGACTTTATATGACATTAAATTCATATCATTGTGCTAGAACGTATCATATATTTACTCAAGACAAATAAGCAAGATTACCATCTTTTGAGGACATGATTAAAGGTCATATTTGGCTCGTTTGTACTTAAAATACCCCACCTCATATAAATTTATCCTTCTAGTATCCCTTTAAGCTTATTAAAAAATTTGCCTTTATATATTCTTTGATAAGCCACGTTAACTTTTACCCTTGCATTATTTCTAAAAATTCAGCCTTACCCTTCTTATTCTGAGAAATTAAGAACGAAGGATGAGAATGAACGAAAATAGAGTAAGTGGAGAGATACCGAGTTGTAGTGTTTACTGATACTATATGGCAGAAAAAAAAAGGAGAGAGAAAAAGAAAAAGAAAAATTAAAAAAGAAAGAAAAATATAAAGTGTTTTAAGAAAATGAAATTCAAAAAAAGAAAAATTAGTGAGAAAATAAAAGAAAGTTGAGAAAATAGAAAAATATTGAGAAAAATAGCGAGAGATTAGGAAAGTAAAAGAAAAATTAGGAGTTAGTTCCTTTTCTAATTTCTCAGAAATTTTGAATCCCAACGTTCATTTCTTTCTTACACTTGCCTGAGCCCCATTACAACCCTACAAAGGACTTTCATGATCCCATTTTGCATTGATAACTGCCTTGTGGAGAGTGAATATATGATACCTATGGCACTCGATATGACATGCTTAGGATATGAGTATCTGTTCTTATAAAATTTATTTTTGTTCATTGATTACGATGTGCTTCTTTTATCATGTGAGACCTTTTTGCTTGTTTTGTATTGATCTATCACATGTGAGCGAAAATAAACTCATCATCGGTGTATTTCTATTTTGAGAGTATATCTAAAGTGAGGATTGAGTCGAGACATAAGATCTGATGGTTTACTGTTTGCATTGGTTTCGAGATGAATGAATCTTGATTTGGGTATGCACACACTACACGTTTAAGCATGAATGGATGAGTTATCTAACGATTTGAGCATTAGATTAATTTGAACGGATACAAGTATGATTAGTATAACATTGTTATTTAAAACTGATAATTCGCATATTGAATTGATTAATAGTTTTGTACTTTAAAGTTAAAAATATATAAAAATCATGTTTGAAAAACTCAATTTTGTCGATGATTTAAAAATGTGTTGAAGTTTGTGGGTAACTTTACTGAAAACTCTCAGGAGACAAAACTCCTCCACTAGGGATCACCTAACTGTTTAAAGGCTTGTTGCATACGCTAAATGCAATCGTGCTCCTTACGAAAGTGGCATTAGGATGTTAGTTTATTTTACAGTTTGTTTATTTATTCCTTTGCTCGAGAACTAGCAAAGTGTAGGTTTGGGGGTGTGATGAGTAGTGAAATATGATCATATTTCACCCCTTTAAGCCTATATTTAGCAATCCGATGAGAGCAATCTGATATTTTTATAAAGCTCTAATTACTTTAGGAAGATTTTCCCATTAGATGCATTTGGAAGCCTAAAAGAGCATAAGAACAACAAACGCCGGAACATTAGAGCAAAGGAGTTGATGGTCCATGAAATTTAAAATTCAAATTTAAATTTTAAATTTTAAATCTAGAACTGAGGTACTATTTAAGCAAACTTGGGAATTAGCTCTAGGGGTCTCTCCCTTTGGGGAGCCTTTTATTTTCTTTAGCATTTTTTGAGTTTTCTTTTGGATTTCCCTTTTATTCTTCCAAGCATGGTTTTTGCCATTTTCTAGGTTTAGATTTTAGTTTAGTTTCATTTTACGGCTTTAAGAAGAATTGTACTTAGATCAAAGTTTACCTTGAAATTATTAAAGCTTCTCTTACGGTATTTTAATGTTCATTTCAATTTGTCTTTCAATTATGTTGTTCATATTTAATATGTGTGGCTAAATTTCTTTGAGGATTGAAATTTAATAAATTCCATCCTAGGTTTCATTTATTTATCATAGATCTGTAGTTGGAATTCAATGTTTTGTGTATTTTGGTTTTATCACTTATTTATTTTTGCCGACCTATGTAAATACCGAACACTATTTCTAAGGTATGGGATTTAGTCTTGCTCTTTCCATGAACGTGGATCTATGATTTAAAATTTACACCGAATTCTTTATTGCTATTATTTGCGACATGTATTCATCGTCATTAGAAACGTCTTTTACGGTAAATGTTTTGTTCATTTGGTTTGTAATATTTATTTATCTTTATTAGAATTAAATTTCTTTTATAGTAAATGTTTTGTTCATTTCGGCTGTAATATTTATTTATCATTATTAGAACTAAATTTCTTTTACGGTGAATGTTTTACTGATTTCTTTTGTGGTATTGGAAGAACAACAATCTTGTGTTTTGCATCTCTTGAATTTCAACCAGTTAGATTTATGATAGTAAATGTTAGATCCTGGATGAGAGGATTTAGCATCCCAAACCTCGCTTTATATCTTGCATTAAATTTTAGTACATTGTTATTTATTTATTTCTTTCACATCACTTCAAAATCGGGAAACTAGTTTGAATATTATGTTAGATCTGTGATAGTTTTTGTGATTAATTACTACTTCCTTTTGATAATTTTCTAACCAATCTTCGTAGAAACGATCTCGTACTCCGCACCCACTGACTATAATCCGATTCGTGCGCTTGTAAGTTTAAAATAAGACTAAAATCACAACAATCACCTATTAATTGGGAAGAGACCGGAGAAAATTTCATTTTGGGACCGAAAGTGATTGAAAGCAATGCCGAGATTGTTCGTTTGATTAGAGAAAGAATCAAGTCAACTCAGAGTTGACAGAAAAGTTATGTTGATATCAAGAGAACAAGCGTTAATTTTGAAGTTGGCGATCATGTGTTCGTTAAGATCTCACGGATGAAAGGTGTGATGTGCTTTGGAAAGAGGGAAAAGTTAAGTCCATGCTACATAGGACCGTTTGAAATTTTGGGCCGAGTTGGTGAAGTAGCATACAGAGTTGTTTTACTCCCACAACTGGATAGGGTACACAACGTGTTTCATGTGTCTATGCTTAGGAACTATATGAGGGATCCGACTTATATTTTGGGCGATCAACCGATCGAAATTGATGAAGATATGACGATGAGTCAAGAGCCGATTCAAATACTTGATCGGAAGGAGCAAATTTTACGGACGAAGGGTATTCCGTTAGTGTTTGTCAAGTGGCGGAATCATCTAGCAGAGGAGGCCACTTGGGAGCACGAAGCTGAGATTAGAGAACAATATCCTCACTTGTTCAATGAGAGTTGAGAGAGAGTTAATTGTAACTTACTTGATGTATAAACTAATGTTTGAGTTATAAAAAATAATAATTTTGATTGAGGTTTTATATATGTAGGTGCAACTTAATGAAATTGTAAGGTGTAAAATATATCTAAGTTAAGAACCTCCTCTTGAAACCCATTTGAAATCTCTTTTAAAATTCACCTGAAATCTCTTAAAATCTACCCAAAAACTCTATTAAAAATATTTTTGTTGTGTTGTTACGACTTGCCGAGGCTAAGGAAAGTAGTCATTGTCATCGTCGCGGTTGCCGCAACTTGTTGAAGTTAAGAAGAAAGAGGTTGTCATTATCACTAGCGTAATCATGACTCGCCGGAGCTAAGGAAGAAGAAGAGGGTGCTAAGTGAGCGATTTTCAAAAAAATTCAAATAATAAGTGGGTGCTTTTCAAAATTCGATGGGTGCAAATAAAGATACTCACATTTATTAATATTAAGACTTAACATAAATAAATATATGCCCATCTCCGAGGTTTAACTAGTTTTGCAGAGGAAGATTAATAGAAAATTATAAACGATGGATAATTTTTTATAGACAATTTTGCAGACAACTTATGTGGCGCAATGTGACTGGCTGCAGTGCTTGGACCCCACTATGTGTGCAGCCAGTCACATCGCACGACGTAAGCTATCTGTAAAATTGTCTATCAAATATTATTCACTGGATACCAAGATTGTCCTATCTCCCTTGTTTGCATTAATAACTAGGACATGCATAGAGTTGTGAATCTTTAAAAGTACACTTAAGACTATACTAGTTTTGAATTCATGTGTACAGTTGGTAGTGCAGCGGTCATGTATCTAATACAATGACATACAAAGTCATTCAAAAAGGGAAGGAATGAGGTGAATGCATTACCATATATGATAGGTGGAGCAAGATGAAACTTCCAACAATGGAAGGCATTCAAAGAGCATCTATAGTTTTTAGCTTTGGAAACTATGCTTCATACTTTATTATCATTGATTCATATGAAGTGATCAATACTACTTTAGAATCAAATTCCTTAATTCTTTCGAGAATTGATTCAATGACTACTATGAAGCAGATTGACCAATGACCATCAAATTTTTGTCACATGTCCACATTGTTTGTTAAATCAAAGTAATCCAATTAGCAACTCATTATCTAACATATGTCTCAGCCAAAAAATAAGCCTATTAGAAGATTGAACCCTTCGATTGGTGCACTTTAATTCAACAATTAGAAAATTTGAATTCTATTATCCATTTTATAATGCATGTATCCGATAGTTTAGACCCAATTGTGAGTATAACTTTTTCACCCATTTTAGTTTGATAAATGAACTAATCAATTCTAAAACTTGAACTGCTCAAAATACGTGTGGTCGGAAAATATGAAGTACTATTAGGTAAGCACTATGAGACTAAGTGATCGGGTACTTGGGCCATTATTTAGGGTGTGAGTCATGTGAAGTTAACATGTGTACTATGTATGATAGGTCATATGATATAAAGATATTTGGTGTAAGTGCTTGAGAGAAAAAACAATCCCCCAACCTCCTACCATGCTCTGCCATTGCTAATGCTAGCCAGATTAACAAGAGGTTTTTCTAGCCAGATCTTGGCCCGTCTGCCGCCCCAAGCTGCAATGATAAGTAGGGCTTGTTGGATCTATTGATCCGACCATCCAAATATTTGCCTTAGAATCTAGGCGTATGATCAATTAAAACAATAAATCAATAATTCATAAATTAAAATATGTGCATACCTTATCGCGAAGATCGTATCCGTTGATTCAAGTGGGCACTTTTCCTGTGAAGAAGGATGAAGGTGGCTCTACCTGCCTCTCTTGCTACACTCTCTTGATGAAAGATACAAAAAGGCTTGTGTGTAGTGAGCGGGGGACGTCCAGCTAAATATATAGCATGAAGAGTCATGCCCTGCCTAGAATACCGTCCATCAAGGTATTCTAATAAGAATAAGAATCACCTGTAAATAAGGAAACCATGAGGTTTCCTTTAATTTCCAATAATGCCCTTTATTATTTAAAGCAACTACAACCCAGGGTTTTATAAAATCCTAGTGTGTGTGGGCCACCTAAAATAAGAATTTTGAGATTCCATAAAAATTCAACAGTCTCCCACTTCGTTCACACACGGACTATGATTTTAAAAACGACTCTCACTAGATTAGACAATCAAAACGAGTGCACTCTGAAAATAAAATATTGTTTGAAATAATTTAGGTATTCCCAAACATTACTCGAATTTAATGAAAATATAGGAATATCATGAATGCACATAGTATATAATTTTCTAAAATCGATACTAAGACAGTTTCATGGTCAAAAAACTATATTAACAACAAATTTGATAGATGATAACTAATTTAACATATGAACTAAATGAATAACCAAAGTGTGTAAATCCATAATGTTCCGCTCCATACTCGTTGTATGTTGTTCTGACATCTAGAAAACTCTAGCTTCTGAAATACTTCATCTGATCCTCAGAACAAGAAATTATTAACATGGTGTCTAATCACTTTTAACTCCGAGCAAATCCAAAAGAGTACCAATACTCACAGACAAGATTAAGGTAAAACCTTATTAGCTCACTCACCAAAGTGTGCCACCTAAATTGTAAAAAATTTCACTCTCAATTTGTGAAAAATTTCACCCAAAATATAATTTTTCTATTGGCTCACTCATCAAGGTATGCGACCAAAATTGTAAAAAATTTCACCCTCAATTTGCGAAAAACTCTACTCAAAATATAATTGTAGAAAATTTTTACCTAATTTTATGAAAAACTCTACCTAGAATATATATGTATATATAAGGCAAATATTTTAAGATGCATCAAGAATAATTATAATTTAGAAGTAAAATAACTCCCATTCAAAATTCAAAGTTTAAGACTTTACCAATCTCTTATGATGACAATCGTGATGTAACAATAGAACTATATAACCATTAAATAGTAACTCATATTCAAAATATATTGTCAATCTTAAAAGGAAATTTTCATAATAAATTGTAATAAAATATAAATAAAGATTCCCACTCCCTAATGATTTATAAATATATATTATTTTAACAAATAGTCCTATTGATATATATATATATATATATATATATATATATATATATATATATTATTTGATATTAAAAGTTACGTCACAAAATTATGCCACTATTCTATAATCATAGAATTCACCAAGGATATAAACATAATAACATGTCACCCAAAACTCCCACAAAAGACTCCAAAGTAACTATAAGTCATTAATATCTACTAAGAATATAAATACGATAACATGTCACCCAAAAGTCTAAAAGACTAATGTCCACAACGGACTAAAAAAATGACTATAAATCATTAATATCTACCAAGGACAAAACAATTCGTATTAGGGGTAAGAATGAATTGATTAGAATGCTTTATTATGTGCACAACCACAACTGTACGTACATACCATATGAAGTTCAGCTGCATTGTATATAGACTAAATTGGACTGCCGTATGCTACCTGTAGCAATACATGGGTTATGTACCTAATAGAAACTCCCATTAATAACAGGGTATTGGAGTTACAAGGAGCGTTGTTTTTAGCCGCCTAAAAGGATCTTCAAGCGTTGTTTTTAGCCACAAAAAAAAAGAAAAAGATTTTGTGATTTAGTTCATCCTTATCCTCCGATCGACGGCCTTGATAGATAGAGAGATTGCATATTGGTTGATGAGACGAAGAAGACGACTCCTTATTGTGGGAAGTTTTTTTTTTTTTTTTTAATACTTCGATCAATCATGGGTCAACCTAGGCTCTGATACTAATTGTTGGATCTATTAATCTGGTCATCCAAATATTTGTCCTAGGATCTAGGCATATAATCAATTAAAACAATAAATCAATAACCCATAAATTAAAAAATGTGTGTACCTTATTGCGAAGATCGTGGCCGTTGATTCAAGTTGACGCTTTTCCTGCGAAGAAAGATGATGGTGACTCTACCCGTCTCACTTGCTACACTCTCTTGATGGCGAGGGATGTCCACCTATATATATAGCATGAAGAATCATGACCCGCCTAAAATACAGTCCATCAAGGCATTCTAATAGGAATAAGAATCGCATATAAATTAGAAAATTTTGAGATTTTCTTCAATTTCTAATAATGCCCTTTATTATTTCAAGCAATTACAATTCAGAGTTTTATAACATTCTAGTGTGTGTGGGTCATCTAAAATAAAAATTTTGAGATTCCATAAAAATTCTAACAAAGCTGGCTAAGTTAATTATGCTCTACTGTTGGCTGTGTGCATCCTTCTTGCCAAGCATGTCTAGTTTGGATGGAAATGTGCTGGCTTAGGTAAGTGAATTATTTTGATAATGAAAAAAATTAAATAAAATGTCTGAGGCCCATAAAATAGTGAACGTAGGGTTGTCAACTGATGGTGTTGACATAGATACCCAACCCGCTGGTTTTTATTGGTTGGCCATGAGACATCCAGCTTGGCCTTCTGGTCAGCGAAAACTTAAGTCGGGTCGACCTGAATTGATCCGATCTTTTATATAAAATCATGAAAAATATCGGGTTTTCAGGTCTGTGTCCTGTCGGGTTTCGGATGGATCAGTCGGGCATACACCATTTTACCGTTAGGCAGCTAAAATTTTGGCCCCACCCGCTTACGATAGAATGCTCGGGTGACACTCAAGGACCCAGCATATATAGCATTATAGTGAGTAAGAGTGTAGGCCATCCAAACGAAGCGTTTATAGAGATTTGCACTTTTTTGACAAATGTTATCTAGAATTTGGCAATAAATGTTATCTAGAATTTTCGTGAATACGCATTCCAACAAAGCCCTTTTACAGATATTTGCAACCAAACTGTTTTGCATCCTCATTACTAGAGATCAAGGATCAAAATTTTGGTTTCGGGCATGATCGAAATTGATAATTTAGATTGAAATTTCGATCGAAAACTGATAATGTAGCCGAATTTTTTATCCTTGCTTGAGATCAAGGTATCAAAAATTGGCTATACCGATATATATCAACTGGTAAACTACGAAGAGCAACAATAAGGAAGAGAGTGTGCATGTTTGCAAACCGTGTACACGCTCACTTACCGAGGTGGGAGGATGGAGATGACTCCTTTTTATATGTTTTCTTTGTTGTAACATCACAGACCCTGCCAGCTACAGTCCCTGCTAGCGAACATTTGTCAACCGGTATAATGACTCGTGAATGATTCTTCTGTACGCGCCCACCTCTTTATTGAAAGCACCCAAGCCCCAAACCCCTAAAAACAATTGAATGCTGCAAGTAAGATGATAGAGATCATGTTTCACCCAGATCATCCACACGATAGATCTTGAGATAATAGCTCACATATCCAACGGTTATTTTGTATTCTATGTGCTACATATCCCTAAAAAATGCCCCTTTAGTCATATGGCACATATCACGCTTAAATATGAGTTAGGGCATTTTTTTAGAATATGTGACACGTATAATAGTAAATTGCTTGTCTGATAGATGCGCCATGATCTCAAGCTCTATTGTGTATAATATTGGAAAGAAACACTACCTCGATCATATGATGAGATGCAATCAATCATTTTAATAGGTATGAGACGTGGACATTTTAATAAACAAGTGGGTGCAATTAGGGTACCCTTAGGAAATTCATTCGAATATTTTGTTGTGCACTGCTATGCTGTCACGTCACCTCACATCAATATTAAAAATTTTATAGGTTATCATATCACAAGATAACATTTGTCCACTAGCTTTTCGGTTTTGAGTCTTTTTTATATTTAAAAAAATTTGATACAGTGCTAAACCGACGCATGATGCATTGTGCACATCTCTTTCATCAATATTTTTTATAATAAAAATTATGTCGTATCGATATCTGTTGATACGTATCAATCCTCTATGGACCGATTTCCGATACGAATACCAACTTTGACACCTTGCTTGAGATAGCTGTCTTGTGCATCCAAACTATACGTTAGTCACACTCAACAAAATCCCTTTATTCCCTTCGAGTATATTCTCCACTCAACAAGTGTAGTTGTTGTTGATTACTTGTAAAACTCATATATGCTTCAATTTTATTTAACCCTACTGATATTCCCATTTCAGTATGGCCACAAAGGAAGAATGATGTCATCTAAAATTTGCTTCCATCAAACAGTGAAGGTGTGTTTGGGAACATGATGAATGGGAGCACACACACGCCTAGACAGCTGCCCGCTTGCTCCCTGCGTGAGCGTGCCCCATCTGCTCCCCACATAATTACTAAGGCTACGTTTGGATTAGCTCTTATAAGAGCAGAAACAGCTCTTTGCCTGCTCTTTACCAAAGTAGATAAAATCTGCTCTGAGATAAAACAGATATAGAACAATTTTATCACTTAAAATAGTTTTCTGTCAGAATAAATGGGACAAGGAGGTATGTTACCAAATATAAAAGTAGTTTCTTGCTAGAGCCAATAAGTGAAAGAGTTGCTCTTTGCCCTAAAAGAGCTAACCCAAACACAGCCTAAATGTGTGCCCAACATACACTGTACCTAAGTTTTCTAACCTATAATCTACCATTGACAAATGTCTTAATTAGAAAATCATGCTTATAAGAGGATTGTGATTAATTATAATGTTAGTAGACTATAATATGAAGGATTAAAAAAATATGTACAATTAGAGTGCATAGATCGGGTCATTCAAAAATTTTGGATGCATGCGATTTTTTTTGCAGCTCCCAGGTGGAGCTCCCACTTTGGTACTCGGATCCCTGTACAGATGCCTAGACGTTAGGCATTTATACTCCCACATCATGTAAAGTGTCATCTGTTTCGTTTATCCTTAATTAGAACATTAATTTAATCTAAGCTAAACAATTGATCACACAACACATCACTCACTATCTCCACCCTCCATTGACGTCACAAATCCTGCCGGCAAACATTTGTCTGCTCTCAAAGATTCATGAGTCTACTCTTGATGGTAGCTTTTGCACTTTTATAGATAGTATTCAAGTATTATTTTATTTTAAACTTTTAAATTCATATATAATTTTAAAATAATGAAAATTTTTCTAAAGAACATTTCGTACTTCCGAGTCATTTGGCACCTGGAATGTGATGATTCACATATGCCTATAGGCATAATTCCTTGACTAGTTGGACTATTAGATTGTTCACAGATAAAGGTACAATGTACAATAATGGTGCGATTGTAATTAAACTTTAATGATGTAAGATGATTGTACACCCCCCGTTCTTCCTAAAAAGATAGATATCATGTTATCTGAATCGTATAACTATCATAGTTACTATTGCTTGATGAGGGTTTTCAAAATTTTATTTGATTGTCTAATGAAATAATCTTTGCTGGTAAAGTTTTACATATATCATAGCCTTCAAATCAAATGGCTTAGATGGAGTTCCATAATGTACACCATCTAAGCCAATTAATGTGAAAAATTATGAGAAATTTGACTAACAATAGCTCCACAAGTCAAACGAAATATAAGTCAGACAATGTGGACCGTTTTTCGTCAATCTTCTACACAATAGATCCTGAACATATGGTGCACCTATTAGACAGTCAGATTTGGAGATGGTCCATGATCATGGGTGTACCATGAGAAAGGGTTCTCAAGTGTCACATTTGGAGATGTGTGCCACATGGAATCAAGATCTAACTATCTCATAGGTGAGCCATGATCTCAAGATCTATTGTATCTAGGATTGGGACGAAAAACGTTCTCCATTGTCCGATTCAAGATAGGCAACAATTTTTTATGGTGGAAATGTGTGTATTTTTCATAGGAAAAATTGTATCAAATAGTGCCACCATATAAGATAACGGTGGGGTTATTTGTATTCATTTTTTCTGTAAAGAACGCACTTTCTTTCACAAGAAAAAATTATTGATTGCCTTGAATCAGACGATGGAGATCATTTTTCATCCAATTTTTTCACGCAATAGATCTTGTTATCATGGCGTACCTATTAGACGGTCATATGTTGATTCCACATGACACACATCCAAAAGTGACGGTCTGATAGGTACGCCCACAATCACGATCAATTTTGGGGAAGTGTGTCATGTCGAATCACGATCTGACCTTCTGATAGGGGCGCCATGATATCAAAATCTTCTATGTGGAAGGTTGGGAAGAAAAATGATCTCCATCGTCTGATTCAAGGCAGTCAACTGTATACGTGCGTTTTTCACAAGTTTAATGGGTGCAAATAATGCTACCCTAAGAATGTAATCCTTTAGGGCTCGTGTGGCATTTTCTGCCCAAAAACATGGTTTCTAAAGAAACTGGCTACCTCAGATTCTGCCCAAAAACCCATTTTATGAGGAAAGTCATTTGTTCTTGAGTTACTCAAAAACCCATTTTCTTGTGTTCAACACTTTTTCAAAAAAATGTCAGAAAGTGCATTGTGTTCTTCCATACCTTATAGCCGCACGTATTTATGACTTTCATCAAAGCGATTATATTAATCGGATGATTGTCAAAATGTATAGGCATCCAATCTGCAATGTGTTAAAGACCTCTGTCTAACAAATTGTGAGAAAACCACTTCAAACAAGTGTCCGGTTCAAACAGGTGTCCAATTCGAGACCCTTATCTATAACACTAATGCATTATTCTTTAAATAGATGAAAGAGCCCCTCATCTTTAACAGAAATTGGTGATTTTTCTTTTGACCAGGACCATTGAATCCATAAGCTACCTCCCGGTAGATCATGGATTCACCAATCAAAGAAGTTCAAGATTGATTCAACGGTCTAGATCATTACACATTATGTCATATCTAACATTATAATTTGAGAAAGAAAAAACAACCATTTACCTCCAACATGTAAGTAACCGATTCAAACCATATAAAGAGAGTATAAAAATTCGGGAAAGCAACTATTTACCTCCAACATGTAAGTAACAGAAATCGGTACATTTCAGATTAATTTCGATACCTTTCGGAAAAAATTTTAGAAAGTGTCGAGGGTTAAAAATATACAAAAAATATATTTAATGTTTTTTTTTTTTTTAAATTACTACAATATATACTAAATTACTAACATATTTAAAATAAATAAATTAATTAATAAATTAAACAAAAAAAAAAAAAAAACCAAAATTTACCGAAATTTTGTCGAAATATCCCGAAATTTTCGTCTGACCCCATTTTCGGCGAAATTTTCCACTATGAATTCAATGGCTTAAAAGACCTACTCGAATTCTCAAAAAAATGAAATCACATATATAATATATTTATATTAGAAAGAAAAAATCACATATATAATATGTGGGTGATAAAGAAATCCAGCGGGAGCATTGTTTGTAAGAATCAAGGAAACATATAAATATACTTTTTAAAATAGGTAAAAAAATATAGAAATATTATGTAATCAAAGAAAATAATAATGAAAAAATGAAAGAAAATAGAAATACCCACCTGAAAATTCATCCAAAAGAAGAAAGGGATCAAAATACTTCAACTTACACATATACTCATTTCTATCCAAACTAAATTTCTATAATTTCTATCCAAACTAAAGAATAAGATAGAAAACAAAGCCCCATTTCAAAAGTTTAAATGGCAGGTAAACGGTAATTAAACAACAAAAAGCATTTTAAATGGCAGGTAACTCGTATAAAGGACCGTTGGCTGGCGCTAATTACAAGAGAAATTTTACTCAATGGGAAGAAAGAATCTAGTGTAGTTCTGACAGTGTAGTATACTTAAACAACTCAAAAACTGAGATTTCCTGACGGAAAAGGTACGCAAACCAAATGCCGCTTTTTGAAGAAAGTTCTCGAAAAACACACAAACCAAGAAAAATTGTCGAACACAAACCTCAGAAAATGCCCAGAAACCCATTTTCTGTTAAAAATCCTCAAGAAATCTCATTTTCTTGGCTCTCGAGGCTTTAGAGTCCTAAAAAGGAAGGAGTCCCAATGAAATTATGAGACTTATTTTATTATTATTTACATTAGCTTTTAAGGTTTCCTAGAAAATAGGAGAAGTTATTAGAAGTTAACTTATTTGTTTATCTCAAAGAGTCCTAGTTTAATTAGAGATCTAATTATAGAAAGCTATAAAATATAGAGATTCATAAGGAAGAACATGAGAGTAGATAGAGTAGCTTAGGATTATTTTGTTCCTAAAATATGGAAACACTAAAATTGAGATTTGTGCTTATATATATATATATATATATGGGAAATTTGTATTTTCGGCCCTATAATTTTGCTTATTTGCAGAAACGGCTCTATAGTTTCATTCCTTGCATAACAGGCCAGCTCCAAGCTTAGCCGATTCCATGTCACCTCCACTTGCCAAGTCAGCACAGTATGAAACGGCCCTATAGTTTCATTCCTTGCATAACAGGCCAGCTCCAAGCCTAGCCGATTCCACGTCACCTCCACTTGCCAAGTCAGCACAGTATGATTTATTTATATATATAATAATATATATATTATAGGACCATACGAATTCATTCCTGCTACTTATTTTCTCTATCTCGTTTCCCATTAGTAGTTAAGAGTTCAGACCAATCCTAACATCGTCGCTTTTAACTGTTCAAATCAACCCTATCAACGCAAAGGATAACCGGTAAGAATGAATTTTTAGCAAGCAGTTGTTTAGTTAGAAAAGCAAAAAATGGGCGGCCCGCTAGCGGGCTGCTACTTCAAGATAGTGTGTCGCTATCTCAGGATAGCGGGCCGCTACTTCAAGATGGCGGGCTGCTATCTCAAGATAGCAGACCGCTGATTAAAGATAGCGGGCCGCTATCTCATGATAGCGAGACGCTAGCTACGTTGACTAATTTTATTATTATCAATTTAGTATTTAATTTTCATTATTTTTTCCAGTGTATTGATCAATTTAGGGTTTATGGTTTAATATATTTTTTTTTTTAATATTTATAGATTGAAATGGATATTCCCATTCTTTGTCATTTCGATGGGGTCCGTGTTAGAGATGATACTTACAACGATGGACATCGAAAGATTGTTGTTATCAAAGACAATATACCGTTTGATCAATTTAAGCAGAAAATGTACAATATTAGTAGGACTCAATCGGAAGAGCATTCAATTTCCCTATCCGTTTCATTGCGCATCGGGAAGGAGTTGGTGTTTACTGAATTGTCGGACTTTGATGATCTTGCGAACTTATTTAGAGCATATTGTTGCGGAATCTCTCAGTTGCTGTGCTTTATTGGTTGGTGGTAAAAGTTATTTAAAAATCAAAGAAAGAGTAAAACAGGAGATGGAATCAGCACAACTAAGAAATCCTAGACCTGCAAGATACATGGTCCATTGTAGCAAGTTTTGATAAGTAAGAGTTTGTCCCACAGGGAAAGGTGATCTATAGCTCCAAAGGAGCCATCTCTAGTAGTCCCTCCAGATCTGACTACAGATCTGACAGTCCTAAGAGGAGGAGAGTTTAAGGTCACTTATTCTAAGTATTCTAAGGTACTCTAATGTCTAAACTACAGAAGGAGTTGAGAGGATGGATGGAGTGTGGAAAATAAATATAAAAGGGTGAGAAGTATATTATTAAGCCCAGATCAGAGGAGTTTTGTAACTCAGATTCAGATCTGATGTTATAGAAATCCTGTCCAATGGCTACATTATCACCACTGAGGAGAAAGGATTCAACACATCACTCTGCCATGACTCAACCCTTAAGGTTATAACCTGTCCACTCAAATGGTCACAGACTATCCCATAGGGGAACCACAATCCAGGGATGGGTCAAAACATAACAAGTAAATCATTGCAGGCACTATTTCATCCAGGCTACCAGCTCAAGAATCCATAGGGAACCTCAACCTCTAAAGCTCTATGTGTGGGGCTAAGGCTGTATAGGACCATGATAGCCCAGACACATAGAACCAAAGCGATTGAGTCTGACCTTGACTAACTAGTCCCATTGCTTGAGTGAGGCTACAATGGTCCGATCCACAAGCCTACAATCTCTATAACTGATCAGATCCAACATCGATGGCGGATCTATATCGACAGTGAGTGCCTCAGACAATCTCCTGAGCTTCTACAAGCTCAGGTGTAAAGAAGAAGGATCCATCTTGGATCGGTGGATTAGAATCACCCTAAGGCTATAACCTGTCCACTTGAATGGTCATAGACTATCCCAGAGGCTATCCTCCTCACGAAGCCCAAGACAAAATAAGAATATTGCTGCCACCACCATGATTACCAGGCTACCAGCTCAAGCTCCCATGGGGATTTCAGATCTAGTGGGTCCTATGGTGGGGCTAAGGCTGTATAGGACCATGATAGCCCAGACACACAGGTCACTTGGATCTGAATGGCCCTTAGAATCAGTCCTCCATTACTTTGAAATATAGCCAAAGCAATGGCGGATCACAAGGCAGCAGCCTTGCACAGAGCATCTCACATTCAAATACAAATTCTACAAAGTACAGATCCTATTACAAAACTTCCATTAATCTAGTTCAAAATGCATACAAAGACATAGCCAGCAAGTGCTGGACTATGGAGGGAAGGAAAAAAAAAGGAAAACTACTTATAACTACAAAAAGAAAATGAAAATGATCTCAGATCAAGTCTCCAAGAAATGAGACGTGTTCCCAGCTATTCCAGGATGTAGAAAGAAAAGAAAGTCTAAGCTCCTTCAAACCTAAGCTAAGTGTGGGTATTTATAGCAGTGGTGTGGCGGCGCATTAGGAGTTAGGAAACCCTAATTTTAACGATGCCACATGGCCGAATAGTGATCCTTCAATGTCTTGGGGCGCGTGCACATAGATTTGAGCATGGGAGTGCGTGTCCTAATCGCTGAAAATACCCAGAAAGTCCTCTGCTGAAGAGATGGAAGTTTGAGGTTCAGAGCTTCGCTAGGTAGCCATTGTTTCCCAGACTTATCGCATGGTAGCTCTTGCTCTTCGCAAGGATGGTTTGATATTGAAGCTTCAGCCGTCGCGAGGTTGGCTTGGTTTTCTCTTTAGGCAGTCGCGAGGTTGAGTAGACATCAGAGCCTCAGATGTCGCGGGGTTGGAGCTCGAGTAGTCGCGAGGTAGCTGCGCGATCGCTGGGTTGATCTTCGCAAGGATAGATTTGAATAGTGCGAGAACTTCTCTTTACTGGCCTTCGCGAGGTACCTCGCGAGGCTATAATGGGTTCTGAACTGCGCGAGGTTCCAAGTCTTAACTGATCTTTGTGAGGATGGCATTGCCTTCGCAAGGATACTTTCTTCTTGAATGACGCGAGAACTGCACGAGGAGTCCTCTTTTGATAATTGCATCCCGCTGCCACTGCGCGACAACTGCGCGAGGAGTCTCCTGAAGCTCTCTCTTCTCAGCCGTTGTGAGCGAACTGCGAGAGGTTGAGAGAGGTCTGCTTTGAACTGCGTGAGACTGTGCGAGGTGTTCTACTCTTGAGCTTCGTGAGAGCTGTGCGAGTTTATGTTTCTGAAGCTCTTTAGTCAATCAATTGCATGAGAAGTTGTTGTAAAGTCTTGGGAAGCTCAGCTGGACTGCGCGAGGCTCATTTCAGGTCTGGATTCAGAGTCCATCCTTCTGAGGGACTTCTGGTGCCAAAACAGGCTCTTTAGCAGGATTCTTGGCCTTATTTCACTGCTGGTTATTACCTACATAAAACACTTAACAAGGACTTATTAGGTGGCTATGGGTCTAATCAAAGGTTAAGTTAAGGGGTGAAAAGTGGTACTTTTCAGGTCTTAACACATCTTATTTGTGATGGTGTGATAAATGTTTATATCGAGAAATCATTAATCACTCATGTCAAGGAACCAATAGTGTCTTCAGACGTTCCAATGAGACAAGACGATGAAGATCAAGGATATTGTCCTCAAATGAATCCGATGGACAATATGTTAATCACTCATGTCACGGAACCAATAGCGTCTTCAGACGTTCCAATGAGACAAGACGATGAAGATCAAGGATATTATCCTCAAATGAATCCGATGGACAATACATGCCAGCATAACGATGAAGCAGTGAACAACATATTTGATTAGAATCAGTGGGAAACATTTTTGGGAGGCATTAGTCCATACGAATGGCCTTCTGAACAAATAGCTTCGGAGCGAACAGTAATCGAGGCTAAAGTACAGGAGCGAACACTAACCATACCTCGATGGACTCAACCCCAAGCACGTAATAATATTCCAGTCGATGACGGTGATAGTGATCCTGAAAATACTGAATCACTGTCCTCCTCGCCCACTTCGCGTGTTCATACTAATAGGAGAATTGATCAACCTATGGTGGACGAAGACTATCAGCTTAATGACTCGGAAGGAGAGTATATGGATTCAGATGATGAAGAACTATATGAAGGGGGACCATTAATTGTTGGTCAGGCATTCAGAAATAAATTTTTTTTTCAAAAAGCCCTTAGAGAGTTTGCAATGATAAATAAATTTTAAATTAAACCAATAAAAATTAGTCCTCTTCGAGTTACCGCGAGCTGTATTCAATTAGGGTGTACTTGGCGAATACATGCATCAAAATTGGCGTTAAATCGTGAAGACATTTGCCCATAACATCGTCAGGAATGCCGCCTTTTCTAAGAGGACATCGCCAGTGTACGAATTCTTGGATAGCTTCTTTCGTGAGGGATAAATTGTTAAAAGGCTTTGACGAGACTCCTGCTTCAATAATTTTTTATATTGAAAAAAAATATGGGGTAACAGTAAGTTATTGGAAAGCATGGAGAGGGAAAGGAATGGCTTTAAGCGACATCCGAGGTAGCTAGAAGGAGCAATTTAAGATGTTACCGTCCTATATCACCGAATTACAGCGAGTCGATCCAGACGTACAAACCGAATTGTGTCGCGAGCCTGATAATGCCTTTCAGAGGCTCTTCGTAGTATTTGGACCTTGCATTAGGAGCTATCGTAATACTTTGTGAAGAATAATTGCGGTAGATGGAACGCATTTGCGCGGATGATACAATGGAGTGTTGTTAATAGCTACGGGGATAGACAGTAATAGACATTTATTCCCTATAGCGTTCGGCGTTGTACCCAAAGAGAATGAAGATCATTGGACATAGTTCCTTGATCTATTAGGGAGATGGGTAATCGAGGACTTTGAAGAGCAATTTGTATTGATATCAGGCCGGCAAAAGGGGTTGATGAAAGCTGTGCATAATCCTAATGCATTTCACAGCTATTATATGCAACTCCTAACTTTGAATCTTTTTGATACATACGAGGATACAATCTCTCGACCGATGTTTTGGATTGCTGCCCTTGTATTTTCCGAGGTAAAATTTAAAAGAATTTTACAAAAAATACAAGACCAGCCCCCCCCAGAATGTATAATATTGATTAAAGAAGTCGGTGACCATTTCTCGGTGCGCGCATATTTTCCAGAAAAGTGTTATGATATGCTGACAACAAATATAGTTGAAAGCATTAACAGTGTGTTGAAAATAGCTAGAGAGGAACTGATCGTAAAAATGTTAGAAACCATTCGCACGAAGGTAGTCAAATTCTACCTTCGGCGTTAGGAATAAGAAAATAAAATAACACACGAGTTGACACCGATGGCGGAAGAGCACATAACACGAAATTCAGGGTGGGCCCGTCAAAAGAACGTTATTCCCTATGGTCGTGATACATTTGAAGTTAAACATGGGCAATACACTCACAGTGTCGATCTAGAGAAACGAACGTGTACATACAGACGTTGGGCTATCCTTGGATTACCATGTTCGCATGTGATTGTTGCATTATCGCGCAGAAACAGGGATAAAGAGATTTCTCAATTTTGTGATCATTGGTTTACCAGTGCCTTATTTAGGGAAACTTAAAAAGAATAATTTATTCCGACCGTTAATAAGCACCAATAGGCAGTTATAAGGGAAGACATCGAGATTTTACCTTTACACAACATACGCCCAAAGAAAAGGAGGATACGATCTAAAGGCGAAGTTCAACCATTACGATATAAAAATTGTAATGAATATAGACATAACCGCAGCTCTTGTAAATTTGTTAGAATATAAAATCACTTTTTTTAATCTTTTTTGGTCAATAAAATTTTTCATTAACCATGAATTATGATTTAGAGAGTTAAATTTGAATAGTGTAAACACCTACTAAGAGTCTCAAACCTGACTTGATTTGATCTTAAGGTTGTGTCTCCTCGGTTTGGTCATCCATTTTGATGAATGTCCACTAGGATTTCCTTTTATACATGCTAAAGCGATTCGTTTTCGACGAGAAATGGATCAATGGCTGTGTCTCCTCGTATAGTCTTTGGAACGCATCTAGGAAAACATTTTTTCATAGGGTTACAGAAAAATTATCTTGTTAATGATCAATAACCTATGAATTAAAAGAATAAAGAGAGAGAGAGAGAGAAAGAAAGAGTTGATTAAAATTGTAATGAGTTTTCTTGCTAGACCTCGAAGTATATAAAAAATGCATTCATTATCCTAATAATTTGAATCATAATATACAAAACAAAATAAACAAGTCAAAAAATAAAAACTAAGTCTCAAACGTGGACAATGAATGCCCAATTTCAGCTCGAAATTGCTGCATGTCTGTCTCTTAAAAATCTACTTTCCGCTGTTAGGAAAAGTATTCAACGTATTTCAGTACGAAAACCCCACTGTCCCAACCATTCTTTTGGAGGGGAAGATCAATACTATTTATGATAGTAAGTTGCCACTGCTGATCAAGAGCAGAACTTAATCCTAAAGTGTGAAGTCGCGGCAGGTGATGTATCAACGAATCTTTGTGCATATCAAACTTCTTTGAACACTCTCGGTCGGCAGGGTCTAGAAGCTTTATAATGCGGCCCGTTACGAAAATGATAGCCAATGCCCAATGATGGTGTCTCTGGCTATGCATTGGAAAAAATATCTGCGTGCAATCGTAAATTTAATTAGTAATGTGTTAATTAAATAAACTTTAAAAGTGTGATCGTTATAAAAAAATAACTTACCGTCCCACAATCGATAGCATTAATATCGCGTGAGATACTTCGAAAGAGTGGCTCAAGCGGCTTTGCCTGGTGGCGAATCTGCCACCTGTCGCAATAGGCCTCCCATCTATCCTTTTCATTCAATGGCTCTAAATTTTCATCATGGACGAATTTTTGAAACTTTACATGGTTCGCTATAATTAAGATCTAAAATTTAATATGAAAATAACTCATTATTTGAATCTATTAATGATGTAAATAAAGGCAGATAAATAAATTAAATCATAAAATTAAATAATAAAAAATAAAAATGATACCAATGCAGAGGCTGATGCAAATCAGCTCTTCTCCGCCATTTACACGAACATATTATCATTTCTACTGTCTAAAACTTTAAAATACAAATCGATAACTTCGTTATTAAGCCACGATATTTCCTTCAAAACCTTTAAATGCCCTACGGTGACGTATAGACCACAGATGGTATTAATAATCACTAAATCTTCTTCCGCAGGCCGATTCCATAAGCTCCTCATAAATTTCTTTTCCATTGACTCTGGAACCTCTTCTTCTTCTTCATCCACTTTTTTCTTTTATTTGTAATGATTTTTTCTGTTGGCGACTTTTTTTTATTTCGATTTCGAAGCTTGTATAACATACCCTTAGTAGAAGCAGGAATCTTCACTAATAAGGATTTAAAAGACGTCGATTGCCACTCAACAGTTGGCTGAGTTACTGGCGGATCAAACCCTTTATCTATATCTTCAACCGGCGGTTGGGGTTTAGAAGTTTGAGTGATTGGGGCAGGGTGGTGATGTTGGGGTTTAGAAATTTGAGTGATTGGAGCAGGGTGGTGATGAGTGATTGGGGCAGGATGAGGAGAAGGGGGTTCAGAAGTTTAAGTAATTGGAGCAGGGTGATGAGGAGAAGGGGGTTTAGCAGCTAATGAGGGCTGAGGGGTTGATTCTGGGGCAGGAGATTTAGGGGTAACAAAGGTCTCAAATAGTGTAGAGATAATTTCATCCTATATAAGGAAAAAAAAAAAGAAGAAGTTAAACAAAGAATTATAAAAAAAAAAAGAGTCGGGATCGCGAACCGCTATCCCAGGATAGCGCACCGCTATCCTGGGATAGCGGACTGCTAAGTCAAGATAGCGGTCCGCTATCCCAAAATAGCGGTCCGCGATCTTGACTTAGTGGTCCGCTATCCTGAGATAGCGGTCCGCTATAAATTATTAAAAAATAATAATAATAATATTAATTTATACCTTTGTCAAATAAGATTGAACCTTTGCAAGTTCGTTCCTAATTATCATATTTTCACTCTTTAAATTCTCTAACTCCTCTTTTAAACTCTTGTTCTCTCTTCCCTGCTGCTCAATTGTGAATGTCTGCCCTTTTAACACGGTGAAAGCACGTTGAAATCACCCTTAATTTCTTTAACAGCCTTGCGTAGGGACGAACATTCTTTTCTAAGCTCCTACTCCTTAACTTCATTTAGGAGCTCGGGATATCGAGTCGGTTGTTCTCTAATTGTTGGCTTCCCCTTTAATTCTTTTTGATGACATAATACGAATTCATATTCGTTATTATCATCACTGTTAGATTCATCGTCGTCATCATCATCTTTATCATATTCTTCACTTATCTCTTTTTCTTTTGATGGGTATTCCCTTTTTTCGGTAGGGTAATCCCTTTTTTTCTCGATTTTTCAACTAACAATTCCCTTTCTCTCTCCTTATGACTAAAGAATTGTCGAACTGATAGATATTATAGTTCGTGTTTCTCATAATTAAGTTCGACAATTACTGGAGACGTAATAATTTTTTCTCTGTAATAATTTGGAGTACGACTGACTTTTAGAGCTTCCCATTTTAGTAGCCTCGAAAATGGATTTTTCATTTGTGTACGAGGAGTATCGATTCCAGGAAAGTGCTCCAACGCCCATATCTGTAATGCTATAGTGCAACCGTATATGTTGTATTGTCCCTTTTCCGAGACTTTTGCTGATTCTCTTCTCTCAATCGCTTTTTTTATGCAATCAACTAAATTATTGTAAACTTTAAGCCCCCACGGATATTGGTTGAAGCATTCTTAGTTATCAACTAACTTTAAATATTTACTATCAACTTCCTGATATGTGTCCGGAAGTAGAAAAGAGCATACAAGAAACAAAAACGATAATTTCAAAAATTCATCTTCGAAAAGATGGGCACTATCTATGACTTCTTCGAAACAAGATCTTCTAGCAGGCTGTTCTCTGAAGAATTTGTACCGAATGGTTTCCTCTTCTCTTATAGTCCTTTGCTCAGATTCATTTTCTTCAAAATTTTCCAACATATTTAATCCTAAAATCAGTGATATATCAGCCTCTTGCAAAACTAACTTGATGTTGTTCACATTAAACATGTTATCTTTCACCCAAAAGCTTAAAATTGCCTCAATTAATTCTCCAATAAAGATTAATTTCTCAGACATCCTAAACAGATGACAAAAAATTGATTCATCTAGCATCCTCTTCTTCTCTTCGTTGCAATGCATGTAAAATTTTCTAACATTAATACCTGTACACTTTCGAAAGGGCTTTAACGGCTTCTACTTTGACATCTTCGTATGTGTGAAAGGAACTGCATAGAACGTATTTAAACATAATTTAGTTATTTATTAAAGGAAATTTTATACTTTTGGCCCTATAAGTTTGCGTATTTACAGAAACGGCCCTATAGTTTCATCACTTGCATAATAGGCCAGCTCTAAGCCTAGCCGGTTCCACATCAGCAACCAACCGCCTTTTAAATTTATATATATATATATATATATATGCTTCTCTATGCTTATTTGCCCATTTGAAAACTTTTTCTTGGATTGCGAATTGGAGATTCGACTACAGTTGGTATAACTCAGAGAACTACAATAGGCTAGGTAAGATATTTCCCCATTATCTTTGTAAGATATTGCTTTCCCTTCATTTTTAACATATACTAGGTAGACCAAGCTAGGTAAGATATTAGTCGATATTTTAGGATATCGGTCGCTATCTTAAGATATCAGTCGATAGACTTAAGTTGGCGGCCGATAACTTAAGTTGGCGGCCGATTTTATATCGCTACATAAGTCATCGGCCGATGACTTAAGTTGGCGGCCGATAGATTAAGTCATCGGACGCTAACTTAAGTATCAGCCGCTAACTTAAGTCAGCGGGCATTGTGAAATCTGAAGATCAAATACAAGTCTTTTTATGATGTTTATAAAGAATTGTTAGACAATTAGGATAAATTGATACAACGAAAATTACACAAGTTGATATAAAATATTTAAAATTTTATAAAAATATATACAAAAATCTATAAAATTTTACAAAGATATGAAATATAAAGTTTAACTCTTCTTCCCAAACGTGCACATTAAATGTCCGATTTTCGCTCTAAATTGTTGTATTTGTTTTTCTTTGAAATCAATATTCCGCCGTTGGGAGAAGTATTCCATGTACTTCAAAATATATACACCGCAGTCCCAATCGTTGGTTTGGATTGGTAGAATAACACTGTTGAGCGTCGATACCTTCCACTGTTGATCGAAAGCTGACTTTAAACCGACAGCGTAAAGAAGACGCGGAAGGTGACGCAATAGATACCCTTTATGCTCTTCGAACCTCTTTGAGCACTCTCTGTCTGTTGGATCTATTAATTTAATTTCATGATCAACTAATAAAATTATAGCCAACACCCAGTGGCTATGTTTTTAGCTATGCATCGAAAGATAAATCTGTATAAAAACGAAAATAGAATTTTAAATAATTAATTTAATTTTATTTAAAAGCCGTTAACGTTAAATAAAGTGAAGTGTAGTATTAAAAACGTACCGTTCTACAGTCGACCGCGTGAATTCCGCGTTTATCATTTGTAAGTAGTGGTTCAAGCGGCTTTATATTGTTACGAACCTTCCACTCATCATAGTAGGTCTACCATTTATCAAAGTCGCTAAGTACAGCTAGACCTTCATTATCGATAAATTTTTCATATTTTTTCTCGTCCGCTATAAACATGGTCTGAAACAGAATTATGTAGTAAGTAAATAAATTAAATGAAGTGTGAATGAAAAAACAAATAAATGAAACAAACGAAATAATAAATAGTTGAAACCTTACCAGGGCGGACGCAGAAGCGAACCAGCTTTTTTCGGCATTTGCCGTGAACGTTTGATCGTTGATAACTTCAAGGACTCTCGAGTATGCGTCGATGACTTCATTGTTAAGCCACGAGCATCCTTTGAGAACCTTTAAAAGACCAACTGTGATGTCAACACCCATGACAGTATTGACGATCACATTGTCCTCTCCCTCCGGCCGGTTCCAAAAACTGAGCATATATTTGTGCTCCATCGATTTTGGCTCATCCTCCTCCTTCACCTCCACAACCAATCTTGGTCTTTTTATAATGGCTTTACTTGTTGGAGTCTTTCTCTTCTTCCGAGCACATAAGTCATATCCCTCGCCTTTACTTTTTCCAGTTGAAAGTTTAACAAAATTTGATTTGAGGGATGCCGGCTATGACTCACGAGAAGGCTGGGTAAGAGGAGCACCCTCGTCACTGACTTCTACCAAGGGTTGTTTAGTAGGAGGTAGAAGAGCTCCAGAAGTTTTGGGGGCCGTGATTTGATGGGTAGGTCGAGGAGCAGTGAGTTTTTGGCTAGAAGTTCGAGGGGCAGTGGATTGATGGCTTGGTTGAGGAATAGTGGGTTTAGGGTCAGAGGGCTTAGGGGAAGAAGTTTTGGGGGCAGTTGATTGATGGGTAGGTTGGGGAGCAGTGGGTTTTGGGCCAGAGGGTTTAGGGGAAGAAGTTTTGGGGGCAGTGGATTGATGGGTAGGTTGGGGAGCAGTGGGTTTTGGGCCAGAGGGTTTAGGGGAAGAAGTTCGGGGGACAATGGATTGATAGCTTGGTGGAGGAGCAGTGGGTTTAGAAGCTGTAGGATGAGTGGCAGGGGGAACGAAGATTTCAAATAGAACAGACGAAAGAATATTATCCCGCATAATTACAAAATACATTAAAAACTGTCATTATTTACAAAATTTTTTATATTTGTGATCAAATTAACGACCGATTTATCGACCGATAATATAAGTTATCGGTCGATAATTTACATTATCGATCGATAATGTAACTTATCGGCCGCTAATCTAAATAAGCGGTTGATAATTTAAATTATCGGACGATAATGTAAATTATCGACCGATAACTTATATTATCGGTCGATAATGTAAGTTGTCGGACGATAATTTACATTATCGGTCGATAAGCGTATTTGGAATTAATCTTTAAAAATATATAATTTTTTTAATTTTAAAAAGAAATGGTTTAGTACCTTCGTCAAATGAGATGTGACTGCATCAAGGTCCTTCTGCATTGAGGCATTTCTTTCTGTTAAATTTAGGACCCGATGTTTTAGTGACCCTACTTCATCTTGTAATGACCCAATTTGCTTTTGGAGAGTCTTCTTTTCTCTCCCTAGATGTTGAATTTTAAGTGCTTGCCCTTTAAGCACTGTAAATGCACGTCAGAAGTCATTTTTCATTTCTTTTACAGCCATGTGGAGTGTCTTGCATTCTTTTCTAAGCTCTGTTACTTCTTTGGTTAGGTTGGGTTGCCTAACAGGCTGTTCTCTTGTTGGCTGGGGCCTAATTTCCGATTTGCTTTTGCCCTTTGGTTCAACATGCTGACGTACAACGACTTCATACTTGTCGTCTTCGTCGCTGCCATTATCGTCATCCTCATCGTCGTTATTGTCATCTCGGCTTTTCGGCTTTTCGTCTCTTTCTGGAGGACGTGTCTCGTGACTTGGGACATCGTCGTATTCATATATATCTTCTTCATCACCAGGCTCCTCGGCCTTTTCCTGCTCCCTTTCCATCTCTCTTTACATAAAAAAGAGTCAAACCGATCTATACTGTAATTCGTACTTTACAGCTTCAAGCTCTAAGATGACTTTAGACTTAAGAAAATTTTCTCGATATAAATTAGGATTACGGTTGAATTCCGGGCCTTCCCATTTCATTAGCCTGAGAAATAAATCTTTGAGCTCAGTACGAGCGGTGGCAACTCTAGGAAAGTGCTCAAACGCCCAAATCTGTAGGGCGATAGTGCATCTGTAGATGTTGTATTGCCCATTTTCTGACTTTTTCGCCATTTCCCTTCTGTCGTATGCTTTTGTTATACTATATACTAAATTATTGTAAACTATCAGGCCCCACAGAAACTTTTTGAACTCTTCAATGTTATCTACTAGTGCCAAGTACCGTGCGTCCACTTCCTGGTATATGTCCGGAAGTAAAAAAAAACATAAGAGAAACAATAGTGATAGTTTCAAAAATTCATTGTTGGATAAATTAGTACTATCAACTAATTCTTCAATACGAGGTCTTTTAGCTGGCTTCCCCCGAAAGAATTTGTATTGAATAGTTTCTTCCTCTGGCAAGACCACCTTCTCAGACTCAGGTTTCGTCAATATATTAAGGCCTAAAATGAATGCTATATCGGACTCTTGCAGCAACACAGTGGTATTTCTAACCTTGAAAACATTATCTTTAACCCAAAAGCTTAAAATAGCATCAACCAAGTCTCCAATGAATCCTAATTTCTCATTTATCCTAAACAGATGACCGAAAATTGAACCATCTAAAATCTTCTTCCTCTCTTCGTTACAGTACAAGTAAAATTTCTTGACACCAACACCAGAATATTTCCCGAAGGGCTTTTGAGACATAGTCATTTTAGAATCACTTACTGGGAACTGCAATATACATAAAAACAATTAATTAGCAAAATAAGTGAGGTTTAAAAACTTCCGACAACTTGCATTATCGGTCGCTAACTTACATTAGCGGCCGCTAACTTACATTATTGTCCGCTAACTTATATTAGTGGTCGGTAATGTAAGTTATCGACCGATATTGTAAGTTATCGGCCGATAATGTAAGTTAGCGGTAAGTTATCGGTAAGTTAGCGGATTGTTAAGAAACATAACTGATGATTAAATGCATTTAAATGTAGAAAAAAAAATTACCTGAAAATTTGCTGTGAGCTTTTTCCCGCTTTCTCGCTAATGAGCCGTCGCGCTCTCGATTTTACAGAAAAGCAAAAGTTAAAAGTAAAAAGTAAGAATGAATAGTTTAAAAGCAACCTTTACTTTTATACTTGAAAAGTTATTTTAATATATATATATTAATTTAAAAGGCGGTTGGTTGCTAACGTGGAACCGGCTAGGCTTGGAGCCGGCCTATTATGCAAGTGATGAAACTATAGGGCCGTTTATGTAAATATGCAAACTTATAGGGCCGAAAGTACAAATTTTCCTTTATTAAAAAAAATAAAATAATAAATAGCGTATAGCGGACCGCTATCCTGGGTAAAAAAATTTACTTTGAATCGCCATTTTCTTTTCTGGAAGGTAAAAGTGAAAAGTAGAAAATGAAAAGTCGTTTCTTATTTTTTTAAATATCGCATGACGTGGTGTATTTGTGGCTAACCTGGCCTTCCATCTTGACTTGGCAAGTGGGAGGTGATGAAACTATAGGGCCGAAAATACAAATTTCCCTATATATATATATAGGAAAAGGCCTCCGTCCTCCATGGGAGGATGGTCACCGTTTTCCAAGCTTCCACGTGGAGCTCTACGTGGCACCCAAAATATTGTTTCGATGTTACGTGGAGCTCGGGTGCATTGCTTAGATCATCTTTAAAAAAAAAAAATTGAAAACTCATCTCCACTGTCTGTTTTTTGAACCGTGATATGTGGACTAATGAAACCTATCAAACTTTGACTTGTGGGTTTAAAAAAAAAATTTCGATTTTTTTTTTTAATATTGATCTATACTGTCCACTTGTGCTCCATGTGTATCTTGGAGGACGGTGACCGTCCTCCAATGGAGGACCTAACCGGCTCCTATATATATATATATAGGAAAAGACATCCGTCCTCCAACCTTCCACGTGGCACCCAAAACACTTTTTTGGTGCCACGTGGACCTTGGGTGCATTGCTTAGATCATCTTTGAAAAAAAAATAATTAAAAACTTATCTCCACCATATATATTTTGAACCGTGAAATGTGGACCAACGAAAATCGTGACTTGTGGGTTAAATTTTTTTTTTTTAATATTGATCTAAACTGAGGATCTTGAAGGACGGTCACCGTCCTTTAAGATCCACGTGGAGCTCTATGTGACACCCAAAATACTTTGTGGGTATTATGTGGAGCACAAGTGGACAGTTTAGATCAATATTAAAAAAAAAAAATTCAAATTTTTTTTTTAAACCCACAAGTTAAAGTTTGACAGTTTTCATTAGTCTATATTTCACCGTTCAAAATATACACGGTAGAGATGATTTTTTAATTTTTTTTTTGCAAAGATGATCTAAGCAATGCACCCAAGGTCCACGTGGCACTCAAAAAATGTTTTGGGTGCCACATGGAAGGTTGGAGGACGGTGACTGTCCTCCCATGAAAGACGGACGCCTTTTCCTACATATACATATAAATCTAAACGTATGCAATACAAACGTAAGCAATCATATATAATATCTATTAATAAATGTAAGCAATCAACATATGATCCTTAGTCAATTTTACACCCATTGGATCTGTATCCTCACCCATCTCGTCCCACCTCCATCCATTGACGGCTCTAAATCACTTCAGGGAGACCGTTTTAGTTCCAAAAATCTTCCCATAATGATTTTGAGATAAGGGCATATCATGAGATGGTCAATTTTTTACTCTATCCAGTGAACGCTTTGAAAAAAGAGGTCATCATAAAATTGGGTGACAAAATTACTTTTTAATATATTTATCACATGAAATAAAAAACTGTCCGTGTGATGGTACGCTAATGATCTCGGGATCCATTGGATGAAAAATTCGAGCGAAAAACGGCATTGATCATCTGATTCAAAGAGGTCAACGAATGCTGTCTGGATGAGATGGGGTGAGGTCAACGTTTCAGGGGTGTAACTAATGTTACCCTATACCGAAATCCAATATCAGAAAACACCAAAGTTGGGGAGGATTAGATAAAATCACAAACAGAGCAACAGCAGGAGTATTGAAGAGAAGAGAAGAGAAGAGGAGTCGCAGTGACAGGGAGAGATAGAGCGAGAAAGAGATGGTCAGAATCATCCCCATGGCTTCGTCGTCTCTTCACCTTGCCTCTTTTCGCCCGCTTTCTCTCTCCTCATTCGCCACCTTCAAATTCTCATCAAACGCTCGAAACAGCGTCTCCCTCTGCGCCTCAAACCCTTCTCGAAGAATCGCTCTCTTTCATCTCGGCAGTGGTCATTTCCAACTCTTCTTCCATCTCTCTTAACACAATGAAACCCTATCTTTGATTTTGTATCCCTGACCTTATTTTTTCAAATATTTTTTTAAAAATTATTTTATTGTGATAAGGGTTTTGTAAGGTCTGTGAATGTTCTAATATTCTCTCATATCTCTTAACAGTATTACTAAATTTTATTTTGTATCTATGAACTTATTTTTTAATTTTTTATTTTACTTTTTGTTGTGATATTGTTAACAGAGTTGGAATCTGTTTTGGTTTTTTATATATTGAAATTTAGGGTGTTGTAAGGTTTATGAATTCTTCTGATATGAATATGATACATGTTGTGTTTTGGCTATCCAGCAGCAAGATCTAATTTTGTATTGGTGGATCTGACACCGTAGATTTTGTAGCGTATTGAATTCACTGATGTCTATGTAGCGTATTGGTGCCGTTTAGCAGATGACACCTATTATGTAGTCCCTGGGATTGCCACCCTTGTTGATGGAAAGGGACGGTTCAATCTTTTGGTTGCCTACTGTGCTCCCTATAGTTCAAACTTCAAAGTTGCAATTATTGTTTCAGATTCTCCCATAATTCTGTACTCTAAAAAATGTAAGTGATTGGTTCGACTTTCAAGATCTTCTGATCATGGTTCAAAATATCGAATGATACTGATACCTATTGTCCATATGTATTGTATCGGTATCGAAGCCCACCGATCATGGATCAAAATCTCGGTTTTCCGATGCGCATCGTCCACCATCAATACCGATACATATCAGTATCGCTGATACATTCAATGTCTCAGCGGTACAATGAAAAAAATTACATATATGGAGTATGTATTGCCGAGACATACCCAATGCATCGTGTACCGCTGGCTAGTGATACTGGTATGTATCGGACGATACGTACCAATGCCACCGATGCATGGGTATGTATTGTCAATACATACTCAATACATACCAATATATCCATTGTATTGTTGATACTTGAATTTATTAGCGATACCCTATACGTATCGTCTAGGTATCGATAGGGGATGATACGCATCGATAAACCGAGATTTTGAATCTGATGGATTGTGCAATATAATCCATGAAAGAGGTGGCTAAAGATTAGATTGTGGGGGATTGATTGGGATGCATGAGGCAAGATGATGCAGCCAAAGGAGAGGAATTAGCAACAAAGAAGAAGAATGAAAAGAAGAGGAAGAAAGAGAAAAGAAAGAACGAACAATGAGTGAAAGAGACGTCATGAGATGTTGGCACACAAAATTTCAGGCCTGCTATAGCAGTAACAGCCCTGAAAGGGGCCTTAAGAGAAAACTGGACTAGACCTATTATTATTTTTCTCTTTATGGTCCAATAAGATATGAAGAGCAAAGATTACAGCTGGTGACTCTAGTATCTCAACTTTTATTAGAAGTCACACGATCACTAAGTGTTACAATTTCAATAAACTGAAATCACAGTAAGCTTCTATATCTTGATTTTATTATTAAAATTTTCTAAGATTGCTCCTTTATTTAGGAGGTTTAATTGCTGATAAGGATATCAAGAGAAACAAATCCAAATTACGGCTCCCCTACCTCAGTCCTCTATTTCTCGCTGCTGCTGACTTTCTTATCTTTTATTTAGGCTTTTTTAATAATTGTTTCATAGTTACTTATTTAAGCTAGGAAACCTTTTGAATATGTGGCCTTTAACGGGATTTTTGAACAACGTTTGCGTTATACTGTTGAACATTATTCATGTTCTAAGAAAAAGCAGCAGGTTAATGCTCGTCTTTGTTTTATAGTTCACTTTGGGTAATTTTGTTTGACTTATTCTTATTGGTTATGATCGGAACGATGCAAAATTTAAATCAATTGGTATTAGAGCACGCTATTCCTAGGGCCCCGTGAGTTGCAATTCGAGATGCCGCCATGAAACAAACACCGATCAAGGGCTTGCTCAATTGGAACAAGCAATGAAGGAATTCAACCACAGGCTAGATATTCTTACATGAGTGCATACATAAGAACTAGTGATCAAAGATATGCTTTAATGACCATGAGACTGACAACGATCGGTCCGCCATCAACATCTGTCATTGATGAGGGGCTCCGAGACCTTTTATAGCCTACAATCACTACTACCAGGCTCTAGATCATGATTGAGATTATAGAATCAAAGTAGAAGTACCCAAGTTTCATGGAAGACTTAACCTTGATGATTTTATTGTTGGTTAAGCAAAATAGAGAATATTCTTGACTTGATGAAAGTGACCAATGAGCCTAGAGTCAGATTGTAGCAACAAAATTTTCAGGCTATGCTCGTGTTGTCCAAGCTGATTGTATACTATGAGGAAATGAGAGGGTCAAGTCATTGGTAAAGATCAAATCACACCCTCGACGAAAATCCTATTGATAAATTATCCCCGTAACGTCTATGATCCGTGCCAAAATTTGCAAAATGTTATAACTGATAAATGTGTAACTAATTACATGAAGGAATTCAATTTCCTCACTTCGTGGCCAATAATCATGAGAAGGAAGAGCAACTCGTTGTGCAATACATCAATGGTCTTCAGGCTTAAATTCTGAACGGGATGATGTTGCATGAAGATGCATATCCACTTACCCTTAAAATGGAAGAAGTCTCCAATTTGAGACATGGTTTGATAGAGGGACAATCTTCACTCATGGATCAATCAAGCCCTTAAAAGGGTGAGGAAGGTGTGATTGAGTGGCTACGCCTACAAGACATCCCAACGAAATTAAGGGAAAGTGGGACCATTTATTCAAATGCCCAAGTGTCAGAGATTGTTGTAAGTGAATCTAGCATAAGGGGAAAATCATGACAATAAGATAGAGGAAGAAGCGACGAAGAAGTGAAAAATGAAGTGGAAGTAGAAGGTGATGTAGACGGAGAGAGCTTGCTCATTCAAAGATCATTGATTACCACTCCTAAGGAGTTTGATTATATAAGAAAGTTGCTACAACTGAATTTATTTTGCACTAAGTTACATTGAGTGGCTGATTGTCCACTATCATCATTGGTAGTGGTAATCAAGAGAATCATTGTTGCACGAGAAATAGTTGCAAAGTTGAAATTGAAAGAAGAAACACATCCTGACCCTTACAAGATCTAATGCTTTAGGAAGGATGACGACATTCGAGGCACTGCAGGATGTTTAGTTTGGTTTTTCGTTCGGGTTGACGTATTGAGATGAGGGTGGCGGGACGTGTTGCCTATGGATGGATGACACATCTTATTTGGGGATGCGGCAATTTGATCAAGGCAGCAAATATTACGGGATAAAAAACATATGTACATTTGTCAAAGATGAGATCAAAGTAAAGCTCATACCATTACGAGGAGGTCATATATACAAGTGTAGAGAGGCGGGTAAGGCTCTTCTTAATTTGCATCAAGAGGACATCACATCAAGTCAACTCGTCGGAATAGAGTTCTTTTCAACCTAAAAAGGAGGATGCAGCCAAAATAGAGGAATTAGCAATAGATAAGGAGGAAAATAAGAGGAAGAGAGAAAAGAGAACGAAGGGAAGATGGGTCAAAGAGAGGTTATGGGGGTCTCAGTAACACAATTTCAATCCTTCTATAACAATAACAGTTATGGAGGCCTTAACTAGAAACCTGGATTGGACCTATTATTCACGGGCCTCAATGGTTCAATAAGAGTTAAAAGAACAAAGATCGCAACACATGCTGCATAAGTGATCACATGAATATTAAGGTTTCAACAAATTGAAATCACACAAGCCCTTTAGCATCTCGACTTCTGTTATGATTTCTAAGTTTGCACCTAATTTAGGAGGCTTAAGTGCTGATAAGGATACTGAGAGAAACACATAATTACAACTCCCCTATATCGGTCCTCAATTTCACGCTGTTGTTGACTTTCTTATTTAGTATTTAGGGTGTTTTTGTTGGTGCATCTAAAATATTAGTTTGGTGTCTTCAGTCAGTGTAGAGCATATGCGCGCGCGTGTGTGTGTGTGAGTGATATACATGGGGTTCCTTTGTAAGTGGTATATAATAATAATAATAATAATAATAATAATAATAATAATAATAATAATAATAATGAATGGATTCATGGGGTTCCTTTGGTGGAAGGGAGTCTTGTTAGTTTGGCCGGATTTTGTCAGATGGATTCAGTTTAGCTGGGGTGATGCCTTGTGTATCAGGTTTTGGCTAGATCCGTGGATAAGCTTTAGTCTTCTGTGTGCCTCCTTCCTTAGTATCTTCAGGATTGTTGCTTCCCTTAGCTGTTTCGTGAACGAGATGTCTTTGGAGCAAGGGGGAAGGATGGTGTGGAATATTTTCACTTGGAGATTTTTATAGGACGATGAGCTGCAACCACTGTTTTCATAAGCGATATTAAGCCACCAAATCGCATAAGCCATGATGGCTTATGCGATTTGACCATTATGCGATCGCATACTGAAGTATGCGATCACATAATGCTCCAAGCACTTGAATATTCTTTATTTTTATTTTTGAGGGCTTATGCGATTTGACCATTATGCGACGCATACTGAAGTATGCGATCACATAATGCTCCAAGCACTTGAATACTCTTTATTTTTATTTTTGAGGTCCCATTGCCTCTATAAAAGGATGGGTTGGGTCCTCTACTCACACAACTATTTTGACTTAAACTTCCTCTCTAATCTCCATTCTTTATTCCCAATCTCCTCCCATCTTTCCCATCTAGTTTTTTATTTTATTTTATGCTTTGTAATCCTTTTTTTTAGTGAATTAAATTGTTGTAAACTTAGTAATATTAGTGTTAGTGTGTTACAAAGCCTCAAAGGGAAAGATCAAGGATAAAGATTCAAGAGTGAAGCAAGCTTATAGTTCTAGTCTTCTATCAATCAAGTGATCCAGATCAAGCAAACAAGCCTTTTGGGAGGTTTGAGTTTTATTATTTTTGTTTCAAAACTTTTTAAATATCTAATTTTCTTTTCCTAGTTCCTACTTTCTATCATAATTCGCCAATTAATGATGTCTACATCTTCAACCCCGGATCCTCTAAGACCTAAATCGAATGATCCGAGTTGGAAATATGGTCAGTCAGGTGATATAGATTTCATACTAGTGATCGGATGAAGACGAAACAGAGGAAGAAGAAGAGTATGTAGAAAAAGGAAATGATTTCGATGACGAAGGCAATGCTAGTGATGATGACGGAGAAGATGTACCACAATGAGTTAGAAATGAATGTGTAGAGTACATTGTTGGTACTTAGTATCAAAACTAAAGTTATTAGTATGTAGAACTTTTTTAAATGCAAGAATGTCTATTTTTCCCTTCTTGAGACTTGAATACTTATTATTAATTTATTTTTAATTTTTTTTTTGAAAAAAAAAGAAGTATGCCATGACTTAAGCGATTAAGCGATTTACTTAAACAAAATGCAGTTAAATTGTTTAGCATGGCTTAAGCGATTTGACAACATTGGCTGCAACTGTTTCTTGAGCTACAAGATCAAGTGAATAAGTCAATGAGGAATCGGCTGCGGTGTGACTCTAGATGCTGGCTTCCGAATGCTAAGGGAAGTTTTTTGGTCTGCTCTTTCTACCATATGCTATCTAATAGACCACTTATTAGAGTGGAGTGGACTGCTTTGTGGAGTGCTCCTGTGCCAATCACAGTTAGGGTTTTTGCGTGAATGGTGGTTAGGGGTAGGGTCTTGACGGTTGACTAGTTGATTGTGTGGGGTAAAGATATGACAAATAGGTGTGTAATGTGCTTGCAGGCGGAAGAGACAACCTCTCATCTTTGCCTTGAGTGTTGGGTAGCGGTGGAGATCTGGGCCGTTATTCTGAGATCCTTTGGAATGACGTGGGTGATCTCCAGTGACATTCCTTCCCATTTTTGACCTGGTTTGGTGCGCAGTTGGAGGGCCAACTGCTGACCTTTTGGAAGGTGGGTTTCTTTGCGGTCCTCTGGAGCATTTGGCTAGAGAGGAACGATCGTATATTCTGTAGGAGGCGCCGCCCGGTAGGATTGATTCTGAAGGGTATTTTAGATTTGATGTGTCTCTGGGTTATCCTAGTTAAGGCCGGGACTGGCAATCCTCCTTAGCTGTTTGATTTTGGTTAGTTCGGTTATGCTTGTCTTGGGGCCCCTGCTTGTGGGGAGGTTGCTCTTCGGTTTTACCTTTTGTTTTTGTTTCTTTCTTGGGTCACTTTGGACCTCCTATACTTTTCCTAGCTTCTCGCTGGTTTTTCTATATATATTCTGCTTTTATCGATAAAAAAACATAGTAATAATGAATGGTGTGAAAATCTCTAACTTACAAGCCTAATTTCTTATCTCTTTTTTCTTTCCGCCTTTCTCTCACTACCTCTTAAACTTAATTTGGCATTAAGGCAGACATCTTCCAGGCTTATAAGAGCAAGTTTTGGTCAAAATCATGGATCAAACTGCCGGAAAAACGATACGTATCATTCGAGCCCAAAACCGATACGTATCGGACGATACGTATCGGTATTGGCCTGTACCAGACGATACATTGAATGTATCGTCCGGGCATATGCATATATTTAACTGATATAGTACAGTCAATGTACCGTATCGGTAGGGTCCGATACCGATACGTATCGGTATCGGACGAAATTTTGATCCATGGTCGAAATTCCTTTATGAGACACTTTAATGAAGGGGTCGAAGCGTTTTGGGTAAGTTTAATTGCAGTTTCGAACAATTTTGTCCCTATCTCTTCATTCACATTTTTTTTTGGGTTTCTAAACCTTGTGGGAGCAGAGAAGTGGTTTTGTTGGCATGTACCTAGACCAGGTTTGTGGGGGAAACATGTTGGTATAATTGGCTTTTTTATATTTAAATTGTGGTTGAAAGAGATCTGAAGGTTTAAGTGCATTCCTCTTTTATCATGCTGTGTCACGGATTTTGGTGCCCCTGATCATTGTCTCAAATGATCCAAGTTATTTCAGGGGTTTGGATCAGAATCTTCCTACCTCTCATCTGGATTTGATTGCATGTAATTTGGATAAGTATTGACTGTTTATGAAGGTTTTGTGCAACACTAGGGTTCCCGACTCCCATATATACATGTATATATCTGTTTGTTTTTTCAATTTTTTCTTCATTTGCACTACCTCTGGTGTTGTCATTTGAGTTGCAAACTTGCAATTGGCTTGTTTTAGTATTAAATAGATGCTATGTTGATCGCATATGTATGGTTGAATGTTGTGGTTGGTGAAGTGTTCTTCAACACTAGTTTGTTTGCGTATAATTGAGTGTCAGGTGCTAGGTGTCGACTACTGTAGAGTAGCAACCCGTGTAAGAGTATATGAGTGATTGTGCAGCCAGTATTGGCTGGTTTTCCTGCAGTAGTGCAATGCTAGCTGAGTATTGCAACTTATTTGTGGTGGTTGGAAGCTCCCATAGTGCTGGATTGTGTTGTTAATTGTACACTGCAGTGGAGTAGCTGTATTTTGGGATATTTTCTTATTGACTGTGCAACCTGTGTAGGCTATAATTCCTGCAGTAAATTTGTGTTTTGGCCTTTTTGGGTTGTGAGGAAATCGTAATTGTCTTAGTTGCTTTATAATGTTGAGTTCGAGCAAAGGATTGAATTAAAATTGTCATTCAAGACTCTACCGAAGTGTAGTTGTTTTTCGAGAAAAAAACGGCTGCAACTCTTAATACTAGCAGAATTGAAGAGGGATGTGTTCAACATTACCACCAAAGATTAATTATCAAATCTTGAATGCAAACATTTGTCACCTTGTCACTCCTATGTATCTGGGACCAGTATTGTTGGATTGGCTTATACATCTGTCTCCTCAGTCCTTTTGGATCAATCATATGACTGGTATATCTTCATTATTCCATTCTCTATCTCCTTTGTTTGCACCTTGTAATGTTTCTGTGGCCGATGGATATCATGTTCCTGTTGTTGATAAGGGATTGCTCATGTTGGTGATTTGTCCTTAGAATATACCTTACATGTTCCAAAAATACCAGTTAATCTCCTTCTAGTTAATAATATCACTAAACATCTTAATTGCAGTGTGACCTTTTTCCCTCTCATTGTGTATTTCAGGACTTTTCAACAAGAAAGGTGTTTGGTCGTAGTTGTGAAGAGAGAAAATAAATTTGTTTGGGGATTACCATAATCAGAGACCGATAACCATTGTGCTTTTCCCACAGAGGATGTTTTCCTATGACATACTCGCTTTGGCCATTTTCCCCTACATCGTTTGCGTCTCTTGTTTCTACAAAAAACTTATCTCTTTTGATGTTTCCAAGTTTCAATATGATGTGTGTCAATTGGTAAGGCATTGTAGAACATCTTATCCTCCTAGTGGTTACAGGAGTAATACTACATTAACATTGTGCATTCTGATATTTGGGGGCCATCTCCTATAGTTGCTTGCATTATATCATTGTTCTTTTGTATCATTCATTAATGTTTATACTTGTCTTACACTGTTATATTTGTTGAAATCCAAAGATGAAGTTGCTTTGGTTTTCCCTATCTTTCACTAGTTGTTCCAAACTTAGTACCATGCCACTATAAAGGTATTGAGATTTGACAATGGTGGAGAGTGTGCCTCCCATCATCGTCAGTCATACCTTCGTATTCATGGAATGGAGTAGCAAACCACTTGTTCTTATACCCCAAAGCAAAATGGGATGGTTAAAAGAAAAAACCGGCGTATTCTTGAAGTTACTCAAGCTTTATTAATTAGTATGCATGTTCCTAAATTTTAATGAGGAAATGATGTTCTTACTGCGCTTAGTAGAATGCCTACTCTTATGTTGGAGGGTAAGTCTCCATTTCAATTGTGTTGTCATCATAATCGTTTCTTTCTTTTTTCCTCCTTGCGTACTTGAGTATCTTTATTTTGCAGATATTCCCTCCTCTCACCATGATAAACTATCTCTAGAAGCTACCAAGGGTATTTCCATTGGTTATCCTCTCACTCAAGAGGATATAAATGTTTTGATCCTATCTCTGAGAAAGTGTTTGTTACTCTACATGTTACCTTTTTTGAATCCACTCAATTATATTCTCCTCCACAGTACCCTCTTCAGGGTGAGAATTCTAAGGAAGAGAGCACCGTATCTGTGTTGCCTTATCTCCAAAGTGATGTTGATGATGAAACTGAAATTGAAGTGGAAGATCAAGAGATCTCAAGTGGGCAACAAAGAGAGGTTGTTACTCCAAAACGAGCAAACGCATTTAGTAAGTTTGGAAAAGACAAAACTCATAAGAGGTGAAGCCTTTAAGAAGATAAGAGGAAGGCCTCTCATTCCCAGACTACAGATTAAGTTTCTTCTCCTAAAACATAAGAAGCACAGACACGAGTATGATACAATACGAGTACGACGATACGGCAATTATCAAAAAATTAGGATACGATACCGCGGGGGGGGGGGGATATGTGTGTTTAATTTTTTTTTTTTTTGTATATTTAAGGTTAATAAACGTCAGAAGGAAAAAAAAACTAAGAAAACGAAAAAGAAACAAAAAAAAACTTATGATTTTAGGTAGGCTGCACGCTAGTAGGCTCCCAGGTAGGCTCCTTTGATTTCCTTTTCTTCTTTTAATTTTTTTTTCGGGAAACGTCTAGATACGCATGTAGCAGTATCCGATACGGGTACGTTGTAAAAAATGGAGTATCCCTGCTTCCTTGCCTAAAACAAGTCTACCAAGTAGTGATCCTTCTCTACCAAATGATTTGGATCTGGACCTTCCTATTCCTCTTCTCAAACCGTCCAGATCTTGCACATATAACTCATCAGTTTGTATCATGTAATGCTTTCTCATAAACATATTCCTCGTTGACCTCCTCTTTAGATTCTACCTCTATTCTCTGTAGCATACCTGCTTATCTATCTTAGCCACAATGGAAGGGGGCTATGTTACATTAAATGAAAGCCTTGGAGCAAAACAATACATGTGAGATGTCTGTGCTTCCACAAGGGAAGAAGGTGGTAGGATGCAAGTGGGTGTATGTGGTTAAGTGTTGACCAGTTGGGTCTATAGAAAGGTGCAAGGCAAGGCTTGTGGCTAAAGGGTTTACTCAAGCATATGACATTGACTATCATGACACTTTTGCACTTGTGACTAAGTTAAAATATTATTCAGGTGCTTATTTCACTTGCTACATACAAAAATTGGCCAGACTATTCCAATTGGTTATAAAAAATGCTTTCGTACATGGTTATAAAAAATGCTTTCGTACAGGTGGACATAGTTTTCCTCCTGGTTTTTTCTCTTCATGGGGAGAAAAGCGAAGTTTGTAGATTGAAGAAGGTCATCTACGAATTGAAACAATCTCCTTGAGCCTGGTTCATGAAATTTAGAGATGCTATTAAATTTGGGTATCAAAGGAGCCACTATGACCATACATTGTTTGTGGACAAGGTGACTCACCTCCCAACATTGATTGTGTATGTTGATGACATGATTGTTACATGAGATGACAATGAAGAAATAATGAACCTGACGTATTACCTGAATTAAGGTGTGATATCAAATACTTGGGGCCTAGTCAAGTATCATTGGGCATTGAAGTGGCAAGATCAAGGAAATGGATAGCTATGTCCCGACGAAAGTATACTCTAGATGTTTTGAAGCAGGCTGACATGTTGGGGTGTAAATCTGTTGTAACTTCCATGGAGCAAACTCATCGAATTAATGGAAAGGATGGTGAACCCCTGAAGGATGTTAGAATGTACCAATGATTTGTGGGAAAACTTATTTATCTCATTATGACACATTCTGATACTGCTTTTGTCATGAGCTTGGTGAGCCAACATAAGCATGTGTCGAGGACCACTCACTTAGATGCCTTGTATAGAATTCTGATAGATCTAAAAGGCAGTCCAGGGAGAGGCTTACTTTACAATAACGATGGATGTTTTGATATTGAGGTCTTTACAGATGTCGATTGGGCTAGATCTCTAACTGATAGGAGATTCACTTCGGGCTACTGCATCTTCCTTGGTGGGAATTTAGTCACGTGGAAAAGTAAGAAACAGATTTTGTTTCAAACTCTAGTGCAGAAGGAGAGTAGAAAGCCATGTCCGAAGGTGCTCGTGAAGGGATGTGCCTTAGATTCTTCTTGGCTGATCTCAGAAGCAGTGTGAAGCTTCCCATGACACTTGATGGAGATAGTGAAACCGTACTTCATATTTCGTAAAATATAGTAAACTATTAAAGAATCAAGCATGTTGCAGTAGACTGCCATTTTATATGGGAAAAATTGACTCAAATTTTTTTGTTTGCTTAAAGTAAGCCTAGAAGATGAGTTGGCTGATATACTCATTAAAGCTGTGGGAAGAAATGATTGTATGACATCACCTCCAAGTTGGTCATGATAGATATCTATGCCCCAATTTGAGGGGAAGTGTTGGTCTGTCTACAATATTTGTTGGGTACTTCTTTAGTCAGTGTAGAGCATATATGTGCATGTGAGTGTGTGAGATACATGTGATTCCTTTGTAAGTGGCATAGATAATAATAATAATAATAATAATAATAATAATAATAATTATTATTATTATTATAATGAAGGGTGTGAAAATCTCCAACAAACCTAATTTTCTTATCTCTTTCTCTTCTTCTCTCTCTCTCTGAAACGCGAACTCCACTTCATCAACTTAATTGTTTTAGTAGTTATTTAGTAAATGTAGGAAACCTATTGAGCATGTGGGCTTATAGGCCTTTAAAGAGGCTGTCAAACAGCATTTTGGATTATGTTGCGGAATATTATTGATGTTTTAAGAAAGAATAGCAGGTTAGTCTTCTTACGTTCTACTTCACTTTGAGTTGTGTTTTTTTGCTTTCCTATTGTTGGTTATTGCCAGAATAAGCCGAGGTTCCGATCACAAGGGATGGTGAAAAGAGTTGTCGCTTACTAAATGGCTCTAGACAGCCCGCAGGGTCCAGCTCTTTAAAATTTTTAGGGTTTGAATAGTTTAGATCAGATCAATAAGCTTACTCTATTTTTGTTTTAGTTCCTGCTTACTTATGCCTCTGAAGAGAATTTTGATTGAAATACATTCAATGGCTGCAGAGATTTTGTGATTTTTATTCATAATTGACATTATAAAAATTACACTTTGTATATTTCTTATATATTTAAATGATAATGACAATAGAGAAAATTTAATTGAAGCGAAAGCATAGTAAGCATGGTTCATGCACATATCTTATATGGGCTGTACAAACTTTACCCATTATCTACCTTTCTGGTCAACGTGTGTACTTCCTGTCACCAAGATATTGATACATTGATATTTTGGTCACTCAAAACTTGCACAATTTTATGTAGTACATCATAGAGTAGATTGAGAGTATATCTTCCTGCTAATTAGAGAAAGTGAGTTACTCTTAAGCGAATTTTTAATGATTTTTTTCCCCTTGGTTTTTGTGTGTTTTTGTTGTTATTCAGCTATTCCACAAGCGCAATTGTTTGGAATAAAAACATCTAAGCTGTTAAGAATGGAAGGACAAAGCATAGAGGCAGGAACACCAGGAAATATGGCACAGGCAAGCACTGCTGTTAGCCAAGAAGGTGCCTTAGAGTGGGTGAAGAAAGATAGACGAAGACTCTTGCATGTTGTTTATCGTGTTGGGGACTTGGAGAAGACAATAAAGCACGTCTCTTCAGTATATATGACTCACTATTTACTTCATCTTGTCTTAGATTGCCAATACATTACTCTTTTGAAAGCTCATTTACGTGTCTTAATTTCAGATTCTATACTGAGTGCTTGGGAATGAAGCTGTTGCGAAAACGTGACATCCCTGAGGAAAGATACACAAATGCTTTTCTTGGATATGGTCCCGAAGATTCACATTTTGTTGTTGAGCTCACTTACAGTAAGCGATCTTGTTAAGGCTTGCAGAGCCTTCCTTACCTCTTTTCCAGTGACCTCTGTATGCGTTGCCAAGGCCTTGATTACTTATTACTAGTGCATTTGTATTTCATCTTTTTGTAGACTAGATATGGGACTATTTTAGATTTTGATTGTGGCTTACAAAATTTCTGTTTCGTGTAATTCTTTGCAGATTATGGAGTTGACAAGTATGATATTGGAACTGGTTTTGGCCATTTTGGTATCGCAGTTGAGGATGTAAGATTCTGTTACTCAAAACATAAATCATGAATACTGAATGAAGATATTGTGTTGCTAGGTGTTTCATTATTTTAGTATTATATTAAGCTAAGCGTACACGTGCTTTTAACCCTATCATATATATCTACAATGTAACAATTGAATGCATTTACATGGTCGACTCTTTTGAGGGTCTCCGAGAGTGATGCGTTGTATACCTGCTTTTGAAATCATAGTTTTAGATACCAAGACAAAAGGTCATATACTCACCAATTACTATGGATATTAACTGAACTTTGGATAGCTTTGCGATATTTGGATTAGGAAAGGAAATGATATTTAGAATCGGCTTATCATAACTGCATGAAGATTCCCCTACTCAAGCAAATATTTTGGAAACACTCAGCAAGAAGCACTTTTTTGCTGGGACAGTTAGGCCCTGTTTGGTAACCCTTTTCCAAAAAGTACTTTTCAAGGAAAAAATGTTGGGTGAAAAGATCATTTCACCCAAGGACAAGGCCATCTCTAGCTGAAATTGGTGTTGTGTTTAGAAGCTTCCCCATGCTGCTTCTCATACAACACCATTTTTAGCATATGATCGACCTTTTTGAGAAGCACAACATATAAGTAACAACATGTGTCACACTTGTTTACAACACCTGGAAAGTGCTTTTTGGAGAAGGGTTGCCAAACGGGGCCTTAGTTGTCCTCATCTTCCTCCAAAATTTTCTGTTTTATTTTCTTATGTGGGAGAAATTTTATTTATGCAACCCAAGTAAATAGTGCCTTGTTCTTGAATTATTGAAATTTGTGTCTTGTTCAGTGAGAAATGCAAGGTGGAAACACAAATCCAAGGTGCTAAAATAAAATTTAATGAAAAATGTTGGATGGGAAATAATGTGGAAACAAAAATTCTTCTCTAGGGAAAATGCCAGAAACTAAAAATAATTCTATGGGATGTCTAGCATCCCAAAAATAATTTTAGGGGATATCAGAAACAATGCAAAAATTTTTCCACTCCATTGAAAATCAAGTTTTTTGAGTGGAGCATCGGCTGGGGAAGAATCTGACTTTGGATCAATTAAAGAAGAGGTTTAAGATTGAGGAGACGACTGACCATCTTTTTATACATTGTTGGGTTGCTAGAGAATATGGAAAATGGTGCTAAAAATATTTTTAGATTTATTGGTTTTTCCCTAGAGATTGTGTGACGGGGGCGCCACATACATGGACATCAGATTCAGACCACATCAGTTCTACCGGCGTCGGAAGAAGCGTAGAGGAAGCCTGAGTATTGCAGCTTCAAGGGAGAAAAGAAGGCTGAAATCATAATCAGAAAAAGCAGGTCTTGGCTGTGCACAACGTCTTTGTGAGCATGTGGACAGTGTGACGTGTTGTTGTTGCAACAATATCAACGACGACGTCTAGCGACAGAGTTTCTATTTTATGTGGAAAAACTGTCTTTTTAGTTTTTATTTCTTTTATGACTCTTTTATTTCAAATTAATTATTGGTGACCTATATAAAGAGACTTGTAAACACTTTTTTTTTAGTTATTGAATATTTTGAATGCTTTATGCTTGAGGGTTTGGTGTGAGACCAAGGGAGTGATTCCCACCTATTTTCTTTGATCTTTTATTATCTTTGCAATATATTTTCTCTGTTTTCTCTTATAATCCAAAACCCAAAACCTATTTTCATCAAAACCCTAGTTTTCATCCAAGCCATCAAACCACCCAATCCTACAACCCTAGTTTGAACTCGTGAATCTACATCGGATCGAAGACGAACGCCCAAGCCTGGAAAAGCTAGAGTCTTATCTCTAGGCCTGATCCCGCCTCAAATTTAACGGGACTTACGCATCGGATTGGACACCCTATTCGGATCTCGTGTGATTTACCCACTGAAATTCTACGAACCCGAAGGTATCGTAATAGTTTTGAGATTAATCTTGAATTAATTTTATTTAATTTCGGCAAATCACATCAAAAATCATATTCAGGCATTTTAGGGTTCCCGTCCCGTGTCAGTTTTGGTATCAGAGCCTTAGGTTTTTTAGGTTAGGACATCTTTGCTTGTCATATTTATTTTATTGCATTGTTTTTCCTTTTTGAGTCTATATTGCATTCCATATTAGAACTCTAATAAACCCTTGTGATCACCATGGCTTCGAATGAGGTTCTCGATACTCTTAGAGCTATGTGAGAAGAATTGGGTGCGATTAATGCTCGCCTAAATACCATAGAGCAGACCCAACCATCCCTAGGAGTCGTTAATGATAGATTGTGTGATCGAATCAACCAATTAGAAGCGGATGATGAACTCTAGGATCTGCGCCAAGAGCGTGAAGGAACGCAATGGTCGCCAAGGTGATCGGAATCAGAATTGTACGAATCCTCATAGAGATGACTACGACCCCGAAGTGCAACTTCTTTAAAATGTTAGAGTTGAGATTCCGATTTTCGATTGAAGAATGGACCCTATAGTCTTCCTCGATTGGCTTTCCGACATGGACCAACACTTTGATTGGTATGTCCTGAATGACGACCATTGCGTCAGGCTCGCTAAAATGAAATTTGTTGGTCAAGCTCTATTTTTCTGGCTCAATGTCGAGCGCATCAGGGTGAATGCGGGATGTCCTCCCATTATTCGTTGGGAAGACATGAAGGAACGACTTACTGAGAAGTATGTTCCTTTAACATACCACCAACGCTTCCTCGTCCAATGGCAAAATTTATACTAAGGTGGTATGCGCGTTACCGATTACATTGCCAAATTCGAAGAGTTCATTATGAGGGCCAAAGTATCAGAAGACCCTGAAATCACTCTCTAGATTTTGCACTGGATTGCAACTTGATTTGCAAAAGAGTTGATTTCTCATTCCGTAGAAACTTTTGAAAGATGCTATGCCGTTGTGCAAGATCTTGAACGGTATTTGAAAACTTCGGTGGTGAAGAGAACCGAGCCACAATGTAGTGATCAACGATCCTGTGAAGGACGATTTAATCCTCCTCCCAAACCTACACAGCCTGCCCCTACCAATACGAGGTTTGAAAAGGGAAAAGGTGTAGTCGGAGAATCCTCGAGGGGTAGTTCTCAAGTAAAATACTATAAATGTCATGGGATGAGACACTTTGCCGCCCAATGCCCTACGAAAGACCCCCAAAGGACTCTCTTCATTGAGGGAGGATGATGATGAGGTAGTGGTTGAAGAAGTATTTGAGCCGGTTAGCACACCTAGTGATGAGGATGATGATGCTATTAACCATGCTTTAGTTGTGAGGTGTACCCTTGCACAGCCTCAACGGGATGAAAATGATGACTGGCAAAGGGAAAACATCTTTCACACCTTTGTCGGATTTGGTGAAAAGAGTTGTAGGGTCATCGTGGATAGCGGTAGCTGCACTAACGTAGTATCAACTCATGTCGTACGCTACTTGGGGCTTACACCTGAAGCCCACCCGAGACCTTATAAAGTCGCATGGGTCAACTCTTCATTCCCATGTTGAAAAGGTGTCGGGTACCGATTCAATTAGGTTCTTATTCGGACACCTTATGGTGCGATGTGGTGCCGATGGATGTGGACCATATCATTTTGGGAAGGCCGTGGCTCAATGACATGGGCGTGACTCTTTCTGGTCGATCGAACATATGCACGTTCATGCATAAGGGCAAGAAGATTACTTTACACTCTTTGCCTCCCAAAGCGTCTTCGACCAACAAAGTCGAGAAGAAGGGCGAGACTTCAAAATCCATCAATATTGTGAGCCCTTCAGAATTCGAGAAAGTGTCGTTAGATGAGAGTGTGGCGTTCGTAGTCATCACTGTTGAGAGTGCTCCCGAGACAATGAGCGAATGTCCCAAGGAGGTTGAGCCGATCCTGAAAGAGTTTACGCATGTCTTCCCTGAAGACTTATCAAACGAATTCCCTCCCCTGCGTGATATCCAACACGCAATAGACTTGGTTTCCGGATCTACCTTACCGAACTTGCCCCACTACAAGATGAATCCGGTTGAGCACACCGAGTTAACTCGGCAAGTCAATGAGCTCCTTCAGAAGGGTTCATCCAAGAGAGTCTGAGCCCGTGTGTCGTACCTGCCCGCATGTGTGTGGATAGCCGTGCAATCAATAAGATTACGGTTAAATATCGATGTCCAATACTAAGGCTCGATGACATACTCGATAAGATGGTTGGTGCCACTATCTTTTCAAAGATAAACCTTAAGAGTGGCTACCATCAAGTCCGCATCCGCCCCGATGATGAGTGAAAAACCGCCTTTAAGACTAAGGATGGTCTTTATGAGTGAATGGTCATGCCATTTGGGCTTTCTAACGCCCCGAGTACTTTCATGCGACTTATGACCCAAATGTTGAGGTCGTTTCTAAGCAATTCCTTGTTGTGTATTTCGACGACGTCTTGATTTATAGCCATGACAAGGATCAACACTTGAACCACCTTGGGTTGGTTTGTGAAACCCTCAAGGGCGAGAAGTTGTTTGCAAATCTCAATAAGTGCACCTTCATGCAACATTTCGTTGTCTTCTTGGGATTCATTATCTCGGCCGATGGAACGGTCGCAGATCTCGAAAAGGTTAAAGCCATTGTGGAGTGGCTCGAACCTAAGAACATACACGATCTCCGCAGCTTCCATGGCTTGGCTACTTTCTATCGTCGCTTCATCAGAAGCTTTAGCACCATCATAGCCCCAATTACAGATTGCATGAAAAGGGGGACTTTAAATGGGGCAAAGCCGCGACGAAAGCCTTTGTCGAGATTAAATAAAGGATGAGTAGTGCACCCGTCATGCGCTTGCCGGACTTTTTCAAAGTCTTCGAAGTTGCATGCAATGCATCGGGTGTAGGCATAGGAGTGCATTGCCAAGAGGGTCACCCAATGGCCTATTTTAGTGAAAAACTTAATGATGCAAAGCAAAAATACTCCACCTATGACAAGGAGTTCTATGTGGTCGTCCAATCTCTTTGGTATTGGAAACATTACTGAGACCGCAGGAATTTGTGTGTTCTCTGACCATGAAGCCTTACGCTTCATTGCTTCACAGAAGAAGCTGAACCTGAGGCACGCGAAGTGGATCGAGTACCTTCAAGGGTTCACATTTGTGTTAAAGCATAAGGCCGGTGCTGAAAACAGAACTGCCGATGCGCTTAGTCATCAAGTGACAACTTTGCACTCTATGAGCACCGAGGTCGTCAGGTTCGAAAAGTTAATGGATGAGTACCCCGAGTGCCTTTGGGATTGAGTACACTGCTTTCCTTCGTAACCCCACCAACACACACTCTGTGTACACCATCCAAGATGGGTACTTGTTTAAAGGCAATCGCCTTTGCACCCCTCGCACCTCATTGCGTGACTTTCTCATTTGGGAGTTACATGCTGGAGGGATGGCCGGACATTTCAGGAGTAATAAAACAGTTCTGCTCATAGAGGATAGGTTCTTTTGGCCTAACTTCATAAGATATGCCGCTCTGGTTGTTAAACATTGTCGTACTTGCCAAGTGTCAAAGTAAACTAAACAAAATACCGGCTTGTACAATCCGTTACCCGTGCCACACACCGTGGCAAGACCTCTCAATGAACTTCATGCTTGGACTTCCTAAAACTCCAAGGAAGCACGATTCCATCTTTGTCTTAGTGGACCAATTTTCCAAGATGGCCCACTTCATTCCTTGTTTCAAAACTTCCGATGCATCTCATATTGCTAAATTATTTTTCGTGGAAGTAGTGCGTCTTCATGGGTTGCCCAAAACCATTGTGTCTGATAGGGATGTTAAATTCACTAGTTATTTTTGGAATACCTTTTGGCACATGATAGACACATTGCTCCAATTTTTGACGGCTTATCACCCTCAAACGGATGGCCAAATCGAAAGCACCAATAGGAGCCTTGGGAATCTCCTTCGTAGTCTTGTCGGTGATCATGTTAGGATCTGGGATACAATAATTCTGTCAATAGGTCTATAGGCATGAGTCCTTTTGAGGTAGTACATGGTCATATGCCTAGGACCCCATTAGATTTGATCCCCATGTCTGCATCCCATAGAGTGTCAGAGTCTGCCGATGCATTTGCACAACACATTCATAGCATGCATGCCGAAATTAAACAAAAGATTAATTCAAGCAACAGTCAATATAAATTATCTGCAGATGCTCACAAGTGTTTTAAAGAATTTCACGTGGGTGGATTATGTGATGGTCCGAGTTAGGCCTGATCGGTTCCCATCGGGATCCGCAAAGAAGCTCCAGTCCCAAGGCGCTGGACCTTTTAGCATTATGGCTAAGAGTGGTCCTAATGCATACGTGCTTGAGCTTCCTCCAGGTACAAGGGTTAGTTCAACGTTCAATGTGGAGGGCTTGGTTCCTTACTTGGGTTTCACCCCACCTCCTGAAAACCCATTCCTGCCAACCTCATAGCCCCAACCCGAACCCAACCATGCAGCCCGTATCTCTCCCTTCCCAAAACAGATGGAGAAAAGAGGAGATAGAGGATATAATAAATGATCATGCCGTATCCACACAAGACGGGGGATTCCAGAAGTACTTGGTTAAATGGGTCGGAAAATCGGAGTCCGAAAACACTTGGATCCACGAGAATGAGGTTCGCTGATTGAACCCCGATTTGATTGACATCTACTACAAGCGCATTTCATCAGTGATGAAACCTATTTGGTCTAGGGGAATTGACGGGGATGCTATATACATGGACATCGGATTCAGACCATATCAGTTCTATCGGCGTCGGAAGAAGAGTAGAGGAAGCCCGAGTATCGCAACTTCAAGGGAGAAAAGAAGGCTGAAACCATCATTAGACACATACCTGTCCCCACATTTGTGAACAATGTGACAACGCTTTGTGAAGGGTGCAACAGCGCGCCGTCGACGACGACGTCCAGCGACGGAGTTTCTATTTTATGCGGAAAAATTGTCCTTTTAGTTTTGATTTCTTTTAGAACTCTTTTTTATTTCGAATTAATTATTGGTGACTTATATAAAGAAGCTTGTAAACACTTTTTTTTTTAGTTATTGAATATTTTGAATGCTTTATGCTTGAATGTTCTTCTCTCCGAGATGGGTTTGGTGTGAGAGCAAGGGAGTGATTCCCACCTATTCTCTTTGATCTTCTATTATCTTTGCAATATGTTTTCTATGTTTTCTCTTATAATCCAAAACCCAAAACCTATTTCCATCAAAACCCTAGTTTTCATCCGAACCATCAAACCACCCAATCCTACAACTCTAGTTTGAACCCGTGAATCTACATCGGATCGAAGACGAACGCCCAAGCTTGGAAAAGCTAGTGTCTTATCTCTAAGCCTGATCCCGCCTCAAATCTAACGGGACTTACGCATCGGATTGGACACCCTATTCGAATCTTGCATGATTTACCCATCGGAATTCTACGAATCCGAAGGTATCGTAATAGTTTTGAGATTAATCTTGAATTAATTTTATTAATTTCGGCAAATCATATCAAAAATCATATTCACGCATTTTAGGGTTCCCGTCCCTCGTCATTGTGGGGGTCTTCTGTCAGCTTGGGAGGGAACCACTTCTGAAGGGAAGAAGGGGGACTTCTGGCATATCATAGCTTCTGCAGTAATGTGGGCTATTTGGAATGAAAGAAACAAGATAATTTTTAGAAGGGTTAGAAAACCGATCCATATGATAATGAAGGCTATCAGAAATATAACATTGGCTTGGATTCACATAGCTTCTTTGGGAGAGAGTTCGGAGGGGCAAGATTATAGGGGGGATTGGGATTACTTGCACAATGAACCTTTTTTCCTCTCGCATTGGGCTGCTCCCATGTCTATTTTCAGATAGGCAGGATTATTGGGTTAGTTTGGTGAGTGGGCTTTTCTATTTTGTTGGTTTTTCTTTGTTCTTGCCTACCATTGCAGCACCTTGCTAGAAGGTAGGTTTTGTGTTCTTTGCTCTCTTTTTTTAATAAATTCACCAATGAAAAAAATAATTTGAGAGCGTTGTAGGAAATAAGGCAATGATACCCATGTTAGCGAGAAGTCAACAAAAGACATAATATATAAATTACTTTTTGCCCTATAGCCAATGTGCTCTTCAACTTTAGAATGGGAAAGTACATATCACTTTCTTTTCACGAGATGTGAGAATCTCCAAGAAAAAACAGAAATAAGCAATTAGATTGGTTATTTGTAATCTCATTGTCTCAATCTTGACTGGCAATATAAGCTTAGATGAAGAAGGAAGCAAGAAGGCATCAACAGTGTACCTTTGAAATATCTAAAGCAACTCATTTCCACAGAAAAAAATTAGAGAGAGAGAGAGAGAGAGCAGGCAATATTTGCTTGTATTTTTAGTAGCATATAATAAAAACCTTGTAAGATAAGGGCTTCAACATTGGTGCTGATGAGGATTTTTAGGCTTGGGGCATCGATTATGTGAGAGATATTCTTGGTGATGATTCTCGGAGGGCTTGGGTAAAGGACTAATAGTCGGGCTAATTTATTAGACGAGATGGCTTTGACCTTCTGTCTCTGTGTGTGTGTGTGTGTGCGCGCGTGTATATATAATATTTTAAACCGGTTGGACCGGCAGTCGAGCTAATTTAAACCGGATCAGCCTCTTTACAGTTTCGGTTTTAGTGAAAGTTTCAAACGCTTTGTGACATTTATATCTATTGTTTGTAGGGGTGTATTCGGTTCGGATTGGTCGGTTTTGGACCAAAACCACAAACCAAACTGGTCCTATTCGGTTTTTAGATTTTCAAACCAAACCAAACCGTCCAACTCATAAACCAAACCAACCAATTCAATTCGGTTCGGTTTGGTTCGGTCGGTTTTGGATTCCTATAAGTTCTACTTGCACATCAAATTTTCTCAACTTCTCAACCAATTTTCCTATAAGTTCTACTTTACCGTTTTAGGATTTAGGAATAGGCTAAAGAAAGGTTAGGGTTTTATATAAAAATATGCATTTTACTTAAATGCCCCTTTAAAATTAATCAAAATCCCCGCCTATATATATATATATATATATAATTACTTACAAACTACATTCGGTTTGGTTTCGGCTTGGGGCGGCTTGGAACCGAAATCAAACCAAACTTTTCGGTTTTCCTTTTTTCCAAACCGGTACCCGTCCAAACCGGATCAAACCCGGCGGTTCGGTTCGGTTTGGTCTGTTCGGTTCAAAAAATGCACAGCCCTAATTGTTTGGGCTTGAATAAAAGGTCCAGTAGGATCTTTTAGGGCCTTTATTTGATGCCCAAGGCTCTTTTTCTCCATATTTTTTCTCTTCTTCTTTTTCTTTATTTTCTTATTTTTTAATTTCTCCTTCTTGCCTTCGATTTGGATAATTTCCTTCCAGTTTGAAGAAACAACTCACATCGAGTCTGACTTGTTGAGCCTATTTTCTTTGACTGGGTTCCTGTGCTCTTGTCCACTTGGTTCCATGAAAAACATTGAGGACTTATTATCGCCTTCCTCATTTGATTGTCCTTCACATTGAGTGTTAATTGGATGCTATCCTTGACGAGGTGTACACATTCTTGGCTCTGTCTTACCTAACTTCACGATCAAGTTGTTTGACCAAATAATGTGGCACTCGTCCAGGGGTATCAATCCATTCCATATGTCATCTCTTTAAGTCGTCCCAATGGAGAATTCAATCAAGCACTAATGCTTGACTTATCTGTTTCTCCTTTTTTAACCATGCCACCTTGTAAGGTTCATCGTCCATTTCTGACGACAATCATAACTTCTCCACCATGTCTTTACAGACCATGTTATCCGTATTTCCACTACTGATAATGACTGTGCAAAGCTTTCCGCCCAATGTAAATGTTGTATGGAAGACATTTGGTCACAGCCATTGATCATTGTTATTGATTTTAACTCTTACCATCACCCAACGTGTCACCAAAGCCTCCCCATATGTGTTACTCTATTTTGACCTGTTCTACATGACTCTCTGACACTTGATCGATTGTTGGACTTTCATTAAAACTGATGGACAGTAATCTGGAGCTTGTTCTTCTTGCAATTTATTCTCCATTTGTTCTGCTAAGTTGACTCGAACTTCGGTTGACCTTTGGGGACAATCGAATGACTTGTGGAAAATCTCGTTGCACTGTAGACGTCAAATTGGTGCACTAGAAAGCTGTCCTGTAGGTGTTCCACAGCTGTGCCCACGCCCACTTCTGTCTGTTATAGAAGACACTGATTTTAATGGTCTGTAGACATGATTTGAACTATTATTTGATTGTTCCCTCCTTGGGATTACGGATAAATTAGAACCTCTGCGATCGTTGTTCACTCCAATGCTTAAATAGTAATTAAAGATCATCTAAAGGTCGAGAACTTCGTTCCAACCAGAATGAGGGTACCAGGGCTTAAAAAGTAATTAAAAATCATAAAAAAAACGTGGACTTTTCTGATCAGAATGAGGGTACCAAGGTTTAAAAAGTAATTAAAAATCATAAAAAAAGTGAACCTTTCTGATCAGAATGAGGGTAGTTTTACTGGATTCCGATGTTCTCATGTCAACCTTACGATTGATAATGTCAGCTATGTAGACAGGATGACATCATAATCTTAAAAAGGAAAAAGCTCTTCAAGTGGGCTTTAAGATGTTTCGACTTCAGATATGATGTCTGGTTTGAGTTTCTACGAAAGAACAAGTTCTAGGGCTCTAATACCATGAAATGCAAGGGTTAGGAAGAAGACAAAAGTAAATCTCATTAAGGTAAAAGAATATATTTGACACTAAGTAAGAGTGAGAAAAGAGTAATTTTCATTAAACTATTTTAGTTACCAATTTGAAGCTTGGAGAAAATCCATACAGCTAGGGTAAGATATAATGCATACATCTATTAACACGTGAGATGTCCCTTAATGGAACTGTCACAAATTTTAACCAAGAAGGCAACAAGATGAAATAAAATCTATTTACATGTTTTAATTTTCATTGGCTTATATCTTCTATTTTGGTTTGATTAATGGAGTTTAATAATGACATCACGTGAAAATGAATCTGAGAAGTGAAAAACCGTCCGATCAATATGGCTATTCTTTTGAACTTGCCAATGCATATTAGTCGTAGCATAGACGAACTGTGATTTGTCAACATTATCATCAATTAGGAAAGTCTAGCGACATCTTTGTTGAATTGTTACACAATCCAAAAGTAAGCACCTTAAACTGTTCAACAATGTAGGGATATTATGTTAGGATTGCATTTTCTTTATTTATCACTGGATGTTTTATATCATTGTCATTATAAAGGTTCAATAATCATCCCACATTTTTCAAGATATTTGATTTAATTATTCTCAAGATGTATAACACTCTGGATTTTTACTCGATCATCAATGTAGGTTTATAAGACAGTGGATCTTGTCAAAGCTAAAGGGGGAAAAGTAACGAGGGAACCTGGTCCTGTCAAAGGTGGCAAAACTGTAATTGCGTTCGTTGAAGATCCCGATGGTTACAAATTTGAGCTTTTGGAAAGAGGTCCTACCCCAGAGCCCTTGTGTCAAGTAATGCTTCGAGTGGGAGATCTCGATCGGTCAATAAATTTCTATGAGAAGGTGCACTTTGTTTTCACTAGGAATTAAAGACAACTTTGTACAATGTAATTCAGATTGTCTTTTCTGCTAGTTTTGATTTTTTGTTGTTGCTTGTTCATTTAACATGGGGTTCGAAATCTGTGCCTATTGTAATGCCAAAGGCTTTTGGCATGGATCTTCTACGCAAACGAGATAATCCCGAGTACAAGGTAACTAGACATTGCCAAGATATTAGCAGAATGCCCTTTTTTATAGTTGTGTGTGTGTGTGTGTGTGTGTCTATATATATATATATATATATATATATATATATATATATATATATATATATAATGTTTGAAAGATTCTTTGGTTGATGTTTGGTTGTGCTAATTTTCAGTATACAGTTGCCATGATGGGTTATGGTCCTGAAGATAAAAGTGCAGTGTTAGAGTTAACTTATAATTATGGCGTTACAGAATATGACGTGGGAAATGCTTATGCACAGGTAAACTTGTAATTTGTGAGGTTCTATACAGCATACTTTGGAATGAAGTTCCTTTATGTATATTATTTTTGTATCCTTTCAGATTGCAGTAGGCACAGATGATGTTTATAGAACTGCAGAAGCAATTAAACTAGCCGGGGGGAAGATTACCCGTGAACCGGGGCCTTTACCTGGTATCAACACCAAGATTACTGCATGCTTGGATCCTGATGGTTGGAAATCGGTACATATACTGAACTTTTTTTTCCTATTTATGTTTATGCCTTAAACTGATCTTTATTCATTCATTCGTTTGCTAATTGACTGAAATAATGCTCCTAGAGATTGCTTGATAAACTGATTTGCTTGTATGTTTAGTTGTTGCTACTGAATTACATGTTAGCTAGATCTTATGGACATGGACACAAATGCAAGATTAAGGCAATGCTGATTTCCTTGTAACCCAAATCTTGTTTTGATGATGATTAGGCAACAAGAACCTTGTTACTAGGTGTATTGGTTGTCCAAATTTCTGTAGCCATTCTTGCACATTTACACAGGCAGGCTGTGACCTATTATTATACACACTACATGGAAGAGTTAATATTTGGTGCCTGCCCAACTCGTGCAGCAAGGATGGTGCACAGATCAATCTCTGTCCGCCAAACTTATCAAACCTCAAGGGATGCATGGATGATTATGAGCTTTACAAATTAGTGCAAGTATGTTTTTGATCTAACACTGTCTTGGTGCTCAAAATACCTGTGCATCTTCCGATATTGGTGGATGGAGATTGAACTGTGCAAAGCCTGAGTTGGGAACGTAGTACCAACTCCTATACGGAATGGGTGGACCTGTGGGGACACTATACGAAGGTCAATATTCAGACTTGACTCTCAAATGGGTCTAATGATTGGCAATTTGGACATGGTTGATTGAATAAAATGCCTGCCCATATAAAACTGGAATTTGACTTAGCCTGCGCCAAAACCAAGTTGACATGATCATGTTATTGAACCTGCGTAGTGGATTCACAATCCACTGCCTTGATCCACTTAGCTACATCTGCCCCTACCCCTGCCCAGGTTTCAGTTTTGATTGTACTAGCACAAGTTTTTGGACATTGATATTAATGGGTGCATCATTTCTTCCGACTCTCCTGGCTGTCATTTAAACACCAAAATGGTGCTTAAATCATTACACCATCAATAGTTTAAGATGTGGGTGATCCGTACCATCAAACTGATAGATCATGGATTGAAGTGCAACAGACTCAAAAATGATGTTTAGGGTGATTTAAACCATCTGATTGTTGATTATAATATCAGCCGTTGTTTTTAGTTTAATGGCTGATTGTAAAGTTCATCAATTGGATGGTTCAGATCCACTTATAGCCATATTTCTTTGGGCTGAGATATGTTCTAATGATGGATTGCCACTGGGATGATCTTGATTGGCCGCAAATGTGGGCCACATGGCATAATTATAAATCACACTACAATGGTCTGAGATAAAAATTATAATTTAATGGTGTAAGATCACTTAAACACCATTTTGGTGTTTAACTGTCGGTCAGGAGCTATCATCCCTTTCTTAGATGATGATACTCATTTACTTCCTGTACAGGTCTTTGTTGATAATATAGATTTTTCCAAAGAACTCGAGTGACTAAGAACAGCAGCTTGTACCTTTTGAGCATCCCACACCAGAACCTGCACATGAGCTCCCCAATTGTGTTATCAACACATAATCCGGCCTTCATCGCGGAATTGGTTCTTCGGACATCCCTGTAAGAGAATGCATCCATCCCGGTTTGTAGATAGGTCATTTTGCCTACATCAGTGACACTACTAGTAATAATCATCTCCCATCTCTATACTACTACAACAGTGTAGGTATTTTGAGATATTTATTTCATCTGTTCTTTAAATTATTTAATGAAATCAGGAATCTTGTCCTTGTGTTTATCCCATTTATTTCAGCATTTATTTAAATCAAGTCGTTGAAGAACTCAATTCAGTAGTCAGCTTGTCTTTATATGATTTTACATTTTGAAACGCTTGAAATGATTCAGTGGAGTAACTTGAATCGATATCTCACATCATCAGGATTATGCACATTTGGAAGTATGGATGGCCGTATATATATATATATATATATATATATATATATATATATATATATATATATATATATTTGGTGGATCGGTGTATAGGAGGGATTTTGTTGGGGATCCATTACCTGCACGCAGAATGTTGGATGAAGCACACAATTTAAAAGAATCCATCTGATTCGAAGTCCATGATTTAAAGATCTTTAGCATAAAAGATTGACACTGAACACCATCACTATCATATTAATGAACACAGTCAGCCATTGAATCAAATGATGGCCTTCGACCATATGATTCATATGATGGGGATCATATTCTGTGCCATCTTACTGCACCAAAGATCATAAGATCACGCCTTCAAATTGTGTTCAAGGGCCAACTTTGTGTGTGGAAGTAATGGCTCTCTTTTGTGTGCAAGTGGTTTTATCAATAATCATAACCTTCTAATAAGTGCTTTGTTTCATTGGTTTTCACTGACATTATTAACCTTCAAATTGGTGTTTTGTGTTAGTTTAAATGAGGACTACTTATAAAATTAAAATAAAAATGAGGACTACTTTTTATTTTTATTTTTGATGGAAATAAGGACTACTTTTGCTCATGCTTAATTCAATTAATTTCTTTGATCTAAATTCAGTGTAATCTTTTCGAGTCTATATTCAGTTTTAAGTGTTCACTTGTAGACTCAAAAGCCTCTCCCATTGGATTGGTGGGTCTTGAACTGCAATCTTATGGTAACCCAATCAATGGCCTGTGTGATGTCAGATGTCCTTGGTGCCATGGTCTGACCACCTAATCAAATAGGGATAGCTATCATTTAAAGGGCATGCTACTCGCACGCTACTTGTTTCTATCATCACACCCAAAGCAAAGATAAAAGTGCATTGTGGATAGCAAACTTGGTGTGTGCCTAAATGCATTATTTTATTTTAACAAAAAAAAATATAGATTTTATTTTTGCACCCAATAGCTGCTATGACCAGTTGACCACACTTTCCACTAGGTAGCACATTTTTGGATCTTTACTAGCCACAACAAAACAGAATTTGTTAGGTGTGGAATAGCAAAATTAGGTATGCGACACTAAGATTAATGTGCGGGAAGGAAAAAGTGGTGTGCGCATAGCAGCCTTATTAATTTAAATTAGTTGGAGAGTAGGTGTTAGGTGCACGGGAGAGTCTCGTTCCTCCAATAAATTACCCATAAGATAAATATGGGGGCAGGAAAGTGGCGATTTTTGCGTGTGAGATGTTAGCTTTAGATTTTTTTGGGTTTTCTTGGGTGGACTTGGTGGCTTAGGCCTCTGGCCATCTCGCAATTTTATCTTTCTTTGTTTTCTTATCCAATTTCTCGCTGGCTCCTTATTAATATTTTCTCTCTCCGATAACAAAAAAATAAAATAAAATAAATTACACATAAGATTGCGTTCAGCCCTTTCTTTAGAAAAAAGTGGACAATTTTGTCACCATGCCTCACCATAAGGTGTCACACTACTCATGAGCTCATCATCATATAGATCGGATTAACCTTTAAGATTTTGCATAAAAAAAATATCTATAATATGTGATGAAGTAACTGCAAGCATAGTCACAAAAATCATTGAATTTTTTAAAAATTCATGAATTTAAGATTCTACAAATTAATCCTAAATTATTCACCAATTTTTCTAAAATTTGTGAATTATTCCCTTATGTATATATATATATATAAGGGAATAATTAATTAATTAATAAATATAGATTTATTTATTAATTAATTTTTTAAATTTCTTTCATTTTCTATTTTGCTCTCTTATTTTTATCCGAATATTTTCCCGAACATGTCAGGATTTTGCTGCATTTTTTGACTTTTAACCTCACCGAATTATTGCAGAACGCCAATTTCGTGACTCTAACTACAAGCGCTGAACGGCTAAAGCTTAGAAATGCTAATTGATGTTAGCTTAAATTTGAACATTGTTCATAATCAGATGTCAATGGAAACTCTCCGAAATTGGAAACCCCAAATGGAACATAGCTCCGGTGAGCCTGGAAATCAAAGATGAGAGAGAAAGTGAAGAATAGTCAGTCACCTCTGAAGGCCTAATTTACAAAATGCAATAAATAATGGGTTTGCATTACCCGACCCAAGCGCCGAGTGACTTGGCACAGAGGTCAATTGGCACTTAGTTTCATCGTGTTCCTTTCGATTTGAAGACCATTATCTAAAGGTCTACGGTGTTTCTAAGATTGGGATAATGGTTTTAAATCTCGGAAATCCTCAACGTATCAGGTAGGGCCGATACACGAGACATCTCGAATCATCTCATTGATATAGTGTGATACAAAAAAAGTTGTTTAAATGATCTTACACCATTAAACAATTTGTTTGATCTCACCCCATTGAAGTGCTCTTCACGCTAATGCCATGTGGCACGTATCAGTGGTCAATCTAAATAGTCCAAGTGCTTGTTCATCATTGGAACATATCTCAATTAAAAAATCATTCCTCTCCAATACGACGATGCAAACCATCCAATCAATGAGTTTTCGTATTAGCCACTAAAATTAAAGTGCACAGGTTTACCAAAAGTATGATAGTGTTTCAAGAGGTCATCACATAGATTGGATACATCATTGGATTGTCTCAAAATAATGCACAAAGTGAGTCATAATAGTGCTATAAGTATAAAATGTTGATAAGCCATAAACATTCAATTTTGAGGTTGTATAGGCTGCGTATGCCATAGCTCTTTGCTAGCCCCTGCCACAGTAGAGTTCGCTTGCTTTAGTTGGTTCCCGTTCTCTTTTCTAACCCCCTACAAAGGAGGATTTACCTGTTCTAGCAGTAACCTCCCTGCTCTCTACCAACTCCCTACCAGAGTTAATAAAATCTGCTCTGTCAAGGAGTGAGTAGAGAATGGGGTAGAACTGTTGAAGAGGTAAATTTTGCATAAAATCTTGTTATGCAAGAAGTTATCAAAGAAATGGGATACCTACTAAAGCAGGTAGTAGGATGTTAACAAAGAGGATGGGAACCTGCTAAAGCAAGTGAACTCTATTATGATAGGGGCTACCAAAGAACTATGTCATACGCAATCATAATATCCTATACAAATTCATCATTAGAAAGCTAAGATTCTCTCCATCATCGGATGATATTTAAAATCATGATTGCAGCGATATTTATGGCTTTGGAGATGAGCTTTTCCATTTATGGCGGCGGAGATATGTTTTTTTCATCCCAATCTTCTGCACTGTAAAGCTTTAGATTATAGTCTTCAAATCATACGACACTCATAATGAAATCTCATGTCGCATGTCCCAAAAGGGACTTGTGAGTCAAATCACTTAGCTGGCAAATACCAACTCGGATGTTAATTAATTTGCTCATTCACCTAGCGAATTGTGAATTAAGAGAATTGAGTACAAAGAATCGGTTTACAATTCAATTCAGTCCAATTCGGTACGACAAACAATTGACTGCTCAATGATAAATATAGGGGTGTATTCAGCTCAGTTTGATCGGTTTTGGACCAAAATCACAAATCAAATTGGTCCTAATCGATTTTTAGGTTTTCAAACCAAACCAAACCATCAAACTCTTAAACCAAACCAACCCGATTCAATTCGGTTCGGCCGGTTTCGATTTTTCTATATGTTCTACTTGCACATCAAAATTTTCTCAACTTCTCAACCTATTTTACAGTTTTACTATTTTTATATTTTCCGTAATTATTTTACTTTTATAATCTATTCACCCATCTCAAAATAAACAATAAAAATAAATGCATCACATTAACTCTAATATATCAGAGTTTGGATAAAGAAGAATACCGGAAGAGTTGAATAGATAATGGTGCCAATGATGGGTTTTATATAAAAATATGCATTTTATTTAAATGCCCTTTAAAATTAATCAAAGCTCACGCCTATATATATACTTGCAAACTACATTCGGTTCGGTTCGGTCGGTTTCGGCTTGGAACTGAAACCAAACCAAACTTTTCGGTTTTTCTTTTTTCCAAACCAAATCCAAATCGGACCAAACTCGACGGTTCGGTCGGTTTGGTCGGTTCGGCCCAAAAAATGCACAACCCTAGATAAATATTTTATTTTAAAATAAAATTTAAAAGCATAAAGAAGATTTGAACCTAAGACTATGATTTTTGAGTTTTGTAACTAATCAACTAAAGAGACATTAGCTCAGTTGGTACGCTCCCTCCAATGTGAGCGAGTAGGTCGTGGGTTTGATTCTCAACCTCAATGTTGTTTTCCATCCTTGTCTTTACAAGGTATGGATTGGGTTCTATTAGTTAACCTTCACCACTATAATTGGTGCTCTCTCACGTTGCTTTGCAACTATCACATGTGTATGCATATCTCCTCTCAAGGTTGTCTCGGCTAAATGTTTTGTTACTTAACCTTCACCACTATAGTTGGTGCTGCCTCACGCTGCTTCGCAACTGCCACATGTGTATGCATATCTCCTCTTGAAGTTGTCTCGGCTGAATGTTCTGTTAGTTAACCTTCACCACTATAATTGGTGCTCCCTCATGCTGCTTCGCAACTGTCACATATGTATGCATATCTCCACTCGAGGCTGTCTCAGCTGAATGGTCATATAAAACGAAAAAAGTAGTCATTTACATTTCCGTTATTAAAGAATATAAAATTATATTAATATTTTTTAAAACTCATCAAATCCCTACTTAAACTGACCAAACGGGAACTAAGGCTGCGTGTACATAGCTCTTTGGTAGCCCCTATTATAACAAAGTTCACCTGCTATAGTAGGTTCTCATCATCTTTGTTAATATCCTGCTACCTGCTTTAGCAGGTACTTCTTCTCCTTGATAACTCTTTTCATAGCAAGATTTTATGCAAGATTTACCTATTCAGCAGTTCTACCCTCCTCTCTACTCACTCCTTGCCAAAGCTGATTTTATTTGTTATAATAGAGAGTTAGTAGAGAACAGGAAAGTTGCTGCTAGAGTAGGTAAATCCTCCTTTACAAGAAGTTAGAAAAGAAAATAAGAACCAACTAAAACAGATAAACTCTGTTGTGGTTGGGGCTAGCAAAGAGCTATGCCATACGCAGCCCAAGTTACTTTGGGAGGAACTTTTATATCCGGTTAGAAGTTACAAACTCTGGCTATGCCTCGTTGTCTATATTCCATATCAAGGATCAAATGTCGGATTTTATTTCGGTTTCCGGCATGACCGAAACCAAAATCCAAAATTTCCCATCATACAAAAAAACCCGAAAGTAGGGATTTTGGTTTCCGTTTGATCCATGTTCCATATAGAGAGCCTTTCCTTAATTATAATTTCCATAAATAAATGTTCATAATCAATTAACCATGGATGAATCACCTCACTTTATAAAGATCCTTCACTTTTCTCGGCTAACCTGTGACAACGGATGGCAAGAAGGGGAAGGGGTGACTAGTACAGGGAATGCCAAAGCCTTTGGATGATGGTGAGACTTCTCGTAACGTGTCTTTCGATAGCCGTACCGGAGATAACGATATTTTTTTGTCTAACCGTACTAGGTCCAAGTCTCTTGTTTTGAAGATGGGTGGTGGAGATCGCCCGATTGAAGCTTCTAACGTTTTGAAGCCAAGCAGAGATGTAACGAGAGGTGATATTTCCGAAGAGGATACCGATACGAAATCTGATGTGGGGACTTACGATATTTACATATCGGAGGAACACGACATGGTGGATGATATTCTTTATGATGATGGGGTGAAGACCAAATTGGAGCTATTAGCTGAAATGGTTGGCATGGATTCTAGTAATCCGGTTGACTTGTTGACCGAAGTTGTTAAGGTTTTGAAGGATCTTGAGCGGGAGAAGAGAGGTTCCTTGGAAGGAATTTTCGAGTTCGCCCCTCAACGGGAACTGTTATGGCAGTCCATGCCCCTAAAATGAACTGTTCAAATTATTTTGGAGTGCTGTTAGGGTGTCTTATGTTTTATTTTAATGGAGGAAGGGGACCCATCAACCCCAAGAAAAATTGATTATGAAAGAGAAATATTTATTTTGAAAATTTACATATGGTAGCTATTAATTTGAAAAGCATTTGAGCACTTTGAATCATGGGATGAATATATCTTTTCATCCCAATCTTTTGTGTCACAGATCTTTAAATCATTGTCCTCAAATCACACGACACAATTGATGAAATTACATGCCACACATTGAAAAAAAGTGGCCCAGGAACTAAGGCCCTTGGTAATAAGATCAAATCTATTTAGAAGAAATTTTGATACTTATTTTTGCCTAGGTTTAGGGTGCTATTTACCATACCCTAGTTCATTTTAGTTTTTAATGCAAAATTTCTTCTTCAAATGTATGAAGGTTTGATTGTTTGTGTTTAAGCATTCAACCAACCAAATGTATGAAGGTTTCTTCTTCAAATGGATGCCGGCATCTGAGCACGTGCTCAGATCAGGACCAACCAATATGTATGTCACCTATCAGAGAGGTATTAGCCCAATTGGTACGCTCCCTCCAATGTGAGGGAGTAGGTAGTGGATTCAATTCTTGTCCTTCACGTTGTTTCCTACTTTTGTTTTTACAATGTGTGGGTTGGGTTCTGTTAGTTTACCCTCACCACTATAGTTGGTGCTCTCTCACGCTACTCCGCAAAAACAATAAATATTTACCCATAATATCCCTTACAACTTAGAAGATTAGAAAAGAAGTGGGCACCTGGGCCGACGAACAACCTCGTTGGAGGAGACAGCAAGCTCCGCAAGGCAAGCGACACTGACATTTGTCTCTCTCCAAATAATAGAGCTTAGATCAAAATCTATATAATTTTGAAAATCTATTAATTTCATCCTTCTATATAATTTTTTAGAGTTATTAGATTAAATCAAAGTCTATTTTTTATGAATTAATTGGGGACACAATGAGTTTTTTCCCTAAAATTTTGAAATCATGCAACAGTGGAATGAACTTCATGTGCATTGCGTTTGAAAAATGATAACTACATTTTAGATATGTTTTAAATAAATTTTTCAATAAATAATTTGGATAATATATTATATTACAAAAATTTAATGTTTTGTCACGAAGAGATAAATGAGTTCAATGAAGCATATATCTAAACTCTAAGAGTAAAAATATAAATATTAATACATACATATATGATTATCATATATTTTTATCCAAACAAAGTACCAATATTATACTAATATCATATAAATGTTCGTCAGTGGCATAGCCATGATTTTCAGCTGATGGGTGCTAACAATGAACAATAGATGGTAATAGTTATGTAATCATCACTTTGGGAGCTTATACACCATATATGGAGGCTTATACACAAAATATAGCTGTATAAGAAACATATATTATATAATTTCAATAGTTAAATGGGGGCCGCCTAGGGCCATCAACGGGCCGGGTTTTCCACCCGGCCCATTTTTTTTAAAAGAAAAGTTTTGGGCTTGAGTCCAGCCCGATAGCTAATCGGGCCGGGACTAGCTTGGTTTTGAAATGTTGCGGCCCGAATCAGGCCCGATTAGTTATCCAGGTCGGGCCGGGCCGGATTTCTAATAATTTTTTAAGAGTTTTTTTAAGATTTTTTTTTAAAGACCTAATTTTTTCGGTTCGGATCGGGCCAAGCCTTACACTTTGCAGCTCGAATCCGGTCCGATTTCTTATCCGGGCTTATCCCGGCCTGACCCGTTTATTAAATATAAAAAAATGGGCTTGAACCCAGCCCATTCGGAACAGGCCCGAATTGGGGCCCAGGCTAAAACCCAGCCCGTTGACAGCCCTACTTCCGCCCCTACTATCTTGTATGAGACTCCACCCTTGCATTTCATATCTATTTTGCATCTATCTCCCACTAATAGCATTTCTATGAAGAATTCATGTGGTACAAATTTTATTTCTAGTTTAGACTCTACAATGACACATTTATTTCGTACTTATAATAAGGGAAATTTGCACTTTCGGCCCTATATGTTTGCGTATTTGCAGAAGCGGTCCTATAGTTTCAATTATTGCATAAATGGCCAGCTCCAAGCCTAGCCGCCTGTACGTCATATATATATATAAATATATATAAATAAATATATATATATATATATATATATATATATATATATATATATATATATATATATATATATATATATATGCTTCTCTATGCAAGCATTGAATCTAAAATTTCTGTATCATTTTTTAACACTTTCTATCTCTCTTGGAAAGCGATTTCGAGATTCCACTACAGGTCGTATAACATAGAGAATATAACAGGCTAGGTAAGATATCGAGTACAATATCTTTTTAAGTTATTGTTTTCCCAATTTTTCAAAACATTGTAGGTAGTCCAAGATATATAAGATATCGATCGGTATCTTAAGTTATCGACCGATATCTTAAAAGAGGTTTTTTTTTTAGTTTTTGGATTATGGTTTACGTTAAAAGTCCATCGGCTAGATATCTTAGGATATCGGCCCGATATCTTAGGATATCGAGCGATATCCTATGATTGACAAAAACGCTAAAGTTTTCATTCCTTTCAGTTTTTAATAATATTTTTAAATAATTGTAGCGCTAAGTCAAGTATAACTCTTTATAAACAACCAATTTTAATTTTAATTTTGTAAATATTGTAGGTTGAAATGGATGTTCTCCTTCTTTGCCATTTTGATTTCGTACGCGTGAGAGATAATACTTACAACGGAGGACATCGGAGGATTGTCACTGTCACAGAGAATATATCATTTGATGAGTTTATAGAGAAAATGTACAAAATCAGTCGGACACGACCGGAAGAATATTCTATTACACTTACTGTTTCATTACGCATAGGGAATGAGCTTGTATTTGCCGAATTGTCTGACTCTGATGATCTTACAAACTTATTTAGTGCATATCATATCGGTGATGGTGTGATAAATATTTATATCGAAAAATCATTAGTCACTACTGTAGCAGAAATTTTACCGTCTTTAGAAACATTTCAACCGTTCAAGGAAACAAACGAAGATGATCATAGTGCGGGAACAGAACATTAGATTGAAAATCAAGAAATACGATATGAAGAGGATAATATTGTTGCACCGATAATAGTCGACGATGATAGAAATATGAATATAGGATTTCGCCCCTACAGTAAACTTTTGGAGCAACCCTCTTCAGACATTCCGATGAGTGAAGGCGATGAAGATCAAGGATATTGTCATCAAATGATTCCGATGCATGATATATCTCAGTTCAACTTCGATTCGGTAAATCAGTGGGAAACATTTTTAGTCGGCCTTAGTCCATATCAATGGCCTTCCGAACAAATAGCTTCGGAGCCAACGATAATCGAACCTTTAACAGAACAGCCTCTCATACATCAAGCATTCCCGCATCGGCTAACATCAATCCAAACAACTGTACATCAATCAAGCGTACATCGACGGGCTCAATCCCAATCACGTAATAACCATCCAGTCGATGACGGTGATAGTGATCCTGAAAATAATGAAGCTCCGCCGTCTCCCACTTCGCGTGTTTATACTAATAGGGGAATTGATCAACCTCTGATGGACGAAGACTATCAGCTTAATGACTTGGAAGGAGAGTATATGGATTCAGACGATGAGGAACTGTATGAAGGGGGAACGATTACCATTGCTCAGGCGTTTAGAAATAAAAAATCATTTCAAAAAGTTCTTAAAGAATTTGCAATGACAAATAATTTTCAGATTAAACCAATAAAAACCAGTCCTCTTCGAGTTACTGCGAGGTGTGTTGAAATAGGATGTGCTTGGCGAATACATGCATCGAAATTAGTAGGCGTAGACACGTTTGCTGTGAAAACTTTTCACCCGGAACACACGTGCGGAATGCCAGCTTTTGGAAGCGGACATCGCCAATGTACGACATCGTGGATAGCTTCATTCGTGAGAGATAAGCTATTAAAGGGTTTTGACGAGACTCCTGCTTCAATAATTTTTTATATTAAAAAAAAATACGATATAACAGTAGGTTACTGGAAAGCATGGAGAGGAAAAGAAATGGCGTTGAATGACATCCGAGGTAGCTAGAAGGAGCAATTTAAGATGTTACCGTCATATGTTGCCGAATTATAGCGGGTCGATCCAGACGTACAGACCGAATTGTGTCTCGAGCCTGATAATGTATTTCAGAGATTCTTCGTGGCATTCGGACCTTGCATTCGAAGCTTTTGTAATACTTTACGAAGAATAATTACGGTAGATGGAACGCATTTGCGTGGACGTTACAATGGAGTGTTGTTAATAGCTACGGAGATAGACGGGAATAGACATTTATTTCCTATAGCGTTCGGCGTTGTACCGAAAGAAAATAAAGACCATTGGACATGGTTTCTTGATCTATTAGGGAGACGTGTAATCGATGAATTTGAAGAACAGTTTGTTTTGATATCAGACAGACAGAAAGGTTTGATGAAAGCAGTGGAAAAAAATTTTCCTAACGCCTTTCACAGCTACTGTATGCGACACCTGGCTCTAAATCTGTTTGATAAATATAATGATACAATCTCTAGACCGCTTTTCTGGGTTGCTGCCCGTGCATTTTCAGAAGCAAAATTTAAAAGAATTATGCGAAAAATAGAAGACGACGCCCCCCCGGAATGTACAAAATGGATTAAAGAAATTGGTGATCATTTCTGTGCACGCGCTTATTTCCAAGGGAGGCGTTATGATATGTTGACAGCTAATATAGCTGAAAGCATAAATAGTGTGTTGAAAATAGCCAGGGAGGAATCGATTGTGAGCATGCTAGAAACTATTCGCACAAAAGTAGCCGAATTTTATCTTCGTCGTCAGGAGAAAGGAAATAAAATGACACATGTGTTAATACCGATGACAGAAAAACACATAACAAGAAATTCAGGATGGGCCCATCGAAAAAATGTCATACCATATGGTCGTGATATATTTCAAGTTAAACGTGGTGATTACACTCACAGTGTCGATCTAGAATCGCGAACATGTACATGTAGACGTTGGGCTATTCTTGGATTACCATGTTCACATGCGATCGCCGCATTATCGCGCCGAAACAGAGAAAGAGAGATCTCCCAATTTTGTGAACATTGGTTTACCAGTGACTTATTTAGGAAAACTTATAAATAACACTTTGTCCCGACCGTTGACAAGCGCCAATGGACTTCGCAAATAGAAGACCTTCAAGTTTTGCCTCCCCACAAAATACGTCAAGTCGGCCATTCGAAGAAAAGGAGAATAAGATCTAAAGGCGAAGTTCGACCATTACAATGTAAAAATTGTAACAAGTACGGTCATAACCGTCGCTCGTGTAAATTTATTAATATTTGAAATTAACTTATATTACTTCAAAGTTTGAGATTGAAAACAGATTGAGATTAGATTAGACCTAGTGGCGATCGAGCTTCCAAATGATCTCATGATAGAAGAGTATTTTTTTTTTCTCCTTTTCTTTCCTTCAACATCAACAGATTGAACCTCAATAAAAGAGCGATCAACATCCGCCAATTAATTAATATATTTTTTTGGACTAATAATTAAGTTTTGGAATTGGTATTGAAATATATTGCTGTGCTTAATAAATCATTCACTCAAACAGGATTTGAAGTTGTCAAATTCGCCCCTAATCTACTAGTGATTGGCATAGAGCCCTACCAAAGATATCTAGCTTCACAATTCCAACCGGTAGATGACTTCAAATATCGGACGATATCTTAAACAATCGGCCGATATTTTAAGTAATCGGACGATATTTTAAGTAATCGGCCGATATTTTAAATCATCGGCCGATGACTTAAAATATCGTCCGATATTTTAAATCATCGGCCGATGACTTAAACTATCGACCGATATTTTAAATCATCGGCCGATATCTTAAATCATCGGCCGATTGTTTAAGATATCGTCCGATATTTTAAGTCATCGACCGATGACTTAATTCGTCGGACGATAACTTAAAATATCGGCTGATGATTTAAAATATCGGCCGATATTTTAAGTCATCGGCCGATTGGAATTGTGAAACTATATCTTTGATGTGGTTCAATAAGAGTCAAATATGATTGCTTTAAGAGAGGAAGGCTCCGTTGATAAATCAGGCAGGATGAAATCTAAACATTAGATAAGTAATTGTTAGACAATTACGATAAATTGATAACAACGAAAATGAAAATTATACAAGTTAATAAAAATTAATTATTTACAATTTCATCAAAAAATATCTCTACAAAAGTCTAAAAAATTTTACAGACATATTTAACTCTTCTTCCCAAACGTGCACATTAGATGTCCGATTTCGGCTCTAAATTGTTGCATATGTTTATCGTCGAAATCAATATGCCACTGTTGGGAGAAGTATTCTATATACTTCAAAACGTATACACCGCAATCCCAACCGTTTTTTTTTATCGGGAGAACGACACTGTTGAACGTCGATACCTTCCACTGTTGATCGAAAGCTGACTTCAAACCGACAAAGTAAAGAAGGCGCGGAAGGTGATTCAATAGGCATTCTTTATGCGCTTCAAACCTTCTTGAGCACTCTCGGTCTGCTGGATCTATTAACTTAATTTCTCGATCAACTAATGAAATTATAGCCAACGCCCAGTGGCTATGTTTTTGGCTATGTATCGAAAGATAAATCTACACATAAACGGAACCAAAATTTTTAATAATAAATTTTATTTAAAAGTCGTTAATGTTAAATAAAGCGAAGTTTAGTATTCAAAAACGTACCGTTCCACAGTCGATCGCGTGAATTTCGCGGATATTATTTGTCAATAGTGGTTCCATCGGCTTTGAATTGTTACGAACATGCCATTCGTCACAATAGGCCTGCCACCTATCGAGGTCACTAAGCGCAGCTATACCTTTGTTATCGATATATTTTTCAAATTTTTTCTTGTCTGCCATAAACAAGGTCTGAAACAGGATAATGTAGTAAGTAAATAAATTAGAAGAAGTTAATTAAGAGTCGTGATTGAAAAGACAAATAAAAGAAACAAACGAGCTTCCAATAAATATTTGAAACCTTACCAGGGCAGACACAGAAGCGAACCAGCTTTTTTCGGTATTGGCCGTAAACATTGAATCGTTTATAACTTCAAGGACTCTCGAGTACGCGTCGATGACTTCATTGTCGAGCCACGAGCGTCCTTTGAGAACCTTCAAAAGAGCAACTGTGATGTCAACACCCATGATAGTATTGACGATCACATTGTCCTTATTCTCCGGCCGATTCCAAAAACTAAGCATATACTTTTGCTCCATTGAGTTTGCCCCATCATCCTCCTCCTCCACAACCAATCTTGGTTTTTTTATTATTGCTTTAGTGGTCGAAGACTTTCTCTTCTTACGAGCACGCAAGTCATAACCTTCGGCTTCATTTTTTACAGATGATAGTTTCACTATAATTGTTTTTAGTGATGCCGACTGTGACTCACGAGAAGGCTGCGTAAGAGGAGCACCATCATCACCCACATCAACCAAGGGTTGTTTAGTAGTCTGAGGAGCAGTAGGTTTTGGGGCAGTAGGTTTAGTGGCAGTAGATTTATGGGTAAGTTGAGGAGTGGCGGGTTTTGGGGCAGTTGATTGTTGTCTTAGTTGAGGAGCAGTGGGTTTTGGGGCAATGGACTGATGGCTTGGTTGAGGAGCAGTGGGTTTTGGGGCAGTAGACTGATGGCTTTGTTGATGAGCGGTGGGTTGAGGGACAGTGGATTGAGGATAAGGGGGGGAAGGAACGAAGGTGTCAAATAGCACAGAGGTTAAAATATTATCCTACATAATTACAAAAAATAATAAAAATAAAAACCGCATTATCGGTCAATAATGTAAATTATCGATCGATTAGTTAAATTATCGTCTGATAATGTAACTTATCGGTAGATAATTTAAATTATCGTCCGCTAATGTACATTATCGATCAACTATTTAAATTATCGTCCGATAAGTTACATCGTCGGACGATAAGTTCCATCGTCGGACGACAAGCTAATTTTTCATTAATTTGTAAAAAATTGATTTTGTTCTAAATTTGAAAAGGTTTGGTTTGGTACCTTTCTTAAATGAGAGATGACCGCATCAAGATCCTTCCGTATTGCTTTATTTTCTTCTTATAAGGCCTTCTTATCTCTCCCGAGTTATTCAATGGTGAGTGCTTGCCCTTTGAGCAACGTAAATGCATGCCGAAATTCTTTTTTCATGTCTTTTACAGCCATGCGGAGTGTCTTGCATTCTTTTCTAAGCTCCGTTACTTCTTTGGTTAGGTGCGGTTGCCTAACCGGCTGCTCTCTTGTTGGCTGGGGCCTAAGAACGGTTTGCCCTTTGGTTCAATATGTTGACGTACAACGACCTCAAAATCATCGTTTTCGTCGCTGTAATCTTCGTCATCTTCATTGTCGTCATCTCGGCTAATCGGCTCTTTCTTCCGGATGTGTCGCATGACTTGGGATATCATCATATTCATCTATATTTTCTTCGGAGTAAGGCTCTTCTCTTTCCTCAGTCTCTTCCTTCTTATTTTCCATTTCTCTTCGAATAAAAAAGTATCGAACCCATTTATACTGTAATTCGTGCTTTTCAACTTCAAGCTCTAAAATAACTTTAGACTTAAGAAATTTTTCTCGATATAAATTAGGATTACGGCTGAATTTCGGGCCTTCCCATTTCATTAGCCTTGGAAATGGTTCTTTAAGCCCAATAGGAGCGATGGCGACTGTAGGAAAGTGCTCAAAAGCTCAAATCTGTAAGGCGATAGTGCATCCATAGATGTTGTATTGCCCATTTTCTGACCTTTTCGCCATTTTCCTTCTACCGCTCGCTTTTGATATACTATCTAATAAATTATTGTAAACTATCAGGCCCCATGGTAACTTGTTGAACTCTTCAATGTTATCTACTAATTCTAAGTACCGTGTATCTACTTCCTGGTATGTGTCCGAAAGTAAAAAAGAACATACGAAAAATAATAATGATAGTTTCAAAAAATCATCGTTGGATAAATCAGCACTGTCAATAATTTCTTCAATACGAGATCTTTTCGCCAGCTTCCCCCGAAAAGAGGAAACAACTATTCGATATAAATTCTTTCGAGGCCTAAAATCAAGGCTATATCGATCTCTTGCAGGAGTACATTGGTGTTCTTGACCTTGAAAACATTATCTTCAACCCAAAACTTAAAATAGCGTCAACCAAGTCTCCAACAAATCCTAATTTCTCATTCATTCTAAATAGATGACCGAATACTGAATCATCTAATATCTTCTTTCTCTCTTCGTTACAGTGCATGTAAAATTTCTTAATACTAACTTCAGAACATTTTCCGATGGCCTTTAGAGTTATGGTCATTTTCAATCACTTAGTAGGAACTACAATATAAATAAAAAGCAATTAATAAACAAAAGAAGTGATTTTGAAAAAACTACTAATCCGCTAACTTACCGATAACTTAAATTATCAATCGATAATTTAAATTATCGGTAAGTTAGAGGATTAGGTGGGAAACATTGGGGATGACTAAATGTACTGAAATATAAAAAAAATAAATTACCTGAAAATGTAATGTGACATTTGTGACCTTTTTCCGCTTTGTCGCCGCTAAGTCGCCGCTATCTTGTTTTTTTCAGAAAAGTTAAACTTAAAACATAACAGTAACAAATGAAAAGTAAAAAGTAGCTTTTATACTCTCTTTTAAAGGGCGGTGGAAAATTTTTTATATTATATAAAATAGGCCCTTGCTGACGTGGAGCAGGCGAAGGCGGCTAGGCTTGGAGCTGGCCATTTATGCAAGGATTGAAACTATAGAGCCGTTTCTGCAAATACGCAAACATATAGGGCCGAAAGTGCAGCTCGAATCCGATCCGATTTCTTATCCGGGCTTATCCCGGCCTGACCCGTTTATTAAATATAAAAAAATGGGCTTGAACCCAGCCCATTCGGAACAGGCCCGAATTGGGGCCCAGGCTAAAACCCATCCCGTTGACAGCCCTACTTTCGCCCCTACTATCTTGTATGAGACTCCACCCTTGTATTTCATATCTATTTTGCATCTATCTCCCACTAATAGCATTTCTAGGGAGAATTAATGTGGTACAAATTTTATTTCTAGTTTAGACTCTACAATGACACATTTATTTCGTACTTATAACAATGTATCTATTTAGTTTGTATCTTATATCAGTATTGTACCAAAGATATACCAATAAAAGCGTCGCTGATTGTACCAATGACCTTACCCATTCCAGCGCGCCAACTCTTGACATTTATGCTTTTGACAAAGGCCTACAGAGATGAATTAGAGTAATGAGAGACATTTTAATGCAAAATAAATTGACATTTATCTTTTACCTTGAATTTAAATTAGATTAGAAAATTTTTACTGGATTGTGAAAAATTTTACTGGATTTTTGTACAATATGGGACCAAGTTACTCCTATTCACAGGGAGGTGGAGTTCTCAAAGGGCCGGGCTCAAGCCTAGAGGGCTGACAATGAGCCGGGGATGGGCTAAGGTAGGTAAACACGATATGTAAATGGGCTTGCTTGACCCGGCCAGATTACTAAGTCGGGCAGGATATGGGTTAGTTTCAAAATCCCGATTAAAAATTGGCCCCTTTTAAGCCAGTCAAACCCAACTTGACTCAATCAGTTGAGTTCTTTTATATAGAAATCATCGGGGTCTGCGACCTAGCGCGATCCAGTCTTAATAGGCCAGAGTATGGGCTAGTCCCAAGAGATCTGTTTATAAATAATTGGCCCGTTTAAGGCCCGACTTGAACCATTAAGATCCCTACAAGGAGGTTTAGGTGTAAAAATAATCACACCACCCGTCCATAGTGAACAAATTTCGTTTTTGGTAATTTTTCGGTGCGGGATCCTCTAGTACATTTCGGAAAAAATTCGGGAAAGTTTCAGGGATTAAAAAAATATACTTAATATTTTTTAAAAAATTACTATAATATATACTAAATTACTAACATATAAAAAAAATAAAATAACGAATTTCGTCGAAAAATACCAAAGTTTTCGTTTGGCCCCCTTTTCGGCGAATTTCACAAAATTTTGCCGAATTTCGGCCAAATTTATCACTGTGCACCCGTCCCATGTATTGCAAAATTTCTTTCCCTACGTTGGTAGCTAAACTGATTTCGTCACCTAAGTTGGTACCTAATTAGGTAAGTGAAATTACTTCATTAGTTTCCTTATGAGGTAAAAAAATTTGGTTTCATATATTCTGTAAAATCATGTTTCGTCTTGAGAATAGCTCTAACTATGTGCCTGTTTTGCAAAAAATCTTCAGTAGTGATATATATATATATAGCCAAGTGTGTTTACAAACGTTCCATTTAAAATTTAATTTTTTGTAACATAAAATAAATTGAATCCCAAGATTAGTTGTAGGTTCTAAGCACTTTCCATTAAATGAGAAAGTAGAGTGAAAAATTACCAAGAAAAAGAAAATAGAACGACTTAAAAATATGAGCCATAGATTTGAAAATAAATAATCTGTTGAAGAAGATGAACAATAATATAATTAAATGAAAAGAGGCCAGTCTAGATCAATCACTTACTACCACATTGATGTGCTAGGAACAAGAGATCCATCAAGAACCCAACTCCCATGGGTGCAACCACACCCAACCCATTTAAGTAAGATTAATGGGTGTTGTCCCCACATCATATGGTTACATCGTCAATCGATGACTTCCACATCTATCCAAAACCCTTAAATTCTGTGATAGTCATTTTGAAAGAACTTAAAGTATAGTTCACAAGCTTTCTAAACTTATCATATAATTATATAATAGAAGAGATCAACCGAACCACACAACCTAGAGTTCAAACTTTAAAGTACTCTTGACTGCATTGCGCTGACTTCTCCCCCTGGTCCCCGAAATTCGTGACACGCCACACCTTAATAACCCCGTCGAGGCTTCCCGTGCACACGCTGCACCCTTCATCTTTTCCGTGTTCTGAAAGCCGGCCGGAGAATCCGGCCACGCACCTTACGGGCCCTCGGTGACCCTCTAGCACAGCAAGACATCTATGATCACCACTTTCCTCCTTGAGCCATACCCTACAAGTGGCATCAGCAGAACCACTGATGACATAACTCTCCACGCTGGAAAGGCACATGACAGCCTGGCAGTGGCCTAGGAGGGCCCCACCGTACTTCATTTGGCCCGAGAGGCATCCTTTATGCCAATAGTGCACATACCCATCGGAGCACCCTCCATATAAGACTGTATTGTCACCTGTCAAAGCTAAGGCTTTGACAGGTGAGCACTTGGCTGAGAGGATCACAGTGAGTGCATGTGGCCTGTCCCCCGTGCAGAAGTTGCGCCGCCACACTCTGATGGTAGCGTCATCGGAGGCGGTGTAGAGCACTCCGTCTACACCGGCGATGATGGCATTGATGGCTCCGTCGTGGCCTTGGATGGTCTCAATCCATTTAAGGTCAGAAATCCGCCACACCTTCACCGACTTTTCGAGGGAAGCCGAGTAGAGAAGGTCGTCGGATGCATTAATCGCAAGCGATGTCACGGCGCCGGGATGCTTCATCTGTTAGATCAGATGGAACATATATGTTAGAGCAAAATGATTGTAAATATATGATTTTTTCTGGTCCAGACATATAAGGGCTCTATTGAATTGAGTCTAACCAATTGAAGTCTAAGTTGAGATAGCTGCTTCAAGTTTATGGTTTAAGGTTTTAAAAGGTAAAGAGTTTCAAATTGGCACTAAATGTGATCTGTATCATTTGATTTGTCAAAGTCAACTGTTGATCATATGATAGCCTATGACTATAATATCAACGGTTGTTTTCCCTTATAATGGCTGACACTAAAGTTGCCAATCGGATGATTCACATGCTCGGCATTTTTCATTGGGTTGAGACATTCCTATAATTAATTGCCATTCAGAGCAATTTAGATTGATCTTAAATGTGTATCACATGCCAAAAAGAAAAATTACACTTAAATGAAATGATATAAAATAGCCTAATCACTACAAAATAACAAAATTATTAGCTGCAGTCAAAATCTGCCGCTATTAACAAAATAACTACTGCTAATAGTTTTTAATAGTTTTTTGTTAATAACGGCAATTTTTTACTCCAAAAAACTGCTGCTAATTATCTGTTTTTTTGTAGTAAATTTTAATGGTGTAAGATAATTTAAAATCTGCCATTGGCTGAGCTTTCCACAGCCTTTTTTTTAAAGAAAATTTTTAGTTCAGCCGATAGCTAACCGGGCCGGGCCTAGCCTAGTTTTGAAATGTTGTGGCCCGAATCCGGCCCGATTAGCTATCCAGGGTAGGTTTCTAATAATTTTTTAAGATTTTTTTTTAAAAGACCTAATTTTTTCGGGCCAGGCTGGGCCTTACACTTTGCAGCCCGAACCCGGCCTGGATTCTTATCCGGGCTTAGCCCGGCCCGCCCCCTTATTAAATGCAAAAAATGGGCCCAAACCCGGCCCATCCTGGCCTGGGCTGAAACCCGGCTCGTTGACAGCCCTAAGGTTATGTATGGCATAGCTCTCTACTGACTCCTGCCATAGCAGAGTTCACCTGTTTTAGTAGGTTCCCATCCTCTTTGCTAACACCTTGCTACCTGCTTTAGCAGGTACTCCTTCTCCTTAATAACTCCTTGCATAGTAAGATTTTATGCAAGATTTATCTGTTCAGCAGTTCTACCCTCCTCTCTACTCACTTCTTGTCAGAGCAGATTTTATTTGCTATGATAGGGAGTTAGTAAAGAGCAGAGAGCTTATAGCTAGAGCAGGTAAATCTTTTTTTGCAGGAAGTTAGAAAAGAGAATGGAAACCAACTAAAATAGGTGAACTCTACTGTGGCAGGGGCTAGTAGGGAGCTATGCCATATGCAGCCTTATTATTTAATGTCGATCAGGAACCATTATCCCTAAAAAAATATCTAAATGTTAAATAATTCATTCCAATTATTTTATATTGACTATTTTTCCCATGAAATTGACACTTCAACCGATTCATGCGTGAATTAACTATGATGGAATTTGTGTGTAGGAGTGAATTCCACGTTTGGGTTTGGGCCCCATATCCATTCACTTCTACACCTTTACATTTCTACAAAAAAAATGGAATTAGAGACATTCCGAATCTAACACTACAAAAAATAAGACTATTAGTGGAAGCTAAAAATTACCGCTATTAACAAAAAAATTGCTGCTAATACCTTGTCGCTAATAGTCCTAATAGCTTTTAATAGTTTTTTTGTTAATAGCGGCAGTTTTTGGAATACCCCTAAATCAATACCCTTGACCTCAATCTAACTTGACTTGTTAATATCTAACTTTGACTTGAACCGAAACCGACCTGTTAAAAATATTCTAACCTTGACCTGACCCAACATTCGAGTTTTCTAAGCCCAAATCTGACTTGTAAAATGTCATGTCCTCAAAACCTGTCACGCCAGCCTGACCCGTTTGCACCCCTTGCTGAAGTATCTCAAGCTCAATTTTGGGTACAACTTGTAGAATTCCATGGGCCTAACTCAACCTCACAAAACTGGCTTGTAAGGTGAGGATTGCGCAAGTTATATATAGCCCAAGGCTTTCAGCCCACAGGCAATGTGGGACTATCGCTCACGCCCCCTCACGCGTAACATGTCTCTTTACATCTCTGTGGTTACCTGCTCTGATTGCATGTAGAAATTCTAATAAAATAAAGAAATAATAAGAGGATAAGAGAAAGAGAAGAGAGGTTACATGAGAGACTCATTGTTAAAATTTTGGGATTTCTTTTCATTAATCAAGGTATATGATGAGCCTTTTTTTAAGGGTTGTTAAGATAATTAGAAGGTTACTCATATGCATAAAAGTTTCAAATTTATATTAAGAACTTAATATATTAGGATTCTTAACAAGTTTATCTTAAGATAAACATAATCACAAAGAAGTGTTGGCACCCTTGAGAGCGCTAAGCGCTGACAACTCGGTAGTGAAGTGCTGACACTTTTTAGTGGAAAAGACGTGGGTTGGTAGGGTTTTGACACTCACGTGGCCAGGCACAGGGTATTTTAAAAAGATTATCTACTTTTTTGAAAATAACGATAACCCTAGTTAAAATGAGGTTAAATGATTATAAAACAACACTTATCACTTTACAAAAAAAAAAAAAGCAACGTGTCACGACCATATTAATAGGCGCATAGATATATCTCTACACCTGCGGGCCTCTATATAAATGCTATATGATATGATATAATTAAAACAACAAACTTTCATACTCCTACGACTGTAGTAATAAAAACATAATAAACATAGATATAAATGCAATCACAATCACCTTTGAATCTCTACGAGCCACATAATTTCGGAGCAAGTTGCTGATTCTCGGTATCGTTGAGTATCGGACATGCGTCGGCAGGCCGTTCCAAGATCGACGCCACACCCGGATCTTGGAGTCGCCATAGGCGGCAAATAAATGGTCATTGGCCACAGCCATGGCGCGCACTATGCCGGTGGTCTTGGTCTTCAGTATGCCGTATTCAGTGAATTCCGGAAGCTTCCATATACGTATAATGTTGCTCTCAGAACCTGTGTAGACGAGGCCGCCGGATACAGTGATGGAGAGAATGCGGCCGTCTTTTTTTAGCATCGAGGAAATGCATCTGTGGGAGGTTTGGGGATTATGGAGTTTGATAGGGGAGGGAGGAGGAGGGGGAGATGGAGAAGGAGGAGAATGAGATGTGTGGTAGGGTGTAGGTATTGATGTGAGGCTTAAGCGTGCTGGAGAGATGGGTAGTTCTGAAAAGGAAGGTTCTCTAGTTGAAAGACTCTTCAATAAAACATTTGTTCTCATTCTTGAAGTGATGGGCTCATCTCTGGGATGTTTTGGCTTTACGGATTCCATACTCTCTCTCTCTCTCTCTCTCTCTCTCTAAGTCTTTTCTTGGATGAGAGATCCAGTCATTAACTCTTAGGCAATCAGGAAAATGACAAGCATAACTGACATCCGCAAAAGAGAGGGGTTCCGACTTAAACAGGTTGGTACTGAATCAACTAATGATCGGGTGATGAGTAAGCTCTTTTTGAACTCTCTCTCTCTCTCTCTCTCTCTCTCTCTCTCTCTCTCTCTCTCTCAGTGAGAGAAGACCTTCATGGGAAAGGTGATATTTTGCCCGTAATAAGTCTTTAACAAAACAAAAAAAAAGTAGATTTATATTGGGATAGTAGTGGAACTGACCGGCCGACATTTAAACACTAGGTGGAATGGTGTTTGAATTTATATTATTAGATATAGACTTTGATCTCACACCACTCAAATTTATCACTGTGCACCCGTCCCATGTATTGCAAAATTTCTTTCCCTACGTTGGTAGCTAAACTGATTTCGTCACTTAAGTTGGTACCTAATTAGGTAAGTGAAATTACTTCATTAGTTTCCTTATGAGGTAAAAAAATTTGGTTTCATATATACTTTAAAATCATGTTTCGTCTTGAGAATAGCTCTAACTATGTGCCCTGTTTTGCAAAAAATCTTCAGTAGTGATAGATATATATATATATATATATATATATATATATATATATATAGCCAAGTGTCTTTACAAACGTTCCATTTAAAATTTAATTTTTTGTAACATAAAATAAATTGAATCCCAAGATTAGTTGTAGGTTCTAAGCACTTTCCATTAAATGAGAAAGTAGAGTGAAAAATTACCAAGAAAAAGAAAATAGAACGACTTAAAAATATGAGCCATAGATTTGAAAATAAATAATCTGTTGAAGAAGATGAACAATAATATAATTAAATGAAAAGAGGCCAGTCTAGATCAATCACTTACTACCACATTGATGTGCTAGGAACAAGAGATCCATCAAGAACCCAACTCCCATGGGTGCAACCACACCCAACCCATTTAAGTAAGATTAATGGGTGTTGTCCCCACATCATATGGTTACATCGTCAATCGATGACTTCCACATATATCCAAAACCCTTAAATTCTGTGATAGTCATTTGGAAAGAACTTAAAGTATAGTTCACAAGCTTTCTAAACTTATCATATAATTATATAATAGAAGAGATCAACAGAACCACACAAAACTACCGCTAATTATCTGTTTTTTTGTAGTAAATTTTAATGGTGTAAGATAATTTAAAAATCATTTAGGCTGCGTAGGGCTGTCAATGGGCCGGGCTGAGCTTTCCACCCGGCATTTTTTTTTAAAAGAAAATTTTTGGGTCCGGGCCCAGGCCGATATAATTTTTGGGTTCGAGGGAGAAAATTCTCAAGGTGTGGAGAATATAATATTTCGAAAAATTGAACGATGAACAGTGACCTCGGGATCTGTGCCTGATTGGTCATAGGTTGACCAAGTGATGGTCAAACAGTAGACTTGAGAAGGAAAGTATTTTGTGATGTAGTATGACCCTAAGCATAGTATATGGTGTTAGTTAGGAGTCACGTACACCTATCTGTGGTGTATGTGCTCAACACCAAAGCAAAAGGGTTATAAGGGTTTTAATACCTTAAAGAAGCTATTCTCTTGTTTAAGTTGGTGAGAGGAGTTAAGAGGAGAGGGAGAGAGAGAGAGAGAGAGAGAGAGTAAAGGAGAGTTATTGTGGTTCGGATTTGAGGAAGGGTTTGAGCATTGAATGCTAGATTCGACGTGTGAAGGACCGTTGAAGCAAGAGCTGGAACCCTAGCCGTTAAACCAACCAATCTTTTCTTTAAGAGATTAATTTGAGGTGAGTTTTGTTAGATTTAAATGCATGAGTTTTGATGATTAAATTCAGTCAATAGATGAGGTAAATGATGAAAAAGATAAAAAAAATAAGAAGAAAAAGATTTGAAAGAACAGCACGAAAAGGGGCTGAGTTCTGGCCAAATCGATTAATCGATTTAGAGAATCGATTAATCGATTTTGGTCTGAAAGTTGAAAAAGCATAAAAGTCCGAGTTCGATTAATCGATCTTGAAATCGATTAATCGATTTTAAAATTCGATTAATCGATTTAGAAATCTACTAATCGACTGAGTACCTCCAGTGGCTGGAGAAATAAAACTTGGGGAAACCGATTAATCGATTTGGGAATCGATTAATCGATTGTGGATTTCAATTAATCAATTTGAGAATCGATTAATCGATTTTGGATTTCGATTAATCGATTTGGGGTTTCGATTAATCGATTTTGGCAGTTTGAGTTGATTTCTTAGTTGAACATTGAGATTCTTTGAGGGTCTTAGACCTTCTCTTTTACATCCTTATTGATGTTGTGCATATGTTATGATATACCATAGGTGGTACGAGCTAAGGCAAGCTTGAGGAGTCGTGTGGGACCTTGATGCTTGGACAATCAGACACTTGAGGTAGGGAACACCTAGAGCATATACTTTGATTACAAGAGCATGTATGTAGTGATATAGAAATGAAATGAATCATATAATCTCCATGTGTGTGTGTGCGATACACCAATGAAATGAAAATACTTTAATCATATAATCCTCTCAGTATGTATATATGTGTGTGTGTGACACCAAGTAAGCATATGAAAATGGGACATCCCCAGGAGATGACAAAATAATAAAGGCATCAGTGTGATGCGAGTAATTTAGACATCTCAGAGATGTAAGTGAGATTGTAAAGTAAGATTGAACAAAGACTGATAAGGCCTAATTGATATAAAGTAACACATTTATACGGTGAATAACTATATGTAAAGCACATGATATTTTTATTATTTAAGGTTTAATCAGAATACCCCATCGACATGGCGGGATACTCACGACTGACTTGGCAGAATATCTGTGACCGATAGGGCGGCCAATCCGTACACCGATACGACGGTCTATCCGTACACAGCAGCACATCCCAGGGATGTTGAGATGAGATTAGACCCCGTCGCCTTTGAGAAAGGGACCTGGGTAGTATTCAAAGTGATATATTCATAACAACTGTCTATTTAGACGGCGATGGAGGGTATTCCATAGGGGCTCGATGCTATATTGCTCGGAGATTACTTAAGTTGAAGATTTAAGTTTCTTTAGGCCTATTCAGTATAATTTATGAACAGTTGATAATAAATGTAACATGTAAACCACCAGTAAACTTAATGCATATTGTAATCATTTAAATTGTTTCCCAGAAAATTCATAAATACGTCGTGCTAAGAATATCATGGAATATATGTGAGGATTTGATTTATATGTTCATTGTGTTGTTTCCTATTGAGCTAGGATGTAGCTCACCCCTTAGACTATACGTCGCAGGTAATTTGCTTACAGTCGTAGAGTCTTCGGGAGACGCTGATCCGAGGGATTCGAATTACGTGCTCGGAGACGAGTTAGAGCCTCCTCCCAAGGACTTCTTCTAAAAGACTTCGCTGTGTACTTTGATAGGGGGAGTTTTGAGAGCATATTTTGTGCGGCTTGGTATGTCAAGCCTTTATTTTGAGAAACATGTACTTATATGATATAATTCTTTTGGCGAACCATCTGAGGTGATCTGTTTGTCACCGATGGTTCGAATCGGTTCTCTGTTCATGCGTCGGTATGAAAGCAGAACTGTCTTTTGAGTTTACGCCTAGTTTAGCATATTTATTTCTGCATCGTGTAGTTATTTGTCTTATCTTGTTTAAATTGTTGCTTGCTATACCAATGTTCTGCATAGATTTATGTGACACGGTCTGAAGGATCGTGCTGATGGCACGGATTTTGGGGTACCAAAATTCGGGCTGTCACAATTTGCGATACAATTTCTAGCCCTACAGAGCTTGACTAGATATAGGCGTGAGCTGAAAAGTATGGTCTCTTTTGAAGAATAGAGAAAACATGAGTTAGAACTCCCACGAGCAAAGGGACCTGCTTGCAATGAAGTTACCGACCTGATCTACCGTCCCTAATTTTGGGCAGATGTTGACCACCAGATCGCCGTCACTATCCCATTGGTACAAGTGTTAAGGTTGGTAGATGGTGATGACAAACCAACGATGTGGTACATTTTCGAGTCGATGGCTAAAGCTAAATTGGCTATTAAAACTAGATGCCCGATAAAATATAAACGATATTGGACAGTCATCGACAAGAGGTGGGATGCACAATTCTACCAGTACTTATATGCCGCAGGTATAACATGCTAAACTACTTATGTAGTGATTTTCATTTATTTATTATTTTTTAAATTATTCATTCTTTTCACATATTGATGAGATTGTTTATATTTGATGTATAACACACTACTTAAATCCGGCCTTCTAGTATACGCGACGCTTTGAGTTGACTGAGGCCGATGAAGTGTACAGCGGCTTGCTTAATGTGATCTAACGAATGCTCCCTGAGTTGGCAGAGTAAGGTCAAACCATAAGAGATATAAGTAATAATTCCTTATAAGTAATAATGTATGTGTCATATGATCTGTTTATTGATATGTGGGTTATTGATATATAGATTGATATATTCCGCAAGAGACAAGGGCCATTTGAGACCGCATTGGCGCAATCCCAAATCAAGTATGATAAATCTGCTGATTGGTGGATGTATTATGAAAGTGATGGCCCGATATTAAGGCGGGTTGCCATGAAGGTTTTATCGTAAACTTGTTCCTCGTCCAACTATGAGCGAAATTGAAACACCTTCTCTCTCATTCACACGAAGACAAGGAATAGGCTAACTATGGAACGATTGAAAAAATTAGTCTATTATCACTACAACATAAGATTAAGGGTCAGAAATATGCAGAGAACTAATCGCGGTAAGATATTATATGAAGTCTTAGTTCATACAATTTTTATTTAATCTAATTGATGAGGCATCAGGCATGTACTAATTCATCTATCATATTCTACCTTACATATAGTAAATATTTTGATCCTATCCAGTTGGATTATATATTCATGGAGGATGACCCTTTAAATCAGTGGATCGAAGAGAGAGAAGAGCCAGTGTTGGATACTGAGGGCACCTCATGGCTGGATAATATTGAAAGAGCAGCATATGAACAAGTTTTTCAACCACCGAGGTGAAAAAGAAGATTGAATCGTCATTCAATAGTTGGATCTGATGACGAAATGCAATCCGGTAGTGATAATGATGATGGTGGGGGTGATGATGGAAGCGATGAAACCCATGATGGCACTAGTGGTAGAGCGGATGATATTGATCCCTATACTTCTGGAGGTATTGCCACATGAGATGAAGACCCGGTAACAATGTATGACACTCCTACATTTAGAGGTGGAGGGATTGAAGGAAGAGGAGCGTCAGAATCTTATCAAACACTACCTCCACCACCACCACCACAAGGTCCACAAGATTATGTGGGTTATATGACTTCTAGCTTCGGAGAATTTAGTTTACAAAATACCAAAGATTCAATAGCAAGTAACTCATACTATCGGCCTCAACCAACCTATCCCGAGCCATATGATTTTATTGGTCAAATTTTTAGAGGACCAACCTTCACCTATTACATTGAGCCATATTCGTCGCTAATACCTCAATTTCAAGGAGGCACACATGATCATGGGTATCAATATGGCCAACATTATAGGGAAAGCTCGCGCACCAATGGTGATGATAACGAGGGCCAAGAACCACCACGAAATTTAATGTGACTCTAAAGTAATTAAATTTTTTATTTATAATATACCTTTTAATTTTGATAATTAGTCATGTATAATTAAATTTTGATCATTAGTCATGTACAATAAACCAACTATGTTAAGAGTGATATTACCTTTGTTGTGGACTTATATCCTAATATATTTTTATTGTCTGTTAATAAAATTTTCATTTATTAAACAATAAAAAATTGAAAGCTTTTAGTCGTAATTATGCATGATCGGAAAAGACCATACTTTAGTTAGGGTTTCGTCCTATTATGAAATATGCATCAAATAAACTTTAAATAAATTTTTTAAAAAGTAAAAAAAAATAGAAAATCATTAAATTTATTTTTTTTAATTTTTTAGAATTTTTTAGGATTTTTTGAAAAAAAAATAAAAAAAATTTAATGTATCAAACCGATACATTCAATGTATCGCCAATACATTGAATGTATCGGCCAATACCCGATACGTATCGTCCTGGAGGTCAGGACGATACGTATCAGTTTTCCGATTTTCTAACCCTTGGTCACATAGATCTATATACTGCTTTAATCCATATGATGGGTGGACATCCATTGTCTACTATCTTTAGCATAATACTCAACGAGAGTGTTAACCTTCCCACAACCTTTGGGATCATGCAAATCAATGAAAGGTAAAAAAACATGTTTGGACTTATCTATGTGCTTATAAACATGGGTCAAAAAATCGCCCGATACCGATACGTATCGGTTTTAGACTTGGGCGGTACGATACAAAGGAATTGTATCGTACCCCCTTAAATATAATATACTTATCGTTCGATACGGACAATGTATCGCCCGTATCGGACGATACGAACGATACATTAAAATTATCGGATGATAATTTCAATGTATCGTCCGATAATATGTATATATATATATTTTTTTCGATTGTCTACACGATCAATGGCGACTGTGTAGACAATCGCCATCAATTATGTAGACAATTGGAATTTTTTTTTTTTTTTCGATTGTCTACACAATCGCCATCGATTGTATAGGCAATCAGAAAATAAAATAAAATTCAATGTATCAAACTGATACATTGAATGTATCGCCGATACATTGAATGTATCGGCCGATACCCAATATGTATCGTCCTGGAGGTCGAGACAATACGTATCGGTTTACCGATATTTTGATCCTTGCTTATAAATAATGGAAAATTATAAACGGTGTAGGGATTTTGATCGATAACTTTGCAGACAACTTATGTGGCACGAAGTGACTAGCTGTAGTGTTTGGGCCCATTATGCATGCAGCCAATTATGTCGCGCCACATAAGTTGTCTACAAAATTATATATTGTATAATACTCTCCATAAATAATTAGGTCTTTCCCAAGGTTGAACCTGATATTAATCGAGTGCCCGTGGGGCTCATCAATTCCTAATACCATGCATACTCACCAAATTTTGCGACTTTTAAAATATATATATAAATAAACTTGACTGTCCGATAAGGGATAAATATGTTTTGGTCTCGCTTTTTAAAAAATAAATCGTATTTTTTTCAAAAAATTGAGAATTTGTCTATTAATTTACAACTTTTTTAATAAATCATGATTTTTTAATACTTTTTAATCTTACTTTTAAAAAAATTTAATTTCGTCTCAAATATTTCTCGACTTTCCCTCAAATTGAATTTTCTTCTTGTTTGGCTTATTCCCCAACCATGAGTTGGTGAATGATAACTATGATTCCAAAGAAATGTGAACAAAGTGTTCAAGGAATGTAAATAAAATATTTGCCATTTTTAATAATTTTTTCTTTTTTATCCTATCATTACTTTTTTTTTTTTTCCTATCAATAAAACGCATTAAAGCCAGCCTTAAATGGATGGATAAGCGGATAATAATGAGGATGATAAATAAATTTATTTTATTTTTAAATTCTTCCTAACAATAATGATGATAAATAAATTTCCCCATTGCAATAAACTCAAAAATATTAGACACAACTAAAATGACCTCACTATAAAACAAAACTAAACTCAAGCTTTTTTATTTAAAAAATCAAAGTCTAAATAACAAACAGTCTCCACAAACATATATATGGAAAAAAAACTAGACTCCTAGTACTTGAAAGTTAAAACTAGAAAGTTCTGATAAAAAAACAAACTCCTAAACCGTCTGAAGACCAAGTCTCCTAAACCCACTTCAACTATTAAATATTTTATTTTAACAGCTTAGAATTCTATGCTAATCATTAACACCTAATCTATGTATAAAATTTCAGTTTAACTAAAATTTCATCAGGCTCCCTTAAACTAGAATTTTCATCCCCATCATATTCTTCAATCTTTCGAAGGCTTCAAATTTTAACGGCTACGTGAAAATGTTCGCCACCTAATCTTCATACTTGCAATAATCGACCTCGATCTCACAATCTTTCATCAATTCACGAATATAATGGAACTTAATATCAATGTGCTTGCTTTTACCATGAAAAATTGGATTCTTTCTCAACTCTATCGCCGACTTGTCTTTGAGCACATCGTTCAGGAACGCAGATTGTATATCCATCTGAAAAATACTCCACTTTTGTCGAGTGGCCAAAGCAACAATTATACAAATTGTATCAAGTCAAACAACTGGTGCAAAGGTTTCGTAGTAATCGATACAAGGTTTTTATTTGTACCCTTTTGCAACAAACCTTGCTTTGAGACGGTCCACCTCTCCATCAAGCTTGTACTTTGTTTTCAAACCCACTTGACATCGATCGCTTTCTTCCCTTCTGTAACTGTAGTAAGCTTCCAAGTATCATTGTTCTCTAAGAAATGAATTTCTTCATCGATAGCTTGGATCCAACCATTGTCATGAGAATCTTTGTCAAAGCTCACTAGATCACAATATGAAAACAACGCAAAATTCATTAACGTCTCATCGAAAACATCGATATATTTAGTCACCACACAATCTTAGAAACACACTAAAAAAATCTAATTACGCTTAGGACAACTCGAACACTCCTCTAGGGTAGGTGATAAAGGCAATGAACTAGGACTACTCGACGGACTGAGCGAAGTCAGTACACTAAAGGAAACGGAAGGCTCTGCGCTTTCCTCATAGTCATCAGCATCATCAATGTTCAAACCGAAATGCTTCTTCTCTTCATTTGATCACTTCTAGACTTCAACAAAATCAACATCCCTGCTGATAAACAACTCACGAGTCTCTGGGTCATATAACTACCCTTGGTGCAAGAACTGTACTTGATGAAAATGCACTTTTTACTTTTATCATCAATCTTTCATCTATTTTCATCTGGTACATGGGCATATGCAACACACCCAAACACTCTGAAATAGGGAACATCAGGTTTCTGAGCACTCCATGCTTCTAGAGGTATGAGATCTCGAACAATTTTTAGTAGGACTTCTGTTCAAAATATAAATCAAACATGAAATGGCTTCTGCCCAAAACACTTTAGGCAAAGATTTAGCTTTCAACGTACTTATAGCATTTTTACAATCGTCATATTTTTCCTTTCTGTTATCCCGTTCTGCTAAGGTGAATAACTGACAGTCAACTGATGTTTGATTCTGTGATGCCGATGGAATTCAGAGTATTGATTCGAGGTGTACTCACCTCCCCTATCAGTCCTTAGAATTTTTACTTAAAACCCACTTTGCTTTTCCAAAAAGCCTTAAATTCTTTAAAAACTTCGAAGGCTTTTGATTTTTGCTTCAAAAAATAAATCCATACCTTTCGAGTTAAATCATCAATGAAGGTAGGGGTGTATTCTGTTCGTTTTGGTCAGTTTTGGACCAAAATCACAAATCAAACCGGTTCTAATCGGTTTCTAGATTTTCAAACCAAACCAAACCGTCTAACTCTTAAACCAAACCAACCCATTTCGAATATGTTTGGTTCAGTCGGTTTTGATTTTCCTATAAGTTCTACTTGCACATCAAAATTTTCTCAACTTCTCAACCAGTCCTATAAATTCTACTTTATCGCTTTAGGATTTAGGAATAGACTAAAGGCAAGGGTAGGGTTTTATATAAAAATATGCATTTTACTTAAATGTCCTTTAAAATTAATCAAAACCTCTACCTCTCTCTCTCTCTCTCTCTCTCTCTCTCTCTCTCTCTCTCTCTCTCTCTATATATATATATATATATATATATATATATATATATATATATATATATATATATATATACTTACAAACTACATTCGGTTCGGTTCGGTTGATTTCGGCTTGGGGAGGCTTGGAACCAAAAGCAAACCAAACTTTTCGATTTTCCTTTTTTCCAAAGCAAACCCAAACCGGTACCTATTCAGACCGGACCAAACCCGGCGGTTCAGTTGGTTTGGTCGGTTCTGTCCAAAAATGCACAACCCTAAATGAAGGTAATAAAATATTTGTTACCTCCATAAGAAGGGAACTCCATCGGCCCACAAATATCAGAGTGAACAATCTGCAACAGCTTTTTCGCTCTCCACGATTTCCCAACTAGAAAGGGGTCATTGTATTGCTTGCCCAACAAGCAACCTTCATACAAGTTATCAGCCGACTCGATATATGGTAACCCAGTAACCATCTTCTTCTTATGGAGTAATTTTATACCATTAAAATTAAGGTACCCGTAATGGAGATGCGACAACCAATTTGTATCATTCACCTTTGAAGCAAGACATCGCAGATCTTCATTTTGGATTGACAAAGGAAACATACGATTTTTGGTCATATGAACCTTTGCAACCGACATATTCTTACCATCTGTAATAATGCAGACCTCGTTCTGAATCTAAATTTTATGTCCCTTTTCTGAAATTTTTCTCATGCTTAGCAAATTTTAGTGAAGACCATGAACATAGAAGACGTCAGTAATAAATAGACTAAACCCATCTTTGCATCGTATCATAATCATTTCTTTCACCATCACCGAAATTTTGAGTCACAAACAAAAGTTCCTACAAAGATCTTTTGTGATAACAAGTCGGCAATATAGTTGATAAAGAATCCATTTTTTCATGATAAAAGCAAGCACATTGACATCAAGTTTCATTATATTCGTAAATTTATGAAAGATTGTAAGGCCAAGATTGATTATTGCAAGTCCGAAGATCAATTGGTTGACATTTTCACGAAACGGTTAAAATTTGAAGTCTTTGAAAGATTGAAGAACATAATGAGAATGAAAATTCTAGTTTAAAGGAGGCTGATAGAATACTAGTTAAACTGAAATTTTATATATAGATTAGGTGTTAGTGATTAGCATAAAATTCTAAATTGTTAAAATAGAATATTTAATAGTTGAAATAAGTCTAAGAGAATTGGTCTTTAGGCGATTTAGGAGTTTATTTTTTATATGAACATTCCAATTTTAACTTTCAAGTATTATTACGGGTCTTTAGTTTTCATCTTTGTTGTAGAGACGTCTGTTATTCAGACTTTGATTTTTTAATAAAAAAATTTGAGTTTAGCTTTGCTTCATACAACAACAATTGTGAGATCGATTTTAGTGGTGTAACACTAATAAATCTATCATCATCTCCTTCGTCATAGCCTTATCTCATCTAATTGGGTGAACTTTGAAAGTTCTATTTCTCTACTTATTTATTTATTTATTTTTCTCTGCTAACCTCTTGGTAACTTTATGTCTCTTCTCACTATGTCCCTCATGAGGTTTATTAGTCTTCCTCTTTCCTTACTTGTACTTGTACACACTTTATATGGGGAGTCTTATGGGCATGCCCTAACCATTTCAACGAACATTTCAGCTTTATTGGTGGCACCCAAATTTCTCTTATGTACTATGATTTTAATTTTGTATGTTCTTATTACTCCTGACATTTATTTTAATGTACACATCTCAACCCGAAAGCACTTTATTTTCGTATACTTTTTTTAGCAAACCCCACGATGTTTGTAAATATGTCTCACCAAAAGGATATATAAGTAAACGAAGTTTTTTTTTGGGAATCAAACACATGCATAGGGCTGCAACCGAGCGGAGCTGAGCCCGAGCTCGGGTCAGTTATAACTTGGCTCTTTGAACTCGAGTCAAGCTTTCAGTCAAGTATGTTCTATTATAAGAAAAATTCTCCTAGTACTTTTTAAAACTTCTACTCAATTAAATATCCATTCTATAAAATATTTAAATGAATGATTAAATACAAGTACACAACATATGAAATAAATAAATCGTTAGATAGACTAAGGTAAGTGGAAGGCAAAAGCTCATATTTTACTCTTCAAAGTAACTGTTAGATAAACTTAAATGTTACTTTAAAGGATAAAATAGACCTCTCAAAGTTAATTACTTATTATTATTATTATTATTATTATTATAAATCGAGCCATAGAGCCGAGCTGGGCTGAGCCGGCCTTAGCTCGAGCTTGGCTCTGTTCATTCGAGCTACAAACTGCAACCGAGCTCTAAAGAGAAAAGCTCTTATTTTTCGGGCCGAGCCTTACACATGCATGAATGCCAACCCAATCAACCAATTCGCCCCTTCATATGTGTCGCGTGACCTGTCTCCGACCCTCATGCCCTATGCCAGCATTATCGTGCATCTCTATGCCCATGGGACAAAATACCAGAATTCCATATCATATCATTCAACCCCAAAACCGATACGTATCAGACGATAAATATCGATTTTGGACGATACATTCCAATATTTTTTCAAAAAAAAACAAAACAAAACAATAATTTGAAATAATTTGACTATTTTTTAAGGGGCCCAAGAAAAACCCAATTTATCGTATTGTCCAAATTCAAAACCGATACTTATCAGACGATATTTTGATCCATGTCTACACCCCATGCTTGTCAACAAAGGAAAACATGCCAAGAAAATATTTTTTAAAGGGTGCAAGTTTTTGCAACCGAAGATTCTTTCGGTGCAATTGATGGTTCCACCAATCACACCAAATCAGATGATAGAGGTCATTTTTTGTTCATCCCAATCTCTCATACATCAGATCTTCAGATCGTGGCCCTCTTATCAAACAGTCAGATATTGATTCCATGTGACACATCCTAAATTGGTCGTGGTCATAGGTCCCATGGTACTGATCACATATATGTGCCACGTGAAATAAAAATCTTACCATCTGATACTTGGCTATGAAGTCAATATCTAATGTTTGAAAGATTGTGATGAAAAACAACCTCCATCATTTGAGGCTTGAATGTCAGAACCATCAGTTACACGAAAATAAAAATAAAAATCCATGGGAATAAAAATATATTTTTTTATTTTTTCCTAATTTTTGGATTTTTATTTTCTTTTGTGTGAATAAAAATATAATTTTTTACTTTTTTTTCAATGTAATCTTATTGACTTATTGGCCCAACCAACCAACCCATTTTCTAGAATCTGCCCCCTTTAATGATAATTTTGCTATTAAGGTGGAAAATTATAGTTGACGAAGCATTTAGATGACTAAATTTAAAGTATGGGTTGATATTTAAAAAACTATGGGATAGATTTAAAAAAGTAACTTTAAAGGGGAGTGATTTTAGAAATTTTCCGAAAAACTATACTTGATTTTTAATGAAACTAAATACAAGTTCGTCACATGGTTACTTAATTCACTCGGGAATATGTAATTTGCTAATGTGAAACGAATCTCATTCGTTGGGTAGAATGAGTTTTTAAATTATTAACTACACAAATCTTAGGTTCAAATTATATGTTAATGCTTTCAAAATTTTATTATAAATAAAATACTCAAGATTAATTCAGCAATTCCGAATCCGATTCATTGTATTCAATTCGTGATCCGTTGGGTGAATGAGCAAATTAACAAAGGATTATATTTTTTGTTTGAAGAAAAAAGAGCAGTGCTATGATTGAATCTCATACAAGGAATTGGTGACACTGCCACCTTCCCACGCTTCCAATTAGAGATGCAAGTTTTGACCCAAAACTTGAACCGACCGGAAAACCAAGTGAACAAACTAACCTGAAGTGGCCAAAAACTGATTCGAACCTAACCGATTTTGGTTCATTTTCGATTTCAGGTGACCAAAACCAAAAAGCAATTAGATAGGATGAGAAAACCAAAAATATTTCAAAATAACCAAAAAAGTAGCTCAAAATATATAAAAAAACCAAACCGATTCGAAACCAACCAAAAGTGTTGGGATTAGTTATGTACTTATGTGTGTCAATTTCAAAAAATAAAAAATAAACATAACCGATTTGTTGAACCAAACTGAAAACAAAAAACTCCAATTTCCTGCTTCCAAAAGCAGGATACCTGAGTTCAAATCCCCTCCCGCCCCCCCCAACCAAGAGATTTACATCCTGTGCTAACCCGACATGTGCTGAATTTGAAGAGCACATGTGCCCCTGGGATTAGGCGGGTGCTCTAAGAGCCCTGAAAACCCGGGTTATCAAAAAAAAAAATTCCAGTCTCAGTTCGAGTACCGGAACTTGCATCCCTAGTTCCAATGGTACCAAGGAAACAATGCTCATGACCATCGTAAAAATTCTACAAGAAACAAGGCACGCTAAGTGCCGATGCTACAGCTGGACGGATAGTCCTATGACTTTAAACGAGGTAGCTCATGTCTTAGGTGCATAAGCCGCGTGGCGTGGTGTGCCAATAAACTGATCAATTTCAGTCCGTCTGATCAAATGCATGCAGCACAATGTTTACTAACAGCACACGTCCCAAGAAAATTCATGCAAGCAGCAAACTGAACGAGGTGGCCGATGTAACCATTGGTGGTGCCCAACCCGTCTACTGAACACACTCATTTAGATAGAGTTGACATTAGGCTCCTGACCAGTGCACCGGGTAATCTACCTCCGCCCTCTAGAGACGGACACATGTTTATGACCGCATAAATCAGTGACTGGCACTAAAAAAGTTGGATAGCTCTAACGCGCCCACACGTTCTCTGAAAGCGCCTAGGTCGGAAACCATTCATTACCTTGTATCAGATGATAGAGATTGCGTTTCACCCAGATCTTCCACAAAAAGAATCTTGAGATCACGTCACACCTAGAAGACAATCAGTTTTTTATTCTACATGTCACAGATCTCCAAAATATGGCCCTAAAATCGCGGTTGAGTGTAATGAATACCATTCACACAAAGGACATTTTTTAGGAATCTAACATGTTTAATAAAAAAACTGACCTTCTGATAAGTACAACATGATCTCAAGATCCATTTTGTGATAGCTAGCATGAAAAACTATCACAATCATCAAATAGGAAGCAATCATCGATTTTTAAGGGGTTGCACACATGGGCGCTTTCTGAGAACACATGGGTGCAAGCAGAGCTACCCAAAAAAATAATTGTGCACCTCTCAAGTTGAGGGAGATTGAACCATGCACCACCCATGCCTGATGGATCATGAACTTAATAGCAACTCTTTCGATATTACTACACCTTAGAGCATCTCCAAGGGCACTTTTCAAAAGTTACCGATAGAGATGCTGATGTAGCTTTGTTTGAAATTTGAGGGAGTTGAAGAGTTGGGTTGTTTTGTGCATCTTCTACAGACTCTACAACCAACTCTTGAAATTTCTTTTTAAATAATATTTTAGAGGGAAAATGATGACTAGCACCGAAACATATCAAATTTTTAGATTTAGATCATGTAAAAAATAAATTTAATCGGTTGATACATTAATCGTGTTTGTAAAAAATTTGGAAGAAAAATAATCTCCGACCGTCCGATCCGAGTGGGTCAAAGTTTTAAATAGGACTATGTTACAAACCAAAACTAGGCTGCAAAAAAAATAATTTAAAAATAAATATTATCTTAATATTTTGAAGAGCCAAAAGTGGCTCGTCAATGTTGAAGAGCCATGGAGACTCTTCAAAACCTAATCAGCGTTAAGATGATATTGAAAGTATTTGAAGAGCGAAGGACTCTTCAAGTGTAACCATTACATTTGAAGAGTCTCTCACTCTTCAAACACTTCCAACAACATCGTCAATGCTGACTAGGGTTTAAAGAGTTTCTATGGCTCTTCAACATTAACGAGCCACTTTTGGCTCTTCCAAATATTAAAATAATATTTATTTTTAAATTTATTTTTCTACCACCTATTTTTTATTTGCAACATAACCACTTGAAACTTTAACCTATCAAACGATTAAATTTATTTTTTACATGATATAAATCTAAAAAAAGTGACATGCTTCGGTGCTAGTCATCATTTTTCCTCTAAAATATGATTTAAAAAAAAATTTGAAAATTTGGTTAAAGAGTCTGTTAAGCTGCGTTTGGGTTAGCTCCTACAGAGAACTGCTTTCATGTTTGGTAACACAGCTCATCGCCCCATTTGCTCTGGCGAGGAACTGTTTGAAGTGATAAAACTGCTCTCTATCTGCTCTATGCCAAACAACCCAACTCTTTAACTCCCCTCTCTTTAAACAAATCCACATTAGCATCTCCAACGGTAACTTTTGAAGAGTGTCTTTAGAAGCCAACGACTCAAATTTACACCAACAGATCCCAGAAATGTTATAACATTATAACAAACAAAGATACCAACTCTCATCACCATCTTCTCATCTTATTTAAAGAATAAGTTAAAATAATAATAATAATAATCCTTCTCAACCCGAGTTTCACATGTGAAACTGATGACTGCATTCAATATGGATATCATTTTCTCGCCCTAATCTTCAATATAAAAGATCTTGAGATCATTGGCCTACCATCAGATTTTCATTCCACAGGGCACACATCCCCAAAAATGAACATGAACACAAGTGTACATTAAATGTGATTCTCGAATTACTTTTCGGGATGTGTGCCATGTGGAAATAAAATTGGATCATTTGATGGTAGGACGATGATCTCAAAATCTAGCGTGAGAGTGAGAGGAAAAATAATCTCCATCATGTGATTCAAAAAGCAATCGACATTTAAACAAGTGAAACCATTGTACAATTTTCTAAATTACCCTGGAATTGAACTCTAACCACCACTACATTAATTATTTAGATTAGCCTGGAATGGAACTCTAACCTCAACTTTTCGATAAAGCACCTTCAAAATCGAATGATCATTAGCCCTGGTGGCCAATGTTCCAAGGACTGTCAGCTCACATGATAGGGCATGTAGGTTGGGTTTAGTTCACACTACACCGATCAAAAAAGTTCCCAAAAGGGAACAGATTCGACTAGAATAGAATGCGACAGGATAAGTCAAGAGTCCAGCAGTCAAGCTCCACTCTAGATCTGACTACAATCAGTTCACCGGTCGGGTTTGATTGTCAACACTCATTTTTATCAAGTTAGATCGATTCTGAGACTGATTTACCATAGATATAAATGCCCTACGTATTTCTCTATTCCTTATTGCTAGGTAAAACTAGGGATAGACAGGGAATGAGAGCTGAGCCGCGGATCAGTGATCACCCAATAAATTTTTGTGACAGGCAAGATTGACGCGGGTCACTGATCACCCAAATAAGTGTCATCTTTTTCGCTTCCTGCGGAAGCCAAAACGAACACAGGCTTATTCCTAGGCCATCCATATAATCCCAAAGTTACCTGATTCCTTAAAAATCATTGCCGGTAAGCTCACCTCCCCGCCTGGCCACTGGCAACCAAGAGGCAAAAGCCCTCTTCAAAAAGGAGCTTCTCAAATGTTACTGTGGATCCCTCTCCAGTGGCAGTCGGAGTTGCGGAAAAAGAACCTGCAAACCTCAGGATTAATCCAGCAAACTAAGGCTAAAAACTGAAGACACTTGGAATAAATACATGAAACTTCCCAGATTCATCAGACAGCAGAATTTTTCAAAGAAAACCAAATCAAACAAACAGATTGTTATTCAGGAAACGCCAATTATGCTTTATTTCAAGCAGATTTAAAGAGGATCCATACTAGCTCCATTTCTGCTTACCAAAAAACAACATAGGATACTACCATTACTAACTGTATGAGATATGAAATTATGCTTATCTCCCGCTAAAAAAAAAAAATATTACGAAGCAGAAAAAAACAAAGGTGCAACTGATCAACGCATGTGGCAAACTAATACTAAACCACATAAATCAGTCATTATGCAATGGCAAGCTTAAATGGATGAAGATACAGAAGCTCGAGAGAGATTTTTGCATAATAATGGAAGGTATCATGAGATATTTAATCTCCAAAAAGGAGGCCCACAACTCATTCTGTAAACGGTAAATATGAGGATAAGGCGGTAAGATGAGAAAATAAAGAAAATGCAATTATGTAAGTCAGAATTCCCAGCAGATACCAAGTAGAAAGCAAGACTGTAATATACGAGAATAGGAGCCCTTTCAACATATTTGGAGGCAGCCAAGAGATTATCTAGGATTTACTATGGTGAAGTAATGACTGCGTGGTATTGCCGATTATCATTGTTAACTTAAGCAACAATTACTAGAACATATTATATCTAAAACTAAAATCTGTACTGCAAATATAGAACAGAGCAGAAACCTTTCATTCTTCTTTTTAAATCACTAAATCATATCAAGACAAAGAAACAATATAGTTTTGTACTATTCAATATGTATCGACTGATGCAACTGATGCTGATTCTTGGACATGCCTGTGTCCATGAGCATGTTTATGATTTGCTGTGTTCAACCAGACATGGTAAATGTTGAGGTTTAAGCTTGCCCTCCTTGTCAGATCCCTGCCTGATAAAAACTGTATTTATTAGTAATTACTATTATTTACTATTTCTCACTATTTCTATTTATTTTTATTTGTACTTCTATTTATAGTAATTCACCTTATTTTCAAGTTTCTTGTGAACAATAACTCAAAATCTGTTTACAGATCCTCTACGGATAACCCTATAACTCAAAAACCTTGAATATTACGTTATAAAAAAATATCTTAAATCATTACATTAGTGACCAAGAATCTTCAAAAACCTATCAAGAGAACAAGGGTGGGTATAAAGAAGAACTGTATTCTGATTTTGCTAAGCGTCCAGTGGGAAAGAAACAATAACAAAGGCCTTTGGGAGAGACGTCAAAGCAATGTTGCATATAAACAGAAAATCAGCATAATGCAGCATAAATCAACAAGAATAATTTAATAAAGAAACATCCACGACCGGGCAACTTTCATATTGCACGGAGCACAACAGGCACCCGCACCTACCTTTAGTGACTCCCCGAAACTTGAAACTCAGTGATCGATAATTTTCTCAAAGTGGTCATATTTCTACAGAAATATGTTCAGTTGGCATGGACTCTTTTCATAGATTTTACCTTCTGCTTTTAAACCGCTCACTTGCAGCGCCATGCTCTGGAGAATAGGAAACATTCGCTGATGAGACTTGATAAAAAAATCAGTCAAATGAAATGTGCAGTTAACGCTTCCATCATAAAAGTACGCTACCTGACAAAAAACCCACGTAAGAAGGAACGGAAGATTGGCACCTGAAACACTAGATAATTGTGTTTTATTCAGATCCTGAAGAACTCGAGTACCTAGGTTAAAACTGACCCCGATGAACATCCATGGCTTTTATCTAAAGTAAACAGCAATAAAAAAATTTACAAGAAACTCAGCATCCTTAATCAAATGGGACAAGCAGATACTATCCAGAAACAACCATGTAGTATGATGATATGATCTATTATTAACAGAAGAATGATAGAAAAACTTCACAGGCTATCCATGTTACATGGAAATATGGAATAGTAAAACACACGCGTGCGAGCTATCTTTGGCTGCTATAAACGCAACTGCAACCAAGCTTTGGGTAGACCAAGTTTAAGCATCATCCAATGTGTCTGTATTCACCTTCGTAAAAGTACAGAGAGCATGCTGATATCCAGAAAGTGACTTGAGCAATGATAATTTGTATTCACGGCCTCTACAATTGCGCCCTCTGATCTGTCCCTTATCTCCTCCATTCCCTCTCTGAAGAACCAAAAAGAAAGAATGTGGGCTCAACTGAAAGAAAATCATAAAAGATCACAGTCTCTTAGCATGCAACATGGCATACTCGTAAAGCTTCTATGCCAAGAATAATAAACACATTAAATTCTGAGACAGATACATGTGTTTCCATACCAATCAGTTGGCAGAGGCATTCCGCTGAAATGAAGGAATCCAGCTGGTTGAAGGGCCATTGCTTCCCTGTCCATGCCCAAGGTGTGCAGCTTCAGCTTGCACTCCTGGTTTTGAACTAATGGCATTCCTTTTTGAGGAACCCGCTAAAGCAAATGAAGTAGATGGCTTCTCAGCAAGGGTTCCTATTCTCTGTAGCATTCAAAACCAAGCAGCCATTCATTATAAAAAACTTCATCTTCAAATGGAACTACAAATACCAATATCATCATTGCCATTAATATTACATCATGGAATGAAATAAAAGCATCTATTCTCTGCAAGAATAGTAGAAATAGTATATTTAATGGCCAATCCTAATTTTAAAAGATACATGTAAAAAGTCGGTGACATGGGAGAACATGAATTTCCATCTGATCTGTGCAACTTTTTTTTTTCTGCAAAATTATAAGTAGACTGATTGGAACATTCAGAAGGGTTATGTTCTAGGGTTAATAAATGAAGCATGTTAGTTGAAAACTCTTTTAACTTTATCTACTTATTTCGATAGAATTGTTAGAAAGCATTTTTATGTATTATCAGTGTCATCAGATGACATCCAAAAAACGCCTAGTATGTTTGTAATGCCCTCCCAAATCTTCACCTCCATCAGCTTCAAATTGAAGAGAATAGCTTGAAATTTTACAAAATAGATATTAGACTGGCAGATGCTATATGGAATAGCCAATAGCCATTGTTGTCATTTCGCATATGCGACCATATTCAAAATGACATAGGCCATCGCATATTGCATTCAATTTTATTTATTTATTTTAGATACCAAAAAATATGCAAAAAATCTGAAAAAATAGGAATATATATGGGGAATAATATAACTATATAAGGTCTTACAAATAAAAAACATACACTGTGGTCTTTATAATACAAAAAACTCCCCCGATAAAGGTAATAAACTTCCATTTTATTAAGAAAAATAACAAAAAAGATACATTAACTATATAAAAATTTTAAAAACTTGAAAAAATACAATTTAAGAGAGAGAGATTGGAAATAAAATGGACATGCAAGAGAGAGAGAGAGAGAGAGAGAAAGAGACTCTAAATGAGTTGTGGTGAAGAGCGGAAGAGAGCCCCTTTATTTATAGAGGTAGAGGGGCTTCCATTTTCGGAAAAAAAAGAAAAAAAAAAAAAAACAACCAAGCGACAATATGCGATCGCATATGCCATCATGGCTAGGGCTGTCAACGGGACGGGACGGGCCGGGCCGGGTTTTCCACCCGGCCCATTTTTTTAAGAAAAATTTTGGGCCCAGTCCCGGCCTGATAGCTAACTGGGCCGGGCCTGGTTTTGAAATGTTGAGACCCGAACCCGGCCCAGTTAGCTATCCGGGCAGGATTTCCAATAAGTTTTTAAAAGTTTTTAAAGATTTTTTTTAAAGGCCTAATTTTTCCGGGCCAGGCCGGGCCCGTTTATTAAATCTATGAAAAAATGGGCCCAAACCCGGCCCATTCGGGCTGAAGCCCGGCCCGTTGACAGCCCTAATCATGGCACATGCGATATAGTCATATGGGACCGCATATGCGGTCGCATTTGACAACAATGCCAATAGTTAATACTAATATATATACATATATAAGAAGTCAGTGAAGTGGGAGGACATTCGTATCCATCTGATCTACAGAAAATTTATTATCTTGCCACAAATTTATATGTAGGCTAATTGACATCCATAATAGACCTTACCATTTTGTCCGTACGAGAGTTGTCAACACTCATATTCTTATCGGTTTCTGTTTTGAATTGCATGCGAACTATGGGGCGGGCAGCATTACTTGATCCTATGCGCTCTGTACCATCAGCTGAAAAAGAAACACCACTAAGATTGGGGTAGCGATATATATATATATATATATATATATATATAAAAGATTTTTTTATTAAATAGATAAAGTTATCACTTCATTGAGATTGACAGGAGGATCAGGCTATCCAATCGTTGATTTCTGTCGAATGTTATTCCAGTGATTATTCTAGGCCACGTTAAACAAGTAATTGCTTAATATGGCAGGACTCCTATGTAATATGTATAAACATGCTATATGTATTTACACAGTATTCAATTATAAATACATACATGCATAAATACACAGAACTATAGATATAATTGAATCCTGTATATTGATAACATTATTAAGAAGTTGATTCACTATATAACAAAAATATCGACGACAATAATAATAAAGATATCCTTTTGTGATGTGAACAACAGAGGCAAGGATGATTCAAAATCTCGGACGATACGTATAACTATCATCCAATATGTATTAGTATCGAAGGCCACTGATACATGATACATTGGACCTGTCTCGACCATACATACCCAATTCAATATTGTATCACTGATACATTGGCATCCGATACATATCGTCTTGGTATTGATGGTGGACGATACATATCGGAAACTGAGATTTATTGAAAGACTCAATAAAATTTTGTCCACTTCCATAATTTTGTCTTGCTCAGTTTATTTTATTTTCTTCATCAAAATTTGGAAAAGCTAAAGAACAATGCCAAAAAATCCATTTTCAACTATCAGAATTTTTTAATGTAAAACTGGACATTTAATCATATTATATTAGCAATGTGCATGAAATTAGATATACCTTGATGCCTGTCAACATCCATGGGCATTGCTCTGGTGCTAGTCACTCCAGAAACTGGCTGCATTTATTACAGCACTTCATCAGAATTCAGAACAGATAAAAGGAATTAAATCCCAACTCCAACATGAACATCTAGAAGAGAGACTAGATTGTACTAAACATAGAAAATGTTCATCCAGTATAATGGCTAATAATCTAAAACATGCCTTGAAGTAAGCATGCTTTCCAAAAAAAAATATTCCAAGAGTTACGAATAGAATACTAACAGAAAATCGAGGCTGTGTCTTTGTTCTTTGGGCTTGCTGATATTTTAAGATTGTCCAGTCAAATATATAATCAAACTCACATCCTGCCACATATGGACAAGAAAACAAGCAATGTGAGACCTAATAACGAAATCATGCAATAAGCATAGTTCAGCTGTCAATTATGAAAAATATGCTTCAGGAGAAAATTATTGTCTAAGCAATGCATATGAGTTTAAACTGATTGATGAGAGGATTCTACAACAGTATGAATTACATCTCCATTCTAACTGAAAATTTCAGGCTTGTTGAATAAACAGCATTATGCAAATACAAGAGATGTAGAAAAAAGGGAATACAAGAAACTCTAGCACATATATAATAAAGACCTGTAACAAGGTATGATTTGAAGACTTCATTATACAAGATCAGGATTTTGGACAATTTATCTGTTAGCTGTTATAAGAAAATTGTTTTGATTACCGCCAACCAAAAGGTCAAGTATTAAGGCGCTGTTTGGACATGTGAGATTTTAGGTAATGGGAATAGCACAACTAACATTTAAAGCGGAAAAAAGGCTTTCAGAATAACTGAAAAATGGTGCAATCTACATTTTATGATGCTGTGCAAACAGGTCCTAAGTCTTTGCTGGTTGGCCATGTCCTGGTTTTGACCAGAACATATCAATCTATGATGTTCAGGACCGCACATAATAAAAATGACTCAATATGTTCTTCGAGATGTTGGAAACAATGTTCTTAAAGTCATTGGGATTGTTCAGGCGGTTGGATGAATGTTCAGGCGGAAGTCGCCGGGCGGGGGGGCGCCCCAAGATCCGAGGGGCCCCGAAGTATATATATATATATATATATATAATGATATGCATACTTTATTTCAACATAAACATATATAACATTCAGATCCACTTATAAGCTCATCAATCGTATAATTCAAATCCATTCATAGGCATGTTTCTTTGGGCTAAGTGATAATCACACATCAACAGTGTGAGATTAAAAGTCTTAACTTTAGTGGTATAAGATCATTTAAACACCATTCTGGTGTTTAAATGTCGGTAAGGAGCTATTATCCCTAGGCAATAAGGGCTTTAAAGTTAGGGTCGTTGATGGGTCGGGTTGGGTGGTGTCTAGTAAAAAATTGGCATATGCCCAATCGTTTCATAACTCGACCTGACCCGGTAAAAGTCCGTTAATTTATAAATCGCCCCGCCCCGACATTAAAATGCTCAGGCAGCCGCCCAGACCTCCCAAGCGGGCGCCCCTTAAAGAATAGGAAAATAATGACTTTGTTTTGATTGACTACAAAAATAAATAGGCGTGATAGTAATAACTTAGTCAAGTAATACCTTCACGAGTGAACAAATCACGAAATAAGCGCTTCAAGAATCCATAATCAGGGCGTTGATCAAATGTCAAGGAGTGGCAGTAATGGAAGTATGATGCGAATTCCACTGGATGAGACTTGCATAAAACCTTTAAAAAGAAGGATCAAGTCAATGAGTCGACTTATTTATATGAATTGAATGAAAAAAGGAAAATCAGGCAGCAGATGCATACTTCAATGGGAGTTGACAACTTCTTCTCACATATCTTATCATATTTTTGCTTCTTTGTGGCTGCTTTTAAACCCTGCCAGGGAAGGCTGCATGCAATGAAAACTGACAAGTTCAATGAAAAATAGCAACAATTGCATGTAGCATTGGCATATGAGTATATGACTACCAGGCAATATACAAAATATTTACAATATCGGAGCATATGAAAATTTTAGGCCTAAAAGTTGCAAACACCTCAAATAATGCAAAATATTACTCTGATGGCAAAGACCCAAACTCAATATAAAAGTAAAACAAAAGCATTACTTAAGGGTGTGTTTGACTATACCGAAAAATAACAATCTTAAGTGATTTCTTAGTCAGAGGGATCACAGTCTACTACTAAAATGCATTTAACCACCATTATTGAGTAAAAAATAAAAATCAAATCAAAATAATAAAAAAGAAAGAAAAAAGAAGTAAGCTGCATTTTAGTAGCAAACTACAACCAAAATTGTCTCAGATTTGACCAGAAAACAACTTAGATTGAGAACTTATTTAAACAGATATGCACATGGCTTGCGCACACACAGATACATATATATACATATATGCAGCCTAAGACTATAGTGACAAATTTTGTTGCTATATGTTGAAAGGCATATTCTTCCCATCGTGCTATTCATGCAGTCATACTAAATATTAACAATGCAAGCTGCAGAAACTTCCAAGAAAATCTAATCAATTGTAAAACCAACCCAATTCTTCAGGCCCCTAGGTTGACAATAAGAGAAATACTACCAATCATATTTTCAAATTACAAAGCCTATATCACTTGCATCTCAATTGGTCATTTAGAAACATAAGGTTCATATATGTGCAACAAGAAAAACGTAAAAGTTAAGAGCGATAAGAAGGCATACCTCCCTCTCAAAAAATACAGGAGAACATAACCAAGAGATTCCAAGTCATCCCGCCGGCTTTGCTCTATAAGATGCCAGAAAGGTTACACACAGTGCCTTTTTGAAAAAACTGGATAAGTTTATCAAAATTCTCTGTACTCACCAATGCCTAGATGAGTGTTGCAACTTGCATAACGGGCAGTACCTGTTAAATTTTTGTTCTCCCTGGTATTTATATTAAAAGAACACAGATTAGTTCCTTGAGGCCTAGGCATTTAATCCCCAAGTAAGAAAATTGGGCCATATATTGTCACTGAAAGAAGACATGATAAGATTTTCATTAATTACTAAATTATATGTGTCTATTAGACACCAAATATGAGACAAGGGCCTCTCCGCAATCATATTGAGGAGAATTGAATCAGTACCTGTAAGGGATATGGCGGTTGGTTGTAGAATCACGGTATCTTTTTGCGAGTCCAAAATCAATTATGTAAACCTGGACAAGTCTAACCATGTAAGTGACTGGCACTGACAAACATCCAGAAAAGGATCATATTATAACAATTACCTGGTTTGCTTTCCGACCAAGACCCATGAGGAAGTTATCCGGTTTGATGTCCCTATGCAAGAACCCTTTGGAATGGACATACTCTATTCTAGTAATCTGGAACAGAAATGGATCAATCAAAGGATATTTACCAGTATATGAATTGTCCTTTAAGCCATTTGAAAGTAGAGAAGAGGCACCCTAATCTGGAACAGAAATGGATCAATCAAAGGATATTTACTACTTGTGCAACCCTTTCAGTATATGAATTGTCCTTTAAGCCATTTGAAAGTAGAGAAGAGGCACCCTAATCATCATAATCTGAGAATTATCAAATAGGGGGCATAACTCACTAATTTTCTCCTTTCGATGAAAATGGTAACATCAAGAACATCCACCTCAAAACAGAAATTCTCAAAACATGTCCGTGATGTATAATTTTTTAACAGGATAGAATGACAACTTTTCTAATTGTATATCTGGTGTAAAAAAAAATGTTCGAATAGCATTAGCAAAACAACAGGTAAAAAAAGGACTCTTGAATTGACGTGATCTCTTGCTTCTTGACATGGCATCGAAACTTGAAAGCGATAAGATAAATATATGTGTGCTTATCTCTAGAAACAACACAGGATGATAGATCAATTAAACAGAAAGATCTATTTACCATCTGATCAGCCAACATCAACACTGTCTTCAAAGAGAACTTCCTCCCGCAATAGACAAATAGATCTTCGAGACTTGGTCCCAGTAAGTCAAGAACAAGGATATTATCCTCCCCATCAATACCGCACCATTTGTTGTTGGCGATACCACCTGAAGGCATGGATTAATTAAAAAGAGATCAAATCACGAGAAATAGAAAGTAATGTTGAAGCAGCTATACTAGATAAAAAAACTGATAGAAAAAGGTTTGTGGGAATTAGTACTACGTAAAACGTACTTCCCCCTTGAAGAATATTATACAGCTTGGCCTCATAAAGCAATTGGGGATGTTTTGTCTTGCTGTTTTCCTGTTTACCAATATAGTACGATCATCAATTTTCAATTGAGAATAAGATAACTAAGTTATATATTAATCAGAGAAAAATATAATAACTACATCATAAACAGTGTTCTTGAGATTGGTCATCTGCCCAAGTGGAGATGCCTTCAAGCATCTAGAGTTTATTAGAGAATCTGTATGGTTACGCATGACACAGTTTATAAGAAATCTCTCCCTCATTCTCTCTCCACTCTCTCCACACCTCTCTTCCATATTTATCTTAAAGTTAACACAGTTGAGGTAATAGGTTCAATATCATGCTCATCCATAAATTTATATATATATATATATATATATATATATATATATATATATATATATATATATATATGCAGTGTTTGAGGGGGCATTGAGACTTGAGAAACACAAATTTGCAAATTAAGAATTCCTTTTTTAATTGGGTTTATGAATACGCCAAAGTGAGCTAGTTTATTTTAAATTAAAGTATACAGTTGTTCTTCAAATTTGATAGGCTAAATATTACTTATGGTTTTAAAATGGTAATTTAGTTGGAGTAAAAATACGGTTGTTTAAACGAAATCAAATATATAAACAAAAGCCTAAATTTTATCAAATTCAACAAATAAGGGACTGGTAATCATAAATTCCGAATGCAAAATTCAGTTTTTTTACAAGCCAAATAAATAAACAACAATCATTTCATCCAGAATCCCAAACAACAGTTATCAAGTATTGATGATAGATCCAGCATGCAACATCAGGCAACAACTGTAAAGCTGAGATCAGATCGATCACTATAGCTAAATATCTATTAATCGCAGAATCCATTAAATTTCAAGAAAAAATAAGAAAAATCTCAGAAAGACAACGAAGGACTTACAATCTTAACTGCGACGATCTCAAACGTATCGACATGCGTCGCTACACAGATCAAATTCAAAAAAGTAAGGATTCAGCGAGGAACGAGCACGAACTGAAACAGGAAGAAAACGAATCTAAGAGAAATAGTAAAAATTAAAAAATACTACTCACCGAGATAGATTTCTCCAAACGATCCGCTGCCGATCTTACGCCCTAGCTTATATTTCTCGCCGACGATCCTCTCCATGCCCTAGATACTCTCTCAGATTCCACAGAGCATGAAGAACTAGGGATCCAGAAAGTTTAATCGTAAATCGTAAACGAAACAAGATATTGCTAGGGCACAATTCGATTTTATCTACAACAGAGCAGAAACGAGAGATTGATTCGAAGTCTTTTCTCGTAGAACTGAATCCAAACGAACCTCAAATCTAGAGAGAGAGAGGAGAGAGATATCAGAGAGAGAGAGAGAGAAATCAAAGAAAGGAGAGAGACAAAGAGGGTACTTGTAGTCACAGAGATGAAGAGGAGAGAGAAATCCTTCAAAAGGAAATGGAGAAGACTTGGGGGCTAGTTTCGGAGCTTCAGTAATTTCTGAGGGTCTTGTATTCACCTACTGACGAAAGTACCCTTAATAGGAAACGAAAATCCGGAATTATTGGCTTCCTTTAGGGGGGCAGCTTTCGGCAAAAGTAATGGCATTTTAGGTATTTCAGTTTATGCTTGGAAAGAGATTAGGGAATTTTCTTTATGTATAGGGACATATAGGTAATTAGGCTGTTAGGCGGCGGGGTCTTCTGCGACGACGACGTCTTGAGCTTGCCTATCCACTTTCTACTTTGTGGGGAGATCGCATTTTGGTACGTGCGTTGCGTGAGACGTTTGCATAGCCGACGTTCGCACGTGCCGTTGGTTCTTTAGATTTACCCCGTACGTAGGGTTTAAGTGGGTCAGGTCAACTTGATATCTGACCCGCTAGACCCGGACTTTTAAACCGGGACGGGCACATAAAGTTGAGCCGTAGGGTCTATGTCCGGCACGAAGAGTCTAACCTTCAACATGATACATTTACGAGGGATTACTTGCACTCGATAACCTGGCCCTTGCATCAAGTTTAAAAAACGACTTACAAGTTTCGCAACTTCTGCTATATCAAATCACTATATAAACCTTTTGAAGAGCACACACATTTTCATCGTAAATATCATTAATAGACTTGACTTTGACAATGAAGATCATTTTTCTTCCCAATTTTCTATATAATAGATCTTGAAATTATGATGCACCTATCAGACGTTCACATGTTGATTCCATGTAGCACACATTCCCATAAGTGATCATAATCATGGCAATATCATGAAAAAGGGTTTTCAAGTGTCACTTTTGAAGATGTACGTCATATAGAATCTAGATCTAATCGTCTGATAAGTGCGTCATGGTCACAAAATCTATTATGTAGAAGATTGAGACGAAAAACGATCTCCATCCTCAAGGCCAGCCCTGAGATTTTGGGGGCATAAGGCGAATTCATAAAATATGGGCCCTCTTTTATATTAATCATTCAAAAAAAAATTGCCACGATTTTTATTTTATTTTTACAAATAAAACAATACTCATTACTTTTAGATTACGAATATTTTTATATTTCATTTTATTGTTTATAATTTGAAGATACAACTAACAAATTAACGAAAAAATATATATTTTTTTAAATGCAACACAAAAAAAAAAATTTAAATAGTAGAACGTACCCGACAGATTGAGTAACCCAAACAATAATGTTTTAACATTTTTTATTACTTTAATTGTCATTTTTAGCACTTTATCAGTCTCAAAAAGTTCAAAAAATAGGTTTATTGATTAGATCAAAATTGACAAGTCATTTGCAAAAAATGAAACTATACGTCTATAACGAGCTTAAAATCGCTCTTTTAAGTTAGAGTCAGATAATAAGAAAATTTTGTATATATATATAAGGGTACTTCTAAAAGCGCCCACATCCCAGACCCCTTGAAAATCATTGAATCCTTCGAATCATATGACAAATATCGTTTTTTACCTATATCTTTCACTGAACAGATCTGGAGATTATGGTGCACCTATCAAACAATCGGTTTGTAATTCAACGTGTCATAGATCCCCAAAAATGCTATAAAATCACATTTGAGCGTGATGTATGTCATATGAATCAAGGGTCTTTTTTGGAGATTTGTGACACATGGAATAAAAAATTGACCATCATCTCATTCGAAGGAATCAATGATTTTCAATGGGTCTAGGACGTGGGCGCTTTCGAAGAATGCATAGGCATGTTTAGAGGTACCCGATCCATAACCCAATAAAGCAATGTGCAAATATGGGGGTCTGGGACGTGGGCACTCTCGGAGCCTGTTGGATAAAGGGTAAAGCAACACTAGTACTTAACCAACTAATCAATTAAATTGTTTCAATACTTTTATATATTAAAATTTATATTAAGCAACTAGATGGTAAAGACTTCCAAGATTTGGGGGCCCCAAAAATTTCGGGGTTCGAGGCAGCTACCTCTTGGGTCTGGGCCTAGGGCTGACCATGTCCATTGTCTGGTTCAAGGCGTCAACATTTTTTTATACTGGAAATGCATGTGTTCTTCACAGGAAAAACGGGTGCAAATAAAGCCACCCTATATTTATATAAATAAAAACTCATGACCCACATTTAAGCACCAAAATGGTGTTTAAAGAATTTACACTAAGGGTGGTGTGTTTTGATGTACATAAAATCATTGAAAACGAAGGGTTAGGTTTACAAATCTATCATTTTCTACTGTTTGGGTTGTAAATATCGGTAGGAAAATATAATCTCAACTTTCCATATTTTCCTAATAAAAATTCCGAGGGGGACCTCGCATTATCTTTTTCGCTCCTTTAGAAAATGGTAGCGCTCTTTTTTTTTAGCGGCACTCTTTTTCTTTAGGTATCATTGGTTAAATCTCATAAAACTTTTACCTCACTTATCTCCTCCAATAGACATGCATTGACTACATTGAATTAGATAATGGAGATTATTTTTCATCGCAGTCTTTCAAATAATCGATCTTAAGATCATGGGTATACGGATTGTCAGTTTTTTATTCCGTGTAGCAAACAACAAAAAAAAAACTTTAAAATCACATAGCACACATCACACTAGAATGTAATTTTAGGGGGGTCACTTTTTGAGATGTGTGTCTAGTGGAATTAAAAATTGACCGTTTGATGGTATTCCCATGATTTAGAGATTATTTATGCGAAAGATTAGAATGTAAAATAATCTCCATCGTGCAATTCAAAGCGATCAATGTGTGCTAGACTCGAGGAGATGGGGTGGGGCCACAGGCCCACAGCTTTAGAGTTGTAAATAATGGTACCTATATTTTTGGGGTTATTTTTTCTCTCCACATCTCTCCCTCTCTCCAGTTCTCTTTTTTATTTTTTTCCTACTATATCTATTTTTCTAAACATTGGATAACAACAAAAATCCTATGGATTCTATAGGGTTAGAAACTATAGGTTTTTATGGGATTTATAAATCCAAATCGACCATTCCAAAGACTCTCCAAGCTATATTTTCTAGCTCACACGATTAAAGTATGATTTATCATTATGTCATGTGGCGTACATATGTGGAAATCTAAATTGTTCATGTAGCAATCCCTATTGGAATACATCTCAATCCAAAGAAACATGCCTATAAGTGGTTGTGAACCATTAAACTGATGAACTTTAATAGCAGCCATTAAAATCAAAACAATAGTTGATGAACTTTAATAGCATCCATTAAAATCAAAACAACAGTTGATATTATAGTTCGCAATTTGAATGATTTAAATGTCCCTAAAACACCATATTTGAACATGTTGCACTTTAACATACAATCTATCACTTTGACCATATGGATCACACAAATCTTGAACCATTGACAGTATAGTGGTTAGGAGCCTACATTTATATGTAATATAAGGGCATGCTTGGTATTAGAGAATATATGGGAAAACAAGTCATCTGATTTCGGTTTTCCGTCTCTTTTCACCCTAGTTTTAAATCCCAGCGTATAGGATAGAGCTAATACTCAAGACGTCTTGTTTCTCCGCAAATCTGAGTAATACTGCGTGAAATAAAAATAGGTGCTTAAATGGTCTATATATCTTTAGAATCAATGTTTAACCTTACACCATTAAATTACACTTAACTATTTTGTCACATATAGGGATGCAAATTTGATTAACCAAATCGGAAACAAAAATTTCGGTTTTCAGTTCAATTCCACTTGAACTGAATGAATCGGTTCGATTTTGGTTCGATTTATTTTTTTCAAAATCTAAAACCAAAAGTTAATTGAAATTAAGAAAAAAATCAATTCGATTCAGTTTCAATTTTTTTTTTTTAAATTCCCTAATTTATTTTCTTTCGATTTTCTAATCTTATCTAATCGGTTTCCAGTTTCTGCCACTCAAAACTAAAACCAAATCGTCTTCGAATCGGTTTGGGTTTTAGTTTTATATTTGCATCCCTAGCCATGTGGCATATATATGTGATCAATTTAAACATATCTCACTTAAAGAATCACACTTATGTGAGATGCAAATTGTCTGATCGATGAGCTTCAATATTAATCATTAAAAAATGAGAAAAATGACAGATATTAGAGCGCATAGATTTGGATAAAGAATGATAGCAATTCGCAAGGTGGATTGGATACAACCTAATATTGTGTCAAAATAGTGCATATGATGAGTCAAACTATTGCCCCGTGTAGAAAAGTGATGATTCGTTTACTTTCAATCATGAATTAGTTTAAGGGAAATTTGCACTTTAAGCCCTATAATTTTACTTATTATAAAAATGGCTCTACAGTTTCAAACCTTGCACAAAAGGCCAGCTCCAAGCCAAGCCCTTTTCAAGTTAGCACCGACATTAAAAATGTCTCAAGTGCCCTTGTGTTGTAAAAGACTTTTTACTTTTAAATTGTTACCACCAACTATTGACATTTCACTTTTCGCAATTACTGTTGTAATTACTGAGAGAGCGGCAACGACAACGAAGCGGCGATAAAGAGGTAATTTCTTTTAAGATAATCTTATTCCCCACTTTCATTCTATCTTAGTCCGCTACGCTACCGTTATCTTAGCGTAGCGGACCGCCATCTTAGGGTAGCGGAACGCTACTCTAAGAAAGCGGTCCGCTACGCTAAGATAGCGGTCCGTTATTCTAAGAAGGCGGTCCGCTACGCCAAGATAGCGGAATGCTACTCTAAGATAGCGGTAAGAAGCGATAGATTTTTAAAATTATTTTTTTTAATTACCACTTTCTGATTCTAATCTATGCAGTTACCACTTTTTGATTCTAAGATGTCGAAGCAATTAAAGGCCTTCGAAAAATGTTCGGGGGTTAGTGTTAAAAAAATTTACATGCATTGTAACGAAGAGAGGAAAAAGATATTTGATGAATCAATTTTCGATTATCTATTTAATATTATAGAGAATTTAGTTTTTATTGGAGATTTCGTTGACGCGATATTGAGCTTCTGGGTTAAAGATAACATATTGAGCTTCTTGGTTAAAAGGTTCTGAGACTGAGCATGTGCCTATAAGAGATGCAGAAATCATTCGATACAAATTCTTTCGGAGACAGCCAGCTAAAAGGTCTCTTATTGAAAAAATTGTTAATAATGCCGATCTTTCCAACGATGAAATTTTGAAATTATCGTTGTTTTTCTTGTATGCTCGTTCTTACTTTCGGATACATACCAAGTAGTGGATAATAAATACTTAAATTTAGTCGATAACCTCGAAGAATTCAACGAATATCCGTGGGGTTTGGTAGTATACAAAAATTTGGTTGACTACATATGTAAAGCGATAGGCAGAAGAGAAGCGATAAAAGTGAATCCAAAAAGACAATATAACATTTATGGGTGCACTATCGCCTTACGGATTTGGGCATTGGAGCACTTTTCAGAAGTCCACCCCGCTCTTACTGAGCTGAAAAGTCCCTTTCCGAGGCTGTTGAAATGGGAAGTAATGAAATTCAGCCGTAATCCAAATTTTTACCGAGAAAAAATTCTTAATTCTCCGTTCATCGTCAACCTCGATGTTGAAAAATACAAATTACAATATCGATCAATTCGACTATTCTTCAACCAAAGAGATATGGAAAGAGAATGGAAAAAAGAACACCCGCCCAAAAAAAAAGCGAAAGAAATTCACGATGTTTATGATAAGGATGAGGATGATGGCGATGACGATAACAATGATAGCAGTGACAATAATGACGATTACGAGGTCATTCTACGCTACCAAGCGAAATTAAAGAGGAAAGAACTGAAAAGTATGAAGTAGCCAACAAGAGAACAGCCTGCTAGGCATCCCCAACCTATAAACGAAGTAACGAAACTTCGTAAATAATGTTTGTCTCTCCGAATGCAAGTTAGAGAAATGAAAGATGATTTCAATGGCGCCTTTTCTCTATTAAAAGGACAAGCGATAACTATTGAGCATCTAAAAAGAGAAAAGAAAACATTAGAAGCGAAAGTAGGGGCTTTAGAAGATCAAGTGGATTACTTGAATGGCGAAAATGTTGCTATAAAGAACGATCTTGAAACAGTAAAATCTCATTTATCAAAGGTATATAATTTTTTTTATTTTTTTTACATCATTTTTTTAGATTATTAACACTAATAACCGTAAAGCTATCATTTTATAAATTCTAATTTAAAAATAGCTATCATTTTATATCATTATTTTTATTTAACATAGCTATCTTAAAAAATAAAATATATAATTTTTTTATATCATTTTTAATTATTTAAGGTAGTCATCCGCTATCTTAAAAAAGCTATCCGCTATCTTAAGATAGCGTTCCGCAATCTTAAGATAGCGGATCGCTATTTTAAATTAGCGTTCCACTATCATAAGATAGCGGAACACTACCTTAAGATAGCAGAACGCTATCCTAAGATAGCGGATAGCTATTTTAAGATAGCGAAACACTATTATAAGATAGCGGTATGATAGCGATTATGATGAATGAACTAATTTAACTCTTTTTTTAAAACTTTATAGGATAATGTGCTATCTTCAGTACTCTTTGATATATTTGTTAATCTTAAGTCCCCTCCCTCTCAATCTCGTGAGACCTCTTTATCTAAGCCTTCTACCACTCAAACCTCTGCACCCAAACCTTCTGAGCCCTCTTTACCTAAGCTTGCTACCATCCAAACCTTCTGAGCCCTCTTTACCCAAGCCTTCTACCACTCAAACTTCTGCACCACCACCTTCTTCCTTTGAACCCATTTACCCTCAATCGTCTCCACTCAAGACTTCTTCCTCTCATCCCACTACACTGCAACTGTCGATCGTAAATGTGGTTAAGCCTCCAGTAGCCCAGCCTACTTACGAGTCACAGCTGGCATCACTTAAATCACTTCTAATGAAGCTGTCTGCTTTAAAGAGTAAAGTAGACTTAGAAAAAAAAAAGGGCATGAATTACGAGTTGTGAGCACGAAAGAAAAGAAAGACGCAAACTAGAAAAGAAGGTATAAAACGAAAAAGATTGGTCGTCGTTGAGAGCGATGAAGAAGAGCCATAGTCCATGAAACATAAATTTATGCGCAGTATGTGAAACCGGCCTGTAGAAGACGATCTTGTGCTTGTCAATACTATCTTTGGTGTCGACGTCACCGTAGAGAATTTAAGGGTCCTCAAGGAAAGGGGGTGGCTTGACAATAGAGTGATGGACGCATACTTCAAAATCTTAGAGTATAAAAATGACTCTATATTTACGGAAATGGCGGACAAGAGCTTCTTTGCATCGGCCTCGGCCCTGGTATGTATCAATTATTTTATTTATTTATTTATTTGCCTTTATTTATTTACGTAACTCGTGCCTTTCAATTAATGAATTATTCTAATGATCAATTACTGACCTTGATTATAGCGGACCATTCAAAATTTAATAAATTTGTGGCTGATGAAAAGCTAGAGCCAATCAATGATATTGACAAATGGGGGGCGCGCTATAACAGGTGGAATGTTCGTCACCAGAGTAAACAGCTTGAGGTCCTGTTTAAGAGTACGACACGTGGTATTAAGGCTGTCGATTGTGGGACGGTAAGTTCTTTTTTAGATTATATTAACACTTTTCATATTTCTTAATAAACACAGTACTAATTAGATCTCCGATTATACACAGATTTATTTCCCAATGCATAGCCAGAGACATCAACATTGGGCATTGGCTATTGTGTCTCTAGTGAACCGTGATGTCAAGCTAATAGACCTGACTAACCCAAAGTGTTCAAGGAAGTTCGAATTGCACAAAGAAAGTTTGTCGCGTCACCTGCCGCGACTTCTTCACACTATCGAATGGAGTTCTGCTCTCGATCAACCGTGGCAGATAACGGTGATGGACGGTGTCGATCTTTCCCGCCAACACAATGATTGAGACTGTGGTGTTTTTGTATTAAAGTATATTGAGTAATTTTTCGAATGGCGGGGAATAGATTTCGACGAAAAAAATATGCAGCAATTTCGAGCGGAAATCGAGTATTCCTTGTGCACATTTGGAAAGGCGACTGAGTAGTTATTTTTCTTTCACTTATATATTTTTGTGTAAATTTTGTATAAATTTTTATTGTTTCAATTTTTGTGTAAAGTTTTGTTTAATTTTTTTATTTAGTTTTTTTTTTTCGATTTAACTCAGTAAACTGATGTCAACCTTACACCTGTTGCCACAATGCTTGTTGATATCATTAAAGTTAGGTTAACCGATCACCGTAGGGGTCTCAATGGGTTGGGTTGCGTCGAGTCGGGCCAGTTTGGGTCGGGTCTTAAAAGGGCGAGTTATAATCAGGACTCTTGAAACTAGCCCATACTCAGCCCAATTATTAATACGCTCGACCCGGCATGGCCCTACTTTTTAATCGGATCTACTTAACTCATTCATACCCGATGCATTTTTACCCTTGCACCTGATGCCACAACACATAATAATAAGTCATACTTCAATGGTGTGAGATAAAAATTCTAATTTTAATGGTGGAAGATCATTTAAACACATTTTAAGTACCATCCTAATTTAAATTAGGAACCGGACTCTTCTAACCTTTTAAATGATCATACACCTCTAATTATAGGCATGCTTCATTGGGCTGAGATAAGTTCAATGATAGATTGCAAGTTCATAGTCACCAATTCGGGTTTTGGTAATAATTCGACAAGATTAAAAAAAAAAAAAATTCAGAAAAAATTGACAAAGTTTAAGAAATATTCAATCTAATCTCATTTTTATAAATTACAATATGAAATAGGTTTCATATTCTAACAAATTTACATGAGCGGCGATTATGTCCGTATTTTTTACAATTTTTATACCGTAGTAGTCAAACTTTGCTTTTAGATCTTATCCTCCTTTTCTTCGGGCGACCGACTTGACGTATCCTGTGGGGAGGTACAACTTTTATCTCTTCCCTTAGAATGGTCCATTGGCGCTTATCAATGGTCAGAATAAAGTATTCTTCATAAGTTTCCTTAAATAAGGCACTGGTAAACCAATGCTCACAAAACTGAGGAATCTCTTTGTCCCTGTTCCTGCGCGATATTGCAGCGATCGCATGCGAACATGGTAATTCAAGGATAGCCCAACATCTATATGTGCACGTTCGTTTCTCTAAATCGACACTGTGAGTGTATTGCCCTTGTTTAACTTGAAATGCATCGCGACCATAGGGAACAACGTTCTTTTGACGGGCCCACCCTGAGTTTCATGTTAGGTGCTCTTTCGCCATCGGTGTTAACACGTGTGTTATTTTATTTCCTTCCTCCTGACGCTGAAGGTAGAATTCGGCTACCTTCGTGCGAATGGTTTCTAGCATTGTCATGATCGGTTCATCTCTTGCTATCTTCAATACACTATTAATACTTTCTGTTATATTTGTTGTCAGCATATCATAACGCTTTCCTGGAAAATATGCGCGCGCTCAGAAATGGTCACCGACTTCCTTAATCCACGTTGTATTCGGGGGGGGCCTCATCTTCTATTTTTCATAAAATTCTTTTAAATTTTGCCTTCTAGAATGCACGGACAGCAACCCAGAACAGCGGTCGGAAGATTGTATCCTTGTATGTATAAAAAAGATTTAAAGCTAGGTGTCGCATACAATAGCTGTGAAAGACGTTAGAAAAAATATTATGCACAGCTTCCATCAACCCCTTTTGCCGGTCTGATATCAATACAAACTGTTATTGAAAGTCTCCGATTATGCGTCTCCCTAATAGATCAAGGAACCATATCCAATGATCTTCATTTTCTTTGGGTACAATGCCGAACGTTATAGAAAATAAATGTCTATTCCCGTAGCTATTAACAACACTCCTTTGTATCGACCGCACAAATATGTCCCATCTACTATAATTATTCTTCATAAAGTATTACGAAATCTCCTAATGCAAGGTCCAAATGCTATGAAGAACCTTTGAAAGGCATTATCAGGCTTGCGATATAATTCAGTATGTACGTCTGGTTCAACCCTCTATAATTCGGTGACATAGGACGGTAATATCTTAAATTGCTCATTTCAGCTACCTCAGATATCATTCAACGTCATTTCTTTTCCTCTTCATACTTTTCAATAGCTCACTATAACACCGTATTTTTTCTCAATATAAAAAATTATTGAAGCAGGGCTCTCGTCAAAGCCTTTTAATAACTTATCTCTCACGAAGGAAGCTATCCACGATGTCGTACACTGGCGATGTCCTCTTCTGAAAGCTGGCATTCCACACGTATGTTTCTGGCGGAAAGTCTTCACGACAAACGTGTCCACACTGACCAATTTTGATGCATGTATTCGCCAAACACATCCTACTTCAACACACATCATCGTAACTCGAAGAGAACTGATTTTTATTAGTTTAATTTAAAAATTATTTATCATTGCAAACTCTTTAAGAACTTTTTGAAAGAATTTTTTATTTCTGAATACCTGACCAATAGTTAATGGCCCCCCTTCATAAAGTTCTTCATCATCCGAATCTATATACTCGCCCTCTGAGTCATTAAGATTATAGTCATTATCCACTAGAGGTTCATCAATTCCCCTATTAGTATCAACACGCAAAGTGGGTGACAACGGTGCTTCATTATTTTTAGGATTACTATTACCGTCATTGATTGGATGATTATTACGTGATTGAAATTGAGTTCGTCGAGGTATGTTTGGTTGAAATGCAATTGTTTTGGTTGAGGTTGGCCGAAGTGGGAATGTTTAAGATACGAGAGACTATTCTGTTGAAGGCTCGATTATTGTTTACTCCGAAGCTATTGGTTCGGAAGGCCATTGATATGGACTAAGGCTTCCTAAAAATATTTCTCATTGATTCCAGTCATATGTATTATTTATCGATTCGAAGTTAAGCTGAGATGCATCATGCATCGGATTCATTTGAGGATAGTATCCTTCATCTTTATCGCCTTTTCTCATTTGAATGTCTGAAAAAGGTTACTCCAGAGGCCTACGGTAGGGGCGAAATCCTATATTTATATTTCTATCATTGTCGATTATCATCGGTGCATCGAAGTTCTCCTCGTCAAACCGTATTCCTTGATTTTCAATCGAATGTTCTGATTCTACACTATCATCATCTCCTAATCTGACATTTTTCTCAATTTCTTTATCATCTTTGTTTGTTTTCTGTTGGAACGGTTGAAATACTTCAATAGATGATAAATTTTCGGTCATAGGAGTTGCTAATGATTTTTCAATATAAACATTTATCACACCATCACCAATACGATATGTTTTAAATAAGTTCGCAAGATCATCAGAGTCGGACAATTCGGCAATCACTAACTCCTTTCCTATGGACAAAGAAACAGATGGTGTAATTGAATATTTTTCCGATCGAGTCCTACTGACATTGTACATTTTTTGTTTAAATTGATCAAATGATATCTTCTCTCTAACAACGACAATCTTTCGATGTCCATCGTTGTAAGTATATCACCGACTCAAACACCATCAAAATGATAAAAAACGAAAACATCCATTTTATCCTAAAATATAAAAAATAATAAAATATTAAATCATCAAACTAACTTCTTCATATTATGTAGTTATAGAGCGCATTGCTACCATAAGGTAGTGATACGCTATCTTAAGATAGCGGCACTAACATAAGATAGCAGGACGCTATTTTAAGGTAGCACCGCTATCTTAAGGTAGCGATACGCTACCTTATCGTAGTGATAGGCTGTACTTATACAAAGAAACACAAGAAAAAATACTATCTTACCAGTGCTCTTCTGTTGCAGCTTATAGTGTGGTCTGTACTGATACAAAGAAAACAAAGTACATGAAATTTTAATATAGGAGGAGAAATCTTATATCTCATTCAAAAGGAATTCGTATATATATATATAAAGAAGAGGATATATGATTACTGACATGGAAAAGGCTTGACTTGGAGCTGGCCTATTGTGCAAGGTTTGAAACTAGAGGGCCATTTTTGCAAATAAGCAAAATTATAGGGTCGAAAGTGCAAATTTCCCTTAGTTTAATATCATGTATAAACTCATCTTAAAAATGTAAGTTTTTTTATTGTCTTAGATGAGATGTGGTACATTTATCATCTCGTCCAAACCTGAAACGGGAAACATATCCCTCGAGACGAGACATCTCAGACAAGTTTTAAGATCATGATTTCTACTGTTCCATAGCAACTTAAGCATCGAAAAAATAAATATGAGTTTTTGTTGTTTTATGAGAATAAAATACGAGGGATATTCTTAGATATACTTTTACTAGTAAAAGGTATATGTCTTGCATGCACGTGCCCCTATTCATTGCAAAATTGACTCATTCAATCAATCCTCACAATGATATAAATTTGTAAAATATGATTATCTTGTTTTGGTTTTGTCATGATCGTCATTACTTGGATAAATACGTACTTAAAGATATAATTACAAGTGCAAGTACCACTAAGTATGCAATTTGTTTGTCCTTAAATCGCAATCATTCATTTTAAATGTGTTTGACCATTATTAATCACAAGATATAGATAATTTTTCTATTTTTTTTTGTCACCATATATATATATATATAATTATTCACATCATGTGGCACACTTGTTAAAATAGCATCATGTGTCTTAATTGGTGGTCAGTTCACAATTCAGATTGTCAATGGGTAGGTTACTTTAACAACTCATGTTTCAAAACTCTCTCCCATCGTATTTTCAGTGACTAATTTGTTATTAACATGTTGAAAGTTCAAAATTAATCATATACGGCATTTAAAAAAAATCCTACATCAATTATCAACTCTCTTCTTTATGAGTTAGCATTGGGCATTTGATCAATGCAACAAACAAAAGATGTATGCTAATCATAGTGACAAATTTCGCCGAAATTTGGCGAAATTTCACGAAAATAGCCGAAATAGGGGTCAAACAAAAATTTCGGAGAAATTTAGATACTTTTCGAAAATTTCAGAAATTTCGATTTTTTCAGCAAAATTTCGATTTTTTTTTTTTAATGTTAGTAATTTAGTAATAAACTAATAATTGGCAAAAGCATAGTTCCTCTATGCTCACCACATGTGTGTGGATTGCTTAAGTGAAAGGATGAGAGTAGAGCCTATTATATATAGGTGGCTGGAACGCCCAGGTTTTCTACGTAACCGATGTGGGACTAAAAAAATCTGTACTTTTTCTCTATGCCTTTTATAGCTTTATAGCTTTATGTTTGAGCTATTTCTATATGCCTTTTATAGCTTTATAGCTTTATGTTTGAGCTATTTCTATATGCCTTTTATAGCTTTATAGCTCTATGCTTGAGCGTTGGTGTTTAACATAATTGCTTAAATATATTGTTTTATATATTTTTGATCCTCGAAACTTTCTCAAAATTTTCCCGAAATGTATCGAAATTAATCCGAAATGTACCAAAAGGACCTCCCACCGAAAAATCACCGAAAACAAAATTTGTCACTATGATGCCAATCTCTCTATTGATTTAAAATAAATTACATATTTTTTTAGTATAAACTTTAACTATTTCATCGAAGGAATTTGACTCGTGCATCACACCTAATTCTAACACTTTATTTTTGAAATTAGAATTAAGCACTTAACCCATGCAACTTAAGAGAGTATACGTGTCAATCTCTCTCTGATGAATTAGTCAGATGTCAAGAGGTATAGAAATATCTATCAATAGGAAATCGGTCAAAATGTTAAAAATATACTTCCATGGATTTGGCGGTGATGAATATTCGTACATCTCTCATACTTTTATCATTTTGATGGAGGGAGGTTGACATGTGTAAAGCCTTTGGTGAAAGGGTCAAGCACTTAAAATTGTCTCTATATTTTTTTACTTATTATACTAATAATTTTATTAATTTAAGTCAAACATTTCAAGCACATTATTACAACAAGGTGTCTGGATTTTTCGGTGTCACAATTCCCAACTGCCACATGAAAGAGAGGTTTGTGATATATGAAATAATATGACTTAAGGATCTGAAGTCAGTACACCTAAAAGAGAGGTTTGATAGCTAGACGTAATGCTAGAAGAGGAGATGATGGCAACTAATTTTTTCATGGATACACGATCTTCACAGGCATAATTCATTCTATCATAACAATTAATTCCTAAATGACTAATACAAACAAATTTTATAAGATATATAGGCATTGGGTTCTTGAGGCACCGCAGAAGAGAAGAGCCGAATCACACTGGTCTTTTATTATTTAAACTTTTATTATTATGGAACCTTTATTTGAAACATTGGATCCTTATTATCTTTCCTACGTTTGGAGGTGTTGAGAGTGGAGGTGCAAAATATTTTAGTAGAAGATTCAATGAATTTCATATTGGTGCAATTCAATGCTAAAAAGAAGACCTATAAGGTCATCGAGAGAGATTGGAGCATCACAAGTTTGAACAACTTTCACCGTAGATTCATAGACATGGTTATGACCATTCAAAATGAGGGTAATAAAACCATCTTCATCCATTGGTTTATCGGCAAGAGCGAGATTATTAACAAGATAATTCAACTAGTCTAGATAATCAATGATAGAAAGGTTGCGGCGTTTATTTGTTTGATCTGGTTCTTTAATTGCATGATATGTGTTTTTAATTGAATTGTAGAATTTCTTTATAGATCTTTAGACATCATGCACCACTACTGAGATGAGCAATAATAGAGAGAACACTTGGCGTAAGAATGACGTTGTTCAAACTCGATAATGCTTCATCTAGTTGTTTCCATTTCGAATAATGTGAATCAATTTGGGCACTTGATTTTCCATCATTAATTAGTGATTAAAAATTGATGCGGCTAGAGATTAGTTCCATTGAAAAAAAACCCACCCACCCAACCATTGTTCTTGAAAATCACTTCAAAACTATGTAAGTCATCAAGAGTAGTTTGATCGATCATATTTGATGGCGATAAAATTACAAAATAAAGAATAAATAAGAAGATGAAAGAGATAAGAAGAAGATAGAAATACGAGTTGCCACAAATTGAAATTATGATTATATTGTGTGTTACCTAATTATACTCCCCTCAAGTTGAAATGTGAACGTTGAGAACATCCAACTTGGATTTGAGAATGTGAAATATATCCTTCCATCAGTTGTAGAAATTCGATAAAGATTTTGATGAGGGATTAGAGAAAGTCTTGAACCATCTCCTCCTTTCACTGAAAGATCATAAGCTAAAAAAAAATAGTGAAAAAAATACATCCACCAACCAAAACAATGTGAGAAAGAGAATCTACATGTACAAAAGACTGCTAATAATATAACAAAAAGCTACTCTTCATTAATGCAGAAAGAGATTACAAGTATAAATGTAAACTATGTGAATCAAGAAACATGGAGAAAGAATGATAGCGATTAAAATGTGCAAGAAATTAAGAAAGGAGCTATAGGACCATATATGACCAGCTTGAAAGCACAAAGCCGATTATGGCTCTAATACCATGATAAAATTATAAGATAAAAGAAGATGAAAGAGAGAATAAGAACATAGAAATACAAATTGGGATTGTGATTACATTGTGCGTTATTTAATTATCATGAGAATGATGCATAAATAAGATTAAAAATATTACTTCATGAAGTTTACAATTTGTTTAGATAACTGAAAAGGGTAGGTATCAAGATAAAGATAAATTGATGTAGTTATTAACTGAGGTGGCGCATCACTATATGCTAACAATAGAAGATGCAAAATATCTAAAAAATATTGAGCTTGTTGTAGATGAAGACATGGTGAGAAGAAGAAAAAATTGGTATAACATCATGGAAAAAAATAAAAAATCAAACTCAAGATCACAAGACAAGATACTTTAATATCATAAAATAACTTAATTTTCTTGTGAATGGTAAACCCTAATAAACTTGGATGGGTTTACGGAAGTATTCATTTTTCCTTTCTAGACTGAAATCCTTTATGATTATAAGGGATATTAGAATTTAACTTTCAAATTATATTCTAACTTAAAACAATATGTATAAATAAGTTTCCTAACAAAATAAGATTCTAGACTGAGTCCAACTAACTTGAATCTTTGATACACGGGTGAGTTTTCATTTTGAGTTTGAATTATTTCAGCTAGAAGTTGATGCATCTATTTGTTTCAAACAATTTAAAGGATTCATTCGTACCTATTTGTTTTAAACAATTTAAAGGATCCATTTGTTTAATGGATGGTGTATTCATTTCAATTTCAATTCTTGATTTCTTTATGTGGATTTTATATGTTTTTTTTTTCAATTATAATTATATTTTCAAATAAAAGAAGAAGAGAGAATAATTGATGCATGTGTAGCAACAATTAATTTTATTAATTGAGGTCTTATCAAACAAAGTTGTTGCGGAAGTAGCAACACTCTAAATTTGAGTTGGTATTAAGCACTCAATCCAAGCACTATTAATGGTCACACCTTGAAAGTGCAAAACTATTTTAACAACTGAAGTGAAAGTATGATTTTGACCTTTTGTTGATAAAAAATATATATCCTCACATCTCACAAAGATGGCTTTGTTAATTTGGTCTTCAAAAAGTGTCCTCACATTTCCCAAAGATCCCTCTTAACTTGATTTTGGCTTTCATTTAAATTAGATTCTTGCTAAAGCTAAAGCCAAAAGCTGATTTTGAGGGCTTTCAACTTTTACCTATTAACTAAACAATGTTTATGTTGATGATGGCGCTTCTTTTCATAATTATAAAATAAAATAAAAATATGGTGTGCTTCTTTTCATGGTGAAAATGGAAGCAGGTCTTTAAGAGCTACACCAAACAAGGCCAAATACCACCAGTTGGGATTAGGTGATGAATAAGGAGCCAGAAACCAACTCATTATATTTCTCTAGAGATATGTGAATCTACTCTTGAGGCCCGTAGCAACTGGGACATATTGGTGCCATTTGTTTTGAATTAGGGGATTTGCCTCCTCATATAACCTAAGTTAGTTAACTAGAATTGACTATGGTAATGGAGAGGCCAAGTGCCCTTCGTATGGATGTATGCCAAGGGAATTGTCATGTGTGCTGTTAGACAGGTTGCGTCCAGGTCAAAAGATCTTTCGTGTAAAGATTGTGATAGTAAACAATCTCATTAAGTGATTTAAAATAGTTAAATCTCATCATGTGATTTGAAACAGTCAATTGACATTTAAAATCTAATATATTATTAATTTTATATTATTTTTTACTATTTTGGATGCAATCATGACATTTAAAATCTAATATATTGTTTTCTTTTGTTTTTTATGATATCTAAAATCTAGTATATTGTTAAGTCTATATTGTATTTGACTACTTTTAATCCAACAATGGAAATTTATTTTTCTACTAATCTTGTAGACTCGAGAGCTTTTAGATGTAGCCCACCCAAAAGATGACACACATCTCCTACCTGGGGGCGCTTGCCTTAACCTGAGTCTACACTTCGGGACTTCCACAAATATTTTAGGCCCCTGACAGATTTGTAAGTCAAAATTTCACAATCTCGATTACGGAGCTAAGAGGAAACAAGGTTTTCGCTCTCTAAACAGTAGAGTAGTTGAAAAACGAAAAAAAAGGAACCAGAGATGAGCGATGTAGAGAAGATGGTAGCTATCGGTCTAGTTTGGGGCGCCACGAACGCTCTAATGCGCCGGGGAGCGCTCCTTTGGGACCAAAAGCTCCAAGCGAATCTTCAAAAACCCCACCAACCTTCTCAAATCCACCAACGGCTTATTGGGTACGCGAAAGATTGGCTAAATCTCCTCTTAATTTGGCAGTACTCAATCCCTTTCATTCTAAATTTATCAGCATCAGCCACGTTTTTCTCTATATTAAGCGATGCACCCATATCTCTAGCCGTACCCGTCACCAATGCGACCACTTTTGCCGCCACTGCCGTGTCGGCCATGGTCCTCGGCGAGGACACGCGTGTCGGGTTGGCTTTGTTGGGCACGCTTCTCATTGTTTTGGGTGTTTGGGTTTGTATCATGTAATGGGGTGTGCGGTTAGACAGTTATTATTATTATTATTACTATTTTTTATGATGGGTATGTTGAGGAATTTAGTAGACCCGTGTTGTATTTTTTCATTAATTTGAGTTTTTGTAATTTATTTGTGGTTTAAATTGTGATTAGTCGCTTGGTGTTTGGACTTCGAGTAAAAATATGAGATACGCTTATCTTATGATTGGTTCGAATCTGTTAAGTTAACTGATGGGCAGTTAACATATTTTGGATGGGTGTATTGAGAAATTTAGGAGACCCTTTTTTTTTTTTTTTGATACGGCCATTTAGGCCGAGACAGCCTTGAGAACCGAGATACACATATGACAGTTGGGGAGCAGCGTGAGGGAGCACCAACTACAGTGGTGAGGGTTAACTAACAGAACCCAACCCACACCTTGTAAAGACAAGGGTGGGAAACAGTGTGGAGGACGAGTATCGGACCCACGACCTCCTCCCTCACAATGGAGGGAGGTTACCAACTGGGCTAATGCCTCTTTGGTTAGGAGACCCATTTTGGATTTTGAATTTACTACTCTTTTTATTTGATTTTGTGCGGCATATTTATGCTTTCATTTGTGGTCACTTGCTTTGGTGTTTGGGTTATTTGGTTATTTTATGTGATAAGTTCATTGATGAATGGAGTGGTTAAACAGATTTTTGATAAATGTATTGAGAGATTTAATAGACCCATGCTGAATTTTGAGTTACATGTTTCTTTTTATGTGATTTATTTATGCTTTAATTTGTGGTTACTCGGTTTGGTGTTTGAATGTTTGGTTAAAATATGCAATAAGTTCATTGATGGATGGAGTGATTTAACAGATTTTTGATGGCTGTGTTGAGAAATTTGATAGACACATGTTGTAGTTTGAATTTATTATATGTTTTTTTATGATTATTTTTGCATTAATCTGTGATCAATTGCTTAGTGTTTGAATTTTCAGTAAAATAATGCAATAGGTTAATTGATGGATGGGGCGGGTAAACAGATTTTTGATGGCTGTATTGAGAGATTTGATAAACCCATTTTGTCTTTCGAATTTACCTGTTTTTTATTTGATTCATTTATAATTTATTATCCTTTAATTTGTGATCAATTGCTTGCTGTTGAATTTTCAGTAAAAAAAACTGCAATAAGTTCATCGATGGATGGAGCGGTTAAACAGATTTTTAGTGGCTGTATTAAGAAATTTGATAGACCCATGTTGTATTTCAAGGTTAAGATGTTTTTTATTTGCTTTATTATACTTTTTTTTTGCCCCTTAAGTTGTGATCAACTGCTTGGTAAAAATATGCAATAGGCAGAGGCAGAGCCAGGTATTTCTTCTAGAGGGAGCAAGTTATGGCTGATAGATTAAATGAGTTAGTATTAGGTAATTGGCATGAGCACTAGGCCTTGGTACTCGGGTCACTTTTTGGGATGTGCACGATATGAAATCAACATGTTGACCGTCTGTAGATTTGCCATGATCTAAAGATCCTTGGTCTAAAAGATTGGGACGGAAAATTATCTCCATTGTTTGATTAAAAGCCGTCAGACGACCTCTAAAATTAGTGACTACCATGTAAATCAACACACTCTTAATTTTTAATGGCGTCAACTACATTGAATCAAATGATGATCATTTTTCTTTCCAATCTTTTACATAATAAATCCTGAGATCATAGGCATCAAATCACCTGGACACGTGATTCCGATTGGCACACATCCCAAAAAGTAACCTGCGTATGAAGAGCGTTGACGCTTGGGTTAGGGACGTAATACTAACTCAAAGTTGAAAGGGGGCAACCACCCATACCATAAGGGGGCAACTGCCTATAACTAAGTAGATACTAATTAGGTCTAACGGCATATTTTCATTTATTTTCAAAAGTTTAGGGGGCAACTGTCCCACCTCCAGCGGCTCTGCCACTGGGTTCATTGATGGATGGAGGGTTAGACAAATTTTTGATGTTTGTATTGTGAAATTTGATAGACCCTTGTTATATTTTGAGTTTACATGTTTTTTATTTGACTTTTATGATTTATTTATGCTTAAATTTGTGATCAATTGGTTGGTGTTGGAATGTTTAGTAAAAATATGCGATAAGTGCATTGATGGATAGTTATAATTGTCCACTCTATTAAATATCTGGTTAGTCTAAATCATTTTGAGCATACACACACTGGTGGATAGTGATTGTTGAAGTTTAGTCCCACATTGGGTAAATTATAGCCTGTCCCCCCCCTCCCCCCCACTATAATTTCGCCAAATGGTTTTGAATTGGATGTGCAGATTTATCATGGTATCAGAGTAGGCCTTTCTCCACTCCAAGTCACCCTGTTCAATTGTCCACGTGATTTGGCTCATTCCCGCCAACACGTGCAGGGGCATGTTGAAGTTTAGTCCCACATCGGGTAAATTATAACCGTGTCTTCTCCCCTTATAATATCCTGGGCCCCTCCACTCATTGCCAATTGGTTTTGAGTTGGACTGTTGGATGCACAAATTTATCATGTTTTCAGAGCAGACCCTTCTCCACTCCACATCACTCAGTTAAGTTATCCACGTGATTTGGCTTAGTCCCGCCAACACATGCGGGGGCGTGTTGAAGTTCAGTCCCACATTGGGAAAATTATAGCCAATTGGTTTTGAGTTGGATACACAAATTCATCAGTGATGAGGCACAATAAGCTTTGACGGTGCTATACTCATTCCATATAACTTCTCAGTTGTATATCTTGATGTAATTTTTTGATTTTGTGATGTTTAGCTGGTCTACATTTTGGTTTTGTATCTGATCTTTTCTATCGGTCATATCATGTTATTTCTTTTCAAATTGAGAAAGTATAAAATTTCATCTAATATGCAATTGCTTACACTCCTTATGCATATGAATATCTGATTAATAATAAATTCTAAAAGTATGAATTCTTTGCTTTTATGTGATGGTTATAGCGGCAAGTTTGGTGGGTCACATCACATAAGAGTGGTTTACGAACTTTGAAGAGAATCGACTAGTGGATTTGGTAACAGATCCTAAGTTTCGATGAGATGCCTTAAAATGTGACAATCACCGTCCCGTAAAAATAAAAGATTCTGTGTTTGCCAAGTGTTCCTCTTTATGCTTTTTATTTATATTTCTTATTGTGCTTTGTTTGAATGGAGAGATTTACTAGGGGCCCTTTGACGGGGACGCCATATACATGGACATTGGATTCAGACCGCATCGTTTCTACTGGCGTAGAAAGAAGCGGAATGGAAATCAAAACTAGGCAAAAGAGGCGAAAGATGAAATTCTGGAAATTGAAGGAGCACAGAAAAAATTGATTGATCGAAATGTCAACGGCGATATTTTAAGTATTTGAGAATTTCGATTGATCGAATTTCAATTTCAAACGAACGATTTTCAGTTTCGATCGATTGAAATTGCGATCAAAATTTCGATCGAACGATATTCAAATTCGATTGAACGATTTTCAATTTCGATCGATCGAAATCGTGTTGGGTTGTTTTAGTTGTTTTAGAAGTTGAGTTTCGAACTTTTACTTCAAGGGTTTATTTGTCTTTATTTAATATTCGTTTTAGGGTTTTCTTTTATTGTAAGACCTCCTATATAAGGTCATTAAGACAACATTATAGTTAGCTGATTGATTATTGAATGCTTTTATGCTTGAGTAGTCTTTGCCTGAGATGGGTTTGGTGTGAGACCAAGGGAGTGATTCCCCTATATTTTCCTTGTTGTTGTTGTTGATTTGCGTGGCTTGCCTATATTTGATATCTCTAAATCTCTGCGTGCTTCTCTAAACCATAGCCTAATTTATTTCTTGTGATCCCCGAAACCCTAAACCCGTTTGGAAGCCTAAATCACACAAGCCAACACCCTTTCCAAAATATAGGCCGATCTAAAAGCCATAAGCCTTTCACAAACCCTAATTCCATTCTACTACCCAATTTGGAATCCGTGAATCTACATCAGACCGAAGACGAGCTCCCAACCCTAGAAAAGCTAGAGTACTATCTCTAGGCCGATCTCGCCTCAACTCTAAAGTACTTGCGCATCGGATTGGACCCTATCTGGATCTCTTGTGATCTACCCATCAGAATTCTGCAAACCCTAAGGTATCAAAGATAATTTTGCGACTAAACTTGAATTAATTTATTTAATTTCGGCAAATCTTCATTAAATCATATTCCGCATTTTAAGGTCGTTGTCCCGCGTCACCCTCCCTATGTTGTAGATTTTTATTTTATTTGTACTTGTTTTTTGTTATTTTTGTTAAATATGAAATTTAGCAGGCCTATGTTCAATTTCGGAATCCCTAAGATCCACATTCCCCATATTATCCACACACATTGAGGAAAAACCCAAACAAGACATGGTCCACTCAATTCGAGTTGAAAAATCAACCAAGTGGTTCACTTAGCAAACTATAAAAGAAGTGAGGTGTCAATTTTGAGAAAATCTCTGACGCATGACAAAACTCTAAACTACGTGAATGAGAATGAAGTGTAAGTTTGGCCGAAATTAAACTAAATTAATTAAACAATGAACATGAAAATAAATATGAATACCTTAGGATATCGTAGTTATTCATTCGGATGATCACGCTTTGGGTTCCGGTAGGGTCCAGCCCGTTGTGCTAGATCCATTAGCCTTGCGAAAGGAAGATCCTAGAGGTTTCTCTAGCCGCTTCCAGATTAGGGCGTCGATCTTCCCTCAACATGGGATCACCAGTTTTCTGAGGGTGCTTTGATTCGGAATGGTTTGATGGCACGGATAAAATCTAGGGTTTGAATTGGATCGAACCAATGGCTTAGAAGCAAACTAGGGTTTATGATTTTCTGAGTACTCGGAGGTTTAATGGTTGGATTTAGGGTTAGGGAAGCAAAATAAGTAGAGGAAGATAAATCAAAGAGATAAAAGATAGATAAAATTTAGAAGATAATGGGCATCACACCCTTGGCCTCACACCAAACCCATCTCGGGAAGAAGAAGAATCACTCTTCATAAATGCTGATCTCAAGCAAGGAAGCAAAAGCTTTTTCATTAATCAAAACTGATTACAATGTTTATTTAGCGACCTTATATAGGAGGCCTCTCAAAGGAAAACCCTAAAACATAAAATTTTACTAAACTACCCTTAAGTGAGTACATATGGTATAAAGAAAACAAAAAAAGTTCCTAAAATAGCAATTCTTGAAGTGACTCGCTCGAGCGAGATCCAAAACTTGCTCGGGCGACTTATCTCAGAAGCAACATCTTGCTTGAGCGAGACCCAAAAGTCGCTCGGGCGACTTAGTCCAGAAACTTTTAGCCTTCATTTTGAAGGTACTCGCTCGAGCGAGACCCAAAGTCGCTCGAGCGACTTGGGCAGAGTTCTGTATTCTTCCTATTCTTCCTTTAGGCCTGGATCTGGGTCCCGTTCCGCTTCTTCCGACGCCGGTACACACGATATAGTCTATAACCGATGTCGACAATATTGGCGTCCCCGTCAATCTCATTGTAGGTCTTTCTCATTAAATACTTAAAGAGTCCTCACCTTATTTTAGAGAAAGATATAAATCTCTCTTAGCATTTTTTAGAGAGATTGCTGGTTTCTCTTTATTTCATCATCATCGTAATCGCTTGGAGATATTGATGGGGGGGGGTGAGTGGTGAATAATGATTACTAATGGCTCATCGATCGTTTTATCGATGACCGGCTGCTGCAACATATGATTGGAAACCGTCTTATTCTAGTCGTAGAAGGTGACCAAAATTGTGAAATTAAGGTAGAGAAACAAGTTCGGTTGGCGATTGGTCGCAGACAACTTTTATGAATAATTAGGTAAAGTCCTCACATCCTCGATTCGGGGGATAGATTAGATTAAAAAAAAGTATAACTTGTAGATGTACTTTCTTGGGACTTGGTGGGAGGACATTCAGTTCGGTCATTTGTGTAAGAGAAGTGATGATAAAATCAGGGGAGAAGATGACGAAATGTTTTGCCAAGAAATAATTCCTGAGACTTTTATCAATCGTCCCAAAATTTTCGCAACATGGTAAAATTGTCACAAATTGTACATAGAAATTTCATCTACTTTCCTCATGGGCTGATATTCAGAAAAGAGCAATGCATAGAAATATAGAATGGTGTGTCAACTGTCTTTGATCGCCAATTCAAGACGAGCTTGCCATGCATGATAATAGGGGAGTGGAAAATATCTGTCATCACCCTTTTAAGTGGAGGAAATTCTCAATTAGAATTACAGACGTTGTAGGGTAAAGATATCTTATTTTTTGTTTAACGCATTCATGATGACCATGAGCGAGTCTAGTTGAAGGCTCAAAACTCCAATAATACAAATTAGGGCCACAGATCCACCAAATCCCTTCACCACGGAGAGATGTGTGTCTTTTTTGCGCTGTACACAAATTGTGAATTGAGATATTGATTCTTTGAATGTCCTAAGCAACAAAGAAAAGAACAGGTTAATTTTGCCTATGTACGATGGTGAGAATGAGGCGGTGGATGGCAAAGAAATTGAGGTGGACAATGGCACGTGCTTTCTTTGCTAAAATTAATTGATGAAGTTCAATTGTTTCTATCAAACATCAATGAGCAACCATCTTTTGAATCAATTGCACATCCAGTGGATGTTCATATATGGTTATTATCGATGATCGGAGTAGTTAATTAGAGTAGTCAAAATATCTGACAGGGAACGCCTAAAAAATAAATAAATTGTGAATAGTGACAAGACGCCAGTGAATAAAGGCACAACGCTACGTGAACAGGATAACGACCATGGAATAAAAACGCACCTTTTTTACTTTTTTAGTCTTTTATTATTTTAGGACTCTTTTATTGCGAATTTTATGTCGTTTAAGGTTTTCTTAGCCTATATAAAGGCATTGTAAACACTTTATTAAGCAGTTTATTATTGAATGAAAAGAGAGTTGCTTTTGTGCAAACCTTAGAGAGCTTGTGAAGAGTTTTCAATTGAGGGAGTGAGTCCTTCAAACCTTGAGGAGTGAGCAATCGTTTCTTGTGCGACTTGGTGCAAAGTTGACGTACAACCGTGGTGTGAAGCTTCGGAAAATCCTTGGTGTGAAGCCTTGAAATCTATCCATTTATTTTGTCTTTTCTCTGGTTATTGTCAGGTATTATCCTTCTTTAATTTCGTTGATAAAATCAAAATCCCAAATTGTTCCCCTTCTATTAAATTATTTTAAGCCTTATTTCATTTAAAATCCCCGAGGAGTCAAGAGACGATATTGCGATTGTCAATTGATGCCCTAACCTAGAACGAATCTCGAGTTCCCTCATCGGAGCCGTTTTTCTAGATCGGAAATTTTTTTCGCATGCGACACTAATATGGATTAATCTAATTGCTTTATTAATTTCATTGACTTAATTTTATGTATTGCTTGATTTTGAATATTTCCGCTATTCAATTAATTCTAAAGTTAATTCCAAATTCGCATATTAGGATTTTAGCGTTTGTCCCGCGTCAGTTTTGGTATCAGAGCACAGTTTTAGTTTAGGGTCCGTGTCATATAGATTTTAGGGTTCGCTTGAATTTAATATATTTTGTCTTGCATAATTCCGTCATGGATACCAGTACCTTAGAGGCCCTGATTAGAGATCTTGCATCTAAGGTGACTGTTAGTCAAACCCGGATGGATGAGCACATCGCTGATCAACAAGCCCGACATGAGGCTTTAGAGACTCGTTTCGAAGAGATCAATGAACTCATCGCTAAGAATCACAATAGAGTCAACAACCGTGACCGTAAGAGAGATGTACCTCCCCGACGTGAGGTCAAAACCAATTTAGACGATAAGGTCATGAAATCTGTGAAAATGGACCCCCCTACTTTTAACGGGAAAAGACAACCCAAGGTTTTTCTCGAATGGGTCACCAACATGGAAAACTACTTTGAGTGGTATGCCATGTCCGAAGACTGCAAGGTTAGATTTGCCAAAGTCAAGCTTATGGGTCAAGCCAGACTTTATTGGTTGGGAGTGGAGCGTCGTAGGCAAATCCAGGGTCTTTGTGCTATTTCCACGTGGGTTGAAATGAAAGTCCAACTATACGAAAAATACGTTCCCGTATCATATGATGAACATATTCTTGATCAGTGCCAGTCATTGCATCAAGGAGACTCCCCAGTCACAGAGTACATCGATCTGTTTGAAGACCTGATGATCCAGACCGATGCCGATGAACCAGCAAAAGTTACCCTCTCTCGATTCCGAATGGGTCTTCGTCTAGAGTTACAGAAGGAACTCATTCTTTATCGCATTGCAGATCTCAAGGAATGCTTTGCTAGGGTCGAAGAATTAGAACGGTATCTCGACACCCTCAGTCATGGCCGATCTAAGCCTTCCAAATTTGAGCATCAATCTAACACTATCGAAAAGGGAAACAATGCCTCTAGTCAATCTTCAAAATCCATAATTCCTCAAGTTGACAAAGGAAAGGGACCAATGGTCGAGAGTTCTAAACGTGCTTCACAACAATGTTATAAGTGTCAAGGTTTTGGTCACTTTGCATCCCAATGTCCTAGTAAGGGTCAAACCTTGTTCATTCAGGAGCATATTGAAAAAGTGAGCAACTAGATATTCGAAGAAGTTTACGAACCATGTAGCACTCTAAGTGATGAGCATAGGTTGCATTAGGACAATTCCCATTGCCGAGGACGGTGTTGATAATGTGTCCATCTCAAGTGAGTCATTAGAGTTGGTAGGATCACATCATCATTCTGATTTGCATGAGATTAACAATCTGAATTTATTGAGTACCGGAAATACACATGATCGGACTAATACATTGAATATATTTAATGAATTTGATACTAATAGTTTTGTGTTAATTCTTGATGGTTCTGAGCATGTAGAATCTTTCCCAATTTCAAAAAAGGGTAATGATGGAGATCTCGATTTTCATTTAGGCAAGGGCAACTATTTGATAGTTACCATAACGAATCTTACGCCTATTCTTAATCCCACTACCCCACCCTTTGATCCATTCCTTATTGATCACCCAATCCAACTGCACTCATTTACCCAATTTTTATCTCGTACCTTACCTGTGCAATATGAGAAATGGTCAAATGAGAAGGTCATAGAATTTCCAAGCTTCCATGCCAATGAAGGTAAGAATCAGAAGTATCTCACAGCGTGGAAAGACAAACCAAGAATTGAGCTCCCGAAGTGTGGTATCCGTGGATTCCCTAACTCATTGGAGATGAGTTTTTCCAACTCGGGGAGTATTGATGGGGACATCACAGAGAGGAAGGCAGATGAAAGAATAAAGAGAAAGGAGGTAGAAAACGTCAACGGATGACTTGCAAGGAGTTCTACCGTACGAGTTCCGATACACTTGATTAGTATCACATGTGTGTTTCATCGGTGATGAAATATTTTGACTGGAGGAGAATGACGGGGAACGCAAAAAATAAATAAATTATGAACAGTGACAGCGTGCCGTGAACAGTGCCGCAGCGCGCCGTGGACGACTCCTTCCAACGACGGATTTTTTTTTTTTTTTTAACCTTTTTAGTCTTTTATTATTTCAGGACTTTTTATTACGAGTTTTATGTCGTTTAGGGTTTTCTTAGCCCATATAAAGGCATTGTAAACACTTTATTAAGCAATTTTATTATTGAATGAAAAGAGAGTTGCTCTTGTACAAACCTTAGAGAGCTTGTGAAGAGTTCTCAATCGAGGGAGTGAATCCTTCAAACCTTGAGGAGTGAGCAATCGTTTCTCGTGCGACTTGGTGCGAAGCCGACGTACAGCCATGGTGTGAAGCCTTAGAATCTATCTTTTTATTTTGTCTTTTCTCTAGTTATTGTCAGGTATTATCCTTCTTCAATTTCGTTGATAAAATCAAAATCCCAAATTGTTCCCCTTCTATTAAATTATTTTAAGCCTTATTTCACTTAAAATCCCCAAGGAGTCAAGAGACGATATTGCGATTGTCGATTGATGCCCTAAACTAGAACGAATCTCGAGTTCCCTCATCGGAGCCGTTTTTCTAGGTCGGAAAATTTTTACGCATGCGATGCTAATATGGATTAATCTAATTGTTTTATTAATTTCATTGAATTAATTTTATGTGTTGCTTGATTTTGAATATTTCCTCTATTCAATTCATTCTAAAGTTAATCCCAAATTCGCATATTAGGATTTTAGCGTTTGTCCCGCGTCAATATCATATAACAAGAGATGGTGTACTAACTTAATTAAAGGAAGAGAAGCCCACACTCCTACAAAATTGAATGGTTCAAGAGAGTTGGAAAAATTCATGCTACTACACAATGTTTAATTATTTTTACCATTAGAGAAAACAATGTAGGGATGGGTGTGGTGTGACATGGTCTCTATGCATAAGTGGCACATACTGCTTAGGCAGTCACGGAAATATGACCACAATGCCGTACATAAAAGGAAGAAAAATACCTATGCTTTTAATTAGTATGGTGCTAAGTAGCATTTCTATCACTTAGTGAGTACATTTAGTCCAAATCTCGCGAAGAGGATGGTGAGAGTCTCTTAAATTTGTAGATATTATTTTAAAAAACAGCAAAGAATGTAGGCTGATTTGATGGGTAGATTAATAAGTCTTAGTTAAGGTGCATTCGTCAAACGAAGCCAGTTTCTGGATGGTGTCGTACTCACTCGTGAATACATTCATTTGAGGCATTTGGAGAACAAACCAGGGTTCGTCTGAAAATTAGACATGGAAAAGGGTTATGACAGAATGAATTGGTCATTCATAAGTTATCTGCTGGGGCTGCCCTTGTGTACCAACAGCCAGAAACTATCTATGTGGGATCATATGTGACCCTGTAATTGAGCGTTTGGAGCGGAAGCTGGTAGTATGAAGGGTACACTGTTTCTGTTTGGAGGAAGAGTATTCTTACCAAATTGGCCCTAGGCAATATATTGGTTGACTACCTCTCGATGTTCCGCTGCCTGGCTGGTGTCATCAAAAGATTGGAAAGTATGATGAAATGCTTTCTTTGGAGTGGAAACGAGGAAAGAAATAAAGTACATCTTTTTAGCTGGGACGTAGCTTGCTTCTCTAAGGAGAACAAGGGTTTGGGGATCATGAAGATCAGACACATGAAAAAGGCTCTGCTTGGAAAGTTTCTGTGGAGATTTGACTTGGACAATCAGAAAGGTTGGGCTAAAGCTATTTCTAGTAATAATCTATGGTATTTAGACATGACTGGGACATAAAAACTAAGGGGCTGCAGCAGACTTCTGGCTGGTAAAAGGGGGTAATCTCAGTCTTATCCTCGTTTTAGAGCTGCATTTGGTACAAGCTAGGTAAAGGCGACATCATTGGATTTTGGGAAGATCTGTGGTTTGGAGATCTCCCCCTGCAGGAAAGGTTTCTGAGGATTTTCCAACTCTGCCTTAAGAATGTATCCATCAATAATGTGGTGGATTATGACTCTGCCTTAACAAGAATGTATCCATCAATAATGTGGTGGATTACGTTTTGGGTTTTCTGGTATGAGACGTTAGGATGAGAAGGAAACTGAGCGTGTAGGAGTGCGATGACTGATGAGCTGGCTAATTTTTTGGGCTGTTTCAACAGCACCATGTGCTGTAACTTTAACAACGACCCCAAACTTTGGATTGCTAATTCGAGCAACAGTTTTACTGTTAAATTCTTCTCTCATTTCTGGTGCAATGGCCATTGATAGGGCAGTATCGAACTGAAAGAACCCCCTCTCGCGCTATTTTTTGCCTGTTTTGTGGTTTGGAGTAGGATTAAGAGTTTTCACTATTATCCTTATGGGAATGGTTATCCCCAACAGTGCCATGTGTTTCAGCTCAGAAGAAATGGCGGATCACCTTCTCCACTGTTCCTTTGGCACAGGTATTTTTGGGGATTTTTTCAGACGACACCTTGGTCTTGTGGGTTGCATGCCTAGGACCTGCAGGGAGTTTGTAGCTGGTGTCTGTTCAGTCCAATCCTAGATTCACCCACCTCTTGCTTCTGCTCAACGTTTCAAATCGTGTTATTGGTATCCGGTTGGGTTGGCCTAAAACCAATTTGGGTCACTGAACCTGTCCAGATCGCCGATACCAATCAGCCAACTCAAGGCAAACTTTTTACAAGAAGAGAGGAAGAAAAAAATCGATTAAAAAATCAAAATAAAAAGAAAAAGGAAAATTATTACCAATGCCATAAAAATTAAATTAAAATACAGCAAATATAGTAAAATTATTGGATTTTACATAAAAAATATTTCCTGGTTTGTTGCAACATGTTTTGAGTTGTAGAAGATTGCATTGGTGCTATTGCGATTGATGGATTATGACCAGGAGCTTAATACCAATTCCTATAAGACTCAATTTCATATTTACAATATTAACCCCTACAAGAATGACATTAAGTAGAGAAATTATAATGCCATCCATGAACCATGAATCGGACGAGCAACAAAAAATGACTATTAGTCTAGCGACAGAGATATTATTGAATCAACCAAAATTAAAGGCTTCATCAATGCTACTTTTAAGACTTTCAAAAACTGCTATTCCTTGATTGCACCATTTTTCTGAACTCTAGAAGCCACTAAGTCCTTTATCTGATGTCTAGAATCTCTGTAAATTAAACATGTAGAATAGAAAACAAGTTTAACTAAACCTGTAGAATAGAAAACAAGTTTAACTAACTGCTTGAAAGAGAAACAATGCTCTTGCTACTTAATAAACAAGGAACTGCCATTAATATTTATTCAAAGTTGCTTCATCATCAATATGAAAACCCGTATCAAAACAAAATTAATCATCCTTTGGAAAAAAGGAAACAAATGAGAATTAATGGAAACAACCAAAGAAAGAATAAAAACAGTGAACAACCTGATTCGATTTGCAAATTTTCTTTGACCATAAATGATCTTCATCTCTCTGTTTTTCGAAACTATATATATTCCTTTCTTCTCTCAGTTTCTTTGTAACCTCCTAAGCTTCTCGCTTAGGTTGATCGTGGTTGTACTTCTTTACTTTTTATAAATTAGTCCGTCTTTACTAATAGAAAAAGGATTTAGCAACGAAGGATAGTGTGGACCCAACACCTAGTCCTACGTCTCTTCATCCTATTTTAAAAGGTCCAAAGTTATTACATTATTAATCTAGATGAATTGTTGGATGCACTATAGATTTGATTTGTTGTTTGAGTTTGCCGAACGCACTAGACTAGTGGATGGGTCCTAAAGAACATGAAGAGCTTCATCACCAAGTTTCCGGTCTTTTAAAGAAAGAATTGGTTTGGAAAAGCATAAGCCTTTTTTGTTGTCCCGATGTTATTTACACTAGGGAAAGATAGAGTTGGAATATTTCTGTTGATAGTATGATGACTAATAAGATTAATATCCAGTACTGGTTTCCTTTCGCTTGACTCGATGATTTGCCGGCCATGTTATGAGCTGCTAACGTGTTTTCAAAGATAAAATTTATGGATTGTGTACCACCAAATTTGTATCAAATCGAGCTACAATTGGAAGACTGTGTTAAAAGATAGGGTTGATAATATGAGTTGCTGATTATGCCATTTGGTCTCTCCAATGCGCCAAGTACATTCACGAGATATGTCGTTAGTTAGGTCGTAGGTTCAATCCCAGCTTACCGATAAAAAAAAAAAAACTGTCATTCCTTTATTGGAAAATTTGTAGTTGTTTATTTGATGATATTCTCAGATTTAATGCTAGTCCGCGTGAGCATATTGATCATCTACACTGAGTTTTGCTCATTTCGGCGAGGAGAAGCATTATGTGAACCTTAAGAAGTGTTCATTCCTCATAGACAACATGGTCTTGTAAGGCTACCTCGTGTCCTCGATGTCGTAAAAGTTGATGAAGAAAAGATAAAAGGGACCAATGAATGGCCGGTACCATGAAGAATCACCGAATTTATAATTCCGATGGTTTAGCTATGATTAATTGCCGCTTTAGTTAAAATTTCAGTTGTCTTATAGTGTGGGTAACATATATCATATGGAAGTTGGACAGTTTGACTTGACACTAACAGCCAAGGAAGTTTTAAGCTCATCAAAAGAAAAATGGTGGTGGCTCCTGTATTTGCACCGCCCAACTTTAAGAAAATGTTGATCTGGAAGGTAACAGTTCTAGTATTGGAGGGATGTCCTATTTCCTATTTTATGCAGGACATTATGTGATGCAAAGAGATGTTTTGCACTTACACTGCAGTGGTTAAAGTGTTGCAGTGTTAGCAGCAATATAGTTGATACTTAAAACCAGGTTGTGGATCCGTTGACTAGGACTTAGGAGTGCAACATTGTTTTGCACAATCTTTTTGGAGGTTGTGGCATTCAGTACCTTAAAGGCCTTTAAGGAACTCTACGAAAATGATGCATATCGCAGCCATGTTTTAGAGAGGTTTTTTCCTTGTGTTAGTTCATCTTACATTATGGTTTCCTCCTTAAGGGAACTAAGTTGTACATACTCAAAAGATCCTTGGGAGTAGTGTTGGGCTTCGATGTCCTTTTGGGTGAGACAGGATTCTTTCCTGGTACAAGATACTTTTATTTATTTAATTTTAAATTTTTTATGGCCATATCTTGGTGCGATGGTAAAAGGCTTGGAAAATGCAGGTCAAGTCTAGAGAGCAGCCACTTTGTGCATAAGAGTTGAAGGTTAGGGCTGTATCCCATCCACCCCTCCCAGGCTTGTGCGTGAAAGTTGAAGGTTAGGTCTGCATCCCATCCACCCCTCCCAGGACCCCATAATTACAGGAACAACACTGGGTAATTGCCTTTAGGCTGTGTTTGGGATTGCTCTTTGGAGGCAAAGAGCAGCTCTCTGCTCTGGCGCATAGCACTTTAGTAAGGGACTGTGTTTTGTTGTAAGTGCTCTTAGCTCTTTTGGAGAGTGAAAGAGCTGAATTTGGGTCTCTTTACAAGAGCAATTTAAACTTGCTCTTTTAAGTGGGCTGCACTTTGCCTCCAAAGAGCAATCCCAAACACTGCCTTACAAGAATTTTTTGTTTATTTTTGCCTAAGATGAGGCGTGATATGGATTGATATCTGTGAGCAATTTTGATCATAGTGTGGCGAAGGGGTAGTCTCAATATTTGTCTCTATACTCAATTACTCATGCCTACCGCACCATTGATCGACATTAACATGACATCCATTTTGGAGTGCTCAATGTTGCAAGTATAAATTTTATTTTTGTCATGGATACTTAAAAAAAAAAAATGGCTTACTTTTTTACATGTTGGAAGCCATTATATACTTCTTATATTGCTAATCTCTTTTTCGAGGAGGTTGTACACCTACATGGTTAGTCCTAAGTCAATACCTTGGATCTAGACGCTAAATTCGTTAGTCGCTTTTGGAGGATGCTATGGAGGATGGGAACCAAGGGTCAAAATACCGGAAATCCGGTACGTATCGTCCTGACCTTTAGGGCAATCGTACCGGGTATCGTCCGATACATTCAATGTATCGGCGATACATTGAATGTATCGGCGATACATTGAATGTATCGGTTTGATACATTCAAAAAACCGGTTTTTTGAAAAAAAATCCCAAAAAAATCCTAGAAAATCCCAAAAAATCTGAAAAATTATATTTATTTATTTTGTATTTATTTCAACTATTTTTGCTTTTATTTTTGACTTATTTGATGCATTATTTAGATGAATATATAAGTAAGATACCTATTTTGTAACTTAACCCAAGTCACATGCCTATTTTGTAACTTATTTTTGACTTAAGATCACATTTTTGACTTAATGTAATAGATCTTCTAACATTATGTTCGACCAGCTGATCACATGCCTATTTTATTAACAATATTTCATAATTTGATTGACGCAGACACGTATAAACTAAATTACAATGTATATTGACAAAAATAAATTATATATTGTCAAAAATAATAGCTATGTTGATAAAAATAAATTTAATTGTACATGGAAAACTTACTTTAGAGCCACATTGAATTTCGTGGTGGTTCTTGGCCCTCATGATCATCGTCATTATCGGCATGCGAAGCTTTCCGCCTTTTGCCTATAATGTTGCCATATTGATACCCATGATTCGAATATGGCTCAGTGTAGTACATAAAGGCCGGTCCTCCAAAAATCTGACCAACAAAGTCATATGGCACTGGGTAAGTTTGTTGTGGCTGGTAGTATGGGTTACTAGTTGTTGAATCTTCGGTATTTTGCAAACTGAATCCCCCGAAGCTAGAAGTCATATAACCCATATCCGTATCATCTTGTGGTGGTGGTGGTGGTGTTTGATATGATCCCGACGCTCCTCTTCCTTCAACCCTCCCATTCTAAATGTAGGAGTGTAGTGTTAAGGCGTCGAGCCATCGCCCCATGCCGCCATATCTCTATAAGGATCGAGGTACCAAAGATCCTCCCTCCACCACTAGTGCCAACGCCCCTCCACCATCATGCCCTCCACCATCATCCTCACCACTCCGTCATCATCACTCTGCGTTTCATTATCGATCCAACCCCTGAATGACGATTCAATCTTCTTTTCCGCCTCGGTGGTTGGGAAGCCTGCTGCTCCGCTATTCTTTCAGCATTGTCCAACCATTCAGTGCTCTCACTATCCAAGACCGGCTCTTCTCTCTCTTCGATCCATTCATTCAAAGGGTCATCCTCCTCGAATATATAATCCAACTGGATGGGATCAAAATAATCACCGTCTGCAAGGTAGAATATGATAGATGAATTAGTATAATATGTAAGTAAGACTTCATATAATTGAGGATCTAAGACTTCATGTAATTGCTTACCACGGTTGGTCCTCTGTATATTCCTGACCCTTAATCGCATGTTGTAGTGGCAGTAGATTAACTTTTTCAATCGGTCCATAGTTAGTCTATTCCTTTTCTTAGTATGAATGAGAGAGAAAGTGCTCCAATTCCGCCATAGCTTGGACGAGGACCACGCATGATAATACCCTCATTGCTACCCGCCTCAATATCGGATCATCACCTCCATAATGCATCCACCAATCAACGGGTTTGTCTTGTTTAATTTGGGATTGCGCCAACGGGATCCCAAATGACCTATGTCTCTTGCGAAACATATCAATCTATAAAGATGAAACACAGTAAGGCACATATCAATAAATAGATGATAATATCACATGACATTTGACTTATTACTTATAAGGTATGATACTATGATCACTCACATCTCTTATGGCTTGGCCTTGGTCCGCCAACTCAGGGAGCATTCTTTGGATTACATTGAGCAAACCGGTATACACTTCATCGTTACTCATCAAGCGTCGCAGATCGAAGGCTGGATTCAAGTAGTGTGCTACACATCAAATATGAGCAATTTCATTAGTATATGAAAATAATGAATAAATAAATAAAAATCACTACATAATTGTGCAACATGTTATACCTGCTGCATGCAAGTACTGGTGAAATTGTGCATCCCACCTCTTGTCGATAATCGCCCAGTATCGTTTATGTTTTGTAGGGCATTTGGTTTTTATAGCAAATTTTGCCTTATCCATTGACTCATAAACATACCCCATCGTTGGTTTGTCATCACCATTAACCAATCTCAACACTTGCACCAACGGGGTAGTGACGGCGATCAGTTGGTCGACATCTGCCCAAAATCTTGTAGAGATCGTGTCAAGAACGCAAGCTAGTCTCTTCGCTCGTGGGAGTCCTATTTCATGTTGATTCCATTCTTCCGACGACACCATGTTTTCAGCTCACGCCTATATCAGCCAAACTCTGTAGGGCTAAGAACTGGGTTGCAAAACGTGTAATCGCAGGTCGGAGCAACTCATTGTTCGTGAAGGCTCTCATTAAATTGACCAGTTTGTCACTGTTGCACAACAAGGAAGTAATCGCTGTTCCCTTTTGAATAGTTGCCTGTCACTCGCTTCTCTTTCCTAAATCCTGAAGAATGAGGTCCACCCAATGTGCGGCACACGGGTCCAAAGACAGTGACGCTCTTCGCCATTGTTTTAATCCTGGCTTTGTAGTTTGCCGCATTGTCTCGTTACTTACTTGACAACCCGCCGCTTCTCCAACCTCATGAACTACCATATCCATTAGTTTAAAGAGGTAGTCGCATAGCTTTACGTGTCTAGAAGCATCAACTCGATTTCAAAATACTGCTCCTAAGATCGTCAGAAATCAAAAAGTTTATCAAACTCTTCTTTGTGGGACCAGTCCATCCATCGCACATAATTGTGCAACCTCTCTCATCCCATACATCCTCAAAGCTTTGTACATAGGCAGTTATCTCATCGTACTCATCTGTTAGTAAGGGCCCAGATATCTCGTATGGAGAAGGCTTTTTAACTCCTGGACCAACTTTTGCACTTGTATTAATCATGCTTTTGAAGTACGGCGAGTTTGCTACTTGGCTCGGAATGTGGTTGTATATAAAAAACTTGGCAATGAATTTTCCAAGCTTCTTCCCCATTTTTGTAAGTGAGATTGCACTCAATTTGGTTTGTTTGGAGCTTTCAGTGCGATACATGAATGGATCCATGAATAGTACCTGTAGTAGACGACCTATAATCCCTCCCAGATGCTGACCTACGCAACCCGGCAGTCTGCTCAACATCCTCATCATCCTCAACAATATGTGGCCTATGACTAGATCCACCACCTGTAGCAGGCATGGATGGGCCCCTCAACCTGGACCGAAACCGATAATCGGCTTCTTCCTGATCTCGCTGCTGTTGTGCTTCTCTGGCACTCTCTCTCATAGCTCTCGCTATGACGATCGGCTTCAGCTTTTTTCTTTCCCTTTGCCGCTTGTAAACTAGCTCTGATATTTTCTTTTACCTCTCTGGGTACACTGGGACACCCTTTTGTCTCTCCCTTTACATGAGCCAGATGCTCCTTTAACCGTGTGATACCTCCTCCCAGCAGTTTTTTTTCACAAAGCTTACATTGTATCTGGAGTCTATTCTATCATTGCATCAGACCATTGGATCTGCTTAACGTTCCATATTTATTTATTTCACCTGCATGAATGAGCAAACGATTGCATTAAAGTAAACATCTAATTTACACTTGAAAATAAAATTTATTTTTTAATTATTACTATTTTAAAAATATTAGATTATATTTTATTAAATTTATTTGATATTATTCTAATTTTTATAAAATTTAGATTACATTTGAAATTTTATTTTATATTATTCTAATTTTTGAAAGATTAGATTATATTTTATCAAATTTATTTGATATTATTATAATTTTTGAATATTTATTTGATATTATTATAATTTATGAATGTTTATTTGATATTATTTTAATTTATGAATATTTATTTGATATTATTATAATTTATGAATGTTTATTTGATATTATTATAATTTTTGAATGTTTATTTCATATTATTTTAATTTATGAATATTTATTTGATATTATTTTAATTTATGAATATTTATTTGATATTATTATAATTTTTAAAAATTTATTTGAAATTTATTCCATATTATTTTAATATTTTATGGGACATATCCCATAATATTAATTATTTTAATTATATGTGACGGTCACATATAATCCATATGGGTCACATATAATTAAATTTATTATTAAAATTAATATGAGTCACATATAATTTAATATGTGACCCATAAATTTAATTATATGTGACCCAAATTAATTTTAAGTTTAAATTATATGTGACTCATATTGACCCCATTATTTTATTAATTATATGTGACCCATATGATATGTGACCCATATTATATGTGACCCATATTGATTACATGTGACCCTTAATTATAATTATTTATATTATTTTTGACCCATCAATTTAAATATTTTAAATGGGGTCAGATATAATTATTTTTGACCCATCATATTATTTTTGACCAATTATTTATATTATTTTTAATTAATTTAAATATTTTAAATATTTTAAAATATTTTTTCCCTCTTCTTAATTTAAATAATTATAATAATTAATATTATAGGTAAATGATAAAATTTAAAGGTAGATCTACCTAATTTAAGGGTAGATCTACACTTATATAAGGTAGATCTACCCTTAAATAAGGTAGATCTACACTTATTTAAGGTAGATGTACATTTATTTAAGGTAGATCTACACTTATTTAAGGTAGATCTACCCTTAAATTAGGTAGATCTACCTTATTTTAGTATTTAAAATGAAATAAAATGATGGTAAAATGATAAACACGTACCTTCCATGTTGATCCCGTGATTTTTTGTGCGATTTGGCGCCGATTTAGGGTGCAAATAACCCAAAAATGAGAGAGGAAGAAGAAGGAAGAAGAGAGGAAGAAGAAAGGAAGAAAATGGGGAAAAAAAAAGGGAAACCCGACCCTTTAGTTGGGTCAAAGGGTGGGTCCCACCGATAATTTGAAATTATCGTCCGATACGAACGATAATTTCAAAGTATCGTTCGTATCGGACGATAATTTCGTCCTTTTTTTATTTTTTGCTTTTTAGTCAAATTATCGGACGATATTTTGTCCGTCTCGGACGATAATTTATCTATTTTATATAGGGTACGATACATATCCTATATATCGTACCGCTGCCCTCCAAAACCGATACGTATCGGTATCGGACGATATTTTGACCCATGATGGGAACTAATTAGCAATTTTTTTTAGTGCTTCTCATTCACTATAGTGCAGCCAGGGATGCTGCATACCTGCCATTTGGGCGCCACGTGGCACCTCCCATGATTAGGTGCCAGCATGCACATGCATGAGGTTGATCAACGCCTGTTTAAAAAAATAAAAAAGGTGATTTTCCACAGTTGATTTTGTGCTTAAAAGTGAAAAATTTCAATGGAAAAATGTTCAGGTAGAAAATCCATATCTTCGACCTGTGAAATGAAGGGCAAAAAGGTTCTTTTTTTATCTAAGAGCCCAGTGGATGTGGTGAGCCTTCAGAAGATCTGGTGTAACCTGTGATCACATGCCACATGGCACGTGATCTAGCGTTGATATGTAGCGTGAAAATGCTGCACAACTACGCACCTTCTGTTTTGCATACATCATTTATCTATATAAAGTTATAGCTTCCAGCCACCTGTGTAAATCTGTGTTTTTGCGAAAACCCCAAAAATTAGTGTTTTTGCATATCGAATCAGGACTAAGAACCATGGGTCAAAAAATCGGAAAACCGATACGTACCGGATGCTACGAATCGGTTCCTGATGATACATTGGTAGCATGTCACGCCTCGAAATCCGATATATGATCCATTTCGGCACATGAACACATTCAATAATCATTCAAATAAAGGAAACACAACGGTTCATTCTCATTACTGGAATTCAAAGTTACATTTATTTCATTTACAAAATTTAAACAACTCCTAACCAAAGCTAATTCAACAAATTCTCTAGAGTCTCTTCCTAATATGTAGCTCCTAAGCCATGAGGTCCGATCTCTGAAACTTAATTAGCAACGAGGATGAGATAAAACTCAACAAGTAACCCCCAAATAAGTAATATAATTCTTACATTGATTTCATTAGTTTCAAATTGAGAACTACATATCATATGAGAAATACCATCATTTATATCATTTAATTATTCAATATGAAGAAGAACAAAATAACTTAGTTTATAATTGTACTACATATATTGTACAATTGTTAAAATAATAGCACCGATCCAAGTGCAGTTGCATTCATATCATCATTCATCTTGGATACTAGTCACAAAGGAGAGTTCCATGTCTTTTATCAATCCCATTGTCAACCGTGCCGATCCGGTTTGGCGGGTTTACTTCGTATTATGGAAATACACAAATGGACCCGTTCGTCCAATATTACCATGCGGCCCTATGGGGATCTTAATCAAATATCATATTATATTTGTTTAATCTTTATGATAATCATTATTTCTAAAGTCCATATCAATTTGTTTTGAAAAACTTATTCAACGTGCTTTATCAAATTTCATTCCAAAACAGTGTGATATGTCAATGTAGATGAAATCATGTGAGTTAAATCGAGTAAACAATGATTACGACATTTATCTTTTGCTGACAATAACATGATTCAATATGAAATAATCATCATTGGGCAAGACAAGTCTAGAGTTATCCATACCATCATTAATCATTTAAACATCTAATTATCAATGTTATAGTATATTCTATGTAAGAGCAAAACATCCTTATCTAATAAAGTACGTGTTTAAAACATGCTATGGGATAAGCCACTTGCCTCAATCGTCAGATTCAAGGGTCTTGTGAGGGCAGTGTGAAGTTTCACAGTTCTGATGGTTACCTGGGCACAAGGGAAAAGTGGTAAACAAGAATATTGTCGAAGATGAGATAGAGAGAGCAAACTAAGGTAGGGTCATCGAAGTTAGGTTGGATTCTATTGAGTTATTTCAAATCCCTATTTTGCAAAACATTTGATTACCGAATTCCTTAATTTAAAACAACTCTGATTTATAATCCAGTTTTAAAACCCTTAAATAAAATTTGATTTAATATTAAACAGAAATTCTGATTTTATTATAATAATAATTTTTAAATTCCGTTAATCTCATAAGTCAGAACCTGATTTATTATAATCATATTTTAATATAAAACCAGAATTTAAAATACAAAATCAGATTATAAAACTAAAATAAAACCAGAATACAAAATCATATTATAAAACTAAAATAAAACCAGAATACAAAATGCAAAAATCATAAATAAATCAGAAATTTAAAGAAATAATCTACAGAACTATAATTTAAAGGAATAGAATATAAAATTAAAATATAGGATTAGACTATATAAATCTAGAGTTTAAAGAATTAGAATTTTAAATTACAAAGCTAGAATTTAGAGAAAAATACAAAACTAGAAATAAAATATATAAATGAAAACATATGTTAAAGAAGAAGATAAGTTTGAGGAAGAAGGCTTGGTGTGGAAGAGGAGAAGGGGGAGGGCTCTATTTATAGGCCTTGTGGGTGGCCGTTCGGGTTTTTAGGATTCATTGCCGAGTAAAGGGATGTGTTCCAGAAATAAAGGAGAAAGGAAAACGCGGGAGGTTTTAAATTGCAAAAGGGAAAGGCTAAGGTGTAAAGTCTATACCAGAAATTGTGTGTGCTCATGGGTTGAAACGGGTTGGGTTGGGTCGTCACATTCTTCCCCCCTAAATAAAAATTTAGTCCTCAAAATTTACCTTAAGCATTCTTGAACAGATGCAGGTACATTTGGCGCATCTCGTCTTCATGTTCCCATGTTGCATCGTCTCCGGAGTGATGTTGCCACAAAACTTTAACTCGAGGAATTCTTTTGCTTCTCATACCGTGACTTTTCCAATCAATGATTTGCGTTAGGGCTTCCACAAAAGACAGATCTTCTTGTACTTCTAAAGGTTCAGGGTCTAACACGTGTGTCGGATCAAACTTATAATCTCGCAGGATTGACACGTGGAAGACGTTGTGTACGTTGGCTAGTGACGGAGGCAAGGCCAGTTGATAAGCGACCTTTCCAATCTTCTTTAGGAGTTTAAACGGACCGATGAATCTAGGACGAAGCTTTCCTTTTTTTCCGAATCTCAAAACTCTTGTAGTTGATGATACCTTCAAGAACACGTAATCTCCAACTTTGTATTGACGCTCTCGCCGATCTTGGTCAGCATAACTCTTTTGTCGATTCTGAGCAGCTATGAGACGTTCTTGAATGATTTGAATCTTTTCTGTGATTTCTTTCACTAGTTCTTGTCCAAGCAAACTTCAATCTCCGACTTCCTCCCAGCATACAGGTGATCGACAAGGTCTTCCGTAGAGTGCCTCGAAGGGTGCCATTTGGATACTTGCTTGATAACTGTTGTTGTAGGCGAACTCGATTAACGACAAATGATTGTCCCAATTTCTTTGAAGTCTAGCGTGCATGCTTGTAACATGTCTTCTAAAGTGTGAATTGTCCTTTCAGCCTGTCCGTTGGTTTCTGGACGGAAAGCAGTGCTGTACTGAAGCTTGGTGCCCAATTGTTCCTGTAACTTCCTCCAAGTGGAGATTGCACGATGATTTTGGAAATCTAAGAGCAATCATTCAAGAGGAAGGATCAAAGTTCTTATGTGCTAATCTAAGAATTCAATCCACCATAATAGAGAAGATAAAAGAAAATCAAGTAAGTGATCCTCAGATGATAGAGTTGATGGAAGAGGTGAAAAATAGAGAAAAGTCAGAATTCAGAATATGTGCGGATGGTTCGTTGCGATATCAAGATCAGTTATGCGTACCAGGCAATCTAGAGGTAAAGAAGGAACTGTTGGATGAAGCCCACAAATCTTGATATATTGTACATCCGGGAAGTACGAAGATGTACCAGGACTTAAAGCGACACTTCTGGTGGAACAACATAAAGAGAGAAATTGCTGAATACGTATCAAGATGTTTATCATGTCAGTAAATTAAGGCCGAAAATAAGAAGCTAGAGGGATTGTTACATCCTTTGCCAATACCGGAGTGGAAATGGGAGTAGATCAATATAGATTATGTCACTGGACTGCCAAGAACAACGAGCGGTCACGATTTGATCTGGGTGATAGTAGACGGACTTACTAAAAGCACACAGTTCTTACCTGTTAAGATTACCCAAACGGTGGAAAGTCTTGCACAAGTATATATTAAGGAGATTGTCCGATTGCACGGGGTACCAGTGAAGATCGTGTCAGACCTGGATTCAAAACTTACGTCAGGACTTTGGAGGAAGTTACAGGAAAAGTTGGGCACCAAGCTTCAGTACAACACTGCTTTCCATCCAGACATCGACGGACAAGCTGAAAGGACAATTCGCACTTTAGAAGACGTGTTACGAGCATGTACGCTGGACTTCAAAGGAAACTCGGACGATCATTTACCGTTGATCAAGTTCGCCTACAATAACAGTTATCAAGCAAGTATCCAGATGACACTCTTCAAGGCACTCTACGGAAGATCTTGTCAATCGCTCGTATGCTGGGAGGAAGTCGGAGATCGAAGTTTGCTCGGACCAGAACTGGTGAAAGAAACCACAGAAAAGATTCAAATCATTCCAGAACGTCTCATAGCTGCTCAGACTCGACAAAAGAGTTATGCTGACCGAGATTGTCAAGAGCGTCAATACGAAGTTGGAGATCGTGTTGTTTAAGGTATCTCCAACTAAAGGAGTTTTGAGATTCAAAAAGAAAGGAAAGCTCAGTCCCAGATTCATCGGTCCGTTCGAAATCCTAAAGAAGATTGGTAAGGTTGCTTATCCACTGGCCGTGCCTCCATCACTAGCCAACGTCTTTCACGTGTCGATGCTGCGAGATTATAAATTTGATTCCACATACATGTTAGACCTTGAACCTTTAGAAGTACAAGAAGATCTGTCTTTTGTGGAAGTCCTAACGCAATTCATCTATTGGAAAAGTATTGGTACGTAAAAGAATTCCTCAAGTTAAAGTTTTGTGGCAACATTACTCCGAAGACGATGCAACATGAGAACGTGAAGATGAATGTACCCGCATCTGTTCGAGAATGCTCAAGGTAAATTTCGAGGAAGAAATTTTTTTTAGGGGGAAGAATGTGACGACCCAACCCAGTACTCGACCCAACCCGACCCGTTTCGACCCATGAGCACACACACTTTCTGGTATAGGCTTTACACCTTAGCCTTTCCTTTTGCAACTTGAAACCTCCCGCGTTTTCCTTTCTCCTTTATTTTTGTAACACATCCCTTTACTCGACAATGAATCCCAAAAACCCGAACGGTCACCCATCGGGCCTATAAATAGAGCCCTCCCCCTTCTCCTATTCCACACCAAGCCTTCTTCCTCAAGCTTCTCTTCTTCTTTAATGTATGTTTTCCTTTATATATTTTATTTCTAGTTTTGTATTTAATTTTTCTCTAAATTCTAGTTTTGTAATTTAAAATTCTGGTTCTTTAAACTCTAACTTTATATATTCTAATCCTATATTTTAATCCTATATTCTGTTCCTTTAAATTATAGTTCTGTAGATTATTTCTTTAAAATTCTGGTTTATTTCTGATTTTTGCATTTAAATCTTGATTTATTTTAGTTTTATAATCTGATTTTGCTTATTAAATTCTGGTTTTATATTAAAATATGATTATAATAAATCAGGTTCTGAGATTAAGGGGATTTAAAAATTATTATTCTAATAAAATCATAATTTTTGTTTAATATTAAATCAAATTTTATTTAAGGGTTTTAAAACTGGATTATAAATTAGAGTTGTTTTAAATTAAGGAATTCGGTAATCAAATGTTTTCCAAAATAGGGATTTGAAATAACTTGATAGAATCCAACCTAACTTCGATGACCCTACATTTGTTCACTCTCTCTATCTCATCTTTGACAACATTCTTGTTTACCACTTTTCCCTTGTGCCCAGGTAACCATCAAAACTGTGAAACTTCACGCTGCCCTCACAAGACCCTTGAATCCGACGATTGAGGCAAGTGGCCTATCCCATAACATGTTTTAAACACGTACCTTATTAGATAATGATGCTTTGTTCTTACATAGAATATACTATAACATTGATAATTAGATGTTTGAATGATTACTGATGGTATGGATAACTCTAGACTTGCCTTGCCCAATGATGATTATTTCATTTTGAATCTTGTTATTGTCAGTAAAATGTAAATGTCGTAAGCATTGTTTACTCGATTTAACTCTCACATGATATCATTTACATTGAAATATCACATTGTTTTGGAATGAAAATTGATAAAGCACGTTGAATAAGTTTTTCAAAACAAATTGATATGAAGGGCTTTTGAAATGATGAATATCATAAAGATTAAACAAATATTATATGATATTTGATTAAGATCCCCATGGGGACGCATGGTAATATTGGACGAACAGGTCCATTTGTGTATTTCCGTAACACGAAGTAAACCCATTAAGCCGGATCGACACGGTTGGCAATGAGATTGATAAAAGACAAGGAATCCTCCTTTGTGACTGGTATCTAAGATGAATGATGATATAAATGGAACTGCACTTGCATCGGTGCTATTATTTTAACAATTGTATAATATATGTAGTACAATTGTAGACTAAGTTGTTTTGATCTTCTTCTTCATATTGAATCATTAAATGATATAGATGAAGGTATTTCTCATATGATATGTAGTTCTCAATTTGAAACTGATGAAATCACTATAAGAATTATATTACTTATTTGGGGTTTATTTGTTGAGTTTTATCTCATCCCCGTTGCTATTTAAATTTCAGAGATCGGGCATCGTGGCTCGGGAGCTGCATGTCAGTTAGAGAATTTGTTGAATTAACTTTGGTTAGGAATTGTTTAAATTTTGTAAATAAAATAAATGTAACTTTTAATTCTAGTAATGAGAATGGGCCAATGTGTTTCCTTTATTTGAATTTTGATTACTGAATGCGTTCATGTGCTAAAATGGATCATGTATCGGATTTCAGGGCGTGACAGTATCGTCCGGTATTTTGGTATTTTGTATGGGAGGCACCGATATGGTACCTTGACTGTACCGTATCGGTGAGGTCTAAAAGCAATATGTATCGGACGATATGTATCGGTATCGGATGAGATTTTGACCCATGCTAAGAACAATACATTCAGGTTTGCAGCACCCATGTAAGTCCTTGTGATTTGCTCTGGCTTCTGGGCTTAGTTTGATCATGACCAAAAGTTGCATGAATTAGATGGTTGCTCTTTTGCAGTGTTACCAAGACATTTCTATATTTTGGTTTTTTGGATGTGCTCATACTCGGGTTGAGGAACACTTGAGGAGTCTTGGATGCTGCTGCCTTATACAACCTGACACTTCTGGGCATGTGATGTCATCGTAATTGTTTTCATGTCGATAAGGTAAAATGTGGTGAACCTTTTGGGAAATTGTGTTAAGTATGGCATTCACGAATAGAAATGCTTGGGAACTCGACATCTTATTCTATAACATGAAATACTTTTAAATTATGTTTCTCTACATACATAATATATACTTTCCATCCAGTCTTTTTTTTCCATGACTTCTCTTGGGTTTCCCCTTTGATTTTTATTAAAATATGCCTCAAAGCCAATGTATCAGAGAATTTATTGTACTTCAATTCTTTCTATATGGTTTTCTCTATTTTTAGAAGGGGGTAGTCAATACTCAAACAGTTAGGTTACTCATGGTATTCGTTACTTATTACAATTGACTATGCATTGATTTATATATTCAATGTTTAACAACTTATTGAAAATATAATATTTGTTTTTTATTTCTTCATTGATTTCCCTTAATTTTATATTATATTAAGCAATTGACTACTTGTATGGAAGTGTCCCAATTACAAAACTTTTGAAAATCCCCAAGCCAAAATATGTAAGTGGACATTGGTCACACATAATCCGTGCAAATTGTCAAAGTAAAAACATAGACTCAGGAAAAGTAGGTGATCCATCCGATTGTTAGAATCAGGTGATTCCTGCAAATTTGTGGCTAGTGGCGTTATGTCTCAAACTGTGAGCATGTTTAGATGTTATAGCAAAAAGAAACACTTTAAAAAAATTCCAGAAGCTGAAGCACCTAGCCAGCATGTGTATAAGGTAATATTGGAATTATTTAATAATAATATTTCTAAAGAATTATAATATATATACACTATGGAACGATAAAGACTGCAACTATAACAAAAGTGATGGAGTTAGGGTGGTCTTGGTAGCAACATGGCTTTGGTAGTTGGAAGTTGGAGCAAGAGGATGTTAGCACGAATTGGAGTTAAGAGGGTCACCTGGACCCCTAATTTAAACTCATACAATGATCACAAATTGCTGAAATTCAGCCTCTAATTCCCTTTATTTTTAATTTTTTAATTTTGAGAAGTCTTATTTAAATAGAAAACAAGGATAGACTACCATAGGATATACATTTCTTTATGGTCAGTTAAAAAAAACAGATTATTGATATTTTATTGACGTTAATGCCTGTTTCAGATAGTGTTTTCACACAACTTTTTAATAAAAGGTGGGTTCTTATCTTCTTTTTTTCTTCTGGTCTAATGTTTTGTTTAATTTCCTGCAACTTCTACTGTATCATTGTTGGAAGCAAGCTGCAGTCTACGTGAAATTGTAGGTAGAGATGCTGTGTTCAACTTTGTTGGTGTGCAGAACCTCTCTGTCATTTGACATGGGATTTATCAGAAAGAGAAGTAATTTAAATTTTAGTTATTTTTTAATTCATTTTTTTCATTTAATTAATTTTAATAATTTATTATTATTGTTATATTTTATTTTTTAAGCTGGGATTGAACCTGCGACCTCACCTGTTAACACTGGTAATGATTTACATAACCACTAGTAGAAACCTTTGGCACAAAAATAAAAATTGAAAAGTTCTCTCCACACTTTAAAAGTAGCCTGTTTATGGAAATATATTACGAACCCTGACAACTGCTATTTGTTTTATTTTATTTAACTTTGGTCTCTGGAGATCAGAGGCCATGAACATATGGCTAAGAGAATTGAAATCCAAGACTCTGAAACACAAAAAAAACACATGATATATATACCTCACTCAACATCTGAAAAAATTAAACAATGGGGCCATGCAGGCTTATTCGTCTCTTTGAAAACAACAACATTTGTATCATGAAATCTGAACTGTATTTGTTCAATTGTCTCAAAATGGCTGTTTATAGCACTCCGGATTGCTTGCAATTTGTCTTTTAGGATCTTTGCAATAGTCATAGATCATGTGGTTGTCTCTGACCCACTTCATCTGACCCATCTGAGCGTAACTCAACTTGCTGTAAACCGGAGAGTTCCACCAGTTAGCTGGGGAATTGGAAGTGCATTGGCTAATGCTGATTGGTCCGTTCCACTTGCAACTCCTTGCCCTAAAACGGCGGAAATTCGCCACAAAAGGTGAGCTATTCCAATCAATCTTTACTCGCCCACCTTGAGTTGCCCAGTTATCAGCATTCCATAAGCTGGAATAAAGCCTCATCCCCTGTTTGTTCGGGAAAGGAACCCCCATGCTTTCGTAGTTAGTATAAACACGGATAGGTATGCTATCAACAAACCACCTGAAACAACATATATCATCAGCATCAATCAGGAAACTGGCGGTGCTAGTGGTAATAGATGAACCAAGAAGTGAGGCCCATGAACTTACACAATCTGGTGGGGATTCCAATGTATGGTGTAGTTGTGGAAATCGGCAGTTGGATCGAACCATAGATAGAATTGCTGCTCTTTGCTTCCGACACCTTCAGCGTAGATATTTGTGTGAGCAATGTAGGGTTGTCCCGATACATTCCCCAAGAATTCGAAATCTATCTCATCGTGCTTGTCCCCTGTGGATGATAACTGAAAATACATGGAAAATAAATTTAGCAATCTTCTATTGTCAGGTTTTTTTTCTATGCTGATGAAGACCCGCAATCCGGTGTAATACGGTGGAAGGAAGATCCAATTTCGGTATGCATGAGTTCTCTGTTATATGCTTGGATCTACATCCATGGGTGCTAGTACAAAGAATCATATTTTTTCAAAAATAAATATACTTATGATAGGTGTGTGCTAGCAGACACAAACTCAGGGCCTTGGTCTAGTAGGACTTACATAGTAGGCCGTGACGGTGCCGGCAGAGTTTCCGGGAACCAATTTGATGAGCATTTCTACGCTTCCAAAAAGGAACGCTCTCTTCGATTTAAATCCAGATCCTGAAAAACAAGAAACAAGGTAACTCAGTATGCTCTTACAGGTATGTTTTTATTTTCCTCCATGAGTTGATCTAAAAAGGATTCACATATCTCTCATGCCTTGAATATGGTTAAATTGCTTAAAACAGGAACTGCAACAAGTAGATAAATTCCCTTCTGCTTTGTAGTCCATCATCAACAATGGCATTTCTTCCCCTACTATGTTATGTTGTGGAATGCTATTATCAAGGCTTATAATTTGATCTTCATCATATAGATTGGCAAATTCACAACAAGCATCAATCAGAAGATCACCATGCTTCTTTTTGAGAAGAGGGAGCTAAGTGTGCTGCATTTGGTTTGGGCTTCGATGATTGAACCTAATCTCTAGGCTGCCAAAATTTATTAAGGCATCGGGCTTTGATGATTAAATCAAGCTAGGCCTGTCTCAATTTTATAGGGGGCATGTCCCATGAATCTTGATACTCTGTGATCTCTAAGAGAAGAAGCTTGACGATAGCATTGGGCATCAATGCTCTCTAATGAAAGAAAAAGCTTGACGATAGCATTGGGCATCAATGCTCTCTAATGAAAGACGAAGCTTTATTGTTATAAAGAATAAGGTCTTGGCACTGAGGATTGTGGAGTAATATAGAATTTATCCTTAAATAGAAATGAGTAGAGAAACAGGACTTGGGAAGTTGATCATAAAAGATGAGACAAGATGATGATGAAATGGTCCTGAAACGATCGATTCTCATTTAATGTTTAAAACAAAGTGGCCGGGCAATCATTATATATTTTATTTATTTTTAAATGCAGCAGAAAAGGTACTTGGTGATGAGTGTAAAAGAAATTATATTTTCTTAGATGTGAATTATTCAATTAGGGTTTCTTTGGTAGTAGGGAAATTCCAAACAAGAAGTGAAATCAATTTCCTAATTGGTCTCCTGAGAGTGTTTTCCCATGGGAGTGAAATTTTTGCTATTTGGGAAATGATTTCCAATCTCCTGTTTGATAATTTTTTTTTTGTTCAAATAGTAAAACAATAACTCTTAATTATTTAGAAAAGGGCTTTTGTTTTTACCAAAATAGAAATGACAAAAAAACGTTAATTGTGTTAGTGAAATATTCAGTTTGAGCCAAATGGTCGAATTGATTTCTGGGTAAAATGGCATGGTGTGTGAAAGCTGAGTTTGTGCATGTGGCCCACTTATTGTCCTTTCCATCTCCCCTATTATGAAACCAAAACTTTTAAAAACTGACTTTTTTTTTCATCAATATTTGACATTTCCGGTTTATCAAAGGCCGCCTTAAAGGAAATTAAAACTTCCTAAGGCTTAACAAATTAGCATTTTTTCCAACAAATCTTGATATAAATTTCATAATTGGTGCGTATTTTGTGATTCTACTTTCTCAAATTTAAAAATATTTAAAAACTCCTTGCGGAAACATGCTTTTACAGAAATGGGTATAGCTGCAAAGCACTCAGACCGAATATTTCCTTCGTCTCTATTAAAAAAAAAAATACTACAAATAGCCTCTACAATTTTTGCTACCAAAATTTTACTGAAGAAATAGGGCAGCTATGGGATTTTTTTCTTGCAGTGCTGTATTTCTTGTTGCAGACCAACCTTTTCTATCTGCACACAAATTAGTGAAGACTAATAATAATAAATATTGTTGTTTAAGCTAATAAAATCCCAAAACATGTAGTACTTAGCAAAATGTGTCTTCATACCAGCTTTTGGGTTTTCTTAATTTTTTTGTCTTTTGGTTTAATAAAATAATTTTTTTAAGTGCATACCAACTTTTGCTATCCATGCACAACTTAATTTTGTTTCTGTTTGTGGGAAAGGAAAAAGTGCAGTGCTCTTAGCAGCCCTCCAAAAAAAATATTTAGGCAGTGAGCTCTTATTAGGCCTAAGATAAATTCGGTCACCTTCTCACTTTTAAGCTATATGGTGTCAAGTGGCTTCCAATTTTTGGTGATTGAAGCTATCTAAGTGGCAAGACATCTTATGACCTTTGCGTATGCCATGACCATACAACAGAACATATGTGTTCGTTCACCATGATAGTTCTCAATTCCAACATATTATCTACCCAAAAAATTTGGATTTAATCTGAAAGAAAATAGCATTGATTTCCATGACTTGTTCATTTCATGTAATTTCCGTAGAGAAATTCAAAGAGTTCATTACTCTAAAATGTGACTAATCTCTGATACCAAAATAATAATTGACAATAATCACAGGGTTAAAGAGTCAAATAAATTCATTAAAAAGTACAAAAAAAATCTAATAAATCGAAGAACGTTAAACAAACGGATTATAAGGAAATGTACCTGAAGATCGGTCGAGAACGAGCTGAAGATCTTCACCGCCGCCTGAAATCGAGGAATGCTGACCACCCCAAGTAATGAGGGTGCTCTTATAAAAATTAGCATGAACAAGACCTTGATCAAATGCAAATGCAAATACAGAAAGAAGAGCCATGAAAATGGCCTGCAGGGTCCCCATGTCAACCCTAAAAAGTACAAATTTTAAGCAAAAATTGTACTTTTCAGTCTATAGGATCCAAGGTTGGCATGGGTTGAAGGAGACAACCCCATGAGTTTATATAGACCTTGTTGGGTAACCGTTATAACATCTCAATTTTCTTTTAATATTTTATTTAATTGTTTTTGCTTAACTGTAGGAACTAAAACCTCCTTTGACCGTTTTATTAGTTTTAAGTTCTTTGACTTTTCTTATTTGACCTTCTCACCCTTTTATTTTGTCATGAAAGCTCTTTTATATTTATGAAATTGCATGCTTAGCATTAACAGCCGTACAGGGGTAATTTGGTCACTTTTGAAGTCATGAGTTTCTCAGGTTAATTATTTTGTGCAGGTTCACCCACGCTGAAACTCATTGACTGCTTTGAATCCGATGATGCAGATCATTTTTCATCCCAATCTTTCACATGATGCATCTTGAGATCATGCTCTTACCATCCACCGTTGGATTTTAGTTTTACATGGTATCTAATCCAAAAAAGTGACCTTAATATCACGTGGAACTCATCATGTTCAAATAAGGTCACTTTTTGGGATGTGTACCACATTAAATAAAATACATATCGGGCCCATGATCTCAAGGTCCATTATGTGAAAGATTAGAATGGAAAAAGATCTGTATCGTTGGATTCAAATCAGTCAATGGGTTTCAGCGTGGGTGAACTGAAAGATTCGGTGGGTGGAATTAAAGGTACTCTATAGAAACTACTGTCAGGAATTTTACTGAGGATTAGGGTGTTACATTTTGGCACGGTTGTTGATGCTCGTGCTGATCTGTGGGGTACATGTGGGATGAGCCCAGTTGATCTGAACCATGTATTCAAAGAGGTCACGTTTGGATGGCCTAAAACTGAAAATTCAAACAGATCGGGTGATTTTCATTGTCTGATCGAGCCTATTAACGACTGGACAAATGCTTTAAGTACACTGATCGAATCAAGGATCAAAATAGTGGTTTTATTTTTTGTAAAATAATAAATTTTGCAAGCAATCTAATCAAATTTCACATGTAACACAAATTTTACGAGCAAAAAATTACACTACGCAAACAAGGGCCCAACATGAGAGCATTTAGGCTATTTTACCCTCACGTTACCCAAACGAAATTTGACCATTATGAAGGGATGTACCATTTGATTTGCCATCCATCGTAAGGGCATTTAGGTAATTTTACCCAATGTGGGTGGCATATCTGTATGACATAGGCAAGCTGTGATGTTGACGGAGATAGATCGTGCGTAAGACGACACTACCGACGTGAGTGCTTTGCGAGTTAGCTATTTTGAATGGAATGAATGTCTTTAATCCTTTTTCTATTCAGTTATGGGGTTGGATTGCTTCTGATTAGGCATACATCACTTAACGTGTGTCTACTTTTCTTCTATTGATTTCCGACCGTCCGATTTGTAGCCCATCACCAAATGAAGTCTTCCGTTTTATAGAAAGTTAGGATCATCTAATGGTCTGATTTAGTGTGATGGACAACACACGAGGGGTCATCTGAGATCTGATGATTTAGAGTGATGGATGCATATATTGCAATGATGGATCACACGTCAACTTATTTTTAAGTATATTTATTGTTGAAAAGGAGCGATAACACCTGGGCTTTGGATGGACCTAGGACGCGGGAACTAAAGGTCAATGGGAAAGAGCTGTTTAAAATTTTAAATGAGTAGCTCCATTTGAAAAAGGGTACACTATTTGCAACTAGATATTCTTTCTTAACAGTCAAGTTTTTCATATCTAATTGTTGAATTTTTTGAATCCATCGACGGAGAACGTTTTTCATCACAATCCATAACACAATAGACCTTAAGATTATTGGCGTACAATCAAACGGTCTTATTCCATCTTATACATATCACATAAAGCGAATGTGATCTTGGCATACCACCAAACAAGATTCTCAGGACACTTTTTGGTAAGTGTGTCATGTGAAATCAACATCTGATCATATGCTGATAGGCTCACGATGTGTGTGGAAGATTGGGATAAAAAATGATCTCCATCTTCGGATTTAAAACATATACCAATTTTCGCACATGCAAAAGCTTAATTGTAAAGAAAGAATATCTAATTACAAAATAGAAAAAGGTTTTAGGACAACATGACTTATGATTATTGTTGAGATTGTGGCTTGAATTCTATTGATAGTACTCATCAATGAGTTGGACTGTACACCCAACTACAATTATATAGGTCAAAGGTATTTTCGTCATATTTTATGTTGGGCAGTTATACAAGATATGTGTGCGTTATAGATTAGAGTAATATTAAAAGAAGCACAAACATAAGATTTGTATGTGTTATTTGATTGCCATAATTTCTATAATTACCATAGTTGTCATTATAAAGGTCATTGTAGCAATTTTTAATAGTTACGAATTGAGTGGTAACTTAGTTGATATCTTCCCTCCTAGGGTTGAGGTCATTGGTTGTAAATTCTACTTTTGCTTCCTCCTTTATATTATATTAATAAGGTCTTATCACTCAATATAAGCGCTTTGTTGTGTGAGATTATTCCTCAAGTGATGTTTTGAACTTTTATACTCTCAGTAATATATAAGGCCCATCCGGTTATCTACGCCATAAGATATTATAAAAAGAAAAAGTGAAAAAAAGGTCCCGACCATTATATTATGGTAGGTTTTAAAGGTCGGATTTATAAATGTTATCATATTCAGTTATACACCATTATTTTTGTTACAACATAATGGATAATTACTGATATAACGGTTATTATTAGATTTTTGACATGTTTTCTTTATAAATTTTAAAAATAAAAAATATTACTTTTTCTTTTATGAATAAAAAAAATGTTATTAAGAGAATAAAATAATATAATGCCATTATAATTTGTAACATCTTATAACGTATTATGTGACAATTGGGTCAACACGTTTCTGTCCGTATGGGAAAGCAACATTTTGGGTTGGTACACCCGGGCAGTATCGTCATGTAGTTTCCACGAATGATTGAAGCAAGGTGCCGAGTTCGATATCGGACTCGGGTATCAGTCCATGGAGGATCGATACGACCGATATCAATACGTATCGGCTTATTTAAAAAGAAAAAAGAAAATAGAGGTATCCGCCGAAATCGATACCATATCGGCCGATGCCCGATATGCATCGGCAACTATGGGCTTGTATGGGCCGATACCGATATGTATCGGCCTATTTAAAAAAAAAAAGAAAAAAAGAAAATAGAGGTATCGGCTAAAACCGATACCATATCGGCCGATGCCTAATTTGTATTGGCCAATACGGGCCTGTATCGGCCGATACCGATACATATTGGCCAATTTAAAAATGAAAAAAAAAATAGAGGCATTGGCCGAAACCGATACCATATCGGCCGATGCCCGATACGGATTGGCTAATACCAGTACCGAGTTGAGATACCGATACATATCGGGGCCAATAAGTATCGGTATCGGCTGATTTTTGATACCATGGATTAAAGTATGAGCCTTCTACATGGGATATGAGTGGCTATATTTGCAGCCCACAGAACTTTAAGCCCGACGGATACAGCCTTATAGGTTGCACTGAAAGATTTGTAATTTCCAAATAACATAAACCCGATAAACCTACGGTTTATTTTATTTGCACCCATAAAACTTAAGAAGAAACCTTCATGTGTTGTAAGGAAAGATTTGTAGGCTACAAATAAAGCCACCCATAGGCCATGCATCTTTTGGTTTGCAAGGAAACAAGTCGGCCGTTTAATCACAAGCCAAATGCATTTCGTCTGAGTTGTTGATTATCCAATTTTATTATTTTTTTAGGTTTTTTGGATTTGATGAATTTTTCTAATTTCTTTGATAGCTATATTGATTTATATGTCACTTTTTATAATTATAAATTGTTAATGCATGGCGCTTATGTGATACACTTATTTTAATATACAAAGACATCATTTTTTAACTTTGGATAAATTAACATATATTTTTATATATTTTAATAATTTGTTATTATGTTTTAGATTCTCCAATTTATTTTGGAAATTTCTCTCAAATCTTTCCCCGAATTTAGCCGTTTTAAAAGGAACTCACACCCCCACAAAATGATTGCCGAACATGGATATAGTAGCCAAATCGGGGTTCTAGAATTCAAAAAATAATAAAAAAAATTTGATAAAATTTGCCAAATTCAAGTAAATATGGTCAAATTCGGAGAAAATAAAAAATATATTAATCAAAAATAAAAAAAAATAAAAGGTTGTGACCAAAATTGGGAATAATTATTAGGAAAATGCAAATTTTATTTAAAATTTTTAAATAATTTGGATTTTATTCATTTTTTCCTTCTAAAAGTCACAACTTCTTCAAAAAGTCTGGAAATTTATAATTCGTGACTTCTTCAAAAAGTGAGGAAATTTAGCCACTGTCGTCCCCACCCATTTATTGCAACGAAGAGAAGATTACTATCTTAAAAAATTACAAAGCAAGTCTTCTCTTATGCGATAGTGAAGGGCATCGGAAAGGAAAGAAGGATTGGTCCATCGAATTTCTTAGCAAGGAGATGATCAAGCATTATAGCTGATTTCTCACAAAATGTGATTAATCGTGACTGATTCAAATATGGGGAGTAAATATTTGGGCTGCGTATGACATAGTTCTTTATTAGCCCGAGTAAATATTTGGGCTGCGTATGACATAGCTCTTTGTTAGCCTTTGTCACGGTAGAGTTTGTTAGTATATTGCACAAAGATTGACAGAAAATAGACCGGAAAATTGCTTTAAGGCGCGATTAGATCGCTGTCTTTAAGACAATATTTGCCCCCTATATGCAACGGGATATCGGCGACCCAACGAAACGAAGACGCAGAATACTCTGGTTTGCACACGAATTCTGAGGGCTCAGATGTAGGATTCGGAAATTGCAAGTGTTTAGAATCCCTCCTCTGGCCTATATTTATAACTTTCGGAGCACCTTTTCAGGAGCGATTGTGTCTGTCGGTTGCTTGCAATCGAGGGCCCTGATCAATCCGATCAACGGTTGCAAGGATCCAACAGTTCACATCCGAACAGTTACATCTTTTGGTTAACTGATTTCGAATTGAAATCGTAATCGTTGTTCGAATCAATCCGACTGTTTCTTGAACGGCCGAATCGCTAATGCACACATGCGGTGCACACGTGCGAAGCCAATCCCCTACCTAATGCACACATGCGGCGATGCGGTCGTGCGAAGTGCAAAGTGCGCCTTTAAAGACATCGCGACATCGCGACATCGCATGGAAGGTAAGTTTCCATATATAAGCCATGAATATTTTTTGTAAAATAGTGAGGTGGGACAAAACATTTACAACACTTTTAAACTTATGGTGGGAAAAGTTTCCCTCCAATATTAATTCAAAATTCAAGTAATTTTGACTTGAAGGTTAAAAGCATCCTTTTAATATGGAACTAATAACTTTAAGGAACCATTTAAAAATAAATAAATATTATTAAATTAATAATAGATAAATATTATTAAAGTAATAAATATTTATTTGGTAAATATCCAACATTCCTCCTCTATTTTGGAAATAAAGAAACTAAGAGTCATTCTTAAATCTGATATCCAAAAACAGTATATATATGTACCAAAGAAATTTGAGCATTTCTTGACTACTGTATGCATAAATGAAGGTGTCCTAATGAATTGAACATTCACTTAGTGAGAATACATCAAAGTTGATAAAGAACTTTAGTGATCTAATTTCTTGAACTAATTTTCTTGTATAATCAACCGGATATATCACACACATAAGTAATCTAAGTTTCATTTCATTTTAACAGTCAGCACATTTTATGGCCTTGTGCTTATACCCCGGTATTCATGAGTTGTATTTAAGAAAAGCCTTTATCTTTCTTCAAAGCGGCCACACTTCGTAACTCATATAGGTCGGGTTCATCGTAAATGCCCTTGTAACTTAGACATTTCAACATTATATGTTATAGACTGATTAAGAAAAATACCTCAACCTCTTCCTTACGTTACAAGTTCCACATTATTACTTGAGATGGTTGGAGTTGTAAACTCGCACTTTTAATAATGTGCAATCACTACATATGATTTGTTTTCCCATTGAACCTTTAGTTTCTGGACTTTAGAAAATAGGTCGGGTTACCATCATAGGTGATGTAATCTATTAGGCTTTAAACCCATCCCTTCTGATGTTTTAATAACTACATATCTTGCAAGACCTTTTGTAAATGGATCCGCTAAATTTGCAAAGGTCCGTATTGAATTGATAGTAATTACTCCTTCACGGAGTAATTGGTGACATAATTGTCTTAAACTTATATGTCTAGACTTTCCATTATAAATTTTGCTATAAGCTTTAGATAGCGCAGCTTCACTATCACAGAATAAAGAGATTGGTGGCATAGGCTTCGGCCAAATAGGAATTTCTAATAGTAAATTTCTTAATCACTCTGCTTCCTTGCTCCCTGCCGCAAGAGCAATAAATTCTGATTCCATAATTGCATGTGTTATGCATGTTTGTTTCTTTGATCCCCAAGAAACTGCGGCACCTCCAAGTGTAAATACCCATCCACTAGTAGACCTTGACTCATCTGTATCATTGTTCCAACTAGCATCTGTGTATCCCTCAAGTACAGTAGGATAACCAATATAATGTAAAGCATAATCCTTAGTTTTATTAAGATAACTTAATACTCTACTAATTACTTTCCAATGTTCATGACTAGGATTACTAGTATATCTACTTAATTTTCCTACCGCATAAGCAATATCAGGTCTAGTGCAATGAGTAGCATGCATCAAACTACCAATTACTCTAGAAAAGTCTAATTGAGATACACTTCTACTATCGTTGGGCTTTAATTTTATACTTGGATCAAAAGGTGTTGGTGCTAATTTTTCATTATGTTTAAATTTCTTTAGCACTTTTTCTATATAGTGTGACTGAGATAAAATAATATTATTATCTTGCTTAAATAATTTTATTCCAAGAATTACATCGGCTTCACCCATGTCTTTCATATCAAATTTTGAAGCCAAAAAACTTTTTGTATATATAATACTTTCTAAGTCTGTACCAAAAATTAAGAGGTCATCCACATAGAGACAAATAATTATTCCTTTACCCATTTAATATCTTACTATAAATGCATTTATTTGATTCATTAATCTTAAATCCATATGATAAAATAATACTATCAGAATTTTCATGCCACTGTTTAGGAGCCTGTTTTAGACCATATAGGGACCTAATAAGTTTACAAACTTTATTTTCATGTCCTTGCATGATAAAACCCTCTGGTTGATCCATATATACTTCCTCTTCAAGTTCACCATTTAAAAAGGCGGTCTTAACATCCATTTGATGAACTTGAAGTTTATATATAGAAGCAAGAGCAAATAAGATCCTTATGGAAGAAATCCTAGCCACTGGAGCATAGGTATCAAAATAATCAATACCATGCTTTTGTCTAAAACCTTTGGCAACAAGTCTAGCCTTAAAACTTATTTATAGTGCCATTAGGATTAAGTTTTCTTTTAAATATCCACTTACAACCTATAGGTTTAGATCCCTGTGGTAAGTCTACTAATTCCCAAGTATTATTGGACATGATAGAATCTATTTCATCATTTATAGCTTCTTTCCAAAATGCAGAATCAATAGACTTAACAGCTTCATCAAAAGTTTGAGGATCTTCATCGATATTAAAAATAAACTTCATTTTCTTAGTTTTCTCATTTCTGGTTCCTTCTACAAGATACACATAGAAATTTGACCCAAAATCGGTGGCTTTCCTAGGTCTCTTACTTCTTCTATGTTTCATCTTTTCATCTTCACTACTAGAGAGATGAAGAGAATTAGAAGATTCATCTAATTTTGAGGATGCAATAGGTTTAGAAATAATAGAGAAAGTATTCTCATAAAATATTGCATCTCTAGATTCAAAAATTGAATCCTTTTCAAAAATATTATTATGCTCACATACTAAAAATCTGTATATAGGACTATTAATAGAATATCCCACAAAAATACATTCAATGGCTTTAGGACCTAATTTTGTACGTTTATAATCGGGTACCCTAACTAATGCTCTACAACCCCATACTTTTAAATAGTGTAATTTGGGAGGTTTGTTCTTCCAAATTTCATATGGAGTTTTAGAAGACTTTTTAAAAGGTATCCGATTTAAAATATAACATGCAGTAAGCAATGCTTCTCCCCATAAATTTGAATTCAAACAAGAATTTGTTAACATAGAATTTACCATTTCTACTAGAGTCCGATTTTTCCTTTCGGCAATTCCATTTGATTGAGGAGAATATGGAGCGGTGACTTCATGAATAATTCCATACTTGTCACAAAATTCAGAAAATTCATGTGACATGTATTCACCTCCCCTATCCGATCGTAATGCCTTAATTTTAAAATCTAATTGATTTTCCACTAAGGCCTTATAAGAGATAAATTTACTAAATGCTTCATCTTTTAATTGAAGAAGAAAAATATATGTAAATCGAGAACAATCATCAATAAAAGTGATGAAATATCTTTTCCCTCCTCTAATAGTAATATTATTTAAACTACACAAATCAGTACGAATTAAATCTAATAGTTTAGATTGTCTTTCAACACTTTTAAATGATTTTTTAGTCATTTTAGATTGGACGCATATGCTACATCTATCTTTACCATAATTTATATGTATTTTAGGAAGAAGTTCTAATTTAATCATATTATCCATAGAACGTAAATTTAAATGCCCTAATCTATTATGCCATAAATAAATTGAGTCACACATATAAACCGAAGAAGCAGATTTTTCATTGATATTGAACTTAAACATTCCACAAGAGGCATACCCCTTGCCTACAAACATCCCTTTCTTAGAAAGTACAATGGAATCGGATTCGATCATAATTTTGAATCCATGTTTGTTCGTAATACGATACAAGATTTTTTCAATTTCGTGAACATGAAGGACATCATTAGGGTAAGATTTTCTGAAGTAAAGTGTAGAACAACTTTGCCTTGGCCTACCACTTTGGCAGTAGTGGAATTTCCCATGAACAATTCATGTCCATCATGAGCCTCCTCATAGGATATAAAATTATTCCTATCAGAAGTAACATGCCTAGTAGCTCTAGAATCGAGCCACCATTCATTTCCACCATCTACCATATTGACTTCGGAGATCACCGCAACGAGATCTTCTTCACCCACAATGTTTGCCTGATTTTTATTTTTCAAAAATTCTCGACAATCACGTTTGAAATGGCCGGGTTTATTGCAATAAAAACAAGTACCCTTCTTTGCTTTTTCCTTGTATTGTCCTCTCTTGAAATCCTTCTTATTCGGCTTCAATTTAAAATTCTTCCCTTTATTCTTCTTCTTCGATATGGATGCATCTTCAACAATGTGCGCATTGGAGACGAGTTCAGTTTTCTCCTCCTCCTTGTCACGTAGACAAGCCTCTTCTTCTATGCGAAGATGAGTCAAGAGTTCCTCCATAGTACGATCTTCCTTCGTATGTTTCAAACTCTTACGGTAATCTTTCCATCCCAACGGTAATTTTGCAATAACCGCAGAGACTTGAAAACCTTTGTCTATTATGCTTCCTTCCGTCACAAGATTGTTGAAGATAATCTGCATCTGGTGCACTTGCTCTAAAATAGGTTTAGAATCATACATCTTAAAATTAAATAACTCACTTACTAAGTATGTGCGCATGCCGGCCTCTTCTACTTTGTACTTACGTTCAAGAGCCTCCCATATCTCCTTTGCAGTTTTATAAATTTGATAGACGTCAAAAAGAGAATCGGTAAGAGCGTTGAGAATATAGCCTTTGCATGTGTAATTGTCGCTTTCTCATTTCGTACGGATTCTACCTTCTTCAAGCGTTTCATCTTCTTTCTCCAATGATGGTGAATCCATAGTGAGAACGTATGCGACTTTCAAAATTGTGAGTAGAAAATATACTTTTGATTGCTATCGTTTGAAATTGGTGCCATTAAAGCACTCGAGTTTCGTGATCTTCGTGTTGGAGAGTTCCATCATCTTTTGTGCCATAGAAATATTGTCTTAAAATTGTTAGTATATTGCACAAAGATTGACAGAAAATAGACCGAAAAATTACTTCAAGGCGCGATTAGATCGTTGTCTTTAAGACAATATTTGCCCCCTATATGCAACGGGATATCGGTAAATTTGCCTCCAGGATACAATGAAGCCTCGGTGAAGAACCGATCTGTCACACACTACGTTGTAATCAGAAAAGTACTAACGAAACGAAGACGCAGAATGCTACGGGTTTACACACTAGAATCCCTCCTCTGGCCTCTATTTATAACTTTTGGAGCACCTTTTCAGGGGCGGTTGTGTCTGTCGGTTGCTTGCAATCGAGGGCCCTGATCGATTCGATCAACGGTTGCAAGGATCCAACAGTTCACATCCGAACAGTTACATCTTTTGGTCAATCGATTTATCAATTGAAATCGAATCGCTTGTTCAATCCAAATCCAAGTGCAAAGTCGCCTTAAGCGCCTAATTGCGTTATTCAAGACATCGCACAGCGAAGGCGCTGCTTTCGTGTCTTGAGGCGAACCGCCGCGTTCTTCTTATCAAGCCAAACAATATGGAAGGTAAGTTTCCATATATAAGTCATGAATATTTCTTGTAAAATAGTGAGGTGGGACAAAACATTTACAACACTTTTAAACTTATGGTGGGAAAAGTTTTCCTCCAATATTAATTTAAAAATCAAGTAATTTTGACTTGAAGGTTAAAAGCATCCTTTTAATATGGAACCAATAACTTTAAGGAACCATTTAAAAATAAATAAACATTATTAAATTAATAATAGATAAATATTATTAAAGTAATAAATATTTATTTGGTAAATATCAACAGAGTTCAACTACTTTAGTTGATTTTCATTATCCTTTTTTAATTTCGTGCAAAGGAAAATTTACCTGCTCTAGCAGTAACCTCCTTGCTCTCTTCTAGCTCATTATCAGAGCAAATAAAATCAGCTCTGACAATGAGTGAGTAGAGAGGAGGGTAGAATTGTTGAACAGGTAAATCTTGTTATGCAAGGAGTTATTAAAGAGAATGGCCAAATACCTATAAAGCAGTTAGTAGGATGTTAATAAAGAGGATGGGAACCTGCTAATGCAAGTGAGCTCTGCTATGACAAAGGCTAGCGAGAGCTATGCCATACGCAACCTTGATCTCTAAGGAATTGAAGATTGCCCTATAATTTTTTTAATCAATATCTGCACTAATTCAATATGAGCCTCGCTTCACACCTACTTTGATGTCAAATCTACCAATCCCTATGTGTTCCATGCCCATCCTTCTCCAACCTCAGCTGCCTCATATTTACTTTCTGTTTAATGATATTAAGAAGGGATAATGGCTCAAAGGGTGTTTAAATGATCTTACGCCATTAAAATGTCACATTTTATCTTACACCATTAAAGTGTGATTTATCATTGTGGCACACATGTATGAACTATCTAAATTGCCCACGTGGCAATCCATTGTTGCAACATACCTCAGTCAAAAGATCATACTTCTATGTGGATGTAAACCATCCGATCGGTAAAGTTTAGTATCAGCCATCAGAGTGCATAGATCGGATGGTTTATGTGAAGACTTAGATCCATATGCCACAATATTGTTCGGTTTTGGGCTTAGGTCCCTGCCCCGATTTTGTTTCTGGCATGGGTTTAAGTCCCCACCCAAAACGCGTCATGACATGTAGCGTCTGCAATCACATATAACTTAGGGTCGGGACTTTTCTCTATCCGATATGAGGCTATTACAATCCCCCCACCTTATAGAAGAGCTATCCTCGGCTCTGATACCATTCTGTGAAGACCCAGATCTACATGCCACAATATTGTCTGATTCTGGGCTTAGGTCTCCGCCCTGATTTTGTTTCTGGCATGGGCTTAAGTCCCCACCCAAAACACGTCATAACATGTAGCGTCTGGAATCACTTATAGCCCAGGGTCATGACTTTTTCCTATATGATGTGAGGCTATTACTATTGTAGTAGATTGATTGTGCAACTCACTGAGTTTACGTGACTGAGTAAACTCACCCAATTCCAAAAACTAACAGATGCAGATGAAAATATGGACTACACTGTCCGGTGGACTTGATGAGCTGATAGACTATGCGGTTTATGAGGGTGATAACGTGGAGGACCAATTAGACGACATCAGACATATATTAAATATTTGGAAAAAGAAGATTTTAGTTTATGATTTTTGAGAGTCCCATTTTACGTAAAATCTAGTGAGATATATATATCCGCTTATCGCCTTAACAAGCGTGCGATGTCATAACACGAAATTTTAAGCCCTTGAGATCGACTAGGATTCTTGATCATGATAGTTTGAATCTCTCAAAAGTGTATGTTTGGAGTCATGAACCTTCAATTAATAATATATCACTTTGACAATATGTATTTTCAAGATCTTAAGTTAATAAATGGTGTGAGATCGTTTAAACACTATTTGATGTTTAAATGACGGATGGTGTGAGATCGTTTAAACACTATTTGATGTTTAAATGACGGTCCGTCCTATTTAAAATTTGATCATAGATGGAGAGTCGTCGACGTGGTAACTTTGAATTCTTTCAAGGATTTGACGTTAATACACATTTATGATTTAGGTCCGTAGCACCCACATCCACCATAGTAGTACGAGTGGAAGTGAGGAGGAAAATGGAGAGGGAGAGGGACAGATAAGTCAAGTGAGAGGCATCAAAACCAGTGATCACGATATTGTAGGCATCGATGAGGTACCTCCTTATAAAATATATTTGAGTTAATCGACCAAAATAAAATAAATTTATAAATATATATATATATATATATATATATATATATATATATATATATATATATATATATATACACACAATGATAAAAATAAAAATAAAGGGTTTAGTATTATTTGCCCTCATTGATGATACCCTGGCAGTAAACGTGTAGTAGCTGTGTGTGGTTCCCGTGCGTTGTGGTATGGGTGGTGACCGTTGAGATTGCAGAAGAGAAGGGAGAGGACCAGAGAGGCAGCAACACTTCTGTTGATGGCTCGTTTCAGATTGAAGTGAATTTTTAAAAAATAAAGTATTTTTTCTTAAAGCCTTTGGAAATGGGTTTTGGATTTTATACTCCAAATTAAAGGTAGATTTTTGAAGATTATTTTATATTTATATATGTATTTTTAAAAATATATAAAATTATAAATTATTTTAAAAATACTAGCTTACAAATGAGAGTCATTCTTCTTAAATCTTAATACTAGCTAATTATTAGTAAGGATGAATCAACAAGGGCACCTTCACATTTGATGATGAGCCCCTCTTGTCTATTGAAATTTCACTAGTGCCAATATACGCCAACACAGTTGCACATAGGAGGTAGGGGGCCTAAGATTTTTTTAAACAATTGATCAAAAAAATTTATACCACTTTTCTACTAAAAGACTTTTATGTCCTTTTCAGAGAGTGTTATTTTTATCATAAAACTAAAGGATGGACATTTTTTATATTTTAGAAAAATAAATAGCTTTCATCGCATTTGTCTCACTTACCCAAGGATCTAAATTTCGGTTATCATTTCGGCTTTAGAGGGGACCGAAACCGAAATTTCGGCTGAAAATTTGATCCCCATACAAAAATGACCGAAATTTCGATCCAAAATTTTAGTTTTGGTGAGGACCGAAACCGATAATTTAGGCCAAAATTTTGATCCTTGCACTCACCTCTAGTGAGATTATAATAATTTGGAAGTATAATATTCAAATATGCTAGGTCTCCTTCATAATGTGAAACATGCCTTTCCTAGTCACCTAAATTCCTAAATAGGGCACTTTAGAAAAACAACCTTAAAAAACAAACGTTTTAGCAAAAAATTCCATAACTTAACGTTTTAAAAAAACAATATTTTTATGGTTTTTTGAAGTTCTGTGATCTGTGAAATCATTATTTTTTTAATGAGGATTTGAGATCTCACGGATCTCTAAACTTTAAAAAATCCTGAAAGCATTAAAAAAAAAAAAAACATTTAAGTTCTGGGCTTTTTTACTAAAAAGTTTGTTTTTTAAAGTTGTGTTTCTAATTTTCCCTTCCTAAATACTCATCTACTGAATTTACCCTAATACTCTTAGTTTTTTGGCAAAGATGACTTCGAATATATGAGATTAGAAAAAATAAAATCAAAATCAATGGATCAAAGCATTGATGACGACTGAAAGGACCCCTTGAGTTTAAAAAAAAAGAAAGATAATTATTAAAAAATTCTTTGGTACTAAAATTCACATGGCTAACAATAAATTTCCCAGTAGCAATTGTGACATTTTAGTCTTTGTTGTTAAAGACAATTGGGCAATATTGTCAATGGAATCCTCCCTTGGCTGGTTTCATTAAACTAATATTGATGCCTCTATGGTGGGTGATAAATATAGTATCGGCGCGATTCTTAGAGATGAATCAAGAAAACTTATAGCGATTCATGACAGTCTTATGCTTGCAACTTATCTTTATTTAACAAATCTTGCAGTTGAATCAGATTCTCTTCTCGCAATCCAATGCTTTATTGAATGTTGCTCTACTCCATGGAAGTATATGTTTTCTATTCTTAATGTGAAGTCTCTCTCTCATAATTTCAAAGCCGTTCTTTCAAACACATATGAAGAGAGATGAACTATAATGGAGACGTTCTTGCTAGGATTTGAATGGAGAAATCTGATGTAATTAGGTGGTTTGATTCCGATATTCCTTGACTCTTGCGTGAGAGAAGATTTGATTTGTCATAACTATCAATTGTAATCTTCTCTTTTTCAATAAATAAGGGTAGGGTCCCTATAACCCCATTAACCATATTAAAAAAAAAAAGACAATTGGGCATTATACATTTATTGAAGTATGTTTGAAGCATGCTATGTCTATGGCATCCCTTATCAATGTTTATCCAGTCTTCACTCTGAAAAGAAAGTTTACACTCTCCAAAATTTTAATAATTTTAGGAAATAGTTCTTATTGAAAGCAAAAAAGAACAAAAAAAATGTAACTCGAGTTATCTCAGAGGTAAACACTAAGGATTCCTCTTTTCCAATATGAATACCAAGGATTCCACTTTTCCAACAACGTGCTTTGAGGCCTTGAGCCACTTCTTTATGCTTTCATCAAGGAAGACATTAGGGAATGGAATAGAACTGAGTTTGGATCTATTCAGGCTAGAGTTCGTGTTGCTCGATCTATAGCCACAACCATTCAGAATTCCATTCAGGGTGATCCTCTTAATGAGGAACTAGCAAAGCAAGAGAAGACTGCATTGATTGAACTTAACATGGAACTAAATACAAAAGCGGAATTCTACTTCCAAAAGTCTCGCCATCAACGCATCAACGATGGAGATCGTAACACCAAGTATTATCATGCTACGGTCAATACTAGAAGGGTTGTGAATAATCTGTATGAGATGGTGGATGAGGTTGGGAACTGAGTTGTTGATCCAGGTCAGATTGGGGATTATCTTATTCAGCACTATAAAAACATTTATATTCCTTCCAGCACTGATCCTGTTCCTGCCATTCCTTTTAAGAGACAGTTTCTTCCGAAGATGCTATTATGCTCTCATGGTCGGTTTCTAATGAGGAAATCACTAAGGTGGTGTTTGCTTCACCAAATGGAAAAGCACCAGGACCTGATGGCTTCCCTACTGACTTTTTCAAGGTCTACTGGAATATCGTCAAGGAGGATTTTTCTCGAGCGGTAAGAAATTTCTTTCACAATTTTTTTTTTAAAAGTCTATTAATTCTACTTTTATTAGACTCATCCCAAAAGAAAGTGATACCAATACCGTTGACAAATTCAGACCTATCACCCTGTGTAATTTTGTTTATAAAGTTATCACAAAAATTATATCAAATAGGCTTGCTTTGATGCTTCCGAATCTTGTGAGCCCGAATCAATCTGCCTTTGTGAAGGGAAGGCATATCACGAAAAATATTTTACTTGCTCATGAGATGGTTAGTAATACATTGGGTAATCTATGTTAATGGGCCCCCTCATGGTTTCTTTAGTGGAACATATGGTCTTAGACACGGGGATCCTTTGTCACCTTTTATTATTTACTCTTGTAATGGAAGCATTTACTTATATTCTTGAACAAAAGATTGGTGAAGGGAGGATTCGTGTCCCTAACTTGCTAGGTCGGCCTAGTGTTTCTCATCTCATGTTTGCAGATGATCTCCTTCTCTTTTTGGATGATGACGTTGGCTCTGTAAAAGTGGTGAAAGAATCTCTTGAATTCTTTCATAGATGCTCTGGACTTATGGCGAATGATCATAAAAGCTCAGTTATATTTAGTGAAGCTTGTCAAGCAAAAAAGGAAATCTTGGATGGCTTAAACTTCAAGCAAGGATCTCTTCCCATTCGTTATTTGGGCATTCCCTTATTCTCTTCAAGAATGACTCATTCTATGTGTAGTCCTCTCATTCAGAAAATCATAAATAGATTGGAAAGTTGGAAGGGACACTTTCTTTCTCATGCTGGCAAACTTGTTTTGATTTCTTTGATTTTGAGCAGTTTTCAGGTTTACTGGATGGGAGCTTTTTTCCTACCAAAGCAAACTATTAAAAAGATTGAGCATATCTTTTATCGGTTTCTTTGGAGAGGACCATCGTTGGCCCAGTCTTTGCATCCCATCAGTTGGAAGAGGATTTGTAAACCAAAGGAGGAAGGAGGTCTTGGCATTCACAATCTTACAGATTAGAATCGTGCTGGTATGGCTAAACTCTTTTGGTCTATTATTCAGAATGAATCTCTTTGGGCCAAGCTATGTGGGCCAAGTATGTAGAGAGACAGAGTATTTGGAACTGTTCTTGGCCAAGTGATCCTTCATGGGCGTAGAGGGGAATACTTGCTGTCAGAGACGTTGTTTTAAGACATTGCCGGATAGTTTTGGGGAATGGAGGTACTACTAGCTTATGGTTTGATCCTTGGGTTAATAGCAAGTCCCTTCTTCCTACCTATAGTAAAAGACTTCTACTTCATTCAGGTCTTGATGAGAACACTATGGTCAATGATGTGGTCCATGATGGAATATGGATTTTATCACGTCCCTCAACGATTCGATTGGAAGAAGCCTAGAAAGATGTTCGTACTATTGCTGCGCAAAATTCGGACCAACAAGATAGATGCTGTTGGGAACCCTCAAGGGATGAAATTTTTTCTCTTCGGTCAGCTTGGCATGCCATTAGAACCAAAGGAATGGTGGTTGATTGGAAAAGCTTTATTTGGAATTCAGAAAATATTCCTAAGTACTCTTTCTGTGTATGACAAGCAATAAACTTTTACCTCATGACCATGGACAATCTTTGCAAAAGGGGTATTAGTATCTCTCCTAGGTGTGTATTATGTTGGGCAGATTCGGAGACAACTGAGCATTTATTTTTTGGTTGTGGTTATTCTCAATGGGTTTGGAGATCCATCAAATCTAGGTTGGGAATTAGAACTATTAACAAACTTCCGTTGCTGGAATAGTTGAAGGGATGTATGGAAAGGTCAAAGGGGAAAAAAAAGGATCATATGATTCGTAATGCCTTTTGCACTACCATCTCTTTTATTTGGAGAGAGCGGAATGACCGTATCTTCAATAATGTGATTACTCAAAAGAAGACGATTATTCATAATATCATTAGAGAAGTCTCCTTTCGAGTGGCTTCTCTAAATTTTTCTAATGATGATGACGGTATTAGGGCGATTTGGAATTTGCAATAGGGTGACTGTAAGGATTAATAGAGGTGATGGCAATGCCGAAGCTCTTATTGATCTTTACTGATTAAGTTGTTTGGATTCTTTGTAATATGATACTTCCTTTTTAATAAAATGTGTGAGGACCCTACAACCTCAAGCTTACTTATAAAAAAAAAATCAAAATCTGTGGGTCAAAAACTGAACTTCTATCCACAGCTAATATAGCAACCTCCTAATTTTTGTTAGGCATGTTCTTTCATCTTCATATCCATCAATTCATCCCTACGTAGTTTCCTAGCTAGTATCAACTACTAGTTTTGACTTTAGAAAAAAATGAAGGCAACCCTAGTTATCTCAGAGGTAAAGTTTCCTCATCGAATCTAAGAATTTGATAAATAATCTTTCTTTTTAGAATAAGATTCAGTAAAAAAATTTGTTGTTTGAATTATTAACTTGAAGATCAAAAGCTTCAAATCAAGAACTTACGAATTTCAATTGCAATATTAGAGAATGATGAAAAAATTAACAAATCATCAACAAACATGAGAAATAATAGGGCATTTTAAGGGGGGATTGTTTAATATAAATAAGATACTGTCCAACTTCTTGACCAATAAACAAGGAAGAACGTCTATGACTAAATTAAAAATCATGGGAGAGATATGATCTCCTTTGTGATATTGCAATTTTCTTAAAAATAGCCAATAGAGTACAATAATATCAACAGAAAAAGAGGCTTTAGAAATGCATTTCCCTAGCATACAAAATTTCATTTGGGAAAAAAAACCAAAAAGTTGAGAGTCGGAAAAAGAAGTTTTATGGGAGGGGGTGGGAAGGGGGGATTTAATCCCTTTCCATCCAATTTTTTTATGCTTTCAATAAATCGATCCTTTGGGGATCATCTTTTGCTTGGAGGCTTCGGCTCTCCATGTTTCTCTCCTTATTTTTTCCTTATTTTAGGGATAGAATATGAGAGTTTTATCCTCTCATTGGTGGGAGTCTTCTTTTCTAAGGAGATTGACTTTATGAAGGCTTTTTTACAGTCCATACTTGTTTCTAAAACAGTTTTGGTCACGGGTTTTACCGACGCTTTGATGGCTTCATTGTTGTGCGAACACATGCACTATTTTTACGTCATGAGACATTGTTTAAAAGCTTCGTTTAAAGCGATGTGTGAAGCTTTTGGTCGGTGTTTGCCCCCATTTCCAACGTGGTGGGAGTTTTTATGGATCGTGAGTTTGTCGATGGTAGTGGCATATCTTCGGATGGATCTTCGGTGTTGGTTACCGGCGGATTTTCAGGATGGTAGTGGATTCTTGAATTTTTACCTTACTTTAAAGATCCCTGAATTCCATGTCGGTGTTAGATGGGTCTTAGATGCCATTCAATGTATTTTAATGTTAGTTATTGTAACTACCACTATTGTGGCCCTCTACTCTGTAACCGTTCTCTATTTCAAATGAAAAGGATAAGATTTCATCTCAAAAAAAAAAAAAAAAAAGCATTTCCAAACCCAATCTTTTCATGTATCATCAAACCTAATTGACCTAGAAGCGACATGATAAATCCTAACGAACTTTATCACAAGCCTTCTTAAGATTAATTTTGGCTACAAAGCATTCGGAGAAATGTTTAGTGAAAATTCGGAACTAGTTCCTAAGCTAAGAGGCATATTATCAGAAATTTTCATACCATGTATAAAGACAGATTGGGTAGGAGAAGTAATCCTAGAAAAAATCAAAGCTAAAGGATTAGACAAGATTTTAGTAAGAGGAAGTTAGGAAAAGGAAAATCAAACAATATTTATCAAACGAATAAACATCCAGTTCCTTAGGAATTAATGTAATAATAGTAGAATTAAGGCTACAAAGCATTTTCTAGAATGAAAAAAAGTTATAACATTGATAACGCCTTGGTCAATGAGGTTCAATTGTTGATAAAAAATTCAGCAAAAAATCCATCCAGGCTTGACACTTTATTTTTCGACATGTTTTCCCGTTGTTGAGAAAATTCAATAAAAGTTGAAAAGTTGGAATGGTTTGTTTTGTGGACGCATTGGAACTTTTAAAATCTGTTTTTAATCCTCATCAAGTGTTTTAATCCGCTACGAAAGTCGTGAAGAAAATTGAATCCATTCTTTATTCCTTTTTGTTTAATGGTCTTCTTTTGCTCGAATGATGCACCTGGTGTCTTAATTGGAATAAAGTTTGTAAACCAATAGATGAAGGGGACATGGGAGTTCAAAGATTGAAATATTGAAATGATACTAGACTTGCTGGATTGATTTAGGATATAGTTCTTAAGCCTTAGTTTCTCTGGGCTAGTGGAGATCAGTACAACATTGTTGTTTAACAAAACACTATTAATCATGGGCTTGGAAGGGAGTTCGGAGAAGTAGAGAATGTAGCATGCGATCTATCAAATATAGGAAAATTGCAAACAACAAACAGGTTTTGTATAGGTAAAGTGTAGACGGCTGATGTGGTATGACGTTACACAGTTAATGAGTCAAGGGTTTGGGCCTGAAGTCGAATACCCCCTCCCCAACCCTCTTTTCAAGGCTGTTCGAGGGATTTATATCCAGTGTTGACCAGGAAGGTGCTAACTTGGGGTGCCCACTTGCCCATGGGATTAATAGGGTGCTCTAAGAGGCCCGGACACCCGAGTTATGATAAGGACAAAAAAATGTAACACTTTAGCAAATTTAAAAAAAAAATGACAGGTTAGACAAAATCTGTACATGAACTCATGAACTGTATTTGTTATACAATATTGAAACCTCAAGGTCGCAAGTTTGAGCCCAGATTACCTATGAAACCAAAATAAAAACCTATTTGTTCAACTAAGACTATGCCCACTTTTACCAACACATTGTATTGATATTATAAACTCTTTTACAAACCATTTAGAGGAGTCATGGATAAAACACATGTACCTTTTAATGCAGATATTCAATCTAATTTCTCTCTATTTGATTGTTTTATAGCTTCCATTACATAGAATTCTTGAACATGAAATCTAGCACAATCAACTTAGTTTATCTTCTGCCTACGAAATTGCAGATATTCATGTATATATAACACTAATGAAAATAATAATTCAAGCCCATTGAGTGCAGATGCTACATATGACATATTACACCTCAGAGTGATAGTTTCAGATCCAAATCGAGTTCTTGTGTGTCACTTGAATCAGAGTTCTGACTTATGGAGCCTATCGAATCACACCGGTCGTGTCTTCTCTTCTTCTGTTTTGAATCCTATAACCGCGAAAAAAAGAAATCGATCATTTTGTGATAAATATATGGTATGATTGTTGATAATTACTGAAAAAATTATAAGCTAAATTCTTAAAACGAATAAAAATAAACCTCATATGGCAGTGGCAAGAGATGTCTCGTTATGTTCTCGGACGCTGTGGGTTGGGGCTGGAAGATCATGCTGTTGTGATTCCATCTGATTGTAAAATGAAACTGACGTGAATATATGAAGCTCCTATATCCTAATATAGACTTCAAAGGTGATGAAAATTTTCACCAGAAAAAATCTTGTTGGAGAAAAAGAGGAAATAGAATTTGCACATAGAAGTACCTGGTTGTATCGCTAGTTTGGGAATCACCATATCTCAAGTCTATTGTTTCCATTTCTCTTAAGCCCATCTAAAACGATATCTTATTATTAGATTAAGCTAAGAACCAATTCATATGTGTGTGTCTGTGTGTGGGGAAGAGAGAGAGAGAGAGAGAGAGAGAGAGAGAGAGAGAGAGAGAATCATTAACTTAAACTCCTCAACTAAAAAGGTTTATGAAGAAAAAGATTGATATGAATGATGAAGATGATGAGGGGAGACATGACCATGCATGCAATTGCAGGTCATTAAACTAAAAATACGGTTTTCAACAGTATTCAATCTTTTAAATTTCAGCCATGACCTACAGGCCACAAAAATACGGTTTGGCATGGCCAGATGATTCTGATGAACTGATTGAAGTCACATGAAACATGACCCACAACTAAATTTCAGCCATGACCTTGGTCTCTTGCTCTACCAAGCAATCACTTAACCAACAAGCTATGATGGTACAAACCCTAAGTTTCCTTCAAAAAGATGAAGAAGAAGCAAATTTTTGTTTTCCTCTAACCAACAGGCGGTTGACGACCACACCTTAAGAAGCATAGGTTTTGAGTTTGAATCCCACCCCATGTTGGCTACTTGCAGGGCTTTATCCCTACTGACTGTACGGGTGATGTGCAGGTGTTGCACATACCGAGGGACTTAGTCGATACTCTAAGAGGCCGGGGGATACCCCGATATAAAAAAAAATAATACAAAAGGGATCTATAACTTACCATACTGTTGGGATGAAAACCAGATGATAAAGCTGATGAAGAGTAATAAGATGATGGAGATGATGGTGAAAAAGTAGTTTCCACTCCCACATCCGCCTCCTGCAACAATGACATCACCACAAAGAAACCATGAACAACTCTTAAAATTCAGACTAAATAAGAAAAAATCAATCTAGATAAAACTCAAAATCTAAATTAAAAAGGCTTAAATTAACACAAAATATACCTGGTTAAGGTTAGTCTGGAAGGGAGTATGAAGAAAGGGGACATAGTTACAACCCATTTGACTATGTAATCTAATCTTCTCTAGCTGAGCTACACCAAGGCCCCTTTGGGGTTGCTTGGGCTTTTCTGAATTGCTCTTCTTTCCCTTTCTAGTAGACCCAGATCCTCCATTTCCCAAGCTTGGTTCACCAAAATGGCTGCTACCCATCTCTCCTCTCTTCAGAATCTGAGAGAAATCAACTAAACTAGTGCAAAAAGGAGATCTAGGAGACCCCTTTTAAACCTGTTTGCACCAAAACAACTAACAATTACATCGCTGGATCGAAGAGATGAAGTTCTTGTGTTTTTCTTGCGTCTTTATATAATCGAAAGATATGAGTCAATTTAATTTAATGTTAGACGCACATTCTGTTCATCAATGAAAAATAGGATCATTTATTATAAATAATATAAAATATCTATAAGATATGTATATATGTATAATACATGTAAAATAATTTGTGGACAATATCAGCTTTTGATTAAAAATTCTAGAAATTTCCTGCACAGCTTCTTCATCCTTATCAGAGAGAGAGAGAGGGAGAGAGAGAGAGAGAGAGAGAGAGAGATCATGTGGTCAAATGATCGGAAATATAATAAAATTTTACAATATATTATTTGATCACTAAAATATTTATAAATGGATTACCAATATGAATCAAGATCGATTAGGTTGTGCTGAATTAACTATAAAATATAACATTCCGGAGTTGGGAGTTTGTGGTATAAGACATGCAGATAGTAACTGGATGCTTTACCTATATAAAAAAGGTAACCTGATGCTCATCCTATACCATCTAAAAAGGATGTATACCGCATGGTTTGAAATCTCGGAAATCCGAGACGTCTGGGACATAGCCGATACAAGGCATCTTGCCTCTCGGCGAGAGATCTGTGTGATACGGTGTGGAACAAAGAATATGCTTTAAATTTATACCATTAAAATAGGTATTGATCTTACACAATTAAAGTAAACTTCCTTGTTATTCCAGGTGGCTCATATATGTGATCAATCTAAGCAATCCAAGTTGTTGTCTATGATTGGAATATATTTCAATTAGAGAATCACACCAATAAAATAATTATATACTCTAGCTCCAATTAGTGAGCTTCAATGATATCCATTAAAAAATAAGAATAATAGTAGATATCAGAGTGCACAGATTTAGACAATGCATGATAGCCATGTACGGGATCATCACATAGACTGCATACGGTGAGTGAATATAGGACCACATGTACAATAGTGATAATTAGTATACTTTCAATGATGTACTAGCCTAACATCCTTTATAAATTCAAGTTTAAAAAGCTTAGTTTCTCTTCCGCGTTTTGGGGCGAGAATGGTATGTTTAATTGATTAGACTCGAAACCTATCGTACAAGACGAGACGTCTTGGGCGATATTTAAAAACGAGGTATAATACATAGTTATTAATTAAGCTCGTTGATTCACTTGATTTGGGTTGGTAGTTCGCTATTTTTAAATGAATCCAATTCGTTGAGGCAGGATGAATTTTAAAATTATTTATTAATTACATAAAATTTTAAGTTTAAATAATCTCTTTATGCTTTTAAAGCTTTAAATGAATCCAATTCGCATGGATTAACTTCAATTCGCTTATTTATTTGTTGTATTCAATTTGCGATTCTCTAGGTGAGTGAGCAAATTAAGTAACATAGGTATAATCCATTATATACAATTAATTAGGTTAAATATAATTAAATATTAAAATTACCAACCATTACATGATTTAAGAGGGCCGTTTCTTCTTGAACATTAAGGGGTAAATCTGAACCGTCTTCATAATGCATTTTATGTAAGCACTACAAAAAATAAGACTATTAGTTGTAAAAAAGGGCCGCTATTAACAAAAAAATTATTAAGATTATTAGTAGTCGTTTTTTTGTTAATAGCGGTAGTTTTTGGTTGCCGCTAATAGTTTTACTTTTTGTAGTGAAGGAAGAACACAATGGTCTACAAAGATCCAATAATAAAAATCATGAATCAAGATGACAACTTTTCACTAGAATTGTTGATTCCTATACAGAAATAGTAATACCATGACTCTAATGGACATCCACTTTTCTTATTGATTCACAAGAATACTAAGAGAAATAAGAAACAAAGATCTCCAAAAACGTAAAAAATATTTCAATATTCAATAATAATAATTTTTCTTCAAGCTTACAACCATTGAATAGAAAAATAACAAAAATTACTAAAATTATTAAAAACAAGATGAGACCATAGCTGGAAAGATCTTATCGCTAAAATCAAGCCATAATCGAATCGAGTCGATGCTGATTTGTATAGCCTCGAGAATCGTGCAAGAGGTTATTTCCTAAAATAGGAAAATTATTGTTTTCGAGCTCTAAACGAAGGAATTCGCCCTCAAAAGCGAAGTCGTGACTTTTGACCGTTTTGACGTTTCCATTCCAGAATGGGCTTTCGCACAATTTTTTTACGTTTGGGTCCATAATTTCTATTAGTGTCTGGCTCAAATTTCTACTAACCACTACTATGTTAACCTCCAATGGACCTACGTCGATCTAGGGCCTCCATGTCTTCGTCCGCTGTGATTTGCACTGCATCATATGGTTGCAAGAAAACTTGGCTCAAGACCATCAATAACTAGCCTTATCAACCAGTTGCCTCAACTTTTATCAATGTCCTTTTTGATAATTAATAGGAGTTGGAGGGTCTCCAAAAAAAAATATTATTTCACAAACGTCTCTCACCTGGACATTTTAGGTGGATCATTGATGATCGTATATGCCATCGATGAATATGCACCACAGTTTGTGCTAAAGGCAGAGCACCTAATCCTAACTCATTAATAATTAAATATATTAATTATGTATCCATTTATAAAAATGTTGTTAGATGTGAGATTTAAGGCGATATTTTATTAAACTAATTTAAGCTGCCCATGCACCAAATCAAATCGAGCTGTGGCACCCAAGATTTTGGGGACTTATTTTAAGTGGTGGTGTAAATCGAGAAAGACCAGTTTCCCTGAAGAGTTGATATTGGATGCATGGGCTAGAGGTGGTGCACAGGTCATCTATATTGGTACCCGGTGGCAATCCTAGACCTCATTTGATGGGTTTAGTGCCATATCAGCACATAGATGTGTACTTTAAATTTTATAATCTGATATCCACTTTTGAATTCTTTACATTCTTACGGTTTTAAAATCAATTGAACCCTATTTAGAAGTTCAACCAGTTGATCCTGATCAAAATCCTTTATATATATATATATATATATGGAAAAGGGTTTTGTCCTCCTATGGAGAATGGTGAGCGTCCTCCAAGATTCTACATGGAGCTCCATGTGACGCTCATAAAACTAATTTGATGTCACATGAAGCAAGGGTATTTCTTTAGTAATAAAATTTGGACCATTGAAACTAGTCCGAGTTCGATTTATGCTTTAAAAATGTTAATTTTAAACTATTGTTTTTCAAATTGATCTAAACAATACACCCATACTCAATGTGACACCCAAAATGTGTTTTGAATGTCATATGAGGTCCACATGAATCTTGGAGAACGGTCACCGTCCTCCATTGGAGGACCTAACCGGCTCCCTATATATATATATATATATATATATATATATATATATATATATATATATATATAAAATCAAAGTATTTTTTGTTATTGCAAGATAATAATTTATGCGAGAAAACAGAAATTATACCTCGGCCGTATCCGAAATTAAATGTGAGTTGAGTGATTGGCTGTTGATTGCTGCATTGATGATAATGAACGAGTGAACATAGGCACGGATCTAAGTCACTTTCTTTAAGATGATTTGCGCCCCCTTGGTTAATCCACCGATACACAGGATTACCAGCTCGCCGCCTCCAGGATACGATAGCTCACTATCCATGGATTTTTCCTCAAACGCAGAGGGTAGATATCACACCACAAACCGATTGTTTGCTCAAGGAAAACATAAAATAAAAAATAACAACTGATCGAGAAGAGGAAGAGAGATCACTGATTTCTCTTTTGGTTTCAGAAGAGCTCCTTTTATAGGCCAGGATTCGATTTTGGTTCGATATACCGAATTTCCACCCCTAGTTATGGCCTCATGGGATATAATCTCATGACTGGAGTCACTCAAACGAAAAAAACGAAGCAGAATGGAAATCTAAGGTAAAACAAGGAAACACAAAACAAGAAGTAACGTAATCTAGGGAACTGTTTGTTAGCTTTGATTTGATGCACGTGGTGGTGGGAAACTGGCAATATCAATAAAAATTAAAAACCAAAAGAGCGTAGAAGAAGAAAATAGAATTGGTTGGTAGGGGAAGGAAACAGTGATATCTAATGTAGATTGTGAAGCACATGTGAGCTCGTCGTGCATTACTTACTCCACACGATCCGCCACCATCCCTTGGAAATTAAAACGCCAGCGTTTATTTAGAATTTAAATGCCCCCCATCATATATATATATATATTCCCTTAATAAATTAACTAACCTTTGTTTCCTCTTCCATGTGAATGCCTCAAGTCTCACAAATCACAATATCTCTGTCAAACTGTCTATCATATCAACATCATATCTATTATATTATATAAATTTGTATATTGGAGTTGGTATAGATGTTTAGGCAGGAGCATATGATAAGGTGCTTCGTTCTTCCTATTTGACCTGAAACCAATCGATGGATCTAGCCGTGAGCGGGTTGAAAGATTGAACCCAAACATGTGGCAAGTTATGTGGATTGATGACTTGTGGCTAGGGGTGAAGGCCAAACAAGATTGGATATAGCTCGTTTTCCAGCTAAATCTATTTCACTAGAGCATATCATGTCGATGGCCCAAGCTATAGCACCCAATGGGCTTGGGTGGACCCCTCCCTCCGTTCATCACAAGAGAGATTGATATGCAAGATATGTAATGATTGCTATTGCGCCATGCACCAATTGGAATGGAGTTTGCCATATTTATAGCTTACTCATAGGCATGCAAGTTCGGCAAGGATCAAAATTTTGCATTTCGTATCGGTTTTGGTGGGGACCGAAACCAGAATTTTGGATCGAAATTTCAAAAACTACAAAAGGCCAAAAATATCTGAAAATATAAAATTTCGTTTCGGTGGGGACTGAAACCGAAATTTCAGTCATTTCGGCCGAAATTTTGATCCTTGAAGCTCGTTGTACCGAACCGATATCCATTTTTTCCGGTTCGGTTCAGCCTGAATCGAAGCCGAACCGAAATGAATCAGATTCATTTCGGTTCAGTAATTTTATTTATTTTTAAACTGGGACCGAAATATTTTGGTTTTTTCGGTTAAGTTTTAGTATTTAATTTTTCTATTTCTATATATTTTTAATGTATTTTTTTGGGTTTTTCGGTTTTCTCACCATACCGAACCAAATTGAACCAAACTGAAACCGATTCATTTTGGTTCAGGTTTTTCAGTTTTCTCATCAAACCCCCTTGGTTTTCGGTTTTTGTCACCCTAAACTGAAACCGAACTGAAATGGAATCGGTTCGATTCTGGTCGGTCTGAATCAGTTTTCAGGCTGATTCAGGTCGCTCAGTTTTCAGTTTGGTTTTGGGATTCGGGTCAAAGCTTGCATCCTTACTTACTCATGAGTCTTGAACACGACTTCATTCGCGTCATCCATTTGTGATAGCTAGGTGGCAGGTTATTGTCAAAAATGGGCTCATCTTCAACACGATGGCCCGCCTACCAATTATGCCATGTGAACCAGTTTACACTGTAATCAAGTCCAACTTACCTATAAGACGACCCACTATAACTGTTGGAGTAATATATAATTTTGTTAGTCTGGTGCTTAGTGCTAAAAAAATAAATAATGTTGGAACCAAGGAGATTGCCTACCTCTCCAGTTTACCTCTCTTAGAGCATCTCCGGGAAGGAGAATTAGTAAAATTTGAATAGCTAAACACCATTTTAACTATTGTTACAGTACTTTAGATACTATACTACAGTAAAAATTACTTTATCAGGCACTCTATTTTAGATACTCCTATTTTTAAAATATTATTTTTAATTTTTGTTTTATTATATTTTATTACTCACACTTAGGGATGCAAGTTCGGGATATCCGAACTCTGAAATTTTCGGTGTTCGATTCGGTACACTCCAAATTGAAACCAAATCGAAACCCATTTGGTTGGATTCAATTTTTTATTATGATTTTTTTTCTAAAATCAAAACCGATTTGATTATGTTCCGTATAGGTAAAATATCTACTTTTTTTTTTTTTTTTTAGGGTATTTTTTTATTTTTTTCGATTTCAAGCCACCGAAACTGAACCAAATTGGGGTTCGGTTAGGTTTGTGTCGGGTTTCCAAAACCTAAACCAAAATCGGTTTTGGTTTAGTTCCGATCTGAAAAACAAAATCAAATCCGAAATAGAATCGTTCCTCAAATCCTAGCAGTTCTACCACAGACTTGGCCGAGTTTGGACGCGGAGCTACCTCTTATATGAATCCTCCGGTACTGGAAAAATCAGCTTCGTCGCCATCATGGAAAGTTAAGTTTGGCTGGAGAGAGAGAGAAGGAAAGGTATAAATATAAAATTATAATAAATTTTTAAAATAAATAATAAAATAAAGAATAACTGCTGTTATAGTACTCGCTATGTATAGCAAGCACTGTAGCAGTGAGCTATTTTGACGTCAGGTTAGCTAAAATAGTGATTTCCCCAACAATAGCGAGCCTGGTGGAGATGCTAGCGTTGAATTATGGAAACTTCTCATTTTCTTTTAATAAAGGGAGAATGCCCAACAACCTCAAGCTCACTTATATACGGACAAAATTAAAATTAGGCCAATGGGTGTGCACGTGTGTATATAATGATTTAGATCGTCCATATAATGATTTAGATCGTCCGATCGGATAGCCAGTCGTTGAAATTAGATCAATTCACTATAAAAATATAGTGTTTCAACAACACGTGATGTTAAGAGTCGTAGCGGCAATTTTTTTAGCAACAAAATTAGTAACACCAGTTTTTTGTTAACAACGGTAGTTTTTGACAGCCGCTAATAGTCTTATTTTTTATAGTGATTGATAATCATAGCCATCTGTTAACAAACTTTATTACATATGCATGATCCCACAAGCTTTGTAAGCTATAAGTTTATGATAGATATGAATGGAATCTCATTCGCCGGATCTATGCACTTTAAAATGGACACTAGTTCATACTTTTCAGACTATGGTTAGAGAACTCGAAAACTCGACTTGACTTGAAAGTCAATTGGGTCAAATTCACTTGAACATTCAGGTAAACTTGACTCGCTCCAACTCAAAAGTTTAGTAAATAATTTTAAAAAATATATATTTTATAAAAATAAAAAATAATTTACAAGAAAAATGATTGAAAAATATATATGTTAATAAAATGGATAGTTCAATACTTTTAAAAAAAAATTGAGTTTCTAAAGCGTTATCCCATGAAAATTTTCATAAATAAGGGTAACTTATAAATCCTAATTGCAGCATCCTTGTGAAGGCTCGATTCTATGTAGGCTCAACTTGAAATCCCAATAAGTCAGTAACATGGCCGAGTTACTCCGTGACTCGTCGAGTTTTAAATCTATGGTTCAAATCCTCTAATAAATGTGATAATGTGAGTTTTTTGGAATACCTTGATTGCTCATATACATGAGTGCCACATGGCAAAGAAGTGGACATGATGGCTGCGTATATCAAAGCTCTCTGCTAGCCTGTGCCATAGGAGAGTTTACCTGTTTTAGTTAGTTCTGACTCTCTTTTCTAACTCCATGCAAAGGAGGATTTACCTGCTCTAACAGTAGCATCCCTATTCTCTACTAACTCCCTTTCAGAGTAAATAAAACCTGTTCTGGCAAGGAGTGACTAAAGAGAAGGGTAGAATTGCTGAATAGGTAAATCTTGCATAAAATCTTGCTATATAAGGAATTATTAAGAAGAAGGGGTACTTGCTAAAGCAGGTAACAGGATGTTAGCAAAGAGGATGGGAACTTGCTAAATAAGGATCAAAATTTCGGCCAAAATTTCGATTTCGGGCATGATTGAAACCGAAACCAAAATCCGATAATTTAGCCGAAATTTTGATCCTCATATAAAAGTGACTGAAATTTCGATCCAAATTTTGGATTCAGTGGGGACTGAAATCGAAATTCTGGACCGACCAAAACGAAAATTTTAGACCGAAATTTCGGTCATTTTAGTCGAAAATTTTGATCCTTGTTACTAAAGTAGGTGAACTCTACTATGATAGGAGTTTGTTATTAAAGCAGGTGAACTCTATCATGAAAGGGACTAGGAGAGAGTTATGCGATACGCTGTCTATGGCACCATCTATTTAGTAGCTATCCAAAAGTCCCTCTCATACTATAAAAATTAGAAATTGGGGTCAAAGAAAAAATAATGCAGGGCTCCATGCTTCTTAGTTCTGAGTTCTTTTAAGCAAAGTGGGGGTCCATTTTTATTATTATTTTATTACAAGATCCACTAGTTAGCTGGCCAACTAGCCATCTTCATGGATTCTATTAAAAGAATTATAGGGTAATAACAACTGTAAAGAGTACATTGGAAACTGATGACTACACCCACATGTGGAGATGCTCCAGAGTTCAACACCTGTTCCTCGAGATATGGAGGTTTCAAGAATTTTATGTGGTAAGTGTATCTACCCAATTAATGCTTCGATTCTCTGTCTCCTCAAACTTCACACAACCAACATCCTAAAGAGTATCATTAAGATCTATCTCTTTTTTTTTTTATAACATCGTTAAGATCTATCTCGGATATGGTTGTTATTATAAATTAATAGAATATCAACTTGTTTGGTTGTTTCTAACTAAACTACAAATTTTAATTGCTAATGAGTATGGCATGGCCTTTTTTAAATAAGGCTACTTTTATTTGCAACCCAAGATTCTTTCTTCTCAACTTGAGTTTTAGGTGCTTAAGTTGTTGACTGCTTTGAGTCAGACGATGAAGATCATTTTTTGTCCCAATCATTGACATGAAAGATCTGGAAATCATGGACCTACCATCAGATGGTCATATGTTGAGTCTACATGGTGCGCATCCTAAAAAATGAACATGATCATGTGTGTTCATCAAATGTGGTTCTCAAATCACTTATGGGGATGCCTGCCATGTGGAATCAAAATCTAACTGTTTGATGGTTCGACCATGAGCCCAAAATCTATTGTGTCGAAGATTGGGATGAAAAAATATCAATATTGTCTGATTCAAAGCAATCAACGATTTAAGCACGTAAAACTTGAGTTGAGAAGGAAAATCTTCAATTGAAATTAAAGGTACCTTCTAATAATTGGTAACATGATTCTATTGAAATACTGAGAGAAAAAGACATTATAAGAGAGATCAAAACTACACAATAAGCTGAGTTTATTCCAAAAATGTATATAAGATGATCCCTCAATTCATCTTTTCTAGTCCAACCCCCATTAGAAAAAAAAAAGTAGTATAATCCTTTGTCATATAATCGTATCAATATTTGACTTTTTCGGGTTTTAAGGCTGAACAAATAAGATGCAAAAGTCTTCTTTCCTTGGATTGTAAGGTAAGTGTTATCTCCATTAAAACCATTACTAGTCCTTAGCATTGCTAAATTAACACAAAGGGTAAATGCAATGTCATAATAATTTAATTATTTAATATTATCTTCAATTGCATGAATATATATATATATATATATATACATATATATATATATATATATATATGATAAAAGAAAAATATTATATATATTATAGTAAAACTATAGTTTAAACTTATAACCTAAATTATTAAATGATTTTAAAAAAAATGAAATTAAATTGATAGGTATCACCCGATACTCAAGTTGTATCGGCCGATACTTGATACGTATCGACCAATACTATGAAGCAGGGGCAGAGCCACATTATGGCTTGGGTGGTCAATTGACCACCCAAATTTTCTAGAAATTTGTTATTAAGCTTTAGGTGTCCTAATTTATATTAGTGGATTCTCATTCATCCAAAATTACGTTGACCACTCAAAATTATTTAAAATTTTCAAACAAACTTTTTGATGGTATTTGTTTTCATAATAAATATTTCTTCTTTGATTTTTTTAACTAACTCCCACAATTTTGGCTTATTTTTTAGTTCCCCTCCATATATTTAGGTGTTCAAGCTTATTTTTGGAGATATTTCTCTTACAAGGGCTCCATGAGGCTCCACTATATTGTAGAGCTGTATACTCACATTTATATTGTATAAACTCTATAATTACATTAAAAAATTAAGTAATTTATTACACATAACAAGGTTTAAACCTAAAACCTAACCTTCACAAAACTAAGATATGTAAAAAGCAAAAAAAACTTAATACATATGTAATTTTAAAAAGGCATCAAAATTATTAAATAAAAAAAATCAGGTCTTTTCGTTCATCATCGAGATATGTTCAACAATTTCAATGGTCTTACGGGCTCCCTACAACGTATTGTTACATCATTCTACTCTTTGGGGGATGACAACGAGGATGATATTACCTCGTAGTCACTCTTCGAGGGAATTTTGAATTAGACTAATTTCGTTGGAACGGGCCTAATCAATATGTATATGATTTTCTTTTATTTCGCATCTAGTTTTGTTTGTAGATATTTTCTTTTTTTTAGTGTTTGCTTAGAAAATAAATTATACAAAATTTCAACATTAATTAAATAGATGACCACCCGATAAAAAAATTCTGGCTCCACCCCTGCTGTGAAGTATCGGCCTATATGGATGCCTGATATCGGCAACACCTGATATTGGTTGGCCAAAATACCGATACTTGATACCATTGTTTCAATGACAGAGTAAAGTATTTTTAATGTTATTTTAGACGAAGAAACCCACAAATAAAGAGAAACTTACATTAGTACTGTTTAATATTCTTATACTTACCTAGTTTTCAGCCAAAGCTGTGTTAGTTAAAAACGTTAAGATGATAGTCTTATTGGCAAATTAAAGTGACTTCATGGCTGAGATTATAGTTTTGATGGGAGATTAAAAAGTTTGATGATATTTTACATAAAGAAATCGACAATAACAGAGAAAAATCTCATAATTGCCTAGTTTTTAGCCATTGTCATACCTAACCTTGTTTTGAAACCAACTGAAGGAGGGGAAGATGGAGAATGAAAACCATATCAATTGCACCTTATTTTTTGAGTGTGCTATTGCATCACAAAAGTTATTTATTTATTTTTTGATGAAATCACAAAGGTTTTTTTATGCAAACAGCAGACATGGAAAACCTTTGCAATTTTAGTTTGGTGTGGGCATAATAATTATCGGTGTGGCAATGACAACACTATGTTTTATAGTTGGTGTGGAAGTAGCAGCACTCTTTTTTTATTTTTTAATGCCTACCTGGCTTCTCAATAAACATGTTCAAATATTTTTAGAATTTATATTATTAAATATACAGGTGGTTTTCCTAGAACTCAAATGTACAGACCAGGGCTCTAAATAGGGCTGTGCATTTTTTGGGCTGAACCGACCAAATCGGACCAAAACACCAGTTTTGGTCCGGTACCGGTTTGAGTTTGGTTTGGCAAAAACAAAAAACCGAAAAATTGGATTTGGTTTCAGTTACGAGCCTTCCCAAACCGAAATCGACCGAACCGAACCAATTGTAAGTAAATATATAAACAGTCAACTTGAGTCAAGCAGACAATTGGGCCTCAAATTTTCAGTCCAAAATTTGGGCCCAAATTTAGCGTTTCACAACCTTACTTAAGAAGAGTGAATAGATTATAAAAGTAAAACGACTCGGGAAAAAATGAAAATAGTAAAAGTGTAAAACAAGTTGAGAAATTAGAAAATTTTTAATATACAAATAGAGCTTATAGGAACAACGAAACCGACCGAAACTGAATCGAATTTGATTGGTTTAAACATTTAGAAACCGAATAGAACCAATTTAATTTGTGATTTTGGTCCAAAACCGACCAAACCGAATACACCCCTAGCTCTAAATATGCACGGTAGGGTTTGCAACTTCTTTCCCTGTTATCCTTTCATCAATTGAGATTCTAAGTGGCACTTCAAAATGGTGATGGAATTCTTGCCAAAATGCTTTCTGCTCCATCGTAAAGCCAGAAGGGCGGAAATGAGACGGAGGACGAACGTCTTAGATTATCGGCTCCCGGCACCAAACAAAAGGAAGAGGTTGCAAGGATGGAAAATATTAGATTGTGTACCGTTAACCTAGATAAATGGTCTTTGGGTATTAAAATATCCTAGAAAATTTGGGTCCTTTGGTTACCATCCGAGATTCTTCAGCTCAAGCCAGATTTCAACTGCTATATTTGTTGACTGCTTTGAATAAGATGATGGAGATAATTTTTCGTTCCAATCTTCCACACAATGAATCTTGAGGTCATGAGCCAACCACCAAAGAGTCAGATTTTGATTCCACAGGCACACATCCCGAACAATGATCCAATCATATTTGATATATGCTCATGATCATATTCATTTTTTTGAGATGTGTGACATGTGGAATCAACCTTTGACCGTTTAATGGTAGGCCCATCATCTCAAGATCTACTGTGCCGAAGATTGGAATGAAAAATGATCTCCATCATCTGATTCAAAGAAGTCAACGGTTTTCGCACGTGAAACCCGATTGAGAAGAAAGAATCTGGGGTTGTAAATAAAGGTACCCAAATCTTAATTCCTGAGATTTTTTTTTATACCCAAAGGCCATTTATCTAGGTTATGTTGCTAATATCATTGCCCATAAAATGGTTAAGTACAGCAATTATCTTTAAAAAACACCACCCTCTAATTTCTAGTGATATCCAAGTTAGAGAAAAAGAAGAAAAGCAAGTAGTATTTGATATCAAGAATGATCAAGTAAATTACAAAAAAGTAGTAGCACATTCAGACATCTCAGCAATTTCTGATCTTTCAAAAAATACACAAACATAGATGATATTTTACTAATCTGGTCACCCTGTAAAAAATATGCAGATTTAAATAACATGATTACGATTTATCATTTTACGCAATCGGCAAACCACAAAATAAAAGAGAATAAATGCATATGATTATCTGCTATAAATTTCACAATCAACCCCGTAACAGAATGGCTGAAGGAAACTAGAGATTCACGCCTGTTTAAATTCAAAGAAATTCACGCATGTTTCTCTGTTTTTTGATTTACCTACGATACATTCCTGGTTTAAATGCCCTATAGGAATTTGATTGGTTGATACTATTGTAAATTACGATTTCTTGAATACGCTATGGAACAAACCGCCAGAGATCCACGGCAATGTCGACCTCTTTCTTCTTATGGAACTTGTAGAGTTGCGGCACATCAAACCGAAGCTGAAAATTAAGCAAACAAATTACGATATAATATATCTAGTGAGATGCGGCAAAACTAAAAGAACAGTAAGTATCCAAGATCCCTCTTGTCATTTCAATGCAATGAAGGGTTCTTCACGCCCGTTTTTCATGTGAAGAGCACACGCTCCTTAGCACGGGAAAAAAAACATTGACTGCCTTGAATCAGGCGATGGAGATCGTTTTTCATTTAAATCGTCCACACAATAGACCTTGAGATCATGGCGCACCTATCAAAACAATCAGATATTGATTCCACTCACACATACCCAAAAGTGAGCATGGACATGGGGGTACCTATCAAACTGTTACTTTTGGGGATGTATGCCATGTGGACTCAACATGTGACCATCTGATAGGTGCGCCATGATCTCAAGATCCATTGTGTGGAAGATTGGGACAAAAAAGATCTCCATCGTCTGATTCAAGGTAGTCAATGACTTTTTTCCCTGTGAAAAAACATGTGCAAACCCAAATTTATAACTACAATCTTTTGCATGACATGCCTTACACCAAGAAGTTCACGTGCTTCTATAGATATCATGTGGCCCCAATGCATGCATCCAGGTCTCACCTACTTCAACTTTTCATTCTATTATTATTAAAATTTATTTATATTTAAAAAGAAAAAAATCATCGTCATGCCTAAATTATGTCGTGCAGCATGGCAGGCCTGTTTCTTTGCAAATTCATCATCATGCCTAAATTATGTCGTGCAGCATGGCAGTGCCTGAGATGGAACCACTTCACTTTCACTTAGGACCGGGCCAAGTCCATGGGGGGACCTTGTTGGGCTCCTTCCCCCCCAAAACAAACTGTATGTGAGTTTCACTTCATACGGCTCGAATCATTCTCAATGAACCCAAGAGGCATCCTTTCCTTGTTTGTTGGGTTGGTTCATGCACACACAAACAAGCACAGGCCATCACAGCGGGGAACTAGACCAATAGTTGGACACTTATCTACATCTGCATGCAAAAGGAATGTGGTTCTGGTTGAGGCTTTCTTCCTCCAAAGGTGCAGGACTTTCGTGGAGTCTGCCTTCTGTACCACCGCAAGACTTATTGTTCTTGGGCGGATCCCGCTTCTAAACACAAGGCATGGGGAAGAGGGTGGGCCTATCATATCAATACGATTTTAGGAGGAGAACCTGGCCACCTATTTCATCGACTCTCCAGGTGATGGACACGGAAGCACACGTTCAAATAATTATCCAAAAAGCAAACACATGAGCATATGCAAGGCCACAAGCAGCACATTGACTAGTCTATATATCAAATATGGTAGTTTAAAATCTGGGCCCTCTAGATTTTTTGGTTTACGAAGAAACAACAATAAAAGGTGATCAACAAGTGTAGTGGTTTGGCATCACGTCACTTTGTGAGTATTTACTGGTCATGAAGCTGCTGTATATTTAATACCGAGTCCTACCCGGTAGTGCCATTTTTGTACATGAACATACAAACTGAAATAAACAGGAAGGAAGCCATATACATGTATCAAACTTCTTTCTCAAAGCAATATCACTAACATTATTGCTGAGATAGAACACAAGCTACAAGTTTTCTTTCTATATAACATGAAAAATTATAGAACATAGAGATTTGTTCAAGCAAGAATTTCTCTACAAAGAGCCCACGGCTCATTACAGACTCATCCTAGACAATGAGCTGATGTTTGTCAGGTGTGTAGTTTTTTAGACGTTTGAGAGGTGCACATATTTCTGTGATCTTTAAAGTCTGCATGTCTCAAGATCCGCTCACTGCACAGCTGAAAAGACTCAGCTCATTGTCTGCAATGAGCCATAGGCTCATTTTAGATAAATTCTTCCAAGGAAAATGTCACAGAGTGTCAACATACCTCACATAAAACCTCTGCACTTTTAGCACCAAAATTCCGCAATGCTGTTTTCCTCACGTGCTAAGAATCTCAGAACCGAAAGAAAGAAACATAATCAGATTTGGAGGAATTATTATTAACTCTTACATATCAAGCATGATTATCTCACTTGGTCAGCTAATTGAATTAAGGAAATAATGCACAATTGTCACATAAAAACCCCCATAATTTCCTAATTGAAGAGTAAAGGTTGCAGTTTAACTTTCTTATCAGGAGAAAACCTGAAGCCCAGGAGAGGCACTACTTATGAGTAGCTTCTACATTCCTACAGCATGCAGACGTTAAAGCTCAAAATCACTTGTAAAATTTAACGTCTCAAAATCACTTGTAAAATGCTCTACCTAAAAGGCTAAAACAGACAGATCTGTTGCCTATAACTACATATTCTAACAGGTAACAAAAATTGAGAATCAACTGATAGAACCACGGATGAATCCTTATTGTGAGCAACATGCCATTGGCATTAGAGATCCACCATATTTTTTGGTTGTAACTATCTCAAAGTAAACGAGTTTTACAAGCGAGCAAAAGCTATTTACAGCATACAAAAGTTTCCTAGTCATGAAGAAAAGATTAAGAGGTTCTGGAGAAGCTCGAGTATAGAAGAGTGGTTTAACCTGGACATAAGCTGTAAGGCAATAGGGGGCAGAAAATGTAATGCCTATGCAGGAGGAGATGGAAGCACTTAACGACTACCCAACACTTCATATTATCCAACTAAAGCAGGTTAATGTGATCATATATTTGAGGAACTGATGCAAGATGGAACACTAAAACCCTAAATGAAACAGCTGAAATTTAGCAACGAAGGCAGTAAATTTAAAACTAAAATCCATAAAATTGTTAATGAATTTCACTCTCTAACGATTAGGCGCTATTCTGATCAGTGTTCAATCTAGCACGACAGTACATTTAGATAGAACTCAATTTCCTTCTAGTCTAGGGCATCAAACGACAACCAAGTATAGTGCGTTTTGATTCCATTTTAGGAATTGAAGAATATAGGGATCCGAAGGGTTGATTGGAAACAAGGGTTTTCTTGATTCAAAAGAACTCCAACAACTAAAAGGGCTCAAACTAGGTTTTAAATTAAGGAACTTGAATCAAAAGGACAAATAAATTACCTTGCACCAAATAAGAGAGATAAGAAAAGAAAATCCACGAAGAACAATTGGTCTCACACCAAACCCATCACGGGAAGACCAAGAAGAATCAGTCTTGCTTCCATATTCAATACCAAGTTCTATTTACATTTATCAATTATTACAAAGAAAAAGTTTCTACAATATGTACTAATAAAAGAAATCCTAACTTAACCTAAACTAACTGCTAAAAGCATATAATCGGACGGTCACAAATAACTCAACTTTCAATTTCATTTTTTTCAAATATGACAAAGTTTCAAGCATCAAACGGTGTCAGATTGATGTGAAATTGGTCTTGTTTGAAAGCTTATCGGAGTGCTTTCCACAGTGCGGCTACCTTGTTACGACTTCACTCTAGTCACTAGCCCCCCTTTCAGCATCCCCCTCTTTACAGTTAAGGTAACGACTTCGGGCAAAAGGGCTCCCAAGGCAGTACGTTCCTGTCGTGTCACATCTTAGATAGTGGACCATCGTCTCCTTCAAAGCCAAGAAACACGCAATTCTCATGAGTATCGAAGTTATGACCATATTTCGAAGAGTACGTTGAAAGTGACGAAATTAAGGGTAGGTGCACGACTCAATGTTCTTAAAATCGTCGGGAGGGTTTGGGCAGAAATCGTTGGCGGTGCCCCGGAGGCAGATATATATATATATATATATATATATTTTATTATTATATTTTTTTTTTCTGTGCCACTTGCCAGAATATGAGGAAGAAAAAAAAAAGAGTTATGCTCACTGTTCAATTACCAAAAAAAAAAAGTGTTGTGTAAGATCATAAACAACTGAGGAAGAAGAAGAAATACAGAGGAGGAAGAAGAAAAAGGAAGAAGAAGAAAAAAAAAACTGAGGAAACACGACCTTCGTCATTTGATCTGACTCAATCAATGGTCTTCACATGTCCCTAAAATACCAAGTATCTCTTTAAAGTCAGTGCAAGGGCCAACTTTCTGAGTGCAAGGGCCCTTTTAAAATCTGCCAAGTAATGGCTCATAGGAAAAAAAATTAAATTAAAAAAAACAAAAAAAAAAATTGGGGACTGGGGCTGGCGGATACGGGGAGGGCGCCCCAAATCCGGTCCGTCCCGGGGGACGCCCCGGCCTAAATCGGGGTGCCCGGTGGCCTGAACCGCCCGAGTTACTTTTAGAACACTGACACGACTCTTATGACTTAAAATGAAACACTAAAATAACCTAAGGGTGGCGTTATTCACACCCATTTTTCCTATAAAGTACACACAATTTTCTACCATAAAAAACCGTTGACTGCCTTGAATCAAACGATGGAGATTTTTTTCGTCCCAATCTTCCACATGAGATCATGGTGCACCTATCAAACGGTCACATGCTGATAACACGTGGCACACATCCCCAAAAGTGACCATGATCATTGGCGTACCATGAGGAAAGGTTCTCAAGTCATTTTTGGGGATGTGTGCCATGTGTAATCAAGATTCGATCATCTAATAGGTGTGTCGTGATCTCAATATCTATTGTGTGGAAGATTGGGACGAAAAACAATCTCCACCATTCAATTCAAGGCAATCAACGGTCTTTTATTGTGGAAAATTGTGTACTCTTCACGGGAAAAAATGTGAATAATACCACGCATAAACTAAAATAACTGCTATGCAAACTATGAGACCAAAATAAAAGTTCACGACGTGATCAATAATCCAAATGCATCTACCAACGGTCCATCATGCGATCGACGATCCAACGGTGAAGATGTACTAAAGCGATGACCCAACCGTGTGAATGACAAACAGTGAAGATACAACGGCTGAAATCACGATCGGTGAAGATCCAATGGCGAAAGTAGTAATCCAACGGTCAAAATCATCCCATGTGCACATCTTCCTAATGCAAAGTCTTCTATGATGTTGCACACATAGAGACATACCGGAAGTGGTATCAGAGCTAAATGTATTAAAGGTTTTCAAAATTGTTTTAAAAGTTTTAATCAATTGTTTTGAAAAATTGTATTAGAGAAATTTGAATTTATTGGTGAGTTTGAAAAGTTGAACACATGCATTGATGGATAATTATACCATCCATCACATCGATTGACAAAGTACGGCCTTTTTGTCCTTACTAGATGGTAATAGGAACTGAAGATTGACCAGTCCATATGATTCCCTCTGTAGCCTATCGAACCTCTCTCTGAAAATTTGCCCCTAAAAAGACAAATAAATTCTAAATAACATAATTTGAATGAAACTTGAAGTTAATAAGTATTTTTACTTAGAATCTGAATGATATCTTACTTTGAATTTAGACACTCATGCTTGTAATAGTGTACTAGGAAATACTAGTGGCTTTGCTTGAACCAACTTAAGGAAATTGATGAGTCTTGAATGTATGTATTTGAATAGATATTGGTATGAAATTTTGAATTGTAATGAGAAAATTTGTACATAGTTGCTTGCTTTAGTATATTAATTAAAATAAAAAGGATATTGATTGGGATATAGAGATCCTATAGATGATACTTAAAGGACATCTCAGTTAAACACCTCAGGAACGATTAATTACTTATAGTCTCTGTTTCAGAGATTGAAATATAATTGTATTCTTGAATCTAGATGGAAATAAAAATAATGTACAAATTAAAAGACACATGACCATGGGAAATAGAACTTGACGTTGGACTAAGATTCTGGCAATCAGAACTGAAGTAAAATGGCATTTCATATTATTTAGCTTATGTGATGTGTATAGATTAAATAGATTCGACGGTTTGGTTAAATGTGAATTTGTTTGTTTGATCATCACTGTTTTATAGTTATAATATGAAGAAATTTGATGAAAAGTTTAGAAGTTAATGGATGGTGGTTGATCAACTAGATTGGTGATGCTTGAGTTGACCAAAAATGGCTTGAGTTATTAGATCTATATATAAGGACCCAAATGGGAATTGTAATGACATAGATTTCATTTCCCACACACAATGGCATTAGAAAATAAGTCTTCCATAGTCTCTAAATTCGACAACACACAAATAGTGTAGGCTGATTAATATAGTCATTGTGTCGACCCTCCATAGAAGATTGGAGTATTGATAAGTATACATTTGACTTGATTCCATATGAATGATTTTGAATATTGGATATTGACTGATTTTTTTATGAGCTTGCATGTTGAAAAATGATTGGCGAACAAAATGCCGATAGAACTACAAATCTTTAGGAAAATTAAGATGAGGACATACATTGAATACCGGAAGCTGCAATATTGAAATGCCAAAACTTAAACTAGAAATATCGAAGATTTATATTTTAAATCAAAAACCGATTATTGATGATTGGAAAAAAAATATTGATATTGATATTGAATACTGTAATTAACCTTGTAAATCTAGAGAGAGAAATTGTTTTCAATATGACCTTGATGGAGAAATGTGAGTTTGAAAACTAATTAGGACTAGAATAAAAATTTCCACTGGGAGCCAAGACGAATAGGAAAGGCAGACCCCTTGGGATCTCGATACTCTTGACGGATATCTGAATCAATGGAAGGACTCCAGCCAACCCTAGAGGCCCTTGCTGCAGCTTTTGCAACCCGTCAAGAGGGTGGCCTTTGCTATAACAATGGTCAAGAGGTTTCAAAAGATGAAGCTTCTTTTCTTTGGCACATGCAAACCTGTGGAAGCAGAGACCTGGCTGAAGAAAGTAGAACGAAATCTAAAAATCATGAAATGTCTTGAAGAAGAATGGTTGGGTTAGCCACCTTTTTATTCGATGAAGAATCAGGTTGTTAGTGGACAACCATCCAAGAAGGTATTCCAGAAACGAAACAACCAATTTCGTGGATACAATTCATTGACTTGTTTTATAAGAAATACTTTACAAAGAATCAGAAACGAAAGAAAGAAAAAGAATTTTTAAAATTAGTATAGAGATCTCTTACAGACACTCGATATGAAGCCTTATTCACCAAATTGGCCTGCTATGTGCCTCGGTTAGTCGAGGACGAAGACTGAAAAGCAAGGAGGATTGAACGTGGACTCAACCCTAGCATCTGCCGAATTGTAGTCCCTTTTAAACGTTAAACAATTGCAGAAATTTTTGAACGTGCTCTGACGGTAGAAGAACATAACGAATTTGTAGAAAATCAGGGGAAGAAAAATAGAAGGAAAGAAAAGGTGAGACCTAGAGATGAAAGAACGATTGAGAAAGCGAATATTCAACCCAAAGATAAGAGATTAAAGGTAGCAACAAATGAAATTGATGCAACCTCAGGAAAGCCAGTGAATGGATCCTGCTAGATATGTAATAAGAAAGGTCATACCGAAAATGATTGTTACAAAGGAAGGGAGGCATGTTTGAATTGCCGGAGACAAGGACACAAGATTAAACAATGCCCAATGAAGAATAAAAGGCAAGGAAGGAAGGAGGATGAAAATTGAACTTTTGAACAAAACGACAAGTACGCATTGTATAGCATTGTGATGGACACATCATTTTGTTGTTCTAAAAAAGAATAGGGTTTGACCTTTTGTTCATCTTGTTCAAACATTATGAGTTGGTATATTGATTAAATATGACTTATATATTTTGGAATGTGAAGTACTTGATGAATTATGATAACTAGTTTTGAATCAATGATCATTATGACTAAGGATTTCAACTTTCAATGAGTTAGATCTTACGTGACGATATTCATAAACCATGAACTATCCTTAGCAAGGAAATGATTCATTTGAATATACGTAACCTGCATGTATAATTAAAATTAGAACTTTCAGCTTCCTTTTGACATTAATTGAAAAAGGCTATAACTAAAAGCCCAAATAATTTGGAAATTTAAACTTGAATTTGTCATTCTATGGGATTCTTGAAATCTTCAAAAAAATTCGGCGATCATCACTCGGATGGTCAAATGTGAATTTCGGCAATCACTCGGATGGTGCAGATGTGAATTTTCGGCGATCATCACTTAGACGATGCCACTGCAAGGATGGTGCAGATGTGAATTTCGGCGATCATCACTCGGATGGTGCAGATGTGAGTTTCGGCAACCTTGTACACCCGTACATCTCTTGTGCTCGGGCGTCCCGATTCGAGAGCCAGGCCCACGTGAATATTTACGATAAGTTTAATTAAACCTTAAAACGGAATTATAAATAAGAAATGGAAACTTGGTCAAAAGTTTCAAACCTTAAAACGGAATATTTACGATAAGTTTAATTAAAGGAACATTGTACAATATTCAGAAAAACCAAATACTTTCTAAAACAACTCTTCAATAATAGATTTACATAGCACAAAGTCGTAACGAAATAAAAGAATTCAAATTGAAGAGTCATGTAGTTTATCCACATGCATGTTGGTGACTTCTGGACAAAAGAGATCTTGGTCACTATCTACTCTTGGCAAAAACATGGGTTTTGATCCGGCCTTCCTTGTTCAACCTCGGCTAGACAATCTCGTACCTGTATCTGAAATTTTTGGTCATGAAAGGACCGTGAGCGATGAATTTCAATAGAGTTCCAATATAATCTTGAAAGTACTCACATTTAGAGTAAAAATTAATAATTTATTTAATCAATACGATATTTCAACAATTAGTTATTCAAACCAATTGAAATCATTTTTATTAAATCAAGTAAGATACAGACTTCAGTTTGATGCCTACAATTAAATCCAAATTCACGTGCCATTATTCACATACCTCATAACATTAGTAAGTTCAATATCAATCTATATCAAGATCAAGTAAAATTTCTACCCATGTCGGGTTCAAATTCCAAGACACATTTATCTATATCAGGTCAATTATAAACACAATTCCTATCTATAACATGCCCATATTCAAATATAAATCTCACCTATATCCGATTCAAATTCAATTAATTCTATCAATTGTTTAGTACCCTCTTTAGACGATCATCAGTAGCAAAGGGTTCAGTTTTAATACAATTTCCATCTATATCTGCATCATCCGAGTGATGATCACAGTGGAATAATCCGAGTAATGAGCATCATATCAAACCTATCAGAGGTTCAATACCCTTTTTCGGTTCTTATCAGTAGTCAAGAGTCAATCAGTTCAAATTCAATTATCGGGTCAATTAGTTCCATACAATTTCTAATATCAATCAATGGGTTCAAATCAATGATCACTCAGTCAATTTATTTCAATTTTAGTCCTAATCCGACTACTTTTATCAATTTAATTTGATAACAATTATTTCAGTTTCATTAAATCTTGGATATCGATTTAATCTATTAACCTTTCGAGATATCATATTAATCACAAAGGTTCAATTCCCATTTCAAATGTCAGATAAACTCCTTCATTTAGCGATTCGATTCTTAGCTAAATCAAGTATCAAATTTGAGTTCAAATATCGGTAAAATGTCGACTTTGTATATCAATCCAATCAAATATCAAATATCAGTTCATTCTTTCGAGCAGTCTTGTGTCATTTCAAGTATCTTTACTCCCTAGATCAGTTTATGATCTCAAAGTATATCAAATATTAACAATTCAATCAGTCTTCGGATTCAATCTATATCAAATCAATACTTTAATTGGTTTCGATTCTAATATACTATGGTTTAGCAATTCAATCAAGTTTAGGGTTCAATCAAGGATTAACAATCCAATCAGTTCAAATCCTAGAGTCAGTACTTTACTTCTATCAAATTAATCATTATTAATGTTTCGAACCTATATATGCGATAGGATCACTAAGCATACTGATTTCCTGAATCAGTTTACACTATACTCAATGATGCCATTAATTAGAGTCCTTTGGGGACTTATATTTCCTAAATAATTCAGTAGGGTTAATATAGGTTAACCAAATAATTTCATTGGGTTTCTTATTAATTATCATTTGCAAGTAGCAATTTTAGGTTCGCTTTACAAGAAACTCTACAACTTAGGTCATTAAAGAACTTGGGTATCATTAGTAAAATTAATGTGAATGTCACTTTTGGACATTTTGATCAAGTCACGATCCCACAATAAATACTTCAAAGGTCACACTTCCTAGTGGTAATTCGGGTTTTCATACCCAATTAAGTTTGTGGTGTGCTAATTTCGACTTTGGGTAGGCAAGTAGTAACTAGGGGTCCCTTTTAATAAAAGTTAGTTAGTCAAATTTGATTTAAGTAACCAATCTTACATTATAAGTTTTTCCATCACTTTTTAGTCTGCTTACCGATCAAGCATCAGGTTCCTAATCCTAACTCCCTTCATGGCCTAGTCATTCTCATGACTTAGCCAAATTTGACTTTCATGTCGGTTAAACTTTGACTTGGACATCAGTGGAGATGTCTAAAAGTCTTCGAGTGACCTTATCCTATCCCACAGATTTAAGTATGTTAAATTAATCTCATGTGTTGAGGTCTCGGGTTCACATTTGGACTTTAAGAGGATTGTGCTTAATACACTGATTTTCAGATTTGACCTTTGCGTATAAAAAATTTCACAAAGATTACATACATTATTGAAATGACGCGTTCTCAGTTCTCGATGAAGGGTGACTCATCAGAGATCGTGCTCGAAGTGGAATTATACTATGACTCTATCAGGATTGGTCAAACTTGCGGAGGCAAGTTGACCCAAATTTATGCAGTTTTCTCACTGCCGAAATAGGACCTATTTCACTCACATGATACACCGTTGGAAAGCTAACCCATGCACCATCATTTTTCGTAGCTGCAAAGATCGTTGATTCTTCGCCGATTGGTCGCACGAAGAAAATTACGTCGAGTCAGACATGGGATCCTACAGATTTCGCATCGGCGACGAAGATCAGGTCGGATCACAGACTGGTTTCGTGCACATGATATACTGTTGGAAAGCTAATGCACGGACCGTTATTTTTGGTTGCTGCGACGATCGTTGATTCTTGACCAATTGATCACACGAAGCAAATTACAGCGTCGAGTCAAACATGGGATTCTACAGATTTCGCATCAGTGACAAAGATTGAGTCAGATCTTCCTATCTACATGTAGATTTCGCGTGCATGATATACTGCTAGAAAGCTAATGCGCGCACTGTCATTTTCCGTAGCGGTAGCAATCGTTGATTCTTCGCCCATTGATCGCACGAAGCAAATTACAATGTCGAGTCGAACATGAGATCCTACAGATATGAAGATCCAACTCGATCTTCGTCGCCGATGCGAAATCTATAGGATCCCATGTTTGACCCAATGTTGTAATTTTCTTCGTGCGATCAATCGGAGAAGAATTAGAGATCATCGCAACTACGAAAAACAACGATGTGTGTGTTAGCTTTCCAACAGTATATCATGCCCACGAAACTGATATGAAGATAGGAAGATCCGACCCAATCTTTGTCGCCGATGCAAAATCTGTAGGATCCCATGTCCGACTCGACGCTATAATTTGCTTCATGTGATCAATCAGCAAAGAATCAACGATCTTCGCAGCTACGAAAAATGACAGTGCGTGAGTTAGCTTTCCAACATTGTATCCAAGGTATTAAAATCGGTATCGTTCTCGGGCATCGGTTTGCCCGAGGCCAATAGGTGTTGGTCAATTAAAAAAAAAAAACAAAAAAGTCTCGATCGAAACCGAGACGTATCGTTGCCAATACGTATCGGTTTGGCAGAAAACCGATACGTATCGCCGACACGTATCGGTATCAACCGATTTTTTATACCTTGGGTGTATCATGTGCGCGAAACCGATCTGTACATAGGAAGATTCGACCTGATCTTCGAAACTAGTTCTATTTCGGCAGTGAGAAAACTGTAGAAATTTGGGTCAACTTGCCTTCGCAAGTTTTACCAATCCTAACAAAGTCATAGTATAATTCCACTTTGAGCACAATTTCTGATGAGTCACCCTTCATCGAGAACTGAGAACACGTCATTTCGATAATGTATGTCATCTCTGTGAAATTTTTTATATGCAAAGGCCAAATCTGAAGACCAGTGTATTAAGCACAATCCTCTTAAAGTCCAAATGTGGACTTGAGACCTCAACACATGAGGTTAATTTAACATACCTAAATCTGTGGGACAGGATAAGGTGACTCGAAGACTTTCAGACATTTCCACTGATATCCAAGTCAAAATTTAACCTGCATGGAAGTAAAATTTGACTAAGTCGTGAGAATGACTAAGCCATGAAGGGAGTTAGGATTAGGAACCCGATGCTTGATCAGTAAGCACACTAGGAAGTGATGGAAAAACTTAGGATGCAAGATTGATTACTTAAATTAAATTTGATTAGTTAACTCTGATTAAAAGGGACCCCTAGTTACTACTTGCCTTTCCAAAGCTGAAATTGGCACACCACCAATTTTATTGGGTATGAAAATTCGAATTACCCCTAAGAAGTGTGACCTTTAAAGTATTTATTATAAGATACACGCTTGAGGGATCGTGACTTCATCAAAATGTCTAGAAGTGACATTTACATTAATTTTACTAATGATACTCAAGTTCTCTAATGACCTATGCTGTAGGGTTTCTTGTAAAACGGACCTAAAATGGCTACTTGCAAATGATAATTAATAAGAAACCCAATGAAATTCTTTAGTTAACCTATATTAAACCCTACTGAATTGTTTAGGAAGTATAAGTCCCCAAAGGACTCTAAGTAATGGCAGCACTAATTCAGGAAATCAGTATGCCTTGTGACCCTCTCGCAAATATAGGTTCAAAATATTAATAATGATTAATTCAATAGCAGTTAAGTACCGACTCTAGGATTCGAACTAATTGGATTGTTAATCTTTGATTGAACCTGGAACTTGATTGAATTGTTGAACCATAGTATATTAGAATTGAACCCGAAAACCGATTAAAGTATTGATTTGATATAGATTGAAATTGAATCCGAGGACTGATTGAATTGTTAATATTTGATATACCTTGAGATCATAAACTGATCTAGGAAGTAAAGATACTTGAAATTCCAAATGATACAAGACAGCTCGAAAGAATGAACTGATATTTGATATTTGATTGGATTGATATACAAAGTCGACATTTGATAGGACCGGTATTTGGACTCGAATTTGATACTTGATTTACCTAAGAATTGAAGTAGAATCGAATCGCTAAATGAAATAGAATTTATCTAACATTTGAAATGGGAATTGAACCTTTGTGATTAAAATGATATCTCGAAAGGTTAATAGATTAAATCGATATCCGAGATTTAATGAAACTGAAATGATTATTATCAAACTAAACTAATAGAAGTAGACATATCGGAACTAAAATTTAAATAAATTGACTGAGTGATCATTGAATTGAACCCATTGATTGATATTAGAAATTGTATGGAGCTAATTGACCTGATAATTGAATTTGAACTGATTGACTCTCGATATTGAAATTGAACCCTTTGACTACTGATAAGAACCTAAAAAGGGTATTGAACCTCTGTTAGGTTTGATATGATGCTCATTAGTCGGATTATTCCACTGTGATCATCACTTGGACGATGCAGATATAGATGGAAATTGTATTAAAACTGAACCCTTTGCTACTGATGATCGTCTAAAGAGGGTACTGAACAATTGATAGAATTAATTGAACTTAAAACTTGAATTTGAATCGGATATATGTGAGATTTATATTTGAATTTGAGCATGTTATAGATAGGAATTGTGTACATAATTGGACCTGATTTAGATAAATGGGTCTCTGAATTTGCACTCAACATAGGTATAAATTGTATTTGATCTTGATATAGATTGAAATTGAACTTACTAATATTATGAGTTATGGGAATAATGGCACGTTAATTTGGATTTAATTGTCGGCATCGAACTGAAGTCTGTATCTTACTTGATTTAATGAAAATGACTCCAATTGATTGAACAATTAAATAACTAATCATTGAAATATCGTATTGATTTGAGAAACTATGAATTTTTACTCTAAATGTGAGTACTTTCAAGATTATATTGGAACTCTATTGAGTTTCATCGCTCATGGTCCTTTCATGACAAAAAATTTCAGATACAGGGACCAGAACGTCTAGCCGAGGTTGAACAAGGAAGGTCGGATCAAAACCCATGTTTTTGCCAAGAGTAGATAGTGACCAAGATCTCTTTTGTCCAGAAGTCACCAGCATGCATGTGGATAGACTACATGACCCTTCGATTTGAATTCCTTTATTTCGTTACAACTTTGTGTTATGTAAATGTATCATTGAAGAGATGTTTTAAAAAGTATTTGGTTTGGTTTTTTTGAATATTGTACAGTGTTCCTTTAAATGGATTTATTGTAAATATTCCGCTTTAAGGTTTGAAACTTTTGACCAAGTTTCATTTTCTTACTTATAATTCCGCAATAAGGCCTTATTATGCTAGTTGAGTTCTTTGAAACCTTTGAACACTTTAATTCAGGTTAATGGTAATGGCAAATATTCCGCAATAAATAGACTTTATCGTAATCGTAACGTGTGTCGCGTGGGCCTGGCTCTTGAATCGGGACACCCGGGCACGAGAGATGCAGATGTACGAGGTCGGGGGCTGGGGACGTGACACATAGGGCCTTCAAGAATCCATCCATAGTGTTATGTCAGGGTCACGTGCTCCCGATCTCTTCTTATGCCTCTGATACACTTTGTATTGTTTGATGTCCGCGTCTAGAACCTACCTTGATATACTTACTATTGCCAGTGAATGAGATGCCTTAAACAATAAATCATAGATAGAGGGAGTGTTTTTCTATCAGAAAAAGGAAACGGAAAATGGATCTGGTGGAAGAGCAACAGGCTGCTACAGTAATTAGATTGTCGAGTCTCAAGCTTCCAAACCTTGTCAAGAAAATTCAGATTACGGAGAGTTTTTTCCATCAAACCTTTCATGTTTGACAATCCACTAAGGGGATAATTGGCTACCACCATGATGCAGCAGTAATATCTGGTTGTATTTGGTACCAGTATCTGTAGGGTATGGCATCTGTACAAACACTATGGACTAGTAGAACTACATACGCATTGTTGCATATAGCTAATGCCTAATGCATATGTGCATGAATAAAGAAGTTTGACAATTGCACTTGAAACTTTGTAGTAGCTGTTGATTGCCCATTGATCACTTGTATATTTTACGGATAATCCCTCTTGGGTTTAAATAACACATTTAGTCTAGATCAAATATTAGTATGGAATAAGAAAACATACAAAACTATTAAATGGCATTAGGTGAAAATCTAAGCTTCCATTGTATAGTAGCTTAAAAATTTGTTGAAGAAATCGACTTACATCCCTTGTGGTGGTCTTATGCAATGAGTACACTGCTTGAGAGGCAACCTGATATGACAAGTTAAGAGACAAATATTTATTAGAACACTTCTAAAGACAACAGTTGTTAGTGTACCACTCAAATAAATAGTTAGCCCCTACCTTCAAAGCTGTCGAAAGAAAATCCATGTCAATACCCTTCGTACGAGTACCAAATGGAGGATTCATTACGACCGTATCAACTATTTGGCCTGCATAAGATATTGGAAAACCATAAAATTCAAATTTAGACAGGTAGTTAGGGAATGCCATACTGCATTTCATAGTTAAATTTAATATGTTCCTTACAGAATTTTTTGAAGTTAAATGCATTGTGTTTAATAAATGAATACTTCTGAACCACATGTTACGGTTGTGAGGGAACACCAACTAAATTAATGAAAGAGAAAAAGAAAAGCAATGGAGTCCTAAATCTTGGGATAGCACCTATAATAATTGATGCAAATGGAAAATTTAAATTGAAGATTAAATACAATAATCAAATTCTACTGTAGATAAAGGCGAAGCAAGAATGGGTTTCAGCAGCATCTTAAATCCAAAGACTAAGAACACTAAACAAGGAAAAATCAATGGTGCTCAAAGGCTAATAATAGAAGAAAAGTCAAACCAGCAAATAAATGAAAGAAAAAAAGTCATTTGGTGTGACTTCAGAGCATCGGGAGAAGCGGAGTTCGGAGCCCACTACAATTGAAGAATCCGACTTTGGGGAAATTTGCGTATTTTTGAAACTCCCTTTTACTTTCCTAGAATCTCTTTTATGATGAAGTTGTTCATTATCAAATTCAAAAGGAAAAACCTTTTATAGGTCCCTCAATCTTGATAAATATGCTGAAGAAGATTGGTAGTCGTGGGAACAAAAACAAAGAAGCTAAAGAAGATATGGATTTTAGTTGCATGTCAATACTAAAAATATCGGTCTGTGCATGATAAATATCGGTCTGTGCATGATGCTACTACAGTGGAGACAGAGACAATCGTTCTTGATGGTTTCAGTTTTATCATCGATTCAGTTTGAGTTATGATGAATGCACACAAGATTCGAGGTATCCAGAGGAAGGCGACATAGCTATGACCCTATGGATGTGTGAGTGTGACACAAAAACAAAATGCAAACTGCTCATGATTATCAGAAGAGCACAAGAAGTACCAAACGATTTTGAAAAGTCACAAAATTGGTAATGTTGAAGAATGAAAAGACCCATTCCATTAGTTTTTCAATGATCCCAGGATCGCCCAAATCTAGCGTTAATTGAATTATAATGGAAATACAAACTGGGTGCAGTATTGTAGCAAGAATTAAGTGTTTAAGGCTGTGTTTGATAAGTATCATTCGAAGAGTTGGATTTGGATTTGGGTCAGTGAGATCCAAATCCACCATTTGGGTAGCTACTTTGCAGCACTGCATAACATCCAAACAGGAGATTTGCAAATCCAAATATTTGAAATCCTAGATTTGAAATGTCTGGATTGGAAACCATCAAATTCAATTACTCAAGCAGCCATATTTCTGAGATAGGATATACTATCCAATCCTCAAATCCAAATACTCAAGCAGCCATATTTCTGAGATAGGATATACTTCCATAGTCTGTTTTCTTCCGATTCCAGCCCAGCCCGCCATAGCCATTTACCAAGCAATGCGATGTTACTATGGTGTAAGTTCCGAATACCCAGCCCTCCAAAATATTTTGGGAGTTGACATATCTCCCACGCCACCAAGTGGTATTTTTTATTCAATCACGTCCCAGCCCGCAGAAAGTCTCTCTCGATTCTCTCAAGAGAATGAATAACTGACATCGAACAGTTGAAGATAGACATGTAAAAGATCGGGAGGCTAGATAGAACCGAGTTCAATCTAGCCTCCCAATCGCTGGCCTTCCAGGAGGCCAATTTCCTTTGGAATCTCTAAACAACCACCCTCCCAATCGCTGGCCTTCGGTTTCCCGATACCGAGAGGAAGGCCCAAGTAGGTAATGGGGAGAGGAGTTCTTTCTTCAAGGTTTTCGGAAGGAAATTGACCCGAATGCCAAAACTGATCATCATCTAGGCTACCTAATATCAACTCATTTTAATCCCATATTAAAAGGAACATGCACTGATTTCCGGTAGCAAATACTTATAGTTAGTTAAGAAGTGCTTGTCATATGTTTAGAAACTAGAAACCAAGGTTGTCATCTCTTCCAACATGCTGTAAATCTCACGGGCAACAACATCCTAGTGCTTAGGGCCAGCGACTGGATTTGCACACGGTGCCGTAATGTTAACTTTAAACGAAGATCTAAATCCCATCGTTACGCTTGTACCTCGCTGAGATCGCAAGGAACGGTAGTGAAAATTCCCATCGTTACGCTTGTACCTCGCTGAGATCGCAAGGAACGGTAGTGAAAAATGGTGAGCATATAGTTAGGGCTGATCCGAAGCATCAGGTATTTTTTAATGGCGCTCAGATGCTAGACTTAGCCCAAGGGTGGTCCATAGGGGGCAGCAAGGGACAATGTTTTTCAAATTCCAGTCGCCAGAAAGCAGGGCCCTCCTTTCTTCGGACATCAGGGATTCTCTTTTGTTGACGCCACTGTGGGTGGCCCGCAAATCCCCTTCCTCGGACGTCGGGAACACCGAGACAGTTTTTGGAGCAACCCCTGGAGGTGGAAAAACGGTGGAGCCTACTCCCTTGAAGAGTGGGAACTTTTGTCATCCGCTTGGGTTCTCGCCTCGACTATTCACCGAGACTGCTTTGGGAGCAACCCTTGGAGGTGGAAAAATGGTGGATCCTACTCCTTCGACGAGCGGGAACTTTTGTCATCCACTAGGGTTTTCGAGTCCGCTATTCACTTCCTTAGCCCTAACCCTGAAAGACTACTGGATAGTATTATATACTATTAAAGACACAATACAACATTTACACATTTATTGCTGATTACAAGACAGATGGCATTTACAAGATTGGCCAGTAGTTGCGGCCATTACTACTACCAAGTTCCTTCTTCAATGCCCTTTGGCCGAGATAGCCACTGAGAACCTATCCGAAAAAGTTTTTCCATCGACGGCAAGCCTGTTGAATGTAGCAGATGGAATGTGATAGCTAACAAGCTTCAGCCGCTCAGATGGGAGAACGGAGTTTGGATTCGTTTATTTGGTCTCCCCCTCCATGCCTGGACCCAGGAAGTCCTTCGAGGGATCGGAGGTCGTTGTGGGGGGTGCTTCCTCATTGACCGAAGCACCGACGACTTGTGGGAAACGCGTTAGCTCGGGTCTTGGCGGCCTCCGGCTGCTTGGACATGATCCCCATATCGATTTAGCTCTGCTTCAATGGCCAAAATGTTTGAATCTTCGTAGAAGTGGAGCTCATGGAGAGGGTGGTCCTCCCGCGACAATCTCACTATGTAACCGAGTGGCCCAGGGTTTCCGACGAAGACATATTCTGTGGTCCCACAAAAGAAGTCCCGGCGAAGATCCACCCAATCAGGGACGGGAAAGAAAGGGCCGTACGGGTGCCTGTTCAAGCCGCAAAGGGGTGCCTGCCCCCGTATTCACCTCTCCATCGGGGGTCGACCTCGTCGATGGCGCCCAATTGAGGGAGTGGAGCTGAGGGCCAGCATGGGACTCTCAATCCCGTGTTGGAAGATCTGGAAGAGAGAGAAATCAATCTCCGAGCAATATTGGTGGAAGATTTGGCTCCCGACAGACCGGATACAACCTTTGATCTACTCTCCTCGCCGGTGCTGCGAAACATGTTTCCGACTGCCTCTTCCGTACCACTGTCGTTGATGATGGTGGATTCTTTTTGTTCCTCTCATCCAACGGTGGAGAGAACATCTTCCTCTTCGAGTACGAGATCCACAGGTGGACTAGAGTTTGAAGATGAGCTGGCCATTTTGCTGGGTGTAAAACCTGGCTTTAATTTTAGGGATTGGGACCCTATAAGCTGGAGGCGACACGTGGCGAGGGGCTGCCAGGCGACAGCGCTAGGGCGAGGTGCAATCTCGTCCTGTCCTCTTCTAAAGCTTCTAGAGGGTGCTGGGAGGTGACAGCACTCTTTTCTCCTGACTTGGTGGTTTTTGAAAAATGACCCCTGGTTTCGTATGATGGTTCCAGATGGGGGCCTTTGCAAAATAAGCCTAGGCTATTGCGTATCGGGTATGGTAAAGGACCCATATGGAACTGCGCAAGTATGGTGGTTCCTGAGTCTTTTGGGAGGTCTTTTACTTGGGACTGGCTCACTATTTGGAGTTATTGGGCCGCTATCGCTCCAGGATCTCCTATGCCGACATGGGCCACAAACTCTGTCAAGGCGGCCCTTGAGTGCTGTTTGTCGGGGGGTCCGGGTATAGACCCGTGTTCTTTCTTGCTCAGCCTCCGTGCCCTACCATTTCTCTAAGCCTAGGTAGGCTAGATCTCCCCCCTGCCCCACCCCCCCCCCCCTCGTGCTGGGCAAAGGGTCTTCGTCTTCTTCATCGAGCTCTTCCTCTGCGTGGACCGTTTTGGACGCCTCCACGTTTTCTTCTGCGGGAACCTCTAAGTCGAGTTCCGGAGAGGTGCTTCCCCTCCGATCGATGTATCGTAACGAGATGGGTCAATGGGTGGAATTCTCGCCTGGAGATGATCCTCCGCTTCAGCCATCACGAACCATCCTCTCCCCGGATGGCAGTTACAATACGGACTTGGGGTTTCTGGATGAGATTATTGCCTTTGGGAAGGAACACGGGATGTCGTTCTCGGGCTCCAACAAGGCGCTCAAAGCTATCTTTAGATCGATTACAAAGAGGCGGTCCTTTTCTTCTGCCATCTCAAAAAAAAGAAAGAAGAAACATTCTAAGTTTGGGGAACTAGCTAGACTCGAATGGGGTATGTCAGATGGGAGGGGGACGGGGTCTCAATGACTTGTGGTCTGCATGGTCGGGGCTTTTTCCTGTCTTCATAAAGATTCTATCATGGAACGTTAGGGGCATCTGCAATCATAAGAAAAGAGCGGGGGTGAAGCAGATCATCTCTTCTTTGAATCCAGCCATCGTCTCTCTCCAAGAGAAGAAATGGGGAGCCTGTGATATCGCCAAGGTAGCTTTTGTCCTGGGTGACAATAGGTGGGACTCAATTGGTGTTGACTCGGTCAGAGCCAATGCTTCAAAAATCGGCTGGGGCGGCCGCCCGGGCGGATCGAGTCCCCAACCGATCCGGTTTTGCTTGGGGCGCCTTGTGAGGCGGGTTGGGGCTTGGGCCCCAGCCCGCTCGGCCGCCACGGCGGGTCCAAAATCAAATCAGGGCGGGTCGAGGGCGGATATATATATATATATATATATCATTTTATTTTTTAGGGGGGGCTTTCATTTGCAATCGATTTGGGGGTTTAGGGCTTCAAACGCCTCTTCCTCTCTTCCACTCAACGGCGACTCTTCCACCGCACCGGCAACCTCCGTCTACCACCGATGAGTCTCCGGTAAGATTTTTTTTTCAATTCTTTTTTCCTTCTATATATATATATATTTTTTTTTTTTAATTTTTTCCCATCTTTTGTTCTTTTTTGACGGACAGGGATCCATTGATCCTCCCGCTGGTGTGCATCAAGCCTCCGCCTCCGGTAAGTAATATTTTTTTTTTCTTCTCCGATGACCTCTGTAGTCTATACTAATTTTTATTTTTTTTCAGCTGCTATCTTTTCTTCTTCTTCGAAGCTCTGGCAAGGTGGCGGCACCTTCCGGCAGGGTTTTTTTTTCCTCATTTTTCTTCTTTTTTCTGATTTTTTTTTGCATCAGTTTTTTTTTCCTGATTTTTGTTACTCTTCTTTTTTCAGTTTTTTTTTCTTTTTCTTCTTATTCTCATCTTCATTATTGGCTGCACTGCATACCTTTTTTCTCTTCTTTCCTGCACTGCTGCACACACACACACACACACACATATATATATATATATTAAATATATGTAATATGTGAGACTATGTGTGCTCTAGCCTCTAATATTCTAATCTAATGTTGTGTTTTTCATAGATATAAAATTGAATGTATATATTTATGATTAAATAAAACAAATATATATATATATATATATATATATATATATATATAGATATAGATATATATATATATATAACAGCCACCCGGATCTTGGGGCGCCCGCCCAGGCGCCGCCCAACGATTTCCGCCTGAACTTCCCTCCAACCGCTCGAACCCGCCCGACGATTTTAAGAACATTGGTCAGCGCTTCGGGGGCGATTCTCTTAGCTTGGAACTCGCTTTTATTCGAGAAGGATGATGAGGAAATTGACCGATTTTCAGCATCGGTTAAGCTGATTAATAAGGACAACGGGAAGAGATGGGCGTTTACTGGCATTTACGGGCCTACTGATGTCAGCGATAAGGATGACTTCTAGTTCGAATTGGCTGCATTGGCAGCTAGATGGGAGGTGTCGTGGATTGTGGGTGGAGACTTCAATGCCTTAGGTTCCCCCCATGAGTCCACTGGAGGGTTTCCGGACTAGAGGGACATTATCAATCTTAATTCTTTCATCAACGATTGGGCGCTTATAGATTTGCCGTTGATGGGAGCCCACTTTACCTGGCCGAATCTTCAACTGGTTGCTTCTTTCAGCCGTCTGGATCGTTTCCTTGCTTCCACTGAGTGGCTGGACCTATTCCCCCATGCGTCACTACATGGCCTTGCCAAAGCGGTTTCCGATCACAGGCCTCTACTGCTCGACTGCAGTCCTTGGGGAAGAGGTCCTACGCTTTTGATTCAAGAATCAGTGGTTACTTAACGAGGACTTTAAAGGGCTGATTCCAATTTGGTGGAGGGAAACTAATCCTCAAGGGTTTGTTGCGTTTCGTTTGACCTCCTAGATGGGTCACCTAAAGGATCGAATTAAGACTTGGAATCGTGAGGTTTTTGGGCTAACTCATGAGTGGAAATCGACCATCCTTGATCGTCTGAAGGAGCTGGATTTCCTTGAAAAGGATAGGACTTGACGGACACCAAAAATGCCGAAAGACTAAACCTCAAGATGAGATTCAGTGAAAAGTGTCTTCAGAAAGAGATGAGCTGGAAACAGAAATCCAAAGTGCAACAGCTAAAGGTTGGCGATAATAATACCAAATATTTTCATATGATTGCGAATGCTAGGTCCAAGAAAAGTTCTTGAGTAGAATCGTGGTGAACGAAGCGGAGTTCTCGGATCCGGATCAGGTTAAGGTGCAGATTTCAGAGTTCTATCGCAAAGTGTTCAAAGCCGACGATATGACCAGACCGCAGCTTGACGGCTTAGTCTTCCCCTGTCTCGCCCCGGACAATCGGGATGGGTTGGAATCACCTTTCTCCGAAGCTGAGATCTAGGAATCCATTAAGCAGAGTGGGAAAAATAAGTCTCTGGGTCCTGACGATTGAACTCGACTTTCATTACCTTGATTCCAAAGAAAGAAGGGGGGTGCGACATTCGCGAATTCCGTCCTATTAGCCTAATTAACTGCCTCTACAAAATTCTCACCAAGGTTCTTGAACATTGCCTCAAGCAGGTGTTGGGATCCATTATAGCTAAGACACAAAGTGCCTTTGTCCAAGGTCGCCAACTCTTGGACATGGCGGTCATCGCCCATGAGGTGGTTCATTCGACGGTCGTTGCTCGCTCGCAGTCCTTTGTTTGGAAAGTTGACATGGAGAAGGCTTATGATCTGGTAAACTGGGACTGCATCGACTATATGTTGAAGCGTTTTGATTTTGGTGATATTTGGAGGAATTGGATGAGAGCTTGCATATCTTCGCCCTGGTTCTCGGTGATTGTCAATGGATCGCCAGCTGGATACTTAAAGAGCTCGCAGGGTTTGAGATAGGGGGATCCACTATCTCCTCTCCTATTCAATATAGTGGGGGAAGCTTTGGGGGCACTTATCAAGAAATCTCATGATCTTCACCGAATTTCGAGAATCACGGTGGGCAATAATAACTATGCCGTAAGCCCGTAGCACACCTTCAATATGCCGATGACACGATATTTTTTGGGAAGGTGGACCAAGAGGAGGTTTCGGCGTTTGTTAACATTCTTATGATCTACGAGGCGGTTACTGGGCAAAGGGTAAACCTGCTGAAATCTACGACTTCGGGTATTAATTTGGAGCTTGGGATTGCTGAGATGTTAGCCTATACAGCTAGTTGCAGCTCTTCTCCTCTCCCCATTACCTATTCAGGCATTCCTCTCGGCATCGGGAAATCGAAGGCCAGCGATTGAGAGGTGGTTGTTCAGAGATTCCAAAGGAAATTAGCCTCCTGGAGGGGAAAATTCCTTAGCACAGGGGGCGACTTCAGCTCTTGAACTTGGTTCTATCGAGCCTCCCAATCTTTTACATGTCTATCTTCAAGTGTCTGATGGCAGTTATTCATTCTCTTGAGAGAATCGAGAGAGACTTTATGTGAGTTGGGACAGTCTCGGATAAAAAAATACCACTTGGTGGCGTGGGAGATATGTCCACTACCAAAATGTTTTGGAGGGCTGGGTATTTGGAACGTACACCGAAGTAACATCGCATTGCTTCGTAAATGGCTATGGCGGGCTGGGCCGGAATCGGAAGAAAACAGACTATGGAAGTATATCCTATCTCAGAAACATGGCTGCTTGAGGGGAGCTTGGGGGATCAAGGTCAACCGAATTAGGAATGTATCTTCTTGGTGGAAAGATATCAGCGCTATTTGGAATGATTTCGACTGTTGGGTTTGGTATAGTTGGGGTGATGGTTCGCGAATCTCCTTCTGGGAAGACGCTTGACTGTTCCTCTACCTGCTCAGCTCGGTGTTCCCTTCCATATTCAATCTGTCAGTGGCCCCCCAAGGCTTCATTGCGGATTTCCTCTCCACCAAGGGTAACGCCCCGTTGTGGGATATTAGCACTCAGAAGGCGCTGAGAGAGGAGTCGGATCACTACCATAAGTTGATGGCGACGCTTTATGGTTCTACCTCGAACCGCCACCAATAGGATCTCAGGACCTGGTTGCTCAGCAAGAATGGGGATTTCTCGGTCAAATCATTCTATCGGGCCGTTGCTTATAGACCACTTATTAAAGTGGACTGGTTTTTCATTTGGAAGGCCCCCATTCCTCCCAAAGTCAAAATTTTCATCTGGACGGCGGTGAGAGGTCGTATTCTAACAATGGATCAGCTCATCAGCAGGGGAAAATCCATCAGAAATAGATGCCCAATGTGTCTCGTCACCGAGGAATCGATCTCCCACTTGTTTATTCACTGCAGTGTTGTAAAATCTGGGGCACTATTCTGTTATCTTTTGATCTTCGATGGGTGGTCTCAGAAAATCTGCCTGATTTTCTGATCTCTTGGAATGGCCACAGAGGGGGCGGGCCGATTGGAGCCTTTTGGACAGTGGGGGTCTACGCGATTTTATGGTCCATTTGGCTTGAAAGCAACGAGAGAGTCTTCAGCCGCAAAGGCCGACCTATCGGCACCATCCTTAAGCTTATCAAAGATCGAATGTGCCTCTGGGTGCGGCTGGACAAATACGGGGGGTAGGGGCTAGAAAAGTTGTCCTTATGAGTCCCCTTTTTCTCTCTCTCTCGAGGGATTAGGGCGGGTTTCTAGCTAGGCAGAATGTTTCCCCTCCTTTCAGTTTTTTCTTTGCTTGTATTCTTTCTGTTTTCGGTGTCTCTCCTGCTGTATTTCCAGCTTCTCGCTGGTTTTTTTGGAATGAAGTTTCTTCTTACTGATATAAAAAAAAAAAACATCCTAAGAGTGTTTTCGTCATTTCAGTAGAGATAGGACTAATATCATTTTATTAAATGGATTATGGATGGTTAGCTTAGGAGAGATGCTGTGTTAACAATGAATCATGATTTTATTTTTAAATTATTATTTTACTAGAATTTTATTTTATGATTTTATTTTTAAATGATTATTTTACTAGAATTTTATTTAATGAAGTTTAGGTTTATCATGAAGATTTCTTGCCCCCTCTCGACTTATTCTCTTTGGTAGATCAAATCCCAGTCCAAATAGATCAGGAAGTCAACACCACTCGTACAAAATTTTGACCAATTAGACAATGGTAATCTCATCATCCATGATTGCACTCCTTTTTTTTTAGTACAAAAAATATGAAAAACATCACAAAACCGATGTTGAAAAGTCCATTGAATTAGTTTTCTAATGAGCCAATTTGTAGCGAGAATCAATGTATTTAAGAGTATTAAATGGATTATTAAACTAGAACATGTTTTGAGATTGAATAAGGGATTATAGACTTTTATTAAAATGACAATTTTAGTACGTAAAGCAGTTATTTAGAATTGTTTTATAAAATTTTGGGTGGGGTAGGATATTGATTGTCTCCTTTCAATGTTGATGTTAAAATCCTCTATCTGATTTCTAGATTCTCTTAGGTAGATTGAACCTGATCCTTATTAGACAATGGTACCCAAGTTGTCTCTACACCTAAATTAAAGCAAACTACTAGAAAAGAGATTAAAAAAGTAAGATGTAAAGTTTTTAATATATAGTAGCAATTGTATCACATAAAAAGGAGAATTTCAGACCAACTTAAATAGTGGCATCCCAAACAACTATAAAGAAGCAAAAAAAAGCATACATCTGGGTTAGGATTCATGGCTCCTGATTATTACAGTCGCACCCAATTCTCTGATGGTAGAGAGTAAAGATGAGGGCCATGAAGTGAAAAAAAAATGTGTACACAGTTTTTTGATTGATAAACAAAATTGATAGAAGTTACCTCTCCATTCTAAGTTCTTGATGTCACACCAAATAAGGTCTATGTCCAACTGCCCATGAGATAAATTAACCAAAAAGAAATATATCATTACAACATCTATATTGTGCCATACACAAGTATAGCTTTATAATGCCTTCTCAACAAGAAAAGCATAACAATAACTAGACAACCAAGATCTTCATCAATAATTCTTGCAACTATTCAGTCATTTTAATAGCCATAAATTCACGGCAAACATAGTAAACAACCCTAACACAAGCCCGAAGAATATAATTTAAAATTCATGCAAACCGAAATTATGATAAAAGTGCAAAATGCTGAAATTTATGATATATACCTCAAGATCTGCAGCATTCAAAGACGCAATTTCAAGAGATTGGGAATCAATGTCCATGCCTATGACGTATCTGTTCAGAACATAATCACTGGTCATATAACATTTAAAATGTTTATAAAAAGGAAATGACAATCAGCATTACACTTCCAAGTGTTGTTTAGTCCACAATATTTAAGTTGAGATTTTTAAGTTTTCAATAAAACAAACAGTAGCAATAAGAAAGCCAGTGTCCAACATGGAACACAAAATCTGTAACTCAACAAAGGCAAGAAAATACTCACTCTGCATCCAAAAGAGCACCTGCTACACCTAATGTACCACAACCACAACCAAAGTCTGCTACTACTTTGCCACTAACATCTCCAAATGTATTTTCCGCCTGGAATTGCTCCCCAAAATAACAAAAAAAATGATCAGACTTTTCTTAATAATGATACATTCTCATGACCAACATCATTAATGATAATCAAATAATGACATAACTATCTTGAAAAGCCATTTTTTTAATGCTTATGTACTGCAAGAATAATGGTTGTCATTGTATCTAACAGTGCACAGTCAAGTAGGTTGACCACTTGCAGAAATAAGAATGCATATACCTGTTAAATTTCTAACAGTGGATAAGCACGCAAAATGATAACACTTAGTAGCAAGGTTTGAACCTCCACTGAGTTGATTCTATTTCAGTATCCCCCAATACAAAGTCTACATGTAGATGACTCGCCCAAGCTGTATGCTTTGGAAGCATGACTAGACCAAGTGGTACTAGATTTGGCCAAACGGTACACAAGTCAACTAGCTGAGTAGGCCACTGAACCTGAGCTTTAAAACCTTGAATCATAACCAATGAAAGTTAAAATAAATAAACAGAGCATGATATTTTGGACCAAGTCCAAACATTTCAAATTCCCATCATCACATTGTCATCACAATGCATCAGACAAGCGATAAATCCCACAGCAATGGTTAGGATGTTTATAAATGTATTCGCATAATTGGCATAATCCTAAGCAAATTGCACGCAAGATTTCAATTCTACAGTGACCAATTAAGAAGAGGAGTCACTTAAAGTAAAAAAACAAGTTAAAATGGAGAATGGGTATCTGCCATTTCCAAAACTTTAAACTACAACCTATCAAAAAATCTCTTTTTATAGTCCTTGCTCTTTGCGTTAACCCCACCGACCCAGTGACACACCAACCATGCCCCTTCCCTTTCTCCAACATCCTATACACAAATATAAGTTCATATACTTGTAGGAGGTAAAATGTTGTATTCTTAATGAATACAACTGGTAGAATTAATGACTCTCTTTGTTCATAAGTTTCATGTAATCTTAAAGATACTTCACTCTTAAAAGTGGCACCTTATAGTGAAATACATTTTCAAGCCACTTTAAAATAGATCTTCAACAATTTAACCAACCCTGAATATAGTAAATGTTCTTTTCAACAAAAATACAACACTTTATCCTGTGTATGACATATATAAAAACATGCCTAGCCAACACAGACAAATATGCGTCAATGTCCAACATGGATATGAGATGTCAGATACTGCAACCATGGAAAAATCATATACCTCAACAAGTTAATACAACTATGCCAAAATGTACAGAAATTAATTGTAAAACCTCAGATCCTACAAAGTTCAGTTTTATAACCCAATATCATAAGGTGCCAATGTCCCTAATCTTGATTATAGTGTCAAATCATAATACTTAAAACTTCACTAAAGATTCATGTAACCTCTCAATATTTTTTACACAAGAGCAAGGTTTTAAATCTCGGTATCAGAAGCCACATCAGCCTCCCTTTGGGCTGATAACTATCGGCTAACAACGCGACAATAATAACAATAAATGTAATAATTACAATAGTAATAATAACAACAAAATCAAGAAAAGTAATACCTCACAATAGATACCAGTAGGTAATAATAATAACAACAACAAGAAAAGTAATACCTCACAATAGATACCAGTAGGTATTGGCTAATACCTTGGGGATACTGGTGGTAGCGCCTCAGTCAAAAACCAATACATATCAATATCTTCAGAGTTTTTAAACCACGGATAGGTTACAAATTTCATTAAAACAAGTGTCGTTACCGGTCACAGGTCTGGATGTGAAAGGAGGGTTAGCGTTTGGTTGACAGCCAGCTATGAAAAACCGCATTAGATAGAATCACCATCACAGCCTTATCCCATCTCTTTGGGGTCGGCTTTGTGAGTCTTTGTAAACAACAAATTTGCGTAGAATATAATTCCAACACAAATCAATCATAACAAATTTCCCCTTGCTAGGAGAGGGTTTTATTGAAAATGACGGACTTTACACTTATGGGTATCGCAATTGATTTCCTATTAATTACATCAAAATCGAATACCTCTGATTAAAAGCCACTAAAGAAAAATAAAGTAATTACATATCTAAAATAAACAAAATAAATCCTAAGAAGTCTTCATTAATACCTTTGTCTTCACGGTACGTGATTGATGTGCAGTATGCTCTCTTCGTCAGAGACTCGGGTGATATGAAATAAAGGACGTCGGAGACGAGAGCCCCCTTCTCCGGAAGTTAGACCCATCCGATTGATAGGCATGGTCAAATATGGGCATGAGGAGTTCGTGGATGTCTCATAATGAATTCATGCTCACTTGTTTGGAAGACGAATTCAAACACCAGGTACAGTTTATGATGTCTGGTCATCTAAAGAATTACCACTTTTGGTCATCGGGTATCTAATCAGTCGGATGTCATCAAATTCCTTAGGATTTGAACATCATAGGTTATTTTGTGATGATTTCACCATTAACACGATCATTTAACATAAAATTAATGAATTCACCGTTGGATTTGACCAAAAAAATGAAATTTGATCAATACATAATAAATTCACCGTTGGATCTTATTGCAGTCTCATAATATGACCGTATGACTAAAATTCAACGATTTCACTGTTATATTTGACCAAAATCAAAAGATTTGGTCAACATGTAGCAAATCCACTGTTGGATCTCACTACGATTACGTATTATGATCGTTTGACCAAAAGTCAACGAATCTACCTTTGGATTTTACCAAAATTACAAGATTTGGTCAACATGTAATAAATCCACCATAGGATCTCATTACGATCTCGTATTATGATCATTTGACAAAAAGTCAACGAGTCCACCACTGGAATTTACCAAAATTACAAGATTTGGTCATGTAACAAATCCACCGTTGGATCTCGTATTATGATCGTTTGACCAAAAGTAAACAAGTCCACCATTGAATTTGACCAAAATCACAAGATTCGATCAACCAAAAGTCAAAGAGTTCACCGTTGGATTTGACCAAATTCACAAGATTCGATCAACATGTAATAAATCCACAGTAGGATCTCGTTACAATCTCGTATTATGATCGTTTGACCAAAATCAACAAATCTATCGTATAAAATATTTAACCCATGCGACGACCCGGGACGAAAGGCGAACCTGGCAGTAAGCGGGGACGACCCACGCAGGATAGCCAAGGCGCATGACAAGGGCATGCACAAAGTAGGCATGTACACGCAGTACGACTGGCAAGGATGGCCCACATAGGCACGACCAGGGCGTGGACGGCCCAATTATTTGTATATCAAGAAAATCGATTTTACCATCGTAAAAGAATTTTTGATCTCGACGTTGAGATCTAAACCCTACATTTGAGGGAGTGATGACCCGAGCTACGAGGGAAACTCTAATTTTGATGCATGATTTAGATTTGATAAATATGATGGTTATGACATGTTATAGATGAGTATTTCGGATGTCAAAATTCGAAGTCATTCTTTAGATTCGTGATTGAAACCTATACGAGTAACAGATTTGTGGTTGCAATCCGAGCGTACTAAGAGTTAAGCGAGGGGTTATACCCACGTAGCTTAATTATCTCCAAGTACACAAGGAATTGGGTACCTGCCGTAACATGAAATCTCAAATTGCAACCCTAAATCATACTTACCATCGTAAAAGAATTTTCGATCTCGAGGTTGAGATCCAAACCCTACATTTGAGGGAGGGATGACCCGAGCCGAGCGAGAAACTCTAATTTTGAGGAATGATTTAGATCTGGTAAATCTAATGGTTATGACTCGTTGTAGATGAGTATTTTGGGTGTCGAAGTCCGGAATCATTCTTTAGATTCGTGATTGCAACCTATACGAGTATCAGATTTGTGGTTGCAATTCGAGCATACTAAAAATTAAGCGAGGGGATGTACTCACGTAGCTTAATTATCTCCAAGTACACAAGGAATTGGGTAAGTGCCATAATACAATCTCAAATTGCAACCCTAAATCATACTTCGATAGGAAAGCTTTATAATTTATTATACCTAGAAGTTATTTCAGAGAATTTGTTTCAAAAATAGCTTAAAGATGAGAGAAGTGGGACCCACTGGGAGTGCCAGAAATTGAAGAAGTTCCGTTTTCGCTCGAAAACAGACAACCAAAGTTCTCCCAGTACAACGGCAGTGGTGCCCCACTCGAGCACTTGGCCCACTTTCTCTCAGCTTGTGGAGACACATCAAAAATGACGCTTTGCTTTTGCGACAATTCGTGCAGACTCTTAAGGGAGCTGCATTCATATGGTACACGAAGCTTCCACACGAGTCGATATTGACATGGAAAGAGATGGAAGAGACATTCTTGAGACTCTTAAGGGAGCTGCATTCATATGGTACACGAAGCTTCCACACGAGTCGATATCGACATGGAAAGAGATGGAAGAGGCATTCTTAAGGAGATTCTTCAGTACTCAGAGATCAGTAGGGATTGCTGAGTTGTCACAATTGAAGCAACAACCAAATGAAAAGGTCGTCGACTACATTATGCGGTGGAGAAACCTCAGCATCCATTGCAAATACAAGTTTGAAGAAGAAGAATCAGTGCAAACGTGTCTAGTTCGCATGAGACAAGAATTAGCAGTCCCTCACTATGGACATTCCATGAGTTTCGAACATCTCGCTACACGAACTTCAGAACTCAAATAGGAGGGCATTTATTTCCTTCTACATCGACCAATATATAAGCGTCATTTGAATAGACTGTTTCTATTACAAAATGTACCTCCATTTTAAGCTCAAACTTCCCAAGAGTTTTCCGGGTAACAATCATGGGGCGACGAACAATAAGGACCAAGTCCCCTTTAAGGATCGACGCTTCACCTTCTTTTCGAATGAATTTGACATGCGAGCACGATATGCAGGCTTTGCTGCGCCTTGAGCCTACGCTCATCCATGACTTCCAATTCTGAGAAACTGAGTGCACCATTTTGTTCTTTGGTGAGATTGTGATTTAATGCTACTCTTAAAGATGGAATTTAGACCTCCAATGGTAATAAAGCTTCACCTCCAAATACTAATTCGTTTTGTAAGCCCATAAGACTTCCTGCAACCTTTCATGCCAATCACATCTGTTTTGAGCAACTGTCTTTTTCAACAACTTGACCAACTAGTCTTCCATGTTGAAGGTATTTTATAAGTTCTTGCCTCCAATCTAGTGTCTCAACTTCAAAAGTGGATATAATGTTGACCGAGTTTGCCTGCTCTATTTAACATCTCATGATGGAAGGTAAGACCCTTTTCCCTTCAACTCTTATTAATGTCAACATTTTTATAAGCCAGAGATGCTACAAGTTTTGCGAGTGTGTCGACATGGTTGTTTTGATTTCGTAGGACGTGCATAATCCGAATATTCTCGAACTATGGAAGGAGTTCTTGAATCTTTTGATAAAATGGTATTAACTATCTTTCTAACTGCGTAAGATCCTTCTAACTGTCTTGCAACGAGCTAGGAATCCCCATATACATCAAGGCTGTAGATGGTCATGTCTATGGATAATTCCAACCCAATGACTAACGCCTCATATTCAGCGGCGTTATTGGATAGGGATTCTGTCATTGGGAAGGAATATGAGTAACCCATTATTTGATGTGACAAACACGATTCCAGCGCTTGCTCCCGCCGCTTGTGAAGCTCCATCAAAATATAATTTCCATCTTTACGTTATTTCAGCATAATATACCTCTTCATCTGGTAGGTCTTCGAATAATGATGAATCCTGCGGGATAGGATGAGCGGTAAGAAATCGAAGAAGGCTTGTCCTTTTACGACTTTCTGGTGTACAAAAGTTATGTCGAACTCTTACAAGAGTAAGGACCATTTAGCAAGTCTTCCTGACAACACTGGTTTTGTCATAAGAAATTTTAATGGATCCGCTTTACTTATCAAGCAGATTGGGTGGTCTAGCAAATAATGTTGTAGCTTTTGCGAAGCAAAGAAAAGAGCTAGGCAATTCTTTTCAATAGGTGAGAAATTTCCTTCAGCTCCTATGAGCGTTTGACTGAGGTAATACAAGGTATTTTCCGTACCGCCCTCATTCTCGTGAGCTAACAAAGCCCCAAGTGAGTTGTCTATGGCTGTTATATATAGGATTAAATGTTTCCCTTTAATCAGAGCAGTCAGGACTGGCGGATGCAAAAAATATTCTTTCAAACTATCAAAAGCCTTTTGACAATCTTTATTCCATTCGAATGGGACCTCTTTCTTCATCAGACGAGAGAATGGTTGACATCGTCCAGAAAGATTTTATATGAAGCGACTGATATACGCAAGTCGTCCCTGTAGTCCTTTTAATTCACGAATGTTCCTCGGAGGTGGCATCTCTAGGATGGCCTTGGTTTTTGCTAGATCAACTTGTATGCCTCTATGACGAACAAACCCAAGAAACTATCTTGAAGGGACTCTGAAAGCGCATTTTAGTTTTTTAGGTTGTACTTTCGAAGTTCACAAAATACTTGATTAGGTGGGCCAAAGGATCACCTCTATCCTTTGATTTCACTACGAGATCATCTACGTAGCGTTCGATTGTTTCATGTAGCAATTCCTTAAATATCTTCGTCATTTCACGTTGAAAAGTAGCATCAGCATTTTTTAGTCCAAATGGCATGATTATAGCAAAAGATTCCTCTTGGAGTGCGAAAACTGTCAGTTCTTCATCTCCAGGTGCCATTCGTATTTGATTGTATCGAGAGTATCCATCCATAAAGGACATGGCTTCATAACCGACGATAGAATCAATCAAGAGTTTGGAAATAGGCAAGGGGAAATCATCCTTGGCATATGCTGCATTAAGATCTCTGAAATCAACACATACCCCAATCTAACCATTCTTTTTCTTGGCCGGGAAACCCATGTCGGATATTTGACTTCACGAATGAAGTCAGCATTGACTAAGTTTTCGATCTCTACTTCTACCTTTATGACTACATCTGGATGAAACCGTCTTCGAGCTTGTTTAGCGAGTTTGATGTCAGGATTGACGGCTAATTTGTGAGTGGCAACTTTGACATCTAATCCTGGCATGTCATGATATGTCCATGAAAACAAATCTCGATTCTTCTTTAGAAATTGGGTATAAGTTACCATTTCCTTCGCAGAGAGTGCGGTACTGACATAAGTAATTTGAGGATCCTCAAGAGTTCCCAAGTTGACTTCTTGTAGGTCGTCAACGGGGGTTTGTACTCTTACAAACTGATGAGAAGCTGGAATAGGTTTTTCCGAGGCTGGGATAGGTTCTTCCATTATTGGTTTCCTAGCGGACGTTTCAACACTGTATTCAGTTGTAGAGATCACGTAGAATTCAAGATATTTTGTGGGAATCACTGTAGGACTATGCCTGAGACCACCTTTCAATGGATGTAAATATCCATCGTTATAGGCTGCCCGTTTTTGCACACGGGATGGTATTGCATCAAAAGGTGCAACCATTCCTACTCCATCTCTTAGAGATCCTCCTTTCGAGAGATCATATCCCATCTTTTTCATCATATTTGCTGCCTTTTTGCAATGTCGCGTAAATTGAAGAGGTTCTTTTGAATCCCTATAATCTGGTTGGATGGGTATCGAATCAACTTGGGTTAGTGGCTTGGTGAAAGAGGCCAGTAGAGGGGAACTAGGTTTCAGATTTTAAGATAAGTTTCTTGCAATTCTGAGATGAGAGATAGCTTTTAGAGGGATTGTTTTCTTGTTGAAAATGGTTCTTCTCCGAGGTTGAGAATAAGGAGCTGAAATGAAGGGTATGTTGACCTCTTCCGGCGTACTAAAGGACTGATTTCTTTTTAGATCAATTTTTTTTAAAAGGGATATTTTCCTTAACAGGAGTTTTAGAACTTGCCTCCTGTGAATTTTGTCTCGGTGGCGACGACTCGGATAATGGTAAGTATTCATCTAATAGTTCGAAGTCACTAGTGCATGTAGAGGAGTAGATACTTCATATAAGTTTGCATCAGCAAAATGAGCTTCCACTGGGTGGAAGGGTTGTGGATTAGCTGCTACTCGTTTTTGCTCGCCATTATGAAAGTATTTAAAACATTGATGGAGTGTGGACGAAACACCCCCACATTGATGTAACTAAGGTCTTCCCAACAGTGCATAATATGATGTATTAGCATTCATCACATTGAACTAGGTATTAGAGGAGAGTTCTCCGATATCCAATTGCAAGTGAATAGATCCCAGGGTTCCTTGTTTATTTTGATTGACACCTTGAATCATGAGGGTCTTTAACAGTTTGTCCCACTTGATGTAACACATGTAATGGTAATAAACTTACAGCAGATCCCCCATCAATCATGAGTCTTGCAAGGTGAGCATCTTCAAGTAGACCTGATATAAAGAGGGGTCTATTGTGACTTAAGCTTGGTTTCGAGATCATCATCAGAAAATGTGATCGTACAAACTAAGTCTTCCAAGTCAGTCTCTACGTGGCAAACTTCCTCAATGGACTTGTTCAGGTTAGAGAGAGTTTTTATCAACGGTTTCCTTAAGCTACTAGACAAACAAAACGCATCATACACCAAAAGCAAAGCGGGTACTTTCTTTAAATGAGTACTTCATAATTTACATCAAGATTTTCTTTTTCTTTGCCCTTATCGGTATTTTTAGAGCTTTTATCAAATGACGACGTTTCTCCTTGCTTGGTTGTCTTGTCAGCACCGTCTACACCCTTAGGTGGAGATATAGTTTTTGTAGATGAAACAAGATGATTCCTCGCCCCACGCCGATAAGGTAACTGGGCGATTGGTAGGTTGCTCTATAGCATCTACCTCTTCAATCTGAATCATGTTGCAAGATGTAGCATTGCTAGGTTCAACTTGCTCTTCTTTCTGTGGAATAATCACTTTATGCCAACCTTCATTATTGGATGAATTGTCTTCAAAAGCATCTGGTGAAGACGAGATATCCTTCATACGGATATCTTTAATCTGACTCATTAATATTAAATTGAGATTTTGATTCCTCCTTTTAGGCTTTGCCATTGTTATCAACAGCATCTAGTTCTTATTGATCCCTGATCGTTTCAGAACAATCTAGAGGTATGTAGTCTTCCAACGTGAGCGATTGTAATTCTTCTATTTCCACTTCAAACGGTGATGATGAAAAAGAGATTATCAACGGTTCAAGTTTCGTCTTCTGTACTTTCTTCGGTGGTCTCATAGAATCCGGTTAAACGTTTTTTTCTTTCTCCCTTTCTCTACGATCCTTCAACATTTGGAGTGTAGTATAATTCGTGAGCGATTGTAATTCTTCTATTTCCACTTCAGACGATGATGATGAAAAAGAGATTATCAACAGTTCAAGTTTCGTCTTCTGTACTTTCTTCGATGGTCTCATAGAATCCGGTTAAACGTTTTTTTCTTTCTCCCTTTCTCTACGATCCTTCAGCATTTGGAGTGTAGTATAATTTGAAGGGATCTTTTTTACTTCTCTTGTTAACTTCACAAATTTCTTTAAATTTGTAGATGTTTCTAACAGAATTTCGATTTTTGGCGTTCTCTTCTTCTTTGGTACTGCATGCCAACTCCCCTCATCGGAATCAGGAGATTCGGCTATATATGGCTCTTGTTGGTTAAACTCACGTCGCTTACCTTGAGCTTCCTCTATAAAAGACTTGGTATCCCAACTTCAGTCCCATCTCGAATGAGAGGTTTGCTTTTTCCGTAAGGTTTCGATTTTTGTTTGCTGTATCAGAGCTTGCCGCCTATTATAGGTTAGTACATTTCCCATGGATCATCTTGTAAAGGAATTGCACCTAAATGACGAGGTGTTGGTGCACCTTATAAAGGAACTGCACCTGATGGACGAGGTGGTGGTGGTGTTTTTCTCCATTCCCGAGTATCATCGACGATCCATCTTGATGTGCCTCCTGTAACAAGATGTTGATAATCGGGTAAGCAATACTCCTACATCAGTTCGTTCAAGAAACAAGTTGTTTCGCTTTCTATCAAACACTTTCTTATTCCGAGCAGCATCCCTCTGTCTCCATTCTCTCTTCCTGCTCTAGCTAACATAGTGAGCAGGGCCTACTTCATCCTCGGATAAGGACGAATCGAAGTCCTTACAGGCAATGTTGTCAAATAGCTTAAGCCATGCTTAGCGATTTAACTACATTTCGCTTAAGCGGGTCGCTTAAGCCATGGCATACTTTCTTTTTTTTTCAAAAAATAAAAATAAATAAATAAATAACAATAAGCCTTCACTCTTGAATCTAGAACTATAAGCTTGCTTCACTCTTGAATCTTGATCTTTGATCTTTCCCTTTGAGGCTTTGTAACACACTAACACTAATATTACTAAGTTTAGAACAATTTAATTCACTAAAAAAAGGATTACAAAGCATAAAATAAAATTAAAAAAACTAAATAGGAAAGATAGGAGGAGATTGGGAGTAAAGAATGGAGATTAGGGGGGAAGTTTAAGCCAAAATAGTTGTGTGAGGAGTAAAGGACCCACCCACCCTTTATAGAGGCAATGGAGCATTATGCCATCGCATATTTTAGTATGCCATGACATAATGTCAAAATCGCATAAGCCATGATGGCTTATGTGATTTAAGGGCTTAAGATGACATAAGCAATCGCTTAATCGTGGCTTATGAGATTTCATGGCTTAAGATAACATAAGCGATCGCTTAATCGATTAAGCGATCACTTATGACAACACTGCTTGCGGGATGGAATGAACTTATGAAGTTCTGAATGTGCAGAGCTCAGATTTTTTTCAAGGATAGGAACGGGTGGAAAACTCTCGAAGGTAATCATATTTGTCGTGGCAATGCCATCATTGTCTCGTTCAAGAGATTCTAGAGTAAAAGTAATGTCTCCATAATCAAGAAGACTCTAGACCCTGTCTTTAAATATGAAACAATCTTTCAACATGCGACCTAGCACACGGTGATATTTACAGTAGAGCGGATCATCTATCTTATCTTGCTCTTCAGGTCTGCGGGATTCTGGCAGCTGTATAACCCACCGTTAACGACGTCATCAAAGATTCCTTTGACGTCTTCATTCTTAAATGAATACTTTTGAATTTTCTTTTCTTTCAGAGATTGGCCATAGGCCAGTTTGATCTCTGAGGGGGTGTGAAACTACTACTAGCTCTACCTACTTGGTTCGATCGATTGTTGTAAGATCCTTCTAGTCGCTTGGTTACAACGAGTTGATTACGATCCCTGGAGTCGATTGCTATCGTCGCAGGATAAGATGTAGATGTTTCTATCCTCTGTTTCGTTCCTCTAGGAGAATTCTTTCGGTTTCCCCTTAAGTTTAAGCCAATGAAACTTTCGAGTTCTGACGTTCGTGTAGCGAGATCTTTGAAACTCAAGGAATGTCCACAATGAAGGACTGTTAATTCTTGTCTCATGCCAGCGAAGTAAGTTTGTATTGCTTCTTCTTTTTCAAACTTGTGTTTGCAATGGATGTTGAGGTTTCTCCACTGCATAATATAGTCAACGACCTTTTCATTTGGTTGTTGCTTCAATTGTGACAACTCAGCGACCCCTACGAATCTCTGAGTACTAAAGAATCTCTTCAAGAATACATCTTCCGTCTCTTTCCATGTCGATATCGACTCAGGTGGAAGTTTCATGTGCCATGTGAATGTAGCTCCCTTAAGAGATTGCATGAATTGTCGCAAAAGCAAAGCGTCATTTCTTTGTGTTTCACAGGGTGAAAGAAAATGGGCCAAGTGCTTGAGTGGGGCACCACTGCCATTGTACTAGGAGAAGTTTGGTTGTCTGTACTCCGGTGGAAACGGGACTTCGTCAATTACTGGCGGATACGGCTTGCAATCTGTTTGAGAGTTATCCGACACTTTCCGAAAACCTTTAAGATTCTCAGACATAAGGCTCTGGACCTTCTTGAGGAATATATTTTCTTCGGCCTCTCTTCAATTCTTCTCTCTCTCGATCAGTATAGCTATCTGCGCATCGAGAGCTACGATTGTTTGGCGCATCTATTCTAGCTGCTCAAGGATGTTGGCGCTTTCTTCCGTTGTCAATACCATCACTGGAAGTATTGTAGGGATGACTAGAGCCACTATTCAGGCGGATGATCCGTCGAGGTTGGATTGAAGGGAGCTCGAGGAACGAGGGGGTGATGGGTGATGAAGTAATAATCCGGACACGTGATGCAGTCAAGTTAGCCATTTCAGGTGCCTGCAAGGGACTCATTGAATAGGACCGATTAGACCTCGGAGTTCCTGGTGCGCTCACAGAGGCTGATTGCAATCAGACGTCAAGGAACTCATCTTCGGAAAAGATAGAATCCGGGTCCCCGTAAAGTGGGTTATCAGTAGTAGCGAAGGACCTAGGAGAATCTAGTTCTTCCTGTTGAGCACATTTCTCTTCCAGATTGGCTTGTGTCATAAGACGGGTCGATCGACGAAGTGTGGCTTTTTCAGTTTGAAGCCCAGCTTGCATCACATGGAGAACTCCTGATGAGGAAGAGGGAGCAACATTCTTTCCAAAAGCCATTGAATTGGTTGATGGAGCGAATTCGGTGAATATCTGCATGGAATAACCAGCCATCAAAAATGAAAATTCATGGAATAACCAAAGCTTTATAATTTATTATACCTAAAACTTATTTCAGAGAATTTGTTTCATTAAGTAGCTTAAAGAAGAGAGAAGTGTATCCCACCCCTAGTAGCAGGAACCGTCCCTAAACATCTACGTTTCTTAGGGGAATTGCGGATCCCCGTTTCGGAAACGAACTCACCTAGGAACCGCGGTTCCTAAACATTAGGAACTGCGGTTCATACGATCCGTATGTTTAAAAAAAAAAAATGGTAATATATGGTGTTTTATTATACAAAACAGATACTTATGTAAGAAAAATGAAAACGTTAGAAAAAACCAATTACTAAAGAGATCAGAAATTGAAAAACATAGAAAAAAATTAAAGAAACTAAAAACCCTAAAACATACCTTTATTTTCTTCATCTTCTTCTTGAAATAGAATTTTTTTTGCAGGAATTTATTCCATCTTCTTGAAATAGAATTTGTTTTTGTAGGAATTTATTCTTCGTCTTCTTCGGCATCGCCTTCTTTCTTTCTTCTTCTTTCTCCTCTCTCAGCGTCCCTCTTTTTCTTTCAGAAACCTCTCTCTCTCTCTCTCTCTCTCTCTCTCTCTCTCTCTCTGTAGCTGAGAACGATGGTCTCTATCTCCTTTCTCTTGGTAAAAGTGTAAGGGTATAATTTTAAAACCCTTAAAGTTGGGTTTTTTAAATTAAGACCCTCTTTTACTTTTTAGAATATTAAATGGACTTTTAATATGTTAAAGTTGGGGGCTTATGTATCAAAACCCTATAAATGAGATTTTATACTTCAATACCTTCTAAAAGTTGGGGGCTTATGTTTTATAACCCATAAAGCCTCCCCTCCGGCTTTATGGAGGTATTTATTACTTTAATACCAATATTTGCAACCGATGATTCTTTAAGTGCAACCAGATTTTTCACCGTGTGATATGTTAGACAGTTAAACTGCCTTGAATCTGACGATCGAGATCGTTTTGCCATTCAACCTTCCACATATAGATTTCAAGATCATGGCCTTTCAATCTTCCACATGGTAGATCTCGAGATCATAACTTTCAACATGCCTAAAAATACTGTTTTAATGGAGATTTAAACCATCCGCTTGTCGACTATTATATCAACCGTTGATTTTTTAATTTTGATGGCTGATATTAAAGTTCGTCAATCGGATGGTTCACATGAATCATTTTCTGCCCTAATTACCGTGTATACACGAAAATAGAAAGAGACCAACTCTCCTGACCGTCATTTTAATGGTGCGACCCAAATGATCTTACACCATCAATGGTTTAAGATGTGAGTGATCAGAGCAGTCAAAGGGATAGATCATAGATTTTAAGTGCAACAGGCCCAAAAATAGTGTTTTAAATCAGATTTAAACCACCCGCTTGTTGACTATTATATCAACCGTCGTTTTTTTAATTTTGATGGTTGATATTAAAGTTCGTCAATCGGATGGTTCACATGAATCATTTCTTCCCTAATTACTGTGTATACACGAAAATCGTTTAAGATTGAGTGATCAAAGCAGTCAATGGTGTTTAAATGATCTTACACCATCAATTGTTTAAGATTGAGTGATCAAAGCAGTCAAAGGGATAAAACATAGATTTAAGTGCATCAGGCCTAAAAATAGTGTTTTAAACCAGATTTAAACCATCCGCTTGTTAACTACTATATCAACCGTTGTTTTTTTAATTTTGATGGCTGAAATTAAGGTTCGTCAATCGAATCGTTCACATGAATCATTTTCTGCCCTAATTACCATGTATACATGAAAATAGAAAGGGACCAACTCTCCTGACGTCATTTAAATGGTGCGACCCAAATGATCTTACACCATCAATGGTTTAAGATGTGAGTGATCAGAGCAATCAAAGGGATAAATCATAGATTTAAGTGCAACAAGCTCAAGAATAGTGTTTTAAACCATCCACTTGTTGACTACTATATCAACCGTTGTTTTTTTAATTTTGATGGTTGATATTAAAATTCATCAAACGGATGGTTCACATTAATCATTTTCTGCCCTAATTACCATGTATACACGAAAATCGTTTAAATGGTGTTTAAATGATCTTACACCATTAATGGTTTAAGATTGAGTGATCAAAGCAGTCAAAGGGATAGATCATAGATTTAAATGCAACAGGCCTAAAAATAGTGTTTTAAACCAGATTTAAACCATCCGCTTGTTAACTATTATATCAACCGTTGTTTTTCTAATTTTGATGGTTGATATTAAAGTTCGTCAATCGGATGGTTCACATAAATCATTTTCTATCCTAATTACCGTGTATACACGAAAATAGAAAAGGACCAACTCTCATGACCGTCATTTAAATGGTGTGACTCAAATGATCTTACACCATCAATGGTTTAAGAAGTGAGTGATCAGAGCAATCAAAGGGATAGATCATAGATTTAAGTGCAAGAAGCCCGAAAATAGTGTCTTAAACCATCCGCTTGTTGATTATTATATCAACCGTCATTTTTTAATTTTAATGGCTGATATTAAAGTTCGCCAGTCGGATGGTTCACATCCACTTATCAGCGTGTTTCATCGAACTGAGACACTTAGCAACCCACCATTAGTGCATTTATTGGATAAAAAAATATAACTATCAGATGGGCAAAATAATCATTTTAACATATCACTAGTATACTAGTTGGTACTCAGCCAAACACCTAATACTAATCTATTATAGAATAGACATTTGCAACCACCGCCTCCTTCAACCTGAGCATGAGCATGAGCATGAGCATGGGCAAACGTACCAAACAAACATTAGTATTAAATGCCATTCAATAGTTTATTTTAAAAATAAAATAAAAAAGAGATCAAATCTAATTAATATATGTTATATGTCTATTCTCCATCATTACAAGCAATTAAATATAATTAATTTTAGCATTGCAATGTTTCCAATGAAACAACCCACCCGAGCCTCTTCTTCTCCGTTTTTCTTCTTCAACTAAGCTATTTTGAAAGTTGGAGTTAGACAACTACAGTTCTACACCTAAGCTAAGCTGCTCATGGATGTGTTGAAGTATTGAACCAGTGATTTTCTTATTCTACAACTTATATTCAAAGCATCTAAAGGTAAAAGTTTTATCTTTTATTTTATTTTTTAGCTTTATTATGGATCATAATATAGATGAAATACACAATGAAGATAGTGGAGATGAGATAGATGAAGCAACTATTACTCCTTTGTGAAAGTATATTACTAGGATTGTTGAAAGCAAAGGATCTAAAGGGGGAGGTACTTTAAAATTTACATGCAACTATGGTTGTCAAGAGAAACCTTACTCTGGCTCTTATTCTCAAGTTAGAGCTCATTTGATCAGGCTTTTGCCTAATCAAACAGCTCAAGGCATTGCCCTGTGTCCAAAAGTTTCTCCCGCCAAAAGCGAGGGGTTACGAAAAGAAGAGAGGGAAGCTCGAGAAGTCTATGGAGATGCTAGCAATAAGGGAAAATCAAATAAACACCAATAAACCAAATAAGTAGCAACAACAAATAGAACACTTTTGAAAAATGGGCCACTCGCAAAAATGTTTGATATTGGTGGGCGGGATGCTGTAGATGCTAAAATTGCACGTTGCATGTACGCCAATGGAATACCTTTCAATGTTGCTAGGTTTCCTTATTGGGTAGATATGGTGAGTGCAATAAACCAAGCTCTCAAGGGATACAAACCCCCTAACTATAAAAAATTGCGTACTTCATTATTGGATACGGAAAAAATAAAGTTGCAAAACTCGTTAGCCTCTCTTTCTCAAGAATGGAATACATATGGTGTATCAATTGTTTCTGACGGATGGACGAATGTGAAAAATGAAACATTGATTAACATTATGGCAATTTCTGGAGGCTACTCCATGTTTGTAAATGTACATGATTGCTCCGGAATTGTAAAATCGGGAGTAAACATAGTGGATTTGCTTTTAAAAGCAATAGATTCAGTTGGAGCATATAATGTTGTGCAAGTACTAACAGATAATGCTTCAAATTGCAAAGCGGCGGGGCAAATTATAGAGCTTAAGCATCCTCACATTTTTTGGTCTAGTAGCTTAGCACATACATTAAATTTGCTAATAAAGGATATTGCACAGTCTAAAAATCCAAGTTTGGCGTTTATAGATGAGCAATACAAGAGAGGTAAGAAAATTGTAAAGTATGTCAAGAGTTACTCAGCTGTTCAATATTGTTTCCATACTTTTTCAGAATTAGAAGTGTTGAAAGTAAAGAAAACAAGATTCGGGCACCACTATATCGTTCTTCGTCGTTTAGTTGAAGTTCAGGCTGCATTAGTCTCTATGGTTTTAAGTAAAGAGTGGAGAGAGATGAAACTTGCTAGTAGTGATAAAGAACAGGAAGAAATTGAAAAGATCATTCTCAGTAATGATCTTTGGACACAAAGTGAATTAGTTTTGAAATTCACAAAGCCCATTTTCAACATGCTAAGGTTTGTGGATTCTGATAAATCAGTAATTAGGGGAGTATATGAAGAGATGGATACTATGGTTGGGCGTGTGAAAGAGGCCCTTTGTGATCAAGAAACTCTTTATCAGATTGTTTATGAAATCATTGTTCAACGATGGGATAAAACTAATATTCCATAACATTGTCTTGCATTTGTTCTGACACCTAAATTCTATTCACAACAATGGCTAGATACACTTGCTCCTGGTGGTGAGAAAAGAAAGAAGCCTCATGTTAATCCAGAGGTACAAAAGGATTATTTAGGTGCACTCAAAAAACTAGTTTCAGATCCAACAGAATCACAGGTTATTAGAAAAGAGATAAGTGATTTTGTGAGCAACAAAGGTACATTTTCATGTCCCGACGCAATGATGGATCGGGGAACATTAGATGCGACTTCATGGTGGAACCTCTATGGTAGCTCTACAAAATTGTATTCATTGGCAGTGAAGGTGTTATCTCAAAGTGTGACTTCATCGTGTGCAAAGAGATGTTGGAGCACATACAATTATATTCACAGTGTGAAAAGAAACAAAATGAGTGCATCAAGGGCAAAGTCTTTAGTTTATGTGCACTATAACCTTAGAGTGTTGAGTAGATTTAGAAATGATTACTTGACTGATTATAAGAATTGGGATATTGGTGCAGAAGAAGGTTATGTGGAAGAAAATGTGTTGGCACAAGAAGATGATGTAGGAATTGATTCAGATAGTAAGCCTCCTCGTGTTTCTCAAGCTTCTTGTCATATTCAAATTGGCCCCTCTTTACAGCCATCATCTCAAAGCCAATCTCTAACTCATGAACAACGCTATGTAGAGGTGAGGATGGGAAAGAAACCGCGAAAGAGTTGAAGACTTGAAGTTTGATTTTGTTATTAAAGCCAAACCTTTTTTTGAAGTTTTTTGTATGCTTCAAGTGTATGTTTTGTTTCTTTTTTAATATATCACTAGAATTTTTTGGTATCATCAAATTGTAAGAATCTAATGATTCTAATGTAAGAGAGCAGTTGAACATTTTGAATGTTAAAAGTGGATGTCTCTTACAAATATTGTGACTGAATATATACTTCTTTATTCTAATGGGACTATCATCTAATTAAATATGAAGATACAACTTTTGCAAGAGGCTAATTAAACATTTTGAAATTTTTTCAAAAAAAGAAATAAAAAATAATATATATATATATAGGCACTCCCGCTTCCTAGATTTTAAAAAACTGTCGCTTTGTCGCTCCCGCTCCCAAATCCGCTTCAGCACCCGCTCTCGCTTCGTCCAACTAAGGTCCCACCACCACCGGGCATGCCAGAAATTTGTAAACAACAAATTTGCGTAGAATATAAATCCAACACAAATCAATTATAACAAATTTCTCCTCGCTAGGAGAGGGTTTTATTGAAAATGGCGGACTTTACACTTCTGGGTATCGCAATTGATTCCTCGTTAATTATATCAAAATTGAATACCTTTGGTTAAAAGCTACTAAAGAAAAGTAAAGTAATTACATCTCTGCAATAAGCAAAATAAATCCTAAGCCTAAGTCTTCATTAATATCTTCGTTTTCACGGTACGAGATGGACAGGCAGTTGCTCTATTCATCAAAAGCTCGAGCGATGTGAAATAAATGACGTCGGAGACGAGAGTCCCTTCTCCGGAAGTTAGACCCATCCGATTGATAGGCATGGTCAAATATAGGCATGAAGAGTTCATGGATGAGTCTCATAATGAATTCATGCTCACTTGTTTAGAAGACGAATTCAAACACCGGGTCCATTTTCTAATGTCTGATCATCCAAATAACTAGCACTTTTGGTTATGGGGTATCTAATCAAGGGTCGGATATCATTAAATTTCTTAGGATTTGATCATCAGGTTATTTTGTGATGATTTCACCATTAGATCATGTAATGATCTTAGAATACGATCATTTAACGTAAAGTTAATGAATCCACCATTGGATTTCACCAAAACCATGAGATTTGATCAATACATAATAAATCCACCGTTGGATCTTATTGCAGTCTCGTATTATGACCATTTGGCTAAAAGTCAACTAGTTCACTGTTAGATGTAACAAATCCACCGTTGGATCTCATTACGATTTCGTATTATTATCGTTTGACCAAAAGACAACAAGTCCATCGTTGGATTTTACCAAAAGTACAAGATTTGGTCAGCATGTAATAAGTCCACCGTAGGATCTCGTTACGATCTCGTATTATGATCGTTTGATCAAACGTCAACGAGTCCACCATTGGATTTGACCAAAATCACAAGATTTTGTCAACATGTAATAAATCCACCGTTGGATCTTGGATTATGATTGTTTGACTAAAAGTCAACGAGTCCACCGTTGGAGTTGACCAAAATCATAAAATTTGGTAAACATGTAATAAACCCACTGTTGGATCTCGTATTATGATCGTTTGACTAACAGTCAACGAATCTGTTAAAATATTTAACCCTCGCAAGGGTTGCATAAGCGATGGCCTAAACAGGGACAGTCAGGGCAGACACGGCTAGGGCAGGCAAGAAAATTGATTTTACCATCGTAAAAGAATTTTCAATCTTGAGGTTGAGATCCAAACCCTAAATTTGAGGAAGTGATGACCCGAATCGCGAGGGAAACTCTAATTTCGATGCATGATTTAGATATGGTAATTCTGATGGTTATAACTCGTTGTAGATGAGTATTTTGAGTGTCGAAGTCCAGAATCATTCTTTAGATTCGTGATTGCAACCCATACGAGTATCAGATTTGTGGTTGCAATTCGAGTATACTAAGAGTTAAGCGAGGGGTTGTACTCATGTAGCTTAATTACCTCCAAGTAAACAAGGAATTGGGTACGTGTCGTAACGCATAATCTCAAATTGCAACACTAAATTATACTTAGGTAGGAGTCGTAACTCTTATCCTAAGCATACCACATTTAGGTAAAGCTCGTAACTCTTATCCTAAGCATACCACATTTAGGTAAGGCTCGTAACTCTTATCCTAGATGCACCCATATCGGAGACCGTCTGAATTCAGAATTCTAATCTGAACATATCTCTCTTGTACACTCTAAATAGAAGTCAAAGGACAAAAGAAAAGGGAACGGAATGAATCTCAGAGATACCTTAAGGTCTCTTGCAAGAGAATCAAAGTCGGAGAAGTTTTTGGCAGGGCTCTCCTATAAGAATTTTCGGATCCCTAATAATGAGAAGGAATATGTTATTTATAAATTTATGATAGTGGTTACTAGAAGTTATAATCCTACAATTTCCGCAAGAGTTTCATAAAAATTAAGGGTCATGAGAGCTGCATAGGACTTAGCCTTCACGTGGATTGAGAGAAGAATGGCCTTCACAAGTGGCTATTTGTGTGGGCCATATTTCAAGAGAAAAAGACGAGGGAAAAAAGAAAGGAGAAAAAAAATATTGAGAGAAATGAGGAGAGAAAAAAGGAAAAGAAAAGAATGAGATGGAAAAAAGTAAGATGGCCCACACAGTTGACCTGTGTGAGCCATATTTCAAGAGAAAAAGATGAGAGAAAAGAGATGGCATGCGTGAGCCATTAAATGGGAGAGAGAGCAGTGGCATGCGTGAGCCATTAAATGAGAGAGCAATGGCCTGCGTGGGCCATTAAATGAGAGAGCAGTGGCCTGCTGCGTGGGCCATTAAATGACAGAGCAGTGGCCTGCGTGGGCCATTAAATGAGAGAGAGAGAGAGAGAGAGAGTGGGAAGATGGCCAACGTAAGAAGGTCCATGCGTGCGGCACACACTTTGACTTAGTTTGGACTTTAAGTCCTAGTTAGAGTAGGTCTTAAATAGGAAACTTATAAATAGAGCTTCCTCTCTTAATCCATTTCATTAATTCATTATATCTGAAATTTGAAACTAAGAACTTCCCGACTTCTAATTAAAATTAAAAAATTCGGAGTCAACAGTCTTATTTCCCACTAATTTCGAATCAGCGATAAGCTCTCTGTAACTTTGCAATCCTCCATATCCCTTCTCACAGCTTCCCTTTAGGTTTTTATTGGAGATAGTAATATATGTATGTTGTGTAAGAAGCAATAGTACTAAGTATGGTGTGTAGTGTCCACATAAATGTAAGTGGGCGTCTTTTATGACAGCCCAAATTTCGGTTGCCCCGAAACCCGTGCCGTCAATACGACCCTTAAGGTCGTACCCCGTACAACTCACAGAACACTTGGTACATCCACACGCAAAGCAGAACAAACTATAATGTAATAAAAGAGATATAACCATCATAAGAAAGAAATCTCCAATTCTATGTAATGATGAACCCAAAACATATCAAAAAACGATTCTAATCTCATGCCAATCACATGAGCAAAAGAACCGAACCGAACCATCCGTGACAACCAAAAGTCACCCTATGATGGTTCGCTAAAAGAATTACAATATCTCATAAATACATCATTTCTAATATAAAATGGTCGGGCGTACCAAGCCTTACAATTCTAGCTCTCAAAACAAAGCTACACAGCAAGAAATCTACTGGAAGAACTCCTCCGGAGGGGGCTTGGTCCCCTCCTCGGGAATGTACTTAGAATCCTCTAGGTCAAGATCCTCGGCATAACTCTTTTGTCTGCTCTGAGCGGACTTGATTCTCTCTCTTATCACACGAACGATCTCGGCATTGCTTTCAAGTATTTCCAGACCCAATATAAACTTTTCACCGGTCTCTTCCCAGTTGATCGGTGATCTACATCGTCGTCCATATAGAGCTTCGTTCGGTGCCATACCAATACTCGTCTGAAAGCTGTTGTTGTATCCAAATTTGATCAACGGTAAATGTTGATCCCATGATCCCCGAAAGTCAAGCATACATGCTGTGAGCATATCTTCGATGACCTGATTCACCCTCTCTGTTTGTCCATCTGTTTGCGGGTGGAATGCCGAACTGAAGTCTAACTGTGTACCCATACCCTCTTGAAACTTTTGCCAAAACTTGAAAGTGTATAACGGGTCACGATCTGAAACGATGCTAACTGGAATGCCGTATAGTCGGACAATCTCCTTCATATACATCTCTGCAAGCCTCCCCGCCGTATACACAGTGTTATAAGGCAAGAAGTGAGCTGACTTGGTTAATCGGTCCACGATTAGCCAAATGGCATTGTATCGTTTCGCTGCCCGTGGCAATCCCACAATGAAATCCATAGAGATCGACTCCCATTTCCATTCTGGTATAGGTAGAGGTTGAAATAAACCTGTCGGATGTTTGTGATCTACTTTCATCTGCTGACATCCTAAGCATTTCGACACGTACTCAGCGACGTCCTGTTTCAGCCCTCTCCACCAGTAGTTCTTTCTCATGTCTTGGTACATCTTGGTGCTACCAGGGTGTATGCCATATTTAGACTTGTGGGCCTCATCTAAAGATGGTTTGCCAAAGGTCGGCATCAATGGGTATACATAGTCGTCCTCCTTAATTGAGAAATCCAGCCTACTGCCATCAATCACACCCTGCCTGATCTTTATTAACTCTGGATCTTTCATCTGTAGTTCTTGAATGTGCTCAAAGATCGTCGGTCGTACTGTGATGTTAGCCAACAAAGCCCATGAAGCTTGTACCTCAATCTTGGTGTCGTACAACGAAAGGTCCTCTAGCAGCTTCCATCTCCGAATCCCCATGATAAGGCTAGACAATAGAGTCGAACCCTTCCGACTCAAAGCATCTGCTACCACTTTAGCCTTACATGGGTGGTACTGAATGGAACAATCGTAGTCCTTGAAAAATTCCATCCATTTGTGTTGCCTCATATTAAGCTCTTTTTGTGTAAACAAGTATTTGAGGCTTTTGTGATCAGTGAATTTCTCAAAGGTCTTGCCGTATAAGTAGTGTCTTCATATCTTTAGTGCAAAGATCACTACGACTAGTTCCAAGTCATGTATTGGATAATCTTTCTCGTGGTCCTTAAGCTGTCTTGACTCATACGCAATCACCTTCTTATTCTGGTTGAGCACACAACCCAAATCACTATGTGAAGCGTCACTGTATACAGTAAACCCTCCACTGCCAGAAGGTATAGCCAACACTGGAGCTGAAGTTAGCCTCTTCTTGAGTTCTTGAAAACTCTTCTCACACCCTTCAGTCCATTCGAATCTCTCATTCTTTCTTGTAAGTTTAGTGAGTGGTCCAGAGATCTTGGAAAATCCCTCTACAAACTGTCTATAATATCCAGCCAGACCAAGGAAACTGCGAATCTCCGTCACAGTCTTTGGTTGTTCCCACTCCACTACTACCTTGATCTTTGTCGGATCTACGATAACATCATCCTTTAAGACATGTCCCAAAAAGCTGACTTTCTCCAACCAAAACTCGCACTTGCTGAGCTTGTTCACGCAACGTCTGCAGAGCAATCCTCAAATGTTCTTCATGCTCGTTCTTGGATTTATAGTAGATGAGAATGTCATCTACGAACACTACTACGCAAGTGTCTAGGTGTGGTTTAAACACCCGATTAATCAGGTCCATGAATGACGCCAGTGCATTTGTCAATCCAAATGGCATCACTAAGAACTCGTAGTGTCCATATCTTATTCTGAGCGTCGTCTTCTATATGTCCTCTGCTTAAATGCGCAACTGATAGTATCCAGATCTCAGATCGATCTTGGAAAAGAACCTTGCGCCTTGTAACTGATCAAATAGATCATCAATCCTAGGCAAAGGGTATCGGTTCTTAATAGTTACTTTGTTCAGCTGACGGTAGTCGATGCACAATCTCAACGACCTGTCATTCTTTTTCACGAATAAGATCGGTGCCCCCTAAGGAGACACACTAGGTCTCACGAATCCTCTATCTAAGAGTTCTTGCAATTGATCTTCCAACTCCTTCCACTCGGCTGGAGCCATTCGATATGGTGCTTTAGATATAAGCTCCGTACCCGGTGCTAAGTCAATAGCAAACTCCACTTCCCAATCCGGTGGTAACCCTGGCAATTCTTCTGGAAACACGTCCTCGAATTCGCACGCTATCGGAATTTCGACTATGACATTCTTTGTTTCCTTATCCTCTTTCAGAAACGCTAAGTACCCATTGCACCCTTTCTTTATCAAACGTTCAGCTCTGACTGCGGAGATCAGTGATACAAAGGTCGATCGCATTCCAAGGAATCTAAATGATCTCCTCGTATTTGGTCTAAGGAAAACCACCTTGTTCCGACAATCAATGTTTGCTCGATGTTTGGACAACCAATCCATACCGAGGATTGCGTTGAATCCTTGCATGTCTAGCATAACTAAATCCGCCACTAATTCATGAACGTCATAATCTTCGATGGCAACAACAACTGAGCGACAAAACATCTCAGTATTAATTGAATTCCTCGTCGGGACTGACAGTGCCAAAACAAAGTCCAATTCTTCCGGAACAAACCCCATACTCCTCGCAAACCATGGCGTGATAAACGAGTGGGTAGACCCTGGGTCTATCAACACTCTCGCTTCATAACTAAGGTCACTTCCTTTACCGTATATTTGCAAAGTACCTATATCGTACACATATTTAAGAAGTTGACTTATGTATCAAAAGTGATGTATTTAAGGAAATTTAATTTAAAACTGCTCCCTACTATTGATACACCTTTGCTATCAAAAATTCAATCAACATTTTAATTAAATTAAAAGAATTTTCACCTTGAATAATGTCATTACTATTTTCAGCATCCTGGGCGATTACGGCATATGCTCCCCCTTGCATTGTTGGCTTCTTTGTTTGCAACAGCCGAGGCATAGGAGCTGAAGCAGCCCTTTCCTTCCACATCTTCGGGCAATCTCTAATTATGTGTCCCATCTTTTCACATTTTGAAGCATCTGCCTGTACTTCGCCTACAATTAGAAGTCTTATGAGACTTGCCACACCTAGCACAAGTCTCAGCTGGAGTAGACGATGCTGCTCTAGAGACACCCTAAGTAACTGATATTCCTGTAGTGGTCCCAGGGTTCTCATAGCGGATCGGTCTCACAAAAGTAGGCATAGGTGGCCTAGTGTAACTGATCTGAGGTGGTAGTATAAGGTGTCTGCGCAAACTGCCTCTGTATAGGTGCTACGAAGAGCGGGTTTTTATTCACCGGTTCGTAGTTGCCCACTTTACTCTGATCTATCCTTCCCTTTCCTTATTGGTCTCTTCTCCGATACATCTCTACGATATTTTCCTCTATCACGAGGGCCTTGCTCATGACTTCACTATACGTCTTCAGTTCGAAAGCCGAGACTCTACCCCTGATATCCGGCCTTAAGTCGCGTTGGAGTTTCTTGGCCTTCATCAGATCTGAGACCACATACTCAAGAGCAAAACGTGCGAGTCTCATGAACTCTACTCCATAGTCCCTCACTGGCATCTTCCCTTGCTCTAGTTGAAGGAATTTCACCTCCATCTGATTCCGCACTACCTCAGAGAAATACTGTTTATTGAACTCTTCTACGAATTCATCCCAGGTCCAGAACACACCTGGAGTCTCTTGTGCTCTAGTCCTAGACTTCCACCACGGACCTCCACCACACACCTGGACTTCCACCACGGACCTGCCTCTCCGTCTAACATAAAAGCTGCCCATCGAGCACTCTCATCTTCAGTGCACGTAAGCACACTGAATATCTTTTCCATTTCACTGAGCCAGTTCTCTGCTTCTATTTGCTCTTCTTGCCCTGAAAAGCTTGGAGGATGCATTCTCCGAAACTCCGTAAATGCCGAGTGTAATGGTGGTGGAGTAGTAGTAACTGGAGGCATACGTGGCATCTGCTGATGGTCATTGGCATTATTGGCTGCCAACGACGCTGCCTGCTGAGCCATAGCATTTGTCATGGTTTCCATAGTGTGCATCATCCTTTGCCTTTCCTCTCTTCATTTCTTTCTCGAAACCTTTCCTGATCTCTATTTTCTGAATTACTGTCTTCCGGAACTTCTCTATTTCCCAATGGTACCCTATTTGAAGTCGAGACATACCCGTCTCCACTCCTCAAATTCCTACTATGGCCGCCCCTTGGTCGGCCCCTTCCTCTAGTAGACATGATGCTCTGCAATATGAAATAAAAGTTTCATTAGTAGAAGGTCCCTATACTCCGACAAAATCCAAAACTTGTCAGAAATTTCTAAAAGAAAGTGATTTGATACCAACTATGGCAGCCCAAATTTTGGTTGCCCCGAAACCCATGCCGTCAGTACGACCCTTAAGGTTGTACCCGGTATAACTCACAAAACACTTGGTACATCCACACGCAAAGCGGAACAAAGCATAATATAATACAACAGATATAGTCATCATAAGAAAGAAATCTCCAATTCTATGTAATGATGAACCCAAAACATATCAAAAGACGGTTCTAATCCCATGCCAATCGCATGAGCAAAAGAACCGAACCGAACCATCCGTGACAACCAAAAGTCACCCTATGATGGTTCACCAAAAGAATTACAATATCTCATAAATACATCATTTCTAATATAAAATAGTCGAACGTACCAAGCCTTTTAATTCTAGCTCTCAAAATAAAGCTACGGAGCAAGAAATCTACTAGAAGAACTTCGGAGGGGGCTCGGTCTCCTCCTCAGGAATGTACTCAGAATCCTCTAGGTCAAGATCCTCAGTACCTGCAACAATCTCTAAACCTGTGACGTATAGTCCAAGGGTAAGCTACATCCTAGCTCAATAGGGAAAAGTTATAACATGAATATCTTCCACATCTCACATATCATAAATGACATAATTAAAGCATATTTTCTAGAATAAAAATCATAACTGAAAAGTACAAAAATGGGCAAAACGAATGAGTAATGCATGTTTCAAATCATACTTAATGAAATTTCAAAAGCTTGTTTCACTTATTCACATCATTTCGAAAGAAAGCTTAAATTAATCACTTAAATAGTCCCTCAAGCAATATAGCATCGAGCCCCGATGGGAATACCCTCCATTGTCGTTCACATGAACTCTTCTTACACATAATGCCCAAACTGGCTCTAACTAGGAGGCTTGTGCCGAATGAAGTGTTTCCACAGCTTGGAAACCAAAGAACAGATATCTTGTCGTACCGGAGCACAAGTTGTACGGATATCCCGCCGTACCAGTCACGGATATCCCGCCATGTCGGTTGGGTATCCACAAAACCTTAAATCAAAGTGCACATTTAATGTATAGTTATTCACCGTGAGTTTGTGATAATTATAATATTTCAAGGTTCTCAAAGATTTCACACACATGTCCGTTCATATACTCGTTGATATTTCACACATAATCACATCTTCTTAATGTCACATACAAATTTCTCATGGTGCACACACACACACACACATCTTATCTATTTGGTGCACATACGTATGGAGTTCATATGTTCGAAGCTTATGAATGTAAATCACGTTAATACGAAGACAAATCGGAAAACGAGCACATCTTATCATCACATCACTACACATATGCTCGTAGAATTCGAATATACATGCTTAAAGAATTTCTTCCCTACCTCACACGAAGTCATACATATCTTCTTAGCTCAACATCTAGGTTCAAGGTTCAAGCTCATGCCTAACCTACATGAATTCATACGCAAGACGTCACTACTGATGTAAAACAGAAAATACAAAGCCTCCCTAAAGTCCCCCTTCCAAAACAAACAAAACCGACCGGTTGATCCCCAAATCGACCGGTCGGTTTCCTTCAGAAAACCAAACCTTATGCACACCAAAATTGACCAGTCGATCTCAAATCGACCGGTCAGTTTTCTAGAATCGACCGCTCGATTTCTATTAGACCGATCAATGCTACTTTCGACCGGTCGGTTTTTACTCGACCGATTGGAATCGCGTAAGGCCTTCCGATCTCACAATTTGCCAAAAATCGACCGGTCGGTTTTGTAATTCGATCAGTCGGTTTTTCATAGACTTCACCCCGTTCGGGTTTGTACTTCTCTAATTCTTTTTCCTTCACTTTTCTCTCTTTCTTCCCTCAATTCTTTTCCCATAATCATAACTAAGCTATCAACTTAGTCTATACAAAATTCATATAAATCTTACCTTCTTAAATTGATCGATTCCTCGATCCCAGCTTCACAATTTAGTTTCGTAGCTTGGAGTCTTCACAGATTCCACACAATCAATCTCTCTATTTAATACGCCATCATAATTCTTCGTACACACTCTCACACTACCATATTGATTGTTCTTCCCTCTTCTCTCTCTCTCTTAATAACTCTCTCAATAATAATTTCACAAGAGAATTAAATTCTCTTTAAGTTTAACACCTTCATTATAACCTAGACTTAGGTGTTAAGCACCAAGGATCAAAATACCGGTTTTCCGGTACGTATCGTCCTGACCTCCAGGACGATACGTACCGGGTATCGGTTTGATACATTAATTTTATTTTTTTCTAAAAAATCCCAAAAAATCAAGAAAAATAAATTTAACGATTTTCTATCTATTTCAACTTTTTTAAAAATTTATTTAAGCCTTAATTTGATGCATATTTCATAATTTTATCAACGCATAACCTAAATTTCATTATACATGACTCATGATCAAAATTAAAAGGTATATTGTACATGAAAAACTTACTTCAAAGCCACAGTGAATTTCGTGGTGATTCTTGGCCCTCATGATCATCATCATCGGTGCGCAAGCTTTTCCTATAATGTTGGTCATATTGATACCCATGATCATATGTGTCCCCTTGAAACTGAGACATTAGCGACGAATATGGCTCAGTGTAATAGGTAAAAGTTGGTCCTTAAAAAATTTGACCAACGAAGTCATATGACCCAGGTTAGGTTGGTTGAGGCCGATAGTATGGGTTACTGGTTGCTGAATCTTCGGTATTTTGCAAACTAAATTCCCCAAAGCTAGAAGTCATATAACCCACATCATCTTGTGGAACTTGTGGTAGTGGTGGTGCTGGTGGTGTTTGGTAAGATTCTGACGCTCCTCTTCCTTCAATCCATCCACCTCTAAATGTAGGAGTGTCATACATTGCTACCAACTCATCATCTCATGCGACCTCCAAAAGAATATGGATCAACATCATCCGCTCCACCACTAGTGCCAGCGTGGGTTTCATCGCCTCCATCATCACCCCAACTATAACCCCATCATCGTCATTATGACTACCGGGCTACGTTTCGTCATCATATCCAACCATTGAATAACGATTCAATCTTCTTTTCCGCCTCGGTGGTTGAAAAGCTTGCTCCTCCGCTACTCTTTCAGCATTATCCAGCCATGTGTTGCCCTCAATATCCAACACTAGGTCTTCTCTCTCTTCGATCCACTGATTCAAAGGGTCATCCTTCGTGAATATATAATCCAACTGAAAGGGATCAAAATATTCACTATCTGTAAGGTAGAATACGATAGATGAATCAGTATATGCCTCGTCAATTAGATTAAATAAAAATTATATGAACTAAAACATCATAAAATTGCTTACCACGATTGGTCCTCTCCATATTTCTGACCCTTAATCGCATATTGTAATGGGAGTAGACTAACTTTTTCAATCGTTCCATAGTTAGCCTATTCCTTGTCTTCGTATAAATAAGAGAGAAGGTGTTCCAATTTCGCTCACAATTGGACGAAGAACATGTTTGCGATAAAACCCTCATTGCAACTCACCTCAATATTGGGCCATCACCTCCATAATGCATCCACCAATCAGGGGTTTATCGTACTTGATTTGGGATTACGCCAACGGGGTCCCAAATGACCCATGTCTCTTACGAAACATGTCAATCTCCAAAGATGGAATACAATAACCCACATATCAATATAATGTTCATAGACATTTGACTTATTAGTCATATACTCACACCTCTGATGGCTTAACCTTGGTCGGCCAACTCAGGGAGCATTCGCTGGATTACATTAAGCAAACCGTTGTATACTTCATCGGCCTCACTTAACTCGAAGCGTCACGTATGTTGGAAGGCCGGATTCAAGTAGTGTGCTATACATCAAATATGAGCAATCTCATCAATATATGAAAACAATGAATAATATGAAAATAATAAATAAATAAAAATCACTACATAAGCAATTTAGCATGTTATACCTGCGGCATGCAAGTACTGATGGAACTGTGCATCCCACCTTTTGTCGATGATCGCCCAATATCGTTTATATTTTGTAGGGCATTTAGTTTTAATAGCCAATTTTGCTTTATCCATCGACTCGTAAACATACCCCATTGTTGGTTTCTCATCACCATCTACCAACCTCACACTTGAACCAACGGGGTAGTAACGGCAATCAGTTGGTCAACATCTGCCCAAAACTAGGGGTTGTAGATCAGGTCAGCAACTTCATTGCAAGCAGGTCTCTTTGCTCGTGAGAGTTCTAACTCATGTTTTCTCCATTCTTTGGAGTTGATCATGCTTTTCAACTCACGCCTATATCTAGCAAAGCTCTGTAGGGCTAGAAATTGTGTAGCAAATCGTGCAATCGCAGGCCGGAGCAGCTCATTCTTGGTGAAGTCTCTCATCAAATTCACTAACTTATCATTGTTGTATAGGTAAGAAGTAATCGTTCTTCCCTTCTGAATAATTGTCTGTGCCTTGCTTATCTTTCCCAAATCCTCAAGAATGAGGTCCACGCAATGAGTGACACACGGAGTCCAGTACAAGTGACGTTTCTTCAACATTAACTGTCTTCCTACGGCTTTGTAATTGATGGCATTGTCTGTTACCACCTGCACAACCCGATGCTCTCCAGCATCTTCAACTACCTTATCCATTAGATGAAAGAGGTAATCAACCGTCTTCGCATGTTTAAAAGCATTAACTAATTTTAAAAAACTGTCTCGGCATCACAGTAGACTAAAAAGTTGATCAAACTCTTCCTTGTGTGACCGGTCCATCCATCGCAAATAATTGTGCAACGTCTCTCATCCCATACTTCCTCAAAACTGTTCACATAAGCTTCTATCTCCTTATACTCATCATTTAATAAGGGCTCAGATACCTCGTATGCAGAAGGCTTTTTTACTCCTGGACCAACTTCCGCACTTGTATCAATCATACTTTTGAAGTGCGGCGACTCCATAACTTGACTCGGAATGTGATTGTATATCACGAACTTTACAATCGATTTTCCAAGCCTCTTCCCCCATTTTTTTAATGAAATTGTACTCAATTTACTTTGCTTGAAGCTTTCTGTCCGATACATGAACGAATCCATGGGGCCTGTAGTACGACCAGTAGTAGACGGTCTGGTCTCCCTCACGGATGCTGACCTACGTAACCCGACAGTCTCATGAATATCCTCATCATCATCAACAACATGTGGCCTATGATTAGATCCACCACCGGCAGAAGGCATGAATGGGCCTCTCAAGCTGGATCGAAACCGATATTCGGCTTCTTCTCGATCTCGTCGCTGTCGTGCTTCTCTAGCACTGTCCCTCATGACTCTAGCTGTCACAGCATCCTCATCCTCATCATCCCCAAGTCCAGGTGCAGGAAACTCTGGATCTCCCCTCCTTATTCTCTCATACATTTCTCTATCTCGATCGGCTTCTACTTTTTTCTTACTCTTAGCCGCCTGTAAACTGGCTCTGACATTTTCTTTCACCTCTTTGGGTACACTGGGACACCCTTTTATCTCTCCCTTAACGTGAGCCAAATGCTCCTTCAACCGTGTGATTCCTCCTCCCAGTAATTTTTTCCCACAAAGCTTGCATTGTATTCGGAGTCTATCACCATCTATTGTTGTGTCGTATTGTCAGACTAAATCTGATAATCATACCATATTTATTTATTTCCCCTGCATGAATAAGCAAGCAATTTGATTAAATTAGAACATTTAGATTACACTTGAAAATAAAATTTATTTAATATTATTCTAATTTTTTAAAAATTTATATAACATTTGAAATTTTATTTCATATTATTATTATTTTTAAAATATTAGATTATATTTTACCAAATTTATTTGATATTATTCTAATATTTGAAAACTTATTTGATGTTATTCTAATTTTTAAAATATTAGATTATATTTTACCAAATTTATTTGATATTATTCTAATATTTAAAATTTTATTTGATGTTATTCTTATTTTTAAAATATTAGATTATATTTTACCAAATTTATTTGATATTATTCTAATTTTTAAAATTTTATTTGATATTATTCTTATTTTTAAAATATTAGATTATATTTTACCATATTTATTTCATATTATTTTAAAAATATTAAAAATTTTAAAAATTTTAGATTACATTTGAAAATAGTATTTAGTTGATATTATTCTAATTTTTAAAAATAATCAAATATTTTTCTAATTTTTAGAATTAGAAAATCATATTATTCTAATTTTTAAAATTACATTAGAAAATCATATTATTTTAATTTTTAAAATATTTGAAAATAATATTTATTTGAAATACACGTGTCACATGCATCATGGGATATCAGTGTGACATGTGTAATTGATGTGTCCCATACTCACATACCCCATGACACATGCGACTCATGTGTAATTGATGTGTCATGGGGTGTTTGTTATATGTGTGATACATGTGAGTATGTGACACATCAATTACATGTGTCATAAGGCAATAAACCGCATAATTATTATCAAATTGATGTGTCACATGCATCATAGGGTATGTGTGACATGTGTAATTGATGTGTCACACGTGTCACATACCCCATGCCACATGCGACACATGTGACACATGTGTAATTGATGTCTCATAGGGTATGTGTCACATGTGTGACACGTGTGACACATTAATTACATATGTTGCGACACATGTGTAATTGATGTGTCACATGCATCATGGGGTATGTGTGACGTGTAATTGATGTATCACATGTGCCACATACCCCATGCCACATGCGATACATGTGTAATTGATGTCTCACGGGGTATGTGTCACATGTGTGAAGATTTTGACACATAAATTACATGTGTTGTGACACGTGTGACACGTGTAATTGATGTGTCACATGTGGCATGGGGTATGTGTCACATGTGTGACACATCAATTACATAATTAAATATAGAAAAGGCTTAAAAAATAATTTAAGGGTATAGAAAAGGCTTTAAAAATGCATTAATAATTAAATAATTAAATATTTTTAACTACTTTATTTTAATTATTTTCTTAATATTTCTTATTTTTATTTTATAAATAATTTAAGGGTATAAAAAAGGCTTAAAAATGCGTTAATAATTAAATAATTAAATACTTTTAACTACTTTATTTTAATTATTTTCTTAATAGTTCTTATTTTAATTTTATAAATAATTTAAGGGTAGATTTTGACATTTTAATGGTAGATCTTGACTATAGAGGGTAGATCTTCAAATTTTAGAGGTAGATATTTAATGGTAGATCTTGAAATTTTAACCCCTATAATGTAAGAAAATGAAGAGAAAATGACTTAAAATGGTAAACCACGTACCTTCTCCGCGTTCTTCAGCGATTTGGCGGCGATCCCAAGCTTTCCGATGGCTAAGAAGTAAAGAGGAAGAAGAAGAAGGGATTGAGAAGGAAGAGGGCCTGAGAAGGAGGAAAAAAATGGGAGGAAGAAAGGGGTTTTCGGCTAAAAAAAGCCCCAAACCCGTCCCTTTAAGTGGCTGGGCCCCACACTTGAAATCTCGAAATTATCAGACGATAATTTGAAATTATCGTCCGATAATTTCAATGTATCGTTTTTTTTTTTTGGTTAGTTTCCTTCAAATTACCGGATGATAATTTGAAATTATCAAATCCGATATAGCGTCTGGTGATAAATTGCCGTATTCAGGGCAATAATTTGTGTGTTTTTAAGAAGTGCGATCTGAAAGGGATTGTCGTCTCTATGTATCCAAAACCAATACGTATCGATATCGGACGATATTTTGACCCATGTTAAGCACATACATCCATACTAGGTATATTCGAATTCACACAAAGTTTCACTTAACCCATAACCTAATCATGACTTATCCATTACATTCACAAGGTCAAGCAGTTGACCTAACGAGCACGCACACCGAGATGTACTGTTCAAAGACCGTAATTTTTCGGGACGTTACATCTTTAGTTATATGTGGTGTGTCCCTAGTGAATTTAAGTAGCCCCTCTATATAAGGAGACCATATCAGGTAATTCATTTAACAATATTAGTAACAATGTAGTCATTTGGGTCATTGTTGTCTCTCTTCTCTCCCTCTTTATCTAATAAACCCTCAATGGGTAATTTTTACCTTGCTTCTCTTTAGTTCTTACTTTATTTCGCCTCCTATTATGAACACGCATTTGCGGTGTCCCCTGATAGCGATGCACTGCAATGACAAAATATTGAAGATGGTTGTGATGATCACGATAATGATGATGATGAGCGAGGACTTACAACAAGGAGCAACTTTTCAATTTTTATAACTCTTTTTCATGCAAACCACAGTTTTTCCTAAGGAAGATCGTAGATTAAAAGGAAGAAAATAAATTCTCGTGAAGAACTAGAAAAAAGAATAAGATGCACACCTCCCATTTGGATCTTGTGACTTTTTAATCTAGGGAAAATTTAATCCATAGACAAATTTGTTTGTGAACTATTTTATCTGTTGTTTGGGTATCATTTAGGGGCTTTCCGGTGACTAATAATTTTATTGTTTGGGTAACATCTGAAACTTTCTTAATGACTCATTTGTTTACTATTTCATGGTGGTGAAGAGGTGTGTGACTGTGATCATAGTGGAGAAGGTGGTGGTGGTGATGGGGTCGTGCAGTAGTGGTGGAGGAGGGTGGTGATGTGGTTGTGTGGTAGTGATGGAGGAGGTAGAGGTGTGGCAAAGAAGGTGGTGGCATGATAGTGATGAAGGAGGAGAAGGAGGTGGTGGTGCTAGTGGTGGAAGAGGTATGGTAGAGAAGTTGGTGGTCATGGTGGAGTATTGGTCATGGTTGTGGTGATGGCGGTGATGCTCCTATTAGGGTGGTGGTGGTGTTATTGGTGGGCATTGTTCGAGTGGAGGTGGTGGTTGGATGGTGGTGGTGGTGGTGGGGCGGTGGTAGTTGGGAGGTGGTGTTCGGGATGGTGGTCAGGAGGTGGTGGTTGGCAGCGTGGTGGGGAGGTGGAGGAGGTTGTGGTGGTGGTGGTGGTGATGGTGGTGGGGAGATGGTGGTCATGGTAGTGGCGACGGTGGTGCTAGTAGCATTGGTGGTGGTGGGGTGGTTGAGTAGTGTGAGATTTTATACTAGCGATAAATTTATCTTAAATTTTATGACAAAAAAATTCCATCTATTTTGGTGGAAGAAAAAATCCTCATTTTGAGTCAAAATGGATACTTTTTTGTCAATGGAAAAAAAAATAGTTACAGACCTTATTTGACACCCAAACGCGGTACAGAGGCTTTTTTCGAAGAAAAAAAAGTCAGTGACTATTTAATCCGGAGGTCCAAACGGCCCCTAATCAGATATTTAAATTTCAGCAACTAAAACCTTTGTTTGACAACCTTGTTTATATAGAGCTAGTATACTACCCTAATTAAAACACCTAACTGGTAGATTAACCGATTAACCGTTCTAAAGTTAAAGGCATAAAACATAAAACTAATAGGCAGAGTCATAATTCATCAGAGATACCTACCCTTCACGTGATCACTTAAGTGATCATGTTATGGTTATATACTTAAATCACTTCGGTAGTCTACTTAACTGATCACGAACCTAATTGTAGGCCTCTAATGAGCCTTTAATCACGACCCAATAAGACTAATTAAAAGTGCAATAGGCCAGTAATAACAGACACACTTATCCCTTGTTGGTTTTATTTTATATTTTCTCTTTCTTGTTCTTCTTCATTCTTACAATTGATTTCCTTCTTGTGATTGCTCCCTTGACTGCATCACCCTCCCCAGATTGAAAAGAACTCAATCCTGACAAGATTGACTTGATCGCATGTTCTCCCCTCGTCTCCTAATGTAAGTTGAGTAAAGGCTTACCCGTCTCGTTGCAAGACTTAGGGGGTATGGCTTCCTCATAGTGGTAGGAGCTTTATCTTGACCTATCCTTGAGAAGTGATGCTGGATGTCTCAAATCTCAATCAAGTTGTCATGGTCTCCCAAGCAGTATTGAGACAGGTATCCATAGCACCATGTCGCACCATACTTCATCCTAGTACGTTGATCCCATTGAAAACAGATCAAACATCGTGCCATCACTACAATTTCATCCCTTTCTTGAGCCATTGAATTTTGTAAGGATGGAGATGCGCTTCTTCCTTCAACTTCATTTTATCAACTACTGCAATATTCTCTTAACTGCCACTGTAGATGATGATAGTGCATCGTCGTCCACCTGACTTACACTTGCAGCGGAAGATGTTGGATCTCAACCATTTGCCTCCATCAATCTTCTTCTGAGTGCATATCAGTGTTCTTTGGATGAGTAGACTTTCTCCATCCACATCTCCTATTTTCAACTCGCTTCTCACCTCACCGTCCTCTCTTGTTATACACTAGCTCATCCTTCTTAGCTTTGTCATCATGATTTTCACCTTCTTCTGCTAAATTGACTCGCACACCAATTGATGAGAGCACATGAGGGAACGATGTCCAATCTCATGACACCGAAAATGCTTGATCTCCCCTGGCTAGACTTATGTAGGATGATCATGGCAGTGTGATTTCTCGATAGCGATTTCCTCCCTTTTGAGAGTCAGGTCGATCCGTAATCAAAGCTTTATCTGGATTTGAAGGTTTGAACTCCATCATCGATTAAAGTTCTGATGAACAATCCTCTCCATTTTAAGCGGACGTCAATAGACATCTTCGACCTCCAAATATCAAGCAGAGCCCATTTACCTAATTTTTGGTCTCTAATGGATCTTTAATTGAGACCCGATAAGCCTAATTAAAGGCCAAACAGGCCAGTAATAACAGTTATCAGTATCCTCTATTACTTTTATTTTTTTCTTTTTCTCTTCATCTCTTTCTTGTTCTTCTTGTTCTGTTTCCTTCTCATAAGTAAATTACCCTTTTTTGACTACTCCATCTGTGGTGCATTACTGTTTAATCTGAAAGTACATTATAAAAAGTTGCAACTCCTTTGGGAATGTAAAAGCTTTATAAATTTAAGAACATGGAACTCTTCCAACTCCTTTAGGATCTTAAAGATCTGTAAAGTCCACAGTAACTCAAAGAGACATGCAACACCTTTCATTGATATAAAAATTGTTTTCATATCAAGAATGGTATTATTAATTGCATCTTTACTTCTGCAACAACTGATTTCTTTGTCTCTCACAGTGCAGCAAAGAACCAAATTTCTTAACAAACTCCTACTGAAATTTATAACGATTTTAGTAAATGGAAACAAGACGATCATTTTTACAAAAATTTAATTAAATTCCTTAGTCCACATCAAGAAACCTATGCTGCATTTCTACAACAATTATTTATGTAAATGCAATGAGTTTGATGAAGTTAAATTAGAATTACTTCTTTTTATTACCAACCAAATGCTAATCTACTACTTCAACACATTCGCTTCTCACCCACGCAAAACCCATTCAACACAACATTTATCAGCATTCAGCGCTGATACAAACATATAAAATATCTGAAGGAATGTGATGGCAGACTGCATCAATGTCCTTTCATTATGAAGAAACAAAAAAACAATCTAACTACTGTATTTGCAAATAACAATAAGGAAAATGGTTATATGGGCCGTGGATTCAGGGGTATGCCTGGTGTTCAAACCATGACATGTGGCACCCAAATCCCATTTCAACCATCGATTTTCCAACACAAAAAATAGATGGTAGAGATCAGTTTTTCATTAAATAAATAAAAATTCAATATGATCTATGCTATGCCCCCTTGCTCCACTTGGCACTATGCCCATGTTTTGGGTCCCACGTGGACAACTTCGGAACCTTTTGGAGCCCAGGCCAGGTATATGCCTGAATCCAAAGACCAGCTAACCGTTCTTCTAATAATAATATCAAATTACTCTCTCTAACAAAGTAAATATGTAATACAACTAATTAAAATTTGCATAATGTGCAACAAAACATAGAACTCAATTTAGTATTTCCTCAATTGACAATTCCTAATAGCAAAATTCTTCTATAAACATGCTTCGACATCTAAAGATATGAATTTTTCCTCAAATGAATTCATATCCACCACGTCTTCTACATCATCAAATTTAGCTTTCTATCAAAACTACTATCTCGAAAATTTTGAAAGAAAAAAAAAAAAAAAAAAAATATATATATATATATATATATATATATATATATATAATCTGAAGATACCGTATATAGTAATCGGGATGCAATGTGGGGACCTGTTGGGTACTGTTCGAGATCCACCTAAATCAGCAGTGCACTAATTTATTTACACAATTTTTTTTCAAATAAAAAATTAAAATAAATCAAACAAACAATAATAGTAAGTGAGTATAGAGATTTTGAGTCAAAAGAAGAGATTTTCTGACCTTTGGATTGGAGAACTGCTGAAGATCGCCAAGAAGACCTTCTAATTGCTTTAGCTTCATCTTTGTGAGTAACGATTTTCACGATGAAAAATAAATCAATAAATCAAAAAATATAAATTAATTAAAAACCCAAGAACCCTAGTTTTTGTTTGGTGTTTGTACACTGAAAAGTCGAATGTGGATTGTGGAAAGATGAATGAATATACTCGAATTCAATTTTATCTACTTCAGATTTAAAAGTTAAGAGAGCTACTACAAGCACACCATTTTTTCTTTCCACGCTTAAATTGGAAAGGAAGCAAACAAAGGAATTTGCTGGTAAAACAGGGTACCTCTATTAGCGCCCAGATAATCTCTAAAAGCAGCGACGTGTGCAAGCCCTTCAAAACATTGATTGCTTCGGATCAAATGATGGATGTCATGTTTCACCATCTTTCACACGATCATGTCTTATAAGAATGGGGCCCGATTGACATGGGCCCATAACAATGCAAACCAAGGCTCGGTCCGATTGAATCGGGTGAGCCCACTTGCACTTTAAAGAAAAAAAAAAAAAACCTACTTTACAAGTTACAACCTCTCTCTCTCTCTCTCTCTCTCTCTCTCTCTCTCTCTCTGGGCTCCACACCACCACTGCGGCTCAATACCACCATCAGCTGATCGGCCCCACCCTTAATCGGCCCCAACACTTCGGCACATCGTGTGATTCACATCCCCGGACTCCACTCTCTTCCACCAAGTCTCAACTTACAAACTAAGGTTTTAATTGTTTATCTCTGTGCAACCATGAATCTTGCGGACCCGTTGCGATGATGGATTAAAATATAGAGTCACCACTCGGAACCTTTGGTGTTTTGGGAAACCAAAATCAAATATAATAAACACCAAATGGTTAGATTTGACTCCAATCACCGATTTATGCCAAAAGCTCTAGGCAATGACTTTGGTTACTGATTAGGAAGGTGTTAGACACCTAATCGGCCCACTCGTAAGTGATCTCTACTATGGCCAAAAATATAATATATATAAAAAAAAAAAAAAAGGCGACACTTCCCTTTGCCCAAAGACACATGGACCCGTATTAAGCTCTCCGTGCTATCCGAATTTTGGCAGCGTAACAACTTAAATCATTGGGTGAGAGAAAGGCCTAAAAGAAAAAAATAGAAGATGGTGGAAGAAGAAGAGAGTCAGAGATGAAATCTCGGGCCCTTATAGCACCACCGTCAAATCTTCACGTATGGGTATTCCAACAAGCTTCCGATTTCAAGTATGGGTAATGGAATCCTAAGTTTTAAGCTAAGGTTGGGAGATGGAAGGCTTGGAAGTATGAAGATATGAGATAGAATGCTTAGAATTTCACCTTACTAAAATTATTGTGTTCCAAAGGAGAGGGGGGTCTTTATTTATAGAGAAATGAGTGATTAAGGGGCTCCTAATTGGGCTTTAGTCCTAATGGAAGGTTAGGTTTTAGGTAATGGGTTCATCTAAGGATTCGGGAATTGTAGAGGCTTGGAGAAGATGGAGATGGGCTTTAATGGTGGATGGTGGGGTAGCCACTTAAATGGCATAAAAGCAATTCAAGAGGTACTTGGGGGCATAATGGGATGTTTGGAAACTACTCCCAATGTCCAAGATAGTTCCAAAGTCAACGAAGATCAATGAAAATCCCAAAGTTGTAGGTTTTAACTCATGCGTGCATATTATGCATGCATGGGTTAATTCCTACAAAAAATTTTGAGGAGTTAGAACCCGAGCTGATGGCTATTTGGACAAAGTGAGAATTGGTCATGCATGCATAATATGCACACATGAGTAAATTTTGCTCATACATGCATAATATGCATGCATGGGTTAATTTTGGTCATGTCAAGCGGATGTTTCGCCTCAAGCTACCTCAAAACAATATATTATAATGATCAATCGGACTTTTCTGTTAAAAGCTATGGCCATCGGAAGTTCGCTTACTGGCAAGGGTCGCACAACATCATGAATCCGTGAAGCGCAATTTTTTTGGGGGCCTCAAGCTTCCATTGGTTTGACTTTGGGATCATCCGGAGATCGGGGGTCATTCTCTAAGGTTTTTCTAAGCTTTCTAAAGGTGTCTAGGGTTTGAAGGGCTACGGGGGATGCTTTCGAAAGCTTGGAAGTGCGTTTTTATCAAGGAATGGGTCGATCACGTGTTGGGCTAGATATGGGTTTCTACAATTTGTTTTGAGGTATTTTTTTTCTCTCTTTCTCTCTCTTGATGGTTATTCATATTGATATTTGATGATAAAAATTTAGCAAGGCCCACAATAGTTGAATGTATTTAATTAAATATTAATTTAGTCTTTATCTTATTATTTAATAATTAGGGTTTTATTCACCATATAATCGATTTGGGGGCTTATTCACCAGTAATTAGAGTTTTATTCACCATATAATCGATTTGGAGACTTATTCACACCATAAATTTGGGTTTTATTCACCATATAGTTGATTTGGAGGATTTTATTTTATAGTCGATTTGGGGGCTTATTCACCATAAATTTGGGGGCTTAGCTTATACACAAAAGATGATTGTATAGGAAGCATATCATAAAAAAATTTGTGAGCATATTCACCATAAATTTTGGGGGCTGATTATAAATTTACACCTCTCATATTTAATCTAGTTTTCTTGGTTTTTAGACGATTTCTTGATTGAGTGATCTTCATACAATCGTACATTACTTTAATGGTTACGAATTTTAGGAGATATTTTGTGAGCTTTGAAGTCAATTAGCATTTTATGAGCTTTAGGCGAGACAATTTTCTGTTTTATAGATATAGTCTAAAATGATTCTTGTAGAGGATTACATGGTGTGAAGTTGCAACCCATGAATTTTTTAGGTTGTTTTTGTGATGTAACCCTATTAAATCTATTTATCTACATTACATTATCGATTTTGGGCTAAGTTTTTTTGTAAGGTTTTCTCTTTCAATTAATTGCAAATTTCTTCAACAAGATCTTGTACGTATTAAATCTAAATTGTGTTTTATTTTATTTTTATTTTTATAAAGTTTAGGATGGACAACTAAATTTTATATATTTTGAAGAAATTATTTTATATGGTGTTAACAACTTACCCTTATTTCAAACTTGTGTTTGTAGTTGAGAAACATTGTTCAAATCATGTCTAATAGAAGTTATCCTTCTAGAGTTAGGAAAAGAAGGAAGAAACGAAAGACAAAAAAATTTATTCTGTCTCAAGCAGGATCCATTTACAATTTTTTTGGAACAAGCAAACAAACAGAAGTTGTGAATGCTAATGAAGAAGAACATGAGCTTAAAGACTTGAGCAATAATAAAGAAGACGACAAGAATAAGGAACATGAAGACAGAGTTGATGAATGAAGGGGAAGATGATGGTGAAGAATAAAATATAAATGAGAATGACTATAAAGAATGTTGGCCTTTAAATATTTATGATCCGGTCAATTAGAACAATGTCCAAAAGAGCCTTAGAGACTTCTTAGTAGAAAAGGGTCCTTTGAAAGAAAATAATGACATCTTTTGGAGAAATATTCATGATAGAAAGTTTTTGTCTACCCATTACATGCGAGAATTAGCAAATGGAGAAACGAATGATAGGAAACGGTTAGTATATTTATATACTAGTTAGAGAGCTTATTATTTCAGTTGCAAGTTATTTTTCATATAAGGAATGACTACTCAATTAACTAAAGAATGATTGAATGATTGGAAGAATCTAAGTGAAAGATAGAAACGTCATGAAGTGACTAATTATCATATTACCAGTATGAGCAAATGGATTGAGTTGAGTTTGAGATTAAAAAAGAATGAGACAATTAATAAACAGGTCCAAGAAAAAATAACAAAAGATAAAGAGCATTGGATACATATATTAATAAGGATTGTTTTCATTATAAAGACTCTTGCATCCAAGAATATAACATTTCGAGAGGATAATGAAAAGATTTATCAAGAGAGGAATAGAATCTTTTTAGGTATAATTGAAATGATAGCTGAATTTGATCAAATAATGTAAGAGCACCTTCGAGGAGTCCAAAATAAAGAAATCCATTATCATTATCTAAGTCACAAAATTCAAAATGAGTTGATACAATTGATGGAAGATACGATCAAAAATATGATTATTTAGAAAATCAAGGTAGCAAAATACTATTTAATAATACTCTCTAGATATTAGCCATCAAGAGCAAATATCTCTTATCATACAATGTGTTGATGAGTCACCAAGTCAAATACAAGTGAGAGAGTTCTTTCTAGAATTCTTGAAAGTCAATGATACTTTTATATACGGGCTTTTTAATGTTCTTGTAGAAGTTTTGAAGACTCTCGATATTGATTATATAAGGGGATAAGAATATGACAATGGCTCCAAGATGAAAGGAAAACACAAAGGTGTATAGAAAAAATTATTTGAAATAAATCCTAAGGCATTCTACATACCATGTGATTGTCATAGTCGAAACCTTGCACTCTCTGATATGACAAACTTTTGTTCTAAAGCTTAACATTTTTCAGGGTGATGCAACATATATACATATTGTTTTCATCATCTTCAAAGCGGTGGTAAATTTTAATGGATAATGTAAAAGGTTTCACAGTTAAGGGGTTATCACAAACGCGTTGGGAGAGTCATGTTCAAAGCGCTAAAGCAATAAGATATCAAGCTCCAGAAATCAAAGATGTTCTACTTATCTTTGCCGAATCTACCTGTGAAAATGACGACAAAAGTTATAGTGGAGCACAATCTCTTGCAATAAATGCACTTGCGAGTTTTGAATTCTTAGTAACTATGATTATTTGACACAATGTATTATTTGTTATTCATACTGTTAGCAAATTTCTTCAACAAGAAAGTATGAATATTAATATTGTTATTCAGCAATTAGAATGACTCATTAACTATTTTAAAAGATATAGGAGAAATGGATTCGCGGAGGCCCTAATTGAAGCTAATGAAGTTGCGAGTGAAATGGGGATCTAGCCTATATTTCGTGAAAAGCGCATTGTTCAAAGAAAGAAACAGTTTGATGAGGATGCAAGTGAAGAAGTGTCACAATCAGCTGAAAAATCTTTCAAAATTAATTAGTTCACATATATTATTGATCAAGGCCTTTCATCAATTGAGCATAGGTTTGAACAATTTAAAACATATGAGCAACATTTTGGACTTTTGTTTGATTTGAAGAAGTTAAGTTCAGTCAGTGATGAATGTTTGAAAACTTTTTACACAAATTTTGAACATGTTCTCAAACATAAAGAGCATATTGATATCGATGGGCTAGATTTATCTTTAGAATTGAAAATCTTGAAAGATACTTTGCCAAACTAAGTAAAAACATCGATTGAAGTGTTGAACTATTTGAAGCAAATGGATGGTTGTTACCCGAATGTCTGAATTGCTTATAGGATACTACTGATTATACCAGTTACAGTTGTCTATGGTGAAATAAGTTTTTCAAAATTGAAGGTAATCAAATCATATCTTCGGTCAACAATGTCACAAGAAAGATTAAATGGATTAGCTATGTTATTCATTGAAATTGGTATAGTGAATAAGATAAGATTGACTATACAACTTTAACAACAATTTTGCCGCTAAAAATGCGAGAAGAGAGATATTTAAATGAATTCTTTTAGATAATTGTATAATATAAATAATATTTTTACATTTATGTTTATATTTTTTTATAATATAAGACCTTATTTTTTTCCTTTTCGAATGTAGATGAATAAGTTCAGAGATTCCAAAAAGTTATTGCTTGAGTTACTCGATCCATCGAGTACGTTCTACTATTTAGTTTCACTCTTTTTGTATTGCATTTTCCTTTAATATATACTTCCATTAAATTCTTAGCTGCATTTTCAAATAATACGTAGTAGAATGGAATATGAAGATATATTTAATATAGGAATATGAGAATTATTTTATTTGCCAAAAAATAATTGTTGCAAATTTTTCTTTCTTCAAAGTAATATGAAGTAGGGACCCCATTTTTAGGAACTCGCCTTGAGCCCCCAAAATCTTAGGACCGACCCTGAATCTAAGTGGAACTCTTGGATCACACGCCTCGATTTCATCCAACATGCATTAATGCTATTTCACACGTCCTCACCTATTGCAAAATATAGCTCAAATAGCAAAATCAATAATAATGTAACAATATACGTTTTTATTTTATTTTAACTAAATCATCGTCTATGCTATCATTAGGGCGGTCAACGGGGCAGGTTTCAGCCCGAGCGCGACCTGAATGGGTCGGGTTCGAGCTTATTTATTTAAGCTGAATGCTAAACGGGTCGGGTCGGGCTAAGCCCAAATAAAGAGCGGGTTCAAGTTTGGGCTTCGGAGTGGCAAGTAAACGGGTAGTTAGCTTAGGTTAAAAAAGTAATATTAGTTTTATAAGAGGGCATTTGGGTACTTTTATAAGAGTATATAAACTCCTTTTCTTTTAGGGTTTGCATTCAAGAGAGGCGGATCATGAGAAGGGAGTCTCCCTCACTCCTAGTGCCGGTCTAGCACAATCACCATCTGTCGAGCGTTGATCTAGAGCAGGCCGATCTGCATACAACACCTCCATAGAACTGTGTACAACACCTTCTATGTTCTCTCTCTCTCTCGCATGCGCACACGCCCATGCTCAACAGCACAAGGGCTTGATGTATTGCTGAAGAGAATTTTTTTTACACTTTGCTATAATGATGTATAGGATTTTTGATAATTTTTAAAGATTTTGTATCGCTGAGATCAACATTTTCTATAGGTTTTTTCTTCTTGGAGGGACTTCAGATACAATTTGGGCCAAATTTGGTTTGATAGGAATCGGGTCGGGTTTTGTTGGGTTGGGTTTGGCCTTTATGTTTTTTAAAGTTTTTCGGGCCAGGTTCGGGCTTTATGTTTTTTAAAGTTTTTCGGGTTGGGTTCGGGCTTCAATCTCAAGAGGAAAAATAATCGGGTCTAACAAAAGCCCGGCCAGAACCCGGCCCGATCCGGCTCATTGACAACCCTAGCTATCATGCTCACAAAATTTAAACTCCATGTATTTCGTTTTTATTAATTTCCATACCTCACTCAAATGTTTTTCTATATAATTTCAGCTTATCATTTAGGCTGTGTTTGGATAAAACATAGGAGAATGAAAAACTTTTATTTTTACCTCCATTTTCCCATGGATTCTTAGATGGTAGGAATATGCAGGATTCCTTCGGTTTCCATCATATTCCACAGTTTGGGTAACCACATTGAGAGTTTGGAAAATATAGGATTAATCAAAATCCAGTGTTTGAATAAGTAGCTAGAAAATGCAGGAAATATATAAATTTTTTGACAAAAAAGAAATCCACGTATCCAAGCCCATATAAGATTTTGATTTTTATTTCAAAAAAATAGATAAACAGGCAAACCATATTATAAAATCTTTCATCAAAACATCAAATTTTCCATCACTACAAAAAAACATCTGAAAGTATCATCAAAACCACAAAAGCTATTCTTAAAAAATAAAATTAATTGCTCCATAGCATATATAAATGATAATTGATGATTCACACTAATAAAGTCACATGTCAACCATCAAGTAAAGAACGCAAGCACTCCATGCGTTCATCTTCCTCAGTGCTAAAAAAATCTAGAGCTTTCAATTCATCTTGAGCTAAGATATGGAATGTCTTTGATACTTCTTCTCGATTAAAACCCTCCACTAACCCAATAGCCTACTTAACACTTTTGCTCTTGTAAAATTATTCTCCATCTCCATCGAGTTGGCTAGCTTCTCGACTGCTACTATCAATCTATCACAAGCTTCTACCACGTTGTCTTTCCATTTCCTCTTACAAACTGACTTTTACACATTTGATGTAGACCTTGACCCAATAGAAATATTTGTTTCCCTTCCAACAGACTCGGGAGTTTGCATATTTTCAAATCCTAGGTCTTCTACCGCATGAGATACAAACTCCCCCAAACCATATCTAGGTCTGGATAATAATAGTCGGCATTTTTAGATTGAGTTGCATTTGCACGTCTATAAGTAACTTCTTGAGAAGCCTTGCCAGTAGCAGTATCTTACCCAATTATGATATCTAATTCCTCATATTTTTAACTTTTATTTTCTCCCAACCTCTAACTATGGATGTGCATGTAAATTACGTACAACGAATAAAATAATAATAATTTTTTTTACAAAACACATCAACTATTAACTACTATTAAAAATGTATTTACTAACATACCTTAAAGTAATTCTCCCAAGCAGCATGGTCGGCTACTACCATCTCGTTTTCTTCATCCCATCCAAAGCCAGTTCAATTGCGAAAGTTTTTTACTAGCATCACAATCTTCCTTCAGGTCTTATATTTATTATAAATATTATTTTTGTCAACATCAATCCCTAATTTCTCCTTAATTTCTTAGGATACAACATTATAGGCTTCTCAGTGAAAACGATTATCAGTTGTGTACCCCTTTATAACCTCCTCTACTAACACAATTATTACTATATCACACATCTTAGGTGTCCAACAAACATTCATTCTCTTAGTTGCATCTTTTAAAGAAGAAGTCATTCCTATAGAAAATTAAAACTTACCAATTAATTATTCATGCAATATGAAATATAATATAAATCATAAAATTAATCAAGACGAAATAAGAGATTTAAATGACAAATATTAAAACAAATATAGACCATAAAATTAATCAAGATGAAAGAAATATATAAATCATAAAACCAATCAAGAAAACATTCACATTCATTCCTTCATAAACATCACCATGAAAACATCCACTCATTCATATACAACAAAACATCTATATCCGATCATTCGTTAACAACAAATCAAAATAAAACATTTTAATCATAATTTTTGAACTAAATTATGGTTTATGTGAAACTAGTATTCAATGTTCCCTCCACATAGCATCTGCCATTTGATCCCTCATGTTTGCCCACTCTTGTCGCTAGAGATCTACTTGATCTTTGCTATCAATCCTGCCCCATTGTCATCATCATCATCATCATATGAAGAACTATCTTCAATTTCTCCCAAAGAGGACTCATCACGATCGATACCTCAAGTGTGGTCATGCAGTATACAACATGCTAATACTATATCGACTTGTGCTGTAAAAGCAAAAGGCGGTGTTGTTTTCAATATAGGAAAACGCTTCTTCACCACTCCGAAGGTTCGTTCTACAACATTCCTTAATGATGAATGGTTATAAATGTTTAGTTCCTTTGCATTTTGGGGTCTACTACCAATCCGGTAATCGCTTAATTGATATCTTACAACACAATATGGAGCAAGAAAATCGTGAATATTTGTATAACTCGCATCTACGACATAGTATTTACCTGAAATAGAAGATATTGTGTTACCATATGACACCTATGATTAAAATTTATATGTTGCAAAAAAATGAGAAAAACAACTTATTACCATTGGGTATTCTCAATTTATCCTCCCTTGTAAGTAAGACTTGAAGTACTCGAGAATCTACAGCAGACCCTTCCCAACCAGTTAGGACATATGTGAACATCATATCAAAGTCCACTGTAGCCATCACATTTTGTGAGATCTCTTTCTTCCTATTACGAAAGTTGGGTCTTTTCTCAACAAGAACCATTGCTGGGATGTGTGTCCCATCTATAGCTGCGATGCAGTCATGCTTAAATAATGTAAACATTGCTCACTAACAACTATAAGATAAGTTTACAATACCTAAAATACTTGAAAATTTAATACCTAAAAGTACTAACAATGTTTTTCAGGCATGAATTGAAGAGCATTTGATTTAGGTCCTTTGGCATACTCTGGATACATGCCTAGAATTGTATTTGATACCCTCTTAAAATGTCGACCAACGATTTCACCTAAACAACTAAATATGTAATGGGAGACTCGATTTCTGACATTATGTGTAATATGTAGGAATATTGGAAGTTTTTCTTCCATTGTGACCCCTCTTGTATGATTTAGTCGACCACTATTGCGTAATTTGTGGAATGCAACTCTATTCATTCATAGTTGGTTCTGACATTCAATGTCGTTGTTATTGATGATACTATTAAAAAATGCAACCTATAATGTGCATTGTATCGAGATGGTGACTTCTGTATACGACCTGGCATAACCTCTCTAACAACTACAGCTATCGCCGAACAAATTAAGCTGATATGTTTACATGTAAATCTTTTGTGGTTAGTCTCATGTTCTCATAGATTTACAAATAATTCATCACTTGACTCCAAGTTCACTTCTTCATTTGATGCAGGTGTAGACACCCCGTTTTCGCCCCTCAAAGTAAATAAAATGTTCGGTCAACCATTGACCTTGCCCACGATTTCTGAAAAGGCCAGCACTCTCCAAAAATCTAGAAACCCATACCTCGAGAATTATACGTTGGAGTCCCAACGTATAATTGATTATACACTGGACTCCCAGCGCATAATCGAACCCGACCCAGCCCTGGTTATTTTGCGGATTATGCGCCTGTTCCCAGGCACATAATTGATTATACGCATAACTCCAAGCATATAATCGCCTGAGTTCCCACCAGGACTCTCCCTCTCAACTACCGAACTCCCCCGAATTATACGATGGAATCCCAACGCATAATTAGATTATACACAAGAATCCCTGTGCATAATCAGTCCAACTTCGACTGGGCTTCTTTCTCTCAACCTCTCCAGCTTTCGTGATTATGCACTATCATCATAGCACATAATTATTGAAAGTCCTACTTGGGCTCTAACTCCAAGACCGATTCAGTCACCTGGTCACTTGACCAAGCCAACCGATATGTTGCGTGAATTATGCGCTGGAACCACAACACATAATTTATTATTCGTTGTTGTCCCTGCGTATATTTTGGATTATGCGCTGCCTGCCCATCGTATAATTTGAAATTATGCGTTGGACCAATAGTGGATAATTGGTCGAGTAGTATAAATAAGGCCTTTGCCCTCCCCTTCTCTACAGAGTTCAATAATCTTTTTGCTTATTCCTTTTGGAAAACTCAATGTTTGCTCTGAGATTCTGAAAAAAGGAGTAGAGCTGCACTCTAGGTCTCTGGCTCTTAGAATTATAGACTCTTCTCTAGAAATTTTAAGGGTGATCGAGCACGGTGGGGTTGACCCACTTGTTTTGATTATCGAAGTAGTACGAAAGGAAGAAAAGCTAGCCTTAGATCCAACCCCTAGGAAACCCCTACTGAAATTTTTAACCTGGTGCCAATTAGGTCTCTAACCTTTCTCCATATTTACAAAACTGTCATTGCCTTTCTCCCTAAGGAGTCCGGGAACGGAGCCGATCCTCCCGAGCATAATGGGCCAACACCCCCTTTTAGATAGACCCACTAGGATAGAAAACCCCAAATTAGTTAAACCCTAGGCAACCTTAATTGCTAAAGTCGACAGATCGACATTTAGCATAGGAGTCTCAAACCCATAAACCCCTCGCTCATCCTTGCGTGATCAATGATGTTCTATGACGTTGATAAACATCTGCAAATGGCGATCATATCAACCCAGATATACTCCATTTAAATTCGCTGATTACGAATAGTTATTTCCTTGCAGGTGCACCTAAATACCTTTACTTTTATCCTTATTATATCTCTGCCCATCCCTCCACAAACAGAGTCCACTTATGACCAATTTGGAACCATTTTCAGGGATTCAAAAGGGTTCCCGAAAATGTGTACAAACAAACTGGTGACCATGGTGGGACTCCTTTTGCAAGTGTTGCCCCATTTTAATCAATTTGGTTTTTCCTTTTTTGTTTTGTTTTCTTTTATCACCTTTCTACACACATTTAGACATTTAGAAACCATTCTCTACTACCCCCCCTCTATTGCATAAGGGTCGGTGTGATCATCTCTTCAGGGATTCGATCCGAGGAACTTCCTACACACCAGACCTTCCTGTAAGACCTAATCAGGCGGGGATTGTACCCACCCACCTTACGCTGGAAAACACACTGCATACTCGAAAAGGAAAACATAGGTACTCGAAGTGGAAGAATCCCTTTCACCCTAGTTCTAAAAACCTGTGAGATTTTTGCGCTCGTGCTATCGACTTTTTTTCAAAACATAAAAAAGTCAGGCATAAAAAATTGAACATTAATGGTAATGGCCCACTTTATGGGGCTGTCATAACAATCCCAACTATAACATTAGGCCATCTCAACAGATAGCCCAACGTCGTAGTCGGATAAATATGGTCAGTGAAGGTGAAAAATCCTCCTCTACTCCATTGAATATTAATCGAAGAGAAAGTGATGTTGGGCAGGGCTACACTACCACTCAAGTCATAGATCTCACTGCCAATGCACTCACAAAAAGAGGAAAATAAGTCGATGCCTTGCTGCAATCCCTAGCCGGCTTGCACAAAGCCCCGATAAACCGAAAGCTGAATGACGAAAGACAACTCACTCCGAGAAGCAAACAAGGGGAAAGGTCGCCAATTCCTCCATACACCCTAACGCCGCCAGAATCACCTAACAGACACACTTCCTGCGCCCTATACAATGACAACCACCAAAGACAATCCTTCCTCGAGACATCTAAAAAAGACGACACTATAAGCATAAACAATCTCTCTCGATTTCTAGACAACTACATGGCAAGAGAGCATAAAAAACCAAAACGATCTTTCAGATTCGAAAATTTTTGCTGAGTCATTGACTTCATTGTACCTACCGGTTTTAAACCTCCAAAATTTAACAAATATAACAGTACCAAAAATTCTAACCACCACTTGGCGCTCTTCTACAATGACTGTCGAACAATCCGCTATAATCATGGACCTCTCATCCATTACTTCCAAAGATCTCTTGAAGGGGAGGCCCTTGATTGGTTTGTTGCTCTACCTTTAACTAAAATCGTAACATTCGAAGACCTAGCTAATAGATTCTTAAACCAATACAAACACATGACTCACAAAGAGATTAGTCTCAGGGACCTGATGAACACAAACCAAAAAAACGAGGACTTCACAACTTTCATTAGTCGTTGGAGAAGGCTCGCCACCCAAACAAGGAATCACATAAATGAAAAAGACGCCATAGACATTGTGATCAACAACACTCAGGAGCCACTTCGGAGTGTTCTTGTACTAAGCGATTACCCTAACTTTTCCAGCCTCTACTTACATGCTTCAAGCATACAATGTTGCATAAAAGATGAGAACCTTAATTTCTCCCCACTAACAATCTAAGGACCCTCTTCCAACAACCTTAAAACAAAGACCTAAAACAAAACTCTAAGCCCCGAACAAATCAACATGAACCAAGTGCAAAACACAATAGACCATCAACCATATAATCAAAATGACCAAGGACAAAATCAATACACGAACCTACACCATAACCACAATCAACATTTATACCCTAACCAAAACTAACCTCCATACCCTAATCAAAACCAACATCCGTACCCCAATCAAAACCAATACCCCAACTCCACACAAACCAGCGATGTCTTTTATGACTCCTTACCTAACCATACTCAACTAGACCTCCAACTCTAATTGAACTCCACACCTTCAACCATTCCTGCCCTAATCCACCCGGCTAGCCTAATTCGCATAATCGAACCTCCCTCGAATCATGTCCACACCTTTCACTTTTACAACCAACCAATCTCGCCCCTCATACCATTAAACCTAAAGCCACTTTTCACACTAAACCAACCACTAAAATCATTAAAACCCAACCTATCACTAAGCTTATCCCGACTCAACCTATCACTAAACTCATCCCAACCCAACCTATCACCAAACTTATTTCGACTCAACCTGTCACTAAAATCGACAAACTCACCCCTAAACTAACCCAACAGACCATCGAAATCACCAAACATATTCCTAAAATGCCCCAACCTATCACTAAAATCATCAAATACAATTCTGAATTAACCCAATCAATCCTCAAGATCAACAAACCTAACCCCGAACTAACTCAACCTACTTTTAAACTCTATAACTCACCAATCCTCACGCTCGCTGAACAAATATCCAAACCAATTACACAATCTACCCCCGAACAAACTTACATACCGGTTCTAGAAGCAATTCCCGAACCAATCTAATCAACATATCATAACACCACCAACCATCCCGCTAATCTCAAAACTAAATTTTGAACCTAAACCCATAATCAAACCTATTTCTTGAATCACTAGCCGTCCCGCCCTTGAACCAACTTCAAAATCGATCGAGCCTAAACTCATTATCAAACGCATTATCAAATACGTTGCCCCACAAATCTCGGAACCGACCCTCAAATCGATCCCTACACCTACTTTAAAACATGAACTTAATAATAAACACATCGCCCACCAACCTCAAAATCGACTCTTGAATCAACCTCTACACCCATTTCATTACCTAAACTCATTAGCGAACTTATCACTTCACCGACTACAGAACTAAACTTTGAACTTAAACCTATCATCAAACTTAAACTTATCATCGAACATGAACCCACCATCAAACCTAAACCTATCATCGAACCTGAACTTGTCACCAAACCAGAATTGGTCATCGAACCCAAACCCATCATCAAACCCAAACCTATAATCGAATCTGCCTCTACCACATCAACACCAACCATTGAACCTATCGATGAAACAATCCAAAAATCCATCACTCCTCCCATTCTCGAAATAAACTTAAATCTTATGATTCCGCTCGACATCCAAATCAACATATCACACGATCCTCAAATCCCACCACAACATAAAATCAACATCATTACTAAGATCGTTTTTTACCCTCAAATTCAAATTTTCATAGACCTCACAATCAAAACCTTCACAGAACCTCAACCGACAACAAAACCGCTACATCACTCGACACTTAACTCCCTCAAAAAATTATAAACAAAACTTTAAAGCAACCTCATGATAAACCCAAAGCACATATCAAACAAAACAATCAAAACCAAACAAAGTTAAATCTCCCCAAACCAAGGAAGGGTCCACCATGGTCCACACTTCCTTATCTTTCTCTGTTATTCTATTTTTGTCTCACCCTGTCACTCTCTTTTACCAAACAAACATCACATTCCCCTCTAATTGACTCTTCTTTTTATCAAATCAAAACAACATAACCCAAAAACATTCTCCAATAACCTCCAAATAAAACTAAGAATGATAACACACAAAATCTCATGGGAAGGACCATGTCCCATGCTCCAACTTCACAACATGCTTCACTTCGTTGAGAGGCTAAAGAATGTTCCTCCTGACAAGGAGGAGCCCCAACCGTAAAAGACTTATCAAAAGAAGAAATCAAAAGACACCACATCTATATCGACAATTCTCGTATCATCCAAAACACAAACATAACATCTCTCTCATCCCTAGTCCATTAGATTGAGGGTGATCGAGGACCCTCAACAAATCATCTAATGACAAATGGGCGGTCACTCTGATCGTTCAATATGTCCACTAGTTGGATATTCTGAGTCAGAGACCCTCGACAAATCATCTAATGACAAATGGGCGGTCACTCCGACTGTTTAATATGTCACACTAGTTGGACATTATGAGTTAGCCCCTTCTTAAGGGACTGATGTTATATCCTAGTAAAAAAAAAAAAAAAAAATCACTTAAAAACATAAAAATATATATATAAACACTCAATAATATATATATATATATATATATATATATATATATATATACTTTTACCCAGCAACGTCCCTGACCCCAGATTTTGTGCCTAAACTTAAAACTTATTTATTTTGATCGAAAAACTCGAAGTTGAGGAGCTAGTGCTAAAGAAATAATGCCTATGCAACCACCTTACCTGGAGGGAAATTAAAACTCGGTTGGAAGTAATTATATTATATTGGCAACATGCCTAGGGAATAGCTACAGGGGAAGCACTTCCCAACTCTTGGATCTATAACTTAATCATCATCATGTCTCGTAGCCTAAACATACATCATTATATATATATATTTATCATCCTCGTAGTTATCACAAGGCATTCATGAGTTGTAGGTCATTATTTTAAAATATATAGTTTGGGAATTATCTGACTCATTAACCACCTTTCAATTCAGGCAAATTGATCGAAAGGACTAGTGAATCATAAAACTCTTTTTTGAAATGTGAAAAACTTTGGATTCTCACACACCCTTCCTTAGAGCATTAAAAAAATGAAAATGCAAGGTTCCGTCAAATATCATAATTCTTACATTAGCAGGTTGTTTCAAAAAATAGGCATACATGCTTCAAAAAAAAAAGAGAAAAGAAATACAACCGAGTGAGATCATGCAACGAATGAACAATCAATGAATTCAGGGAAGCATAAACAAAACTGTGAGGGCATCCCTGACATCTTCACATTAATAGATGTCGTTGTACGGTGGTAGGAGAACAAAACTCCTAACCACAGAATTTGATGATTTGATGGTGCTGAAATATAACGAATAACTCAATTATGGCTCTGCACTACACACCCGATTGAGAAGAAAGTAGTTGAATATTATTTCAAAATTTGGTTGAATAAGAACTTGCCCCTGCATCAATGCACCTTACCCAATTTCACCCCTTTATTTTCTTTTCGAAAAATGAGTCCAATGATCCTCAAAATCTTTTTAAGAAATAAACTCGAAAACTTTTGAATGGTAAGTGATGTAACCACTTATTATCTATCACTCACCTCCATCTGGTTAAAAGCTACGATACATGATGATCATTCAGTACTTACAGAATCAAGCCCGACGTGTGGCCGAAACAATCGAATTACTTCCCAATATGGGATCATTACAAACATAACTCATTCAGAATTCCTAGGCCGCTCCAAGACATCTGCGAGGTCAAGAAAAGTCTCATCGCCACTTGACACTGGGGCATTTTTTTAGCACTAACACCTAGCAATAACAATCGGATCACGAGACCAACACCTCAAATTGAAACATTTTTTTTAATTTTCTAAAAAAAAATTATTTTATTTCTTACTTTTCTCCCCCAATGTCCCACCATAGAACCCAGATTTTTTTTTATTTTATAACAAAAAAATATCCCAAGGTCCCATCCCGAAACCAAAAAAATAATAAAATAACAAAAAAGGGTAACTTAGTCCCGCAGTGACAAAAAAATATATATACCATTAAAAGTCCCACCATATAACCAAAAATAAAAATTATCGTAAGTCCCACCATGTGGCTAAAAAAAAGAAAAATTTCCACTCTTTTCATTCTTACAAACTCTATTCTTCAACTTACACACAAAACAAAACCAAAAAAATATATAAAATATATAAACAAGAAGATACATCTTTACCACATCTTTACCCTTCTTCTCTTCCTCTATCTTACTCTCTCTACGTACCTCATCTTACTAAGAATGACACCACAAAATCACTCCTAAAATAATAACGCCAGAATCTTTCTTCCAAAGAATGACTAAATATTCCTTGATGGACACCCACTTTTTTCGAGCCGCACCCCGATGCACTCGTTGTTGATATCACTTAACATCTTTCGACACATTTTATATTAACTTTATCTCTTTGTCACTATGGTTGCACCACCTGTGTTTCGACAACGGTATAATCTCTCGTACGGTCGCGACATACACCCACGGCAGCAGTAAAAGTCCCTCGATCGCCATAATTTGTCTCCAGATGAACCACCCACCTTTGTGCTTCAAGATAAGGAAGATAAAAGCTGATATAACCTCTCATTGAAGAATATTCGTCATTATATCCCAAGTAAAAAATTCACCTTTGCGCGTGAGTCTCTACACTCATTCAGGTAAGTATCATTTCTTAAATCAATATTTCCATAAACATATAGTTAACTAATATTAAGTATCAAGTGTTTTCATACCCGACTCTCCTAATTCACGAAATTACTGTAGTCCTCCCATAATAGATAGTCATCAGTGTACGTGAGAAAGTTAGATGGAGTATCCGACATATTGAGCGCCGTCTTGACAACCAAACAAAGGTCGGGTCCCCAAATCCCACTCCTATGGATCTGCTCAGTTATGTCTTGAGAGCCACGTTTTTTGAGTTTTTACCAAATTGATCTTAAGTTAAAACTCTCTACCTATCTACACTTCTATATCTCACCACCCCAATCCATTCTTTCCCCCAGGAATTCGAACACCGAGTATACTCAACTTGATGAATCACAAATGTTTACTGGAAAGAGACCACTGATGCGTCATTGGTGTGAGCAATGACGTGCTTGATCTGACATGATCTGCGAAACCTTCGCCACCATTTTACATCATCAATTACATTATGCCTTGATATTCGCTTGCGCCACCCGTACTTCATTTGTGTATAATCCTCCCATCTGGTCGTGACATGCACTCACGGCTACGGAGATATCTCTTGATTGCTACCAAAAGGCCTCTGAATTCTCTTTTACTTAGTTTGTGTCAACATATAAGAAAGTCAAACAATTCATGTCAGCTCTCCATTTCACACTTGTTAATTCTTCAGGAAATGAGAGGGCACCATTTAACAAGATGTCTACTTCTTCGACGCACTCTTACTTCACAAGAAAATACCGAAGAAGGGCATTTATAGACACCCCATTTTCGCCCCCCGGAGTATACAAAATGTTCGGTCAACCATTGACCTTACCCACATTTTCTGAAAAGGTTATCCCTCTCCAACAATTCAGAAACTCATACCTCGAGAATTATATGCTCGAGTCCCAACGTATAATTGATTATACGCTAGACTCCCAACGCATAATCGGACTCGACCCGATCTCGATTATTTCACGGATTATGCTCCTCTTTCTAGGCGCATAATTGATTATATGCATAACTCCATGTGAATAATTGCCCGAATCCCCACCAAGGCTCTCCCTCTCAATGACCGAAATCTCCCAAATTATACGCTGGAATCCCAACGCATAATTCAATTATACATAGGAATCCCTGTGCATAATTAGTCCAACTTGGACTGGGCTTCTTTCTCTCAACCTCTTCAGCTTTCTCGATTGCGCGCTATGATCATAACGCATAATTACTGGAAGTCCTAATTGGACTCTAACTCCGAGACCGATCCGGTCACCCAATCACTTGACTGAGCTAATCGGTGAGCCGCCCAAATTATGAGTTGGAACCACAACTCATAATTCATTATACGTTGTTGAACCACAACTCATAATTTTTTATATTTCGGATTATGCGCTGGACCAATAGCGCATAATAGGCCGAGTAGTATAAATAGGGCCCTTGCTCTCCCCTTCTCTACAGAATTCAATAATCTTTTTGCTTATTCCTTTTGGAAAAATCGGGGTCGCTCTAAGATTCCAAAAAAAGGAGTAAAGTAGCACTCTAATCTCTAGCTCTTTGAACTGCAGACTCTTCTCCATAAATCTTAAGGGTAATCGAGCACAATGGGGATTGCCCACTTCCTCCAATTCTCGAAGTAATACGAAGAGAGAAAAGCTAGCCCTAGATCTAGCCCCTATGAAATCCTTGTTAAAATTCTTAGTCTAGGGTACCCGGGAAAGGGGCCGATCCTCCCGAGCATAACGGGCCAATACCCTCCTTTTAGATAGACCCACTAGGATAGAAAAAACCCAAATTAGTTAAACTCTAGACAACCTTAGCTGCTAAAGTTGGCAGACCAACATTTAACATATGAGTCCCAACCCATAAACCCCTCGCTTATCCTCGCTGATCAATGACATTCTACAACGTCTATAAACATCTATAGATGGCGATCGCATCAACCCAGGTATACTCCATTTAAATTCGCTCATTACTAATAGTTATTTCCTTGCATGTGCACCTAATTGCCTTTACTTTTATCCTTATTATATCTCCGCCCATCCCTTCGCAAACAAAGTTCACTTGTGACCAATTTGGAACCATTTTTAGGATCCGAAAGGGTTTCCGAAAACGCGTACCAATTTTCAACATCCAATCCAAATCATGAATAATATAATCAAAAGCTTCCAAAAAAATACTCAAACCAAGGTACTTTTAAAAGCAATTGACAGAGTATCTTCAAGTATGCCTTAAAAGCTAACGAAGATAATGAACAATAGTGAAGACTGGAAAACAAAAATCTCCATCATCCATTTTAAGGCAGTCAAAGGTTTAAGCACGTCAAACATAGGTTGTGTAGGAAGAATCTTGCGTTGTAAATGAAGGTACCCTTCCTTCTTATTTATGCAACAATAGTTTAACAATCTCGCACGACTATGGTGGGTGAGGATCTGATAAGTGTTGAAATATGATCATATTTCATACCCTAAGATGTACACTTAGCTATCTGATGAAAGCAACCTGATAGCTTTTATGGAGTTTTGATTATTTCATATAACTTTGACCGTTGGATGATTCAATGGCCAAAATGAGCGTAAAAGACGACAAACATGGGAACACTGAAACAAGGAACCATCGAGCATAGAATTCCGTGAAGAATCGATCGATCGAACTTCAGCTCGACCAATCGAACTGAAAAGACCAACTTCCACAAAAGAACCTGCTCACTTTCGATCGATCGATCATTCAGAATCGATCCACTAACTAAGAAAGAATAAATCTCGTCAGAAGATCCTATTAACAATCGATCGATCGATAATTTGAAATTGATAGATCGATTGAGAGAGATTTAAATAGTGAAAGCTTTTATTTAAAATCGATCGATCAAAATTTTGAATTTGATCGATTGATTCTAAATGATTAGGGTTTCGAGCCAAGGCCTATTTAAAGAAAATAGAGAATTATGGGCGGCTATCTTTCTTTTAGATCCTTTCTTTTTTACATCTTTCATTTACGAGGTTGGAGTTTTTCAGTTTTAGAGAGTTGTGAGAGACTGTGCGATTTGTAATCATCGTCCAATGATCGAATTAGTAATGATGAAGATCAATCCGACGATGCGTGGCTAAACTTTCCAAGCTTGGGATCCCTTGTAACATCACAGATAAGTATCTAATATAATTTCTATCTCTTTTCTATTTTGAATTTCTTGTGGTACGATTTGCATGTTTGTGGTTTACGATTGTCATCGTAAATGAACTTCTATCAATTTATTTCTATTTTATTTAGTCTTAATGGCCTTTTAGGGATTAGGAGTAGATCTAATAGAATAAGCACCTTCGGATTAGCGCTCGTAGCTTATTTTCATCGGTTACGTGCAATGATGCTTACTATTTAGGTTGCTAGAGATTAGACGGATCATATCGTCCCGACTGGTCCATGACTATGAATAGGACCTGATTCTTTTTCCTCTTAGCTTGTAACGAAGAGCTGGACTGTTGCCCAAAATTCAAAATAAGATAAGAAAAAAGTTTATGTTATTTATAAGTCTGTGATCCAAGAGGGATCGCAGACTGTTTTCTCATAGCTTCTCTATCTCTATTTTTTTACTTGCTTTTTAGTTAATTTAATTAGAAAATTTTATTCAAAAACTTTCTTTGATTAAGATTGTAGTTAGAAGTAAACGACAAGTCTCTACAGTTCGACACCCTTGTATTTGCCCTATGACTTCAGACTTGTGCACTTGCAAGGTTACACTCTTTGAAACGATCAAGCTTTTGGCGTCGTTGCTGGGGACTTCGACTTCACTTTAAATTATTATCTTAATCTGTAAATTTTGTAATCATAGTTTTCTTTTAGTTTTGTAGATTTGGAGACCGAGGTTCGAGTCTACTAAAACTAGGTTCTTGTCCTAGTTTATGTCTTTGTGGTATGGAGTTTCCTGTAATCTCGTTGCCCCCATCTTGTTATGGGTTAAATTACGAGATCCCACACCAATATTAGGATGAATATAGGGAAAGTTGTCCTGATTGGTGGGAACCAAACCAGGGTTGCCAGTTAAATCAACTATATATGCCAAAATTTTCAGACCAACCTCAATTTCACCCACAATATTCACAATCCCCATGGAGTTCCGATTTCGAAGCGCAAATGTTAACTTTGTTCGAAGAACTCCACTCCCAATCTGAACGTCTTGAATTAATCCACTCTCAAACAGGGCAGTTGGTCGCTGCTATTGGTAGGGAGGAAGATACTTTGCCTAGCCAACCAATAAGCATCCTGTAAGATTAGAATTTGAGAGGAGAAACTACCCCAGCCCATGAGCATGAGGTTGAGACTGTGACCCTTAGGAGTGGACATGAGGTAGGTTACAAGGAAGATGTTGTTAGCCGACATAAAATTGAAACAGTGGAAAATAGCCAACCTATTACTGATGCCCCTCTAATTCTAAGAGAGCAATTATAAGAGGACATAATTCCTTGTCTTATATCGATTGGGCAGTCTATCATTATTTATGAGGCACCTTGTGTGCCGAGAGATCCATTCCTACAGTGCTTAGACATACCCTCAAATTTGTTGGCATCAACGTATAATTTATTCGGTGCTCTCAAATTACCAACACACACTGAGTCTGAATATTTCATGGTTTATAGGGTGGATGAGATTGTTGCAAGACCACCTACAAAAAGCCTCAAGACCTTAAGTGATAAAAAGGGTAACCAAAACATGCTTTATGAACAACTCTTTTTTGGACCTCTCGTAGCTGAGAGAGTTCGACTGAAGCCCGAAAACTCAGTGCTTCTTGGGAGACAACCCAAGCCCCTTGTACATTATTATTTTTAATATTTATATTTTTAGATTTGATGTGTTTGTGTATGTGCAGGTGTCTAGGATGGTGTTTGCATCAAAAGAAAATAAGCAAAAAAAATAAAAATAAAAAATTTGAAAAAGAGTGAGTTGGTTGGAATCTGGGCATGAGAGCAAGCCTCTCTGCTTAGATTCGATCGGTCGAAATTTGATTTGGAGTGATCAGGATTGAATAATGGGACAAAGCTATGCTTTGTATTCCATTTCGGCTAGTCCAGACACATCTCAATCGGTCGAAGTAATATTCATGACAAAGACTCAGTTCTCTCTTCTGTTTCGACCAGTCGAGTTGGATCTCAACTAGTCAAGGTGTTTGTACTATATTGTTTATTTTGTTCTTGAATGCCCATTTGCTTTCATTTCTTGTTTATTATTTTGTGCAATGAGGGCATTGTACCACTTAGGTTTGGGGTTGTTTGTGATAATTTTTGTGATTTTTGTTTTTGTATATATGCATCTTTTATTGACCATTATTTTATCTTGCCATACCACAGTTTTGACACCCTCAAAACCCCCATTTTTGTAAAATTTGAACCATCATATGCTTATTTTTCATAGCTTTCAAACTTTAGTTGTTGATGCATGAGAGTTTTATTTTGAGAATGTTGATGATGATGTGGTGTGAAATATGACTATATTTCACACCCTAAAATCTACATATAGCTATCCAATGAAGGCTATTTGATAAGATTTGTGAGGTTTTAAGTGTTTCAGGAAAATCTAGCCATTGGATGCATTAAGAAGCGTAAAAGAGCATAAGAATAACAAACGCAGGAACATTGGAGCAAAGGAGTTTATGGTCCCTGAAATTTAAAAGTCAAATTTAATTTTTGAATTTTAAATCTGAAACTGAGATCTTATTTAAGTAAACTTGGGAATTAGTTTTGGGAGTTTCTCCCTTTGGGAAGCTTCTAATTTTTTTTCTAGCATTTTAGTTTTCTCTCCAGCTTTTCTTTTCAGGCATTGTTCTTTCAATTTTTAGATGTAGCTTTTAGATTAGTTTAATTTCTGTATTCAAGAAAGGATTATACGTGTTTGATTAAAGCTTTGTGGATTTTTGTGAATTTTTGTGGATCATTTGTTACAGTATTTTAATGTTATTCCATGTTTTCATTTCAATCATGCTTTTAGTTAACTTAATTATGCGCAGCTAAGTCTTTTTGAGGATGGGGATCTAATGAACCCCATTCGAGGTATTCATTTATTAGAATATAGATCTATGGTCGAGATATTATCTTATCATGGATGCCTTGTTTTTAACTACCCTAATACTATTATTGATGTTGTAAAATCTGATTACTATCTAAGATGTCAATGCTAATCACGCTCCATACTCTCGATTCTGCAATGGCGATTTTACTCTGATCTTCTTCTATATTGCTCTTACCCATCCCAAGGTAAATTATGATTGCCGTCTAAGGTATGGATGCTAATCATGCATTCATGGGATGCTAATCATGCACCCCCACGATCTCAGATCTGTAATGTGGTATTTACTTGGGGATCAAATTATGATTGTCGTCTAAGGTATGAATGTTAATCATGCATTCATGGGGTGCTAATCATGCACTCCCAAGATCTCAAATCGGCAATGTGGAACCTACGAGTGTTTGGGTTCAACAATTACATATAGGGTGTCTTGCGATAATATTTCATCTCAACCAATAGATCTGTATTCTGTAAGTGATAAACCAACAATGGGAAGATGTAGTATCTTAATTCTTGCTTGTTAATATCTGTTTAATTTCATTTTATTGCCTAACTTTAAATCTTTTCACTCTCTCAAATTAGTAAGCAAGTTGAAATATTGCTTTCAATTTGTGATTATTCTTGTGATTAATTGCTCATTTCCTCCATTTAAATTTTCTAACTAATCCTCGTGCAAACGATCTCATACTCCATTGATCCATTGCTACAATAGATTCGTGCGCGTGCGAATAAAACTCATTTAAAATCACAACAGATGCCATGTTTTGATTGCTGATGTCTATGATTGTGAAATTCAATGTGAACATTTAAGGATAGGTCTAAAATTCATGCTTAGAAAACTTTTTGCACTATTACCATGCTTGAGTCAAGAAATCAAAGAATTAGTTCGAACTTTGAACCTTAGGATCTTAGTGAAGACTTAACCCAGTGAGCTTTAGAACCATTTTCCCGTCTTTGATGAGTGAATACATAGACTCGAAGTGTCTTTGAATACGAATCAATTATGCATAATCTCATCTATTTTACTTTGGTTTGTGACTGTGCTTACATCACTTTCATATCATTGTGCTAGAACGTATTATATTTTTGCTCAAGACAAATAAGCATATTTACCATCTTATGAAGAAATGATTGCAGGTCATCTTTGGTTGTTTATGCTCAAAATGCCCCTCCTCATATAATTTTACCTTCAAGTACCCCTTTTTAGCCCACTTGAAAATTTTGCTTTTATACATTCTTTGATAAGTCACGTTAGCCTTTACCTTTACACCATCTATATAAATTTAGCCTTACCCTTATTTATGAGAAATTAGGAGCGGGAGATGAGAGTGAATGAAAAGAAAGTAAGTGGAGAGGTAATCAGTTGTGGTGTTTATTGAGAATGTATGGTGAAAAATGAGTAAAGGAAGAAAAGAAAAGAAAAGAAAAATAAAAGTAAAAATATATGAGGTGTTTCCAATAAGAAAATAAAAAAGGAGAAAAGAAAAGAAAAGAAAGTTGAAAAAAAAGAAAAAGAAAAAGAAAAAAAAAATGATGATTAGCAATTAGAAAAGCAAAAGTGGAAAATAGAAAATCCAAATGAGTCATTTTCCAATTTCTCAGAAATTTTGAACCCTAATCTCCCATTCTTTCTTAATCCTTACCTGAGCACCGTAACAACCCTTTAAAAAAACCTTCATGATCCAATCTTGATATGGTAATTGCCATATGGAGAGTGAGAATGTGATGCATATGGTAGTTGATATAATATGCTTAGGAGACAAGCATCTTTCTTTATGAGATTCCTTTTATTCTTTGATATACCGTATTTTTTTTATTAGGTGAGACCTTTTTTATTTATTTTGTATTGATCTTTCACATGCATGCAAAGACTTACCCACTCATTGGAGCGATTTATTTTGAGTATACCTAAAGTGAGGATGGAGTCGAGACATGGGATCCGACGATTCACTGTTTCGACTGGTCCTGCGATGGAAGGAATTTAACATTGGTAAGCGCACACACTTCACATCTAAGCATGAATGAAATAAATGTCTAAGGATTAGAGTATTGAACTAATTTGAATAGACATTAATAAGATTAGCATGCCATTGGTATTCAATATTGAGGATTCACATGTTAAAACAATTAACGATTTTTGTTTTTCAAGGCATATACGTTATTAATACCAATTTTGAAAACTTAATTTACCGATGGTTTTAAAATTATTTTTGATGTTTGTAGGTACCTTCACTGAAAACCTTCATGAGACAACTCCACTAGGGATCACCTAGGGGTTTAAAGGCTTGTTGCATATGCTAAATGTAATCGTGCTCCCTACGAAAGTGACATTTATTGTTTTCGTTAGGATGCTAGTTTTTTCTTTCTGGCTTATTTATCATTCTCTTTGCTCAAGGACTAGCAAAGTGTAGGTTTGGGGTATAATTAGTATCGAAATATGATCATATTTCACACCCTAAGATGTACACTTAACTATCCGATGAAAGCAACCTGACAACTTTTGTGGAGTTTTGATTATTTCAGATAATTCCGACTGTTGGATGATTTAATGGCCTAAAAGAGTGTAAAAGACGACAAACATGGGAACATTGAATCAAGGAAGAATCAGGCACAAAATTCTGTGAAGAATCGATCGATCGAACCTCAGCTCGATCGAAGACGACAAACATGGGAACATTGAACCAAGGAACAATCAGGCACAAAATTCTGTGAAGAATCGATTGATCGAACCTCAGCTCGATCGATTGAAGCTGAAAAGACCGACTTTCACAAAAGAACCTGTTCACTTTTGATCGATCGATCATCGACTGAGAAAGAATAAAACTCGTCAAAAGATCATGTTAATAATTGATCGATAATTTGAAATTGATCGATCGATTTTAAATGATTAGGGTTCCGAGCCAATGCTTATTTAAAGAAAATAGAGAATTAGGGCCGACTATCTTTCTTTTAGACCCTTTCTTTTTACATCTTTCATTAGCTAGGTTGGAGTTTTTCGGTTTTATAGGTTTAGTTTTCCAGTTTTTGAGAGTTGTGAGAGACTGTGATTTGTAATCATCATCCGATGATCAAATCAATAATGATAAAGATCAATCCGACGATGCGTGGCTAAACTTTCCAAGGTTGGGATTCCTTGTAACATTACAGATAAGTATCTAATATAATTTCTATCTCTTTTTCTATTTTGAAGTTCTTGTGGTACGATTGCATGTTTGTGGTTTACGGTTGTCATCGTAAATGAACTTCTATCAATTTATTTCTATTTTATTTAGTCTTAATGGCCTTTTAGGGATTAGGAGTAGATCTAATAGAAAAAGCACCTTCGAATTAGCGCTTGTACCCTAGTTTCATCGCTTACGTGCAATGATGCTTACTGTTTAGGTTGCTAGAGATTAAACAGATCATATCGTCTCGACTGGTCCGTGACTATGAATAGGACATGATTCTTATTTCTCGCTTTAGCTTGTAGCGAAGAGCAAGACTATTACCCGGAATTCAGAATAGGATAAGAATAAAGTTTATATTATTTACGAGTCTGTGATCTAAGAGGGATCTCAGACTGTTTTCTCATAGCTTCTCCATCTCTGTTTTTTTACCTGCTTTTTATTTAATTTAATTAGAAAACTTTATTCAAAAACTTTCTTTGATTAAGATGATTGTTAGGAGTAAATGATAAGTCTCTGTGGTTTGACACCCTTGTATTCGCCCTAGTACTTCAGACTTGTGCACTTTCAAGGTTACACTCTTTGAAACGATAAGGACTCACATGGCTGTAACTTGCCGACCACATGCAATGATTCCAAGTTTTGAGATTTGCAAATATTACGACTTCACCAGGTCTCAATGGCCTCTAGCACACAACTTTGTCTTCCATAACATTGTTCTCTCCAAACCTATCACCTGAATCAGAGTCCCTACCATAATTTTTATACTTTTTATCCGTCTCCAAAAGAGAGGACTTGAAACTCCATTGCTAGGAACAATGGAGAGAGACCCAATATCTGCAAACCCCACATCACTAGGACTAATGAAGATATTATTGAGAAAAAAAAAATCAAACCATTGATTCAAAAATAATTCAACAAGAAAATAAAAGATTGTGTTACTATGTGAGGCTTGTCAACCTGAACCCATCTCCCTCCCTCTCTCTCTCTCTCTCTCTCTCTCTCTCCATGTGTGTGTGTTGAAACTCTATACTGTATCCATGCTCTAATACAGAAAGGAGAGGATCTCTCTCCAAAATTCTATGCTGTAGCCAAGCTCCAATCCATAAAATAATAGAAGATCCCATATATTAATATATATATATATATATATATATATATATATATATATATTAAAAAATCAAAGAGGAAAAAGATTGGATTATACCTATTATGATCTTGGATAGAAGAATGAGATTCTCGTTGTGAAAATTCTTCTTTTATATTTATGATTAACGCATCCATGATAATGGAAAATAGATAAGGGATCAAGACATATCTTTGATGCATCCCAATTCTGACGAGTTTACTCATCTCTTCATACATTGTTATTACACTAGTTATTGACATATTACATGTCTCGAATAATCTCGATGTATAACTTCTGATACATTTCTTCCCCAACATCCACTACTAGATTATCTCTCTTGGCACTATCATAACCCTTCTCTAAATCTATAAAATTCTTATATGAGTGTTTCCTTTTTCCTCTCAACTTCTCCATAAGTTGCATCGGTAGAAAAATAGCTTCCATTATTAACCTACTTAATATAAATCCTAACTAATTCTCTTATACATGGAATTTTTGCCTTAATTATTGTTCTATTATTCTCTCCCAAAGTTTAATAGCTAGACTCTGAACAATTAGCAAAAATTACGAATAATTTGTGAGCAGAAAAAAATGCCATGAACAAACCTTTAGCTAACTGATAAATGTATTGAATTCCTATTACCCACAACAAAAATATTAATTAGTGTGCAGATAGCAAAATAGTTATTTTATTTACACCAACCGAATCTTTCAAGGCACCTACACCAGAAATCATTAACTATCTGCTTTCAATCAAATGATGGAGATCATTTTTCACTCTAATTTACCATAGGATGATTCATGACATCAAGGGGGACAACAAACGGTCAACTTTTGATCCCACGTGGCACACATCCTAACAAAGTGATTGAAAAACCACATGACATACATCATGCTCAAACATGACTTTTTCAAGTCTCTTTTTGGGATTTGTGTCACATGAAACCAAAAATTGATCGTCTGATGATACACACATGACATCGAGAATAATCTTCATCGTCTGATTTGAAGTAGTCAATATGTCTTCTAGCGTTGCAGCAAATGCAAATAAAGGTATTGTAGCGAAAATTGGTGTGTTTTTTAGAAATAGTGTGTTGTCACGGGGTCACTTTTTTCGTAGTGGAATAGCGTGTGGCACTTAGCGTCTCACACTAAATCAGCCTATCCGACAACCAACTATGCGGATTCCCGGATGCTTGGCCAATTCAAGCTTTACCTCGCCCCCTGCGTTAGGACTTCACCTGCGAAGCAACGCAACATGTTAGAGACGATGGAGAATACAAGAGGTAGGGACACGTATATGCAAAGTCCCCTTTGGGCACGGACCTGCACTGCGAGGGTGGTTGGCAACCACCCCAACAACAATGACCCTAGTACACACGACGCGACTAGAGTGACCAAGCGCCAAGCATGGCCCGGATGCACAAACTCAAGCCCACAAGGCTATCGTACGTGTTGGACCACTTGCTAAGACCAAGTCCCCCTATATAAGAGTTAAACACCAACATACGAGAAGGAATGAGAAGACCTCAAACATATTGGTTTGACATACCACCATGGCACACGCCAGTCGCTCATGACACATGGTGGCATCTTCACCCCAATACGCCCCAACGTACTGCACATCTTCCCCCATGCCACCATGACGCAGGCTTGTCGTGACCGCATCAAGCCACAAGGTCATGTGCCCTCTAGCACCAGGATGTCGCGTGCCCGCATGACACCACATCGCGCGCCCCCCAGCACCAAGATGTCGCGTGCCTACATGATACCACATCGCGTGCCCCCCGACACTAGGATATCGCGTGCCTACATGGCACCACATCGCGTGCCCCTAACACCAGGATGTCGCGTGCCTACATGGCACCACATCACGTGCCCCCGACACTAGGATAGACGAGAGGCCCTACGGTTGGCTACGCCACGCTACATGCCCCCGTCACATCCTCCTCCACTCAAAATCGTCAACGCCCTCGTTGACGCCAATGCACTATTCTGCTACTGCTCCTTAGCCCCGACCTTCACCCCTCTGCTTCGCAAGTATCTCGATACCTCAGTCGTGCCTTCACAAGTAGCCAAAACTATGCACTGTTATATTGTTCGTTGGCGCCCTCGCCTCACCTCAAGCAGCAAAACTGTACATTGTTGGTGTTCGAGTCTTCTCACGGCCCACGCCAACATAACCGTCGTGTATAACCCCCTCTTAATAATTCAATAATTGAAGAGATCCTATCCTCGAAACGATCTCCCTCATCATCAACTTTCTTCTCCTTACCTTTTACTTGCTCTATGGTCAGCACATTCAGAGCAGCCCGCTGGGGACATTCACGCACCAGGTGTGGTCCACCACACAAGAAGCAGCCCTGCGTTGGTGGTCGGTCCTCTCTGTTCCTCTTGCATCTGCTTCTCTCTTGGTAGGCGCTCATGTCCGCATCATTTGGCCTCCCCTACTTATCGATTGCTTGTCTCAGGTGTATACGAGTCCGCCTTTTCTACGGTTCTTGGAGGTATTGATTTAATCGCTCGTGACTAACGTCTCATCCAGATTACCTACGCCTCTACAACTCAACTCGTTCTTTGCCCACGGTGCCAAACCCTGTATGAAGATCCGATCCTTCTCGCTCATGTCGTCAATGTCCAGCATCACACTCGTGAAGGTCTTGATGTACTCATGCAATGACCCCATGTGTTTTAACATCAATAGAACTTGTTGTGCTGTCCATCCGATGTTGGTAGGTAGAAATTGAGCTCGTAGCTCCTTTCTCCTTTTTCAAGTCTGACCACAATTCAACTGCCGCACTTTCTTGGCGTGCTTAAGATGCTCGATGCCTCCACCACAATTTAGCATCTTCGACTAGGTATCTCGTCGCAATCATTAGTTTGATCTTCCTATCAAGGTCCCCCAGAGTCTCGAGGTATTCCTCTGCATCCCAAATAAAGTTCTCGAGCTCCTCTGTCTCACTAGAGCCTTTGAATGTTTCTGGCTTGGGGAACTTGAACCATGGCGTCGATATCCCTCTCAGCGCTTTAAGGACGAGCTTCTTTAAAATGTTCACGTCGTCACACATCTCTTCTAACGTGACTTTCACATCTTGCATATTTGTTGACAACTGCTCTATAGCCTCGGCCAAGTTGACATAGTTTATCTCGCGTCGGTTCAGTCGATCATCTTGGGCTGTCACAATTGACATCATTGAATCCACCTGTTCCATATGAGCTTCTTGCTCTTCTAATCGTTCCCTTGTTGAACGTCTTCTCGGGTCCTCATTGGCTCCCTCAATGTTGGCCATATCGGTGGCTCTTATACCAACTGTCATGGGGTCACTTTTTTTGTAGTAGAACCGCGTGCGGCACTTAGCATCCCACACTAAATCAGCCTATCCTACAACCAATTACGCGGATTTTCGGATGCTTGGCCAGTTCAAGCTTTACCTCGCCTCGTGCATTAGGACTTCACCTGCGAAGCAACACAGCAGGTTAGAGACGACGGAGAATACAAGAGACGACGGAGAATACAAGAGACAGTGACACGTATATGCAAAGCCACTTTTGGGCGCGGATTGCACCGCGAGGGTGGTTGGAAACCACTCCAACAACGATGGCCCTAGTACACACGACGCGATTAGAGCGAACAAGTACCAAGCATAACTCGAATGCACGAACTCAATCCCACAAGACTATCGTACGTGTTGGATGGGGGACCCTCTCTAGGCTAGCACTACTTGCTAAGACCAAGTCCCCCTATATAAGAGTTAAACACCAACATAAGGAAAAGAATGAAAGGACTTCAAACATATTGGTTTGACATACCATTATGATACACGCCAGTCACTCGTGACATACAGTGACATCTTCACCCTAATACGGCCCAACGTCCTGCACATTTACCCTTATGCTACTGTAACGCAGCCTTATCGCGACCGGATCAAGCCACAAGGTCATGTGCCTTCTAGCATCAAAATATTGCGTACTCATATAACACTACATCGCGTGCCCCCAACACCAGGATATCTCATGCCCACATTATACCACCTCACTTGGGCCCGACACTAAGATAGACGAGAGGCCCTATAGCTGACCACGTCACGCTACGTGCCCCCCTCACGGTGTGCTTGTAGCAGTTCTCAAAAATTGAGGTCATACAAATCAATGACACGTTCACATTTTAAAGTTAATAGTTGGGTTACCCTATATAAAGTCATTTACATATGACACCTTGTAACCATGTAGCCGCATTTCGGAAAAATTGGTGCCACGTGTACAAATTCAATGACCCGTTGACATTGAAAGTGAGCGTGTGGGTTACTCTACACCAACTCCACAGTTATACATCCGTGCACTCCAGCCATTTCCACTTAGAGAGCGAGAGAGAGAGAGAGAGAGAGAGGTGTAATTCGATGCCGAAGATTTTAGAGAGAGTACTCTCTGGTCGCAGAGCTTCGCCATTAACCGAGGGAGAAGACGAAGACGACGAATCGAAGACGAGGAAAAACGTTTCTTTCGCCATGAACGCAGCCAAACACTTCACCAAGAAGATCGGTTTCCAGTGTCACTGCCTCCTTCTCTCTCTCTTCTTCCTCATCGTCGCCGCATCGCTCTTCATCCACTCTCGCAGTTTCTTCTGCCATTACACCACCCCACTAACTTCGCACTCTCGATTTAGTTTCTTCGGCGGCAGCGGAGGCATCGACGGCCTCGCTTCCGATTTTGGATCACTCGGCGTGCCCTGGTGTAAGTATCAGTGGTTACTTTTCTTCTGATTAATAAATTTCGTTCTTTTACGCTTTTTTTTTATTAGATCTGATGAGATTTTGATTTTTTTTGTTTGTTTATTAATCTGTTTCTTATGCCCGTCAGTTTTTAGGGTTTTGATTAGGGTTTCGTTGCGTTTTCTTGTTTTAAATGCCTTTGTTGGTTTCTGAATTGGCCGAGGCAACTGGGTCGAGTGACACTGTCTAATTGTTTTGTTTTAAAACAAAATTTCAAAAGTTCAAGCATTTCTTGTATTATAGAGTACAAATTTTTGGTATATAATTACTATATAAATTTAATATTTATCCTAGCCGGAGCAAACCTGGTTCGCTTGATAGTAGCGAATCATGAACCGTGAACCTGAATTCGAACCGAGCAAACCAGCAAACTAAGTAACTGTGGTCCAGACAAAAAATTAAAAAAAAAGAAAGAACGAATTTTGATAGAATATCGAAATCTCAACTAGTCGATCCAGACTGGATGGTGCTATTAGTAAATGGCATCAGCTCAACGAATCGATCCAGACCGTCCAAGCATTTTGTGCAACACTTGGATAGGTCACAGCCCAAAAAGTGCACTGATTTTATGTTCCTTAGTGATAGATCACTCGCCTACATTTAGATGGTCTATGAAATTGATGGGTAATCGAGTAACGAGTTTACCAATCCCTCATTGGAAAAGTTTGATCAGTGCAATCTTTTGAGCTCTGGCATATTCAAGTAATTGCCAAGTCTGGATTGAATAAGGGGGCCTAAAGAGTTGGTATTGATTACCAAATAACTGTCCAACAAAGAAATTAACTAACTGTCTTGATTCGATCACTGAGTTCTTACACCCTTCATCCCTTTAATTCTCGTTCTTGGCAAAAGGCAGATCGAAACACGGGCAAACAGTAGAGTGGACAACCAAGGATTTGCTCAAAGGTGTAGAAGAGTTTGTCCCGATCTATGAAACCCGTCCGATAAAAAACAATATGTTTGGGATGGGTTTTGATCACAGCTTCGGGCTCTGGTTCATCGCCAGGTGGCTAAAACCAGATCTTATGATTGAGAGTGGTGCTTTCAAGGGGCATTCCACTTGGGTTCTCCGACAAGCAATGCCAGATACACCAATTGTGTCGCTGTCGCCTCGGCACCCTGAGAAGTATTTAAAGAAGGGCCCCGCTTATGTCGATGGGAATTGCACTTATTATGCCGGAAAGGATTTTGTAGATTTTGGCAGTATAGATTGGGGAAGTTTGATGAAGAAACATGGGATCACTGATCTCAGTCGGGTGCTTGTGTTTTTTGATGATCATCAAAACGAGCTAAAGAGGTATACGCATATGTATGTTCAGAATTTTTTTTCCACTACACGCATACACACTAACAAATGAGTAATAATTCTGTTAACATGCTCATTTGTATCTAGACTATACAGCATGTAAGCTGTATAGTATACACAATGCTATTTTCTCATCTTTGTAATTGAACGAGCAGATTGAAGCAAGCACTAAAAGCCGGTTTCCAGAATCTTGTCTTTGAAGACAACTACGACACTGGAACTGGAGACCATTATTCATTGCGGCAGATATGTGATCAATTCTACATAAGAGGTATGTTTCCCTTTGTTCCTTTCTTAAATTTGTCGAGGGAGGGAATCCAAACTTAAGCTATTTATTGAGCTTTAATGCTGTGGATTCTTTGATATGTATGTTTCTTGACTTCAGACTCGCCAACACATGTTGGAGCCAAATTTTAACACTTTACATTGGACCCAAGATCAGCCTCCTGCAAAACAGAAATAACTAGGTATTGGTATTAGTATTGCTCAAAACTCGAAGATACAACCCGGAGGGGTAGCTCAGTTGGTCAGGCCTTGGGTTTGCTCCCCAATGGTCACCAGTTCGAGTCCCCTCAGGGCCACTGGAGTATTACCCGGTCGACGGCCGTTAGCTCCAGGGCCCCGTGGGATTAGTCGAGGTGCGCGCAAGCTGGCCCAGACACTTACGGATTTCAAAAAAAAAAAAAAAACTAGAAGATACAGATTTTCATTGCTCAATTTTTTTGAATAATCACAAAAAAAATCTAAAAATTTTAAAAAGCCTTTATGTACTTGGTTTGGTGTATTTATACAGGAATACTACTTGTTTTTTGCAAATGCAAAGGGTTTCACATCCATTGCTAGGGTTTTGTTAGTTTAATTGACCAATTTGTTAATGTAAACTTCTAAACTGTAGATGAACATTCAAGTGATACTGTCATTCCCTAACTTCACACACAGATCAAACATTCAAACATGTTCTACTGAAAACAATGAAGGGAAAGTGCAAATTAGACATATACCTCATACTTAGTCATATGGTCCTAGGCTCCATACAGACGTATGATGCAGCTCATCATAACCATCTATATCACAATGAGTGGTAAGATTAGCATGGGGAAAGTAAATTGGCTATAAGATCTGCTGTCCAATCTCATGCCCAGTAGGAACCTTATAATTCTGCTCCAAGTTCTGATACTCATGGCCAACCCACATACTGAAATAGTACTATCACTCATGTCCATAGTAGCCACTCTCTGTATATGCATCATAGTCACTTAGCAGCTGTCCACAGCCCCCACTGAGTACTATCACCATGAGTTGAAGTCTTGTCTCACTAAAGTGCTCCTGCTACCTCTCTAGCGTCATCATCGCTCCAATCTCGAAACAATGAATCCAAAGGTGGTGCTCCACCATATGTCATAGACAACTTTGTAAACCTTGTAACCCCATCCACTACAGCCAAGCTTACGCTACCACCATCATCCGATAGGCTGTCATCATCATTGCTCTCTAAGAGGGCCTAGCTAACCAACCATTTCCCTTCCTACTAGTAGTAGTAGATGGGCTCAAGGTTCTCAAATCGTGTATTGTCTCGTGTATCGTAATCAAGAATTTTTGTATCATGTATCGTATCGTTTTGAGTATCGTAAGATATACTTAGATTTTTATAACATATAGGTAAAATATATAAATATATGCAAAAAAATCTAAAAAGGAAAAAGAAAATGATATATACTCACACACACACATGTGTGTGTGTGTGTGTGTGTGTGTGTGTGTGTGTATATATATATATCAATCTATGATTATTTTTGAATACGAAGTGTCAAAGACACTCATTCCACCATCTTTCAATTAGAAATTATAATTTAAATCAAATATATTTAACAAAACAAAACTTTCATTGGATTGATTTAAAAAGTGGAGATTAAAATCCAGTCACATAAAATCATGAACTTCTAAATTTTCACTGTAGAAAAAGAAACCCTATAGCAAGTGCGGTGTAAATGTGTATTGTATACTTGTATTATATTTATATGATGTGTCTTTCAAGTCCCTACTTCTACTAAAAGAAAAATCATATATTTGTTTCTTAACGTTACCGTTTTGTAATTCCTTTTTTTTTTTTTTAAAGAATCACAGGTTTTCATTCTCCATCTCTATGCCCAATATCACCACCATCTTCATTAAGAGCTAAATTATCATTTTTTTTCTTAATTCTCCTCCTCCTTGTAGACATCTTCCCCTTCTTTCTTTATTCTTGCCATTCTTTTTTATTTATTTATAATTTTTTGAGATTAGAGTTAGGAAAATAAGAGGTGATTTTTTTAAATTTAAAACTAGCTATACTCGAAATCAGATGAATCGTTCATATCGTGTACTGTAACGTATCGTAATGTATCATTACGTGTATTGTAAAATACAGTTAAAAAGAGATACACATCATAGATGCATATCGTTTTCTATAATATCGTGTATCATATTGTGTGCGCAAAAGATTGACAACCATGGATGGGCTTGCCTCAAAATCATGTGCAATGCTATTGTTGCCGATAACCTCATCCAACTGAGGGTTCTCTTGTCTATCTAACATCAGCTCCTCTCTCTTAGTCAACCATGGATTGCGGCGATTGTTGTCTTAAAGTATGTAATCTAAGTCGATGAATCCTCTTCAGTAGTCCTAGCATCATTACTTGCACTCAATCAATCTCATGTTGTAGTGCACAAAAGTTAGCTTTTTAAAAACATTTCTGATAATCTGATATTAATCTATTCCTGGCTTTTGTGTATATTACCAAAACAATACTCCAGCTCTGCTCATAGTCAGATGCTGAAAATGTATGACTGAGGACTCCAACTGCTATCTTCCTTAATTCAGGTGCATCCTCATTATGCGATGTTCATCATGAATATAACATAAATACCTAGCTAAGGAAATGATAAGTTAAACTGATATAAACCCTAGGAACAAGTGCAAAACTCTTTGTATTTGTAAAGAATAATAGTATTCGCCAATGTTGTTAAATGGCATATGCGACCCTATGCGATGGCATGGCCCAAGCGCATATGCGATTGGGCCATGGCACAGATTTTTTTATCTTTTTTACTCAATTTTTTTTTAAAATATGAAATAAATCCAAAACAATTTCCAAAATTACCAATATAAAAAGCCACTATATTTTTGTTAATTTTGTGCTCTATATTGTAGAATGAGTAGAATATATCCCATAGGTGGACGGAAAAATATAAATTTCATTAAAAAATGAGTCAAAATAGTACAAAAACAAAGTGGACCATACAAAAGAGAAGGAAAGAGACCCAAAACATACATTTGAGATTTGTGGTATGTATTAGGAAGAGAAACCTCCTATTTATAGGGCTTAGGGAAGCCTAAAAAGCGAAAAAAAAAAAAATTCAATGTTGGAGAAGTATGCCATGACATACATTGTATGCAATGGTATTCCATGGCATACAATTGTATGCGATGGCATACTTACTGTATCGCATATCCCATCATGGCATATACAATACACCCTTCCCAGATGGCATATGCGATCGCATATAACAACACTGGTATTCGCGTATAAATACACCAAACCAAGTGCAAACTTTTTCTTCAATTTTTTTATTTTTATTTTTAGAATTTTTTGAGTAATAAAAATATCTATCCGAGTTTCCGCTGATACTGATACCGAGTCATTTAGGTTTTTCAGGAGGCCAATAGTAAGTCCGATACCAAGTTAAAAAACCTTGGTTGTGATAGTCGTGCAAAAGTTTTATGGCCTTCTATAACCTTACTTGATAAATATCATAACCTACATAAATCAGAAAGTGAACTGGTTATATTTGAATTTTGAAGGGATCTTCTGATTCATTTAAGGGGATTTTGTTTCTTGATTTTCTGGGTTCTCAGGAATTATCTGTATTACTGGCAATTTATGTGGGCATTTTGGGTATTGGCTATTATTCATCTGTCATGGCAATCAACTGTGCTTCTTCCTGAATTTTATTTTTAACAGGTGGTGGTCATAGTTGCTTCGAAGATAGCGACGAAGCTAGGATGAGGATGAAAAGGAAAAAATTCTGGGAGAAGGCAGTTGACATAGATGAAATCTGTGGGAAGGCTGAAACATGGTGGGGTGTTAGAGGAGCAATGCGGGATGATTTCAACCACAGTAATAAGGCAATTTCATATGCTGAACATTTTCAGAACAGCAGGTTTGTGGAGTCCATACTAGATGTTTATTGGGAGCTTCCACCTGTGGCCGGACCCTCTCTCACTCATCAAACAAGATATGATCCCGCACGTGCCCCAGATCCCATCATTGAAGATGGCAGGTTTGGCTTGTTTCAAAGACTAGGTTTAACTAGACTTGAAACATCTGTATTTAATGGATACACACAGATGGTATATCTCCGAATATCTGCCTCAGACTCTTAGCTTTGCATGGAATGGATGGAAGGTCTTTTTTTGGGGTCTAGAATGTGATCATTCGAATGTTGCAATTTTGTTGATTATATACCTGTGAAGTCGGAACTATGTACATGCACTTTAATTTTTATTGAAGTGGTTCACATTTTTATAATTGTTGCTGTGTAAAAGATGCCATGAATGGACATATCTGACGTCATTTGACCATCTTAGTTACATTCTTGCACACCTGTATAATGGCTAATGCACTTGTTCATCCAGATTTCCATACAGCCATAGCTAGTTAGTAACCCTTTCATAGGAGGTCCAAGCGTGTGTTAAGAGCTGCTAAATTATTGTCCAAAATACTTATAACCGATGAAAAAAGTCAAACTGTGGGAAGAATTTCCATTCTTAGATGACTAATATGTGTATCTATCCATTAGTTGATTTAGTTTTATTGTATATACTTTATGAAATGATATGGGGAATATGATTGGTTTTATCCCTGGCAATCAATTCGTGCTGAAATTTAATCCTTCACTGAAACAGGAGGTAGAAAATAAACAAAGTACTCATACTATGGCACGAAAGAGAGCTTATTGTCATTATTGCAAGTTCCAACAGTTTCATCAAGTAACCGTGAATTAAAACAGGATATGCTATCCAGCATCAGTTGCAACCTCAAACTAATATTGCATGTGAGCAGAATCTGTGTCCCCCTTAACTCGAGCAGAAACTTTTATAGACATCTAATTTGTCTACCTGTCTTTTGATTGGAGGTAGATTTATCGTAGTTCGTAATATTATATTATGAACTGATCTGGTGAGTATGCTTTGATTTAAGTACAGGCATCCATATCGCTCATAGTAAAACCAGAAGGTACAGAAAAAAAGTACTCAAAATAAACTATAGAAGAGGTGCCATCAGTGCAAGTTTGTAAAGTTTCATTATGAAACTGCAAATCAAGATAAGTTATTCTACTATTTTCAATTGCAGTAATATTGCATGCAGGCTTGTGAGCATTTTTATAACTGGCCATTCCTTTGACTTACCCCTAGTAGATTTATGCATTTTGTATTATGTTATTTTCCCTTGACTTTTTATCATGCATTTATTATTTGTTCAAGCTCTGGATGAAGGCGGCATAAGAATGCAGATCGAAGGACACTCATATTACTGTTCTAGTCAGCTTGGAACTTCTTTTATCTTCTCAAAGCATTGCTATTGGTGATTTACGATTATTTGGCCCATCTCTTCTATCTTATTTGAACAGAAACACTCAGAATTCTGTTAAAATAGTATTTTGTTTGGTACTAATCAAGTAATTTTAGGTCTTGAATATAAAGTTAACTAAGAACACCTGGAGTTTTGTGACCCATTAAGGTTCTGTTATTTAAAATGCTGAAACATCCACTTGCAATATGCTACTGATGCAAGTAGCTTGTGTTGAGGCCCAGAGCTTTGGTGCCAATGAATCTCAATCAAAATCTGTTGGCTTCTTAATCCAGTTCACCTGAGCTTCTTAAAATTTCACTCTGATGACAGCATGTTTGGAGTTAAATCAGCTATTAGATCACTTCTCAACTTCTTAGTTGGATTTTGCAGGTTTATCCAACTGTTTTTCTCATTCATGACACAAATTGATCTATGGAGCTTGGATACCGATCTGCGGATTGGAGTCAGACATTGGCACTTGCAGTCAAACATAGCAACCCTGGAAAATCTGATGACCTGAAATACATCTAGGACTGAGGATAATTTTGAAAATTGTAATATTATGAAACTATAGTTTATAAAAGTATTAGATATAGAAAATAGTCCCCAGATATATGAAATGAAGAGAAAAATTAGGATCTGAATAGCTTGTCCAAATTGGTGCTTTAACAAATTTTCTGAAGCATGCTGAAGACAAATCTGTAGGAGGCAGGTCTCAAGCCATGGAGGAAGGTGAACATCTGCAGACTCGAGCCTCTTTATAAATGAGGCCTGCTCTGCAAAAGTACCCCTCGCTGGGATTACAGTGATTATCATCTGAACAGATGCACTGCCCTTCCATTGCGCATCCATTGCCTTTGGCAGTCTCTTTCCCCAAAAGTATCTCGTCTGACCATTCGCTAGAAAACATGCCTTGAGGGTCCAGTTGCTGCTTTGCTGCTAGAAACTTGTCATAGTTTGGGTACTTCTGTTGCACTCCCAAGAATGCTAGGTTTCTATTCTTAGCCCAGTGTGGCTTAGCCCCAAACTTGAAGAATGCCATCTGCTCCACCTCTTCCCAGACATCTTGATTGAGCCGTGGCTTCAAAGGGTCATCAGCTCGGTAGTAATTGAAATCCACAACTATAGAGTCCTCTGATTGGCCCAGATACGCCCCAGAAGCTTTTATGAAGCGTATCAAAAAGCCATTGTAAATGTCCACCCCGCAGAAATTTGCTGGTTTCAGGTCTCTTAATTTTTTTACGTCTCTGATGAAGTCTCCAAACTTTTACGTCCCAAGCGCATGTGCCTTGGGTGCTCATCACAGGTGAGTGCAAACAAGAGCCCGACGTTTGCATCCTACCCTGGCGACCTACAACTGGGTAGCTTGTGAAAATTAGATTATTTTTCAAACCATCCCAACTAACTTCTTGTATGCCAGTTCTGAAGCTGCCATCAGACATTTGCCATTGACATTCCTCAAAGATTCCAATGCCTTCTCTGTATGAACCAATTTTAAGTAAATTGTTGGTTTACAAATATAATAACTAAATAAAAAGCATTATTTGGGTTTCGTAGGTGAAGTACCTGAAGCTCTCACTGCTTTTGATGTCAATATGGCATTGGACTGAAATCCAATGAAGTCATTTATCCCATCTCCAGAGCTGTTGATGGGAACTCGGTCATCGGATCTGTACGCAGTTTGTTTCTGCGATGGGTACCAGGAGATGTCCGCAAATTCATGTTTCTGTGCAAGATCAATGATTTCTTCTTCGAAATGAGTGTCGTCTTTGTAAGAATAGGTGATGCTTCTCTTGAATCCGCGCTCTAGCGAGAATCTTACCTAGTTCATTTGAGATGTTTCTTAGATACTTGCCATTCAACAAATCAAACGAAACACCAGACAAGTAGGACTAGCAATGCACCTGGAAGAAATAAATAAATAACATTGGGAAACGAATGCCTGTCAAACCCAATGTTACTTGTTTGTTTTGGCTATTATATTTATATTTTTTAAACATAAAATGACTAGCAATATTAAACACACACACACATAAATATAAATTAATAAAGAATGGCGAACAAATATTCTATAAGTAATCGAAAATATCACTATTTTCAAAAACCTCTAATGGTATGGCCTCACAGAAGCTGCATTCTGTGCCAATATTACTCAATTTGCTGATTCACTTAGCAAACCGTTAATTGGGTATGACCGAACCATTCTTCTGTTCAATTCCGTCTGATCCGGTGTGGCAAGCTAAACTACTGGTTGATGATAACTATTTTATTTCAAAACAAAATTTTAAAGTAAAGAGGAGATGATTTGAATCCAAGACCTCATGATTTTTAAGCTTCCTAGCCAACCAAGTGGTCATAAGAATTTCTTCTATTGAAGAGTCCAAATTTACGTTTTATGATTAATATATGCATTTGGAATTCATCATACCACAAACTGCAAACCCGAATTCAAACCGTGCAAACCAGCGAACTATAAAGTAGGTAGGTCTATTATCTGTCAATTCCCATTAGTACTTTGGTATCATTCTCCTTAGTTTGATTTCCATGTCCTTTTGGTAGTTGTATAAATTTTGAAGTTAATGACTACAGGTCCTTTTGGTAGTTGTATAAATTTCCATGTCCCTATAAATATCTAATGTCAAAAGAATATATAATTTAGCGGTGGAAATAATCTATTGCTAACCTTTGAGATGACACCCAACATCCCTAATGAGACTTGCGCCGCGTTGAAAACGGGGTCTCGTCCATCTAATTTGATAACTTTAGCATACCCATCTGATTTTCCAGCGGCGACCACGAGGTTGATGCCGATGACATGATCGTGTACCGCTCCTCCCTTCCCCCACCAAGAGCTCCCATGGGCCCCTGTGCTTATTAGTCCCCCCAAACTTACACCCTCCCAATACGGAGAAGCCACCAGACTTAATCCAGCTTCTTCGACCTTATCGATTAGATCCCGGAGGCCGACTCCCGAGTCTGCTGTAACTGCCAGATTTGCAGTGTCAATCTCGATGCTTGAATTGTACTTTTCCGTACTTATAAGCAAAGCGTTTTCCAACGGCAGCGCTGGACATGCCAGTTTTGGGATGGTATGTGAGAACCTGCTGATTACCTTCACCTTTCGTTTCTTCAGATTGGCCTGACCTACGGCTAACCGGAGTTCTTCTTCTGTTGTTGGGTAGACGATGCTTGAAGCCTGGCACTCCTTTCGGTCACCCCACACACCGTAAGCATTTGATAGCACACAACCTGTTTTGTTACAACGAACCGGCGGCGGCGGCGGCTTGGCATGAATTCCGAAGGGAGCCAAAGTTGCGACCAGTAATAATAGTCCATAAACGAGCCTTGCCAGGCAAGCCTTAGAGTTCATTTTTCTTCTGAGAACAAAAATTTGGTTTTGAGGCTCATTTGAATATATAGATTCGAGAGAGAGATGCTTGTATTAGAATGCAAGGTTACGAGAGAGAGAGAGAGAGAGAGAGAGAGAGAGAGAGAGATGTTGTATTAGAATGCAAGATTATGCTGCTTGCTGGATTTATATTCCTCTTAAAACGTGTTTGATTTTCCTACTATATCGGACAACTTATTTTCCATGTGGGATGATGAACGTCGACTATGTTCATATCATAGCTGTGATATAATTTCTAAATATATTTGGACCTTTGATACAATGGTGATGAGCACCATCTAGGAGTGTAAATGGGTTGGATTCAGCACGGTTTAGGCTTAATTTGAACTTATTTGTTAACCAGTTCCCTTGACTTGAACCTGAGTCGACTTGTTAACCTCTAAACCTTGACCTAAGCTGTGACAGCCCGGATTTTCTAATCTCGAAATTCGTGCCGTCGGATCACCGCTACCAGCGATCCCTAAACGTAACACTTGGTATGTCCACAAAAAAGGCGGAACTCAAAGCAGATATCTCTTGTAGAGCAGATGGGGTCATCATGTATGGCAAAAGAAAACTCTAATTCTATACATAATAAGACAAAATGACAGTTCTGTCCTTATGCAAATCATAAGTTTGACAGAACCGAAACGAACTACCGGTGATAGCCAATCATCACCTAAACAGTGGTTCACAACATTAGTTTACATTTCATGGATCCATTGTTCTAAATTAAATATGAAGGCCAGACGTATCAAGCCTTAGTCACAAAACTTCAAAATGAACATTCAAAATCCCCTAAGGGAAGTAATCATCTGGCAGAAGATCTGATTCATCCTCTGGAATATAATTAGAATTTTCCTCACGTCCAGACTCCTCAAGTTCTAGATCAACATTTGTACTTGTGACGTATAGTCGAAGGGTAAGCTAACGGTCTAAGCTCAATAGGGATTGTAATAAACATGCATGTCATATAACAAATATAGATTTCATGACAGATTTTGAAGCATATCTTATCTCATATAAAACTGAATTTTTAAGATGTATAAATCAAACAAAATCACATTTTAAATGCACATTTTTCTCACACGAAGTTCGCATTCTTAACACAATTCACATTCATGCTTATTTCGGAGTTTTCATATTATCTTATCTCAAGTTAATTTAAATAATAACTTAAACTATCAAACAGAATATAGCATTGAAAGCCATACATATACCAATGGGAACCTCCGAACTATCGTCATTCAATTGAATCATTTTCGAAACACGATGCCAAGCCTTTGAGCTATGTTAACAGGGTCACTTGTGCCGGAGTGCCAAGCCCCTAAGCTAAGTTAACAAGGTCACTTGTGCAATTAAAATTACCGTTGGCCGGTATAATTTGTACGGATATCTCGCTGTACCAGTACATGTTGGGGATTCGTTTCACATGAACCTTAAATCATAATGCAAATTCTAACATATAGTTTAACACCGTGTATTGTGATAATTACATAACTAGATTTGCAGTTCTTACACAGTTCATATTCGCAGTTCGCATACACATATAAGCTTATCGCATTTCATATTCTAAGTTCACATACACTTATCATATTCACACATACATAAACTTATCACATTTATTTCTTATTTTGAAATCTTGCACATACATGCTTATCACACACATATACTTAACGAACTTATCATATCACATTGCCTATATGAATTATATCACATGTAAGGTTATTGAATTTTTCTACCTCACGCTCACGAGCCACGCAAATCGCACAAAATGGAGTGAAGATCCTCACGCACACATCTCATCCATACCCCATATTTCAACGTATTAAAAAAACATTTATTAATGCTTGGAAGAACAAAAGGATAGGAGTTTCGAAGAATTTCTCCAAAAAAATCAAAACAGTCCAAACTTGCCCAATCGTGCGTGCGAGGTCCTATGTCGCGCAAGCGACTTCCCCAGGCACACCCTAGTTGCGCAACCTCGCGCAAGCGATTGTGTTTGTTCATTTTCTTTCAAAGCTGTCTGATATCAGTCGCACGCGCGAGCGACATCACAAGGCACTCTATAGTTGCGCGACCTTGCTCGAGCGACTATGTTCTTCTACATTAACCAGACATACTCAGTCGTGCTCGCGAGTTTCAAGTCGCACGAGCGACTCACATGGCACACCCTCAGTCGCTCGAGCGGCTATTCAAGTCCTCTTTTTTATGCCTATTCTGAGGCTATTCTCGCACGAGCTACTTGAGGTCGCGCGAGCGAGTTTTGGGATTTTGGGGTTTTCTCTCAAAATTGAATTTTCTTTCTTATCGCCTTTTTACCTAACCCTTTTTCATATTAATTGTAACAAGTTTAAAATATTAATTGCCTTCATTTATCACCATTAATTCATAATTAATGCACTCAAAATCACAAGATTTTATTTCATAAAATTTGCGGAGTTCTTGTGTGATCTTTTGATCCTAAACTTGAAATCCACGGCGCTCTCATCCCTTGTGTCGGAAGGGTTTGAAGACCTGACCTATCGCAATCGTATCGCGATGCACACGACGATCTAATCCTTCACCATGCACACGATCAACTCTTCACGCACTACTGCGATCCCACAATGTAACTCTTTACCAAAAAGGGTTTCTCATAACACTGTTCTCACTATTTTCACGAACCGAAATCTCTCACTCAATTTGCGTACGCAATTGAGATGAAATGATGCTAGGCCATGAAGCTCGCCTGCGATTTCGGTCTTGAGGCGAAATATCTCATGTGAAGACTCTCCACTTTCTCTCTTGTTTCTAAATGCAAAGGTGTTAGGATGATGGCTTCTCTAACAAACCATCACCCTTTATACCTAGCCGTTGGCTCCTTGTGAAGCACACATACCCATCTAGGTGTTAGACAAGTGGGTTGGTTCACTTGTGATCCCTACACACTTGACTCAGGTGTTTGCTCATTCACACATGTTCAAATGATTCTTACTTAAACCAAGTGATCTCACCAAATCCAAAATGGTATAATACACCGCACCAACAAGTACACCTAATTAACTTACACAAAATTTAAAATTTGGGGATATTACATAAGCTTTAACCTAACCTGTTGAAAATACCCACTGATCTGCTAATTGGACTAGGACTTGCACCGAATCTGAACTTAACCTAGACTTGACATGAATACTTTTACAATTCTGCACGCGACCTATTAGCCGCTTTTGGACCTGATCTGGACGTGTTAAAATATACAATGTATATATATGTCTTATAGCAAATAGGTATCATATCGGGTTCTGGGTGGATTTGTGGCGCTAAATGAGCCCGACCTGTTTATGTAACAGGTTGACATTATTGACCCAAAAAGTTGAGTTTTTTAAACCCAAACCTGACTTATAGGAGTTTAGGTCTACAAAACCTGCCACGTCGATCCGGCCCTTTTGTGCCCCTACTTACAAAGGCCACAAGATGTTAGTTGATTTGCGGGAACAACGCGCGCTTTTGCAAGAACCATGAGTCCATCGGATGATGCTCAACGCTAACACACCACTCCCTATATTTGATCTTCTGAAGCCAATTTGAAACCTTCAGGGGTTGGTGAGCTGGCCAGGTACCCGCTTCAGAAAGCTGGAGATTTAGGTTCAAATCCCATTGAAGCCATCTTAAGAATTTATACCCCGTATTGACCTGACATGTACTAACTTGGCCCGAGGATTAGTCGGATGCTTTAAGAGGCCCAGACACCTAGGTTACCGAAAAAGCAAAGAAAATTGAAGGCAATATGAGAGCTGGATTTTGGTTTGATCCCCTTGCACTTTTTCTCAGTCACTAGGATTCAGTGTTGCCTAAAGTCACTTTAACCGTCCAATGTCCATTCTCCGATCAGATGATGGAGAATCCCATGTGAACGATGGTCATGTGTGTGTATAGTATTGATGAAGATGGGTGCCACATGTAAGTAATTCATCACTGGAACCGCCCATCCACCTAAGGCAAACCTCTATTCGTGCTCACCTCTTTATCAAAAGCGCCCACTTTATTAATGTCCATCCGTATCGTTGGCGCTAGTGCACTTTTTCAGTAAATAGGTGGGCGGGAACAAAAGTTCCCTCCACCCAACACCAACTTTTTAAAAGAAAAGTGTGCTTTAACATGCACATGAGTGCCATTTTATTTTACCCACCTTGAAAACTGACGTAGCCATACATAAATTTTGAAATCCAATTTCATTAAGATTGCATGTGCATTCGTCTATGTAAACTACTATTTCTGGCCAAAGCTGATTTAGAAAATTCATGTAGATAGAATGAGTAGAATAGTCATGTGTGTCTAGGTGAGAGAGGAGCGACACTTCTGGCCTAAGCTGATGGATAGCTTCGATCAAACCAAAAATACATCTGACTAGGTCTATATGTGTTTCCTAAACACAACTTAGGGAGACTTACAATAAGTCAAAGCTTCTGCCCAAAGGTGATGCTGAGACAATGACTGAAGTCTGTCCCTCAGAGTGAATGTTCCTTGGCACATGCTTGTTTACACTTTGATTAATTCAACCTTGACCCCGGGTATGAATTTTTATTTTATAAAGTTCGAATTGAACAATGTGCTGATAGTTATTCCTTTTCATATCAGCTATAGACGGATCATTTTTACACCAACAGATGACCAGTATTGAAAAACTTAATACCACCAATTATAACACCTGGCGAATGGGTCTTGATTTGACCCTTGGATATATGGACTATGACTTTGTTCTCTCGGAGGATAAGCCAACTTTAGCGTCTAACGCCACTGAAATCCAAAAGGCCCAATATGCTCGTTGGGATAAGGCAAATCGTATAACGATGATGATCATACGCGCTTCAATTACTGAACCCATTAGAGGTGGTATTAAAACTACAGAAACAGCCAAAGAATTGTTAAAAATCATCCAAGACCAGTTCGTTGGAACAGTAAAGTCATTACAGTATGGCTATTCTTTGACATTGAGGAGGAATATTGAACAAATTTTATTTTTTGAGGACAAATTTTATTACTAATGTTAGATTTATTAAAATTATTTATAGTTTTTTGAAGATGAAACATTTAGTGGGAGTTAAGAATAACGGACAATATCAAATTCACTAATGATCAGTATATTCATTTAACTTGAGGTGACCAGATTGAGAATATTAGAGTCTTCTGAGGACTTTATTTGAGTGGGAGCTTCTGTTTTCACAATGTTTTATCTTATTTTATGATATCTTTATTGCATATATTATGCTTCATTTTATTAATGTTTTATTTTGGTACCATTATCATTATTATCATGATTTGTGCATATGCAATGTTATTGCTTGAGAGCATAAATGCTCAAATAAGGTTGCTTGAGCTATTGTGTTTAGGCAACACGGTTGTATAGCTTTTGTCCTGATAGGTGGGTGATGGTTTTCACATGGCGTATGTCGTAATATATCATGACAACATACCTTAGGGTATGAAGCAGGACGAGTGAGGGGATATACACAAGAAGTTGTATTAAAGTGTATATTTCCTGGTATCACTGAAACCACAATGAGCTCTCTAATTTATTGATGATATTAGTGCCTTGACTATGAAACTGTCATAATGAGATTTGAAGAAATGATACATTATTGACATTCATGATCCGACATAAAGATTGTTATTGAACTTGAGAGAATGTCTGTTACATCGAAATGTTGGAAGTCAATATTTTTTACAAAACTTTAAAGGATGGCTATCTGATTTTGAACTAAGTCAATCATGACGTTTCTTTTGTTTTCTTTTGTTTTATCAAAAATATATATCTTATTATTGAAATTATTGTGTGGTTCAAGTGGGAGATTGTTGGATATTTGTGACCCACACAATAACTTAACCATTTTTCCTATTTTAATTAAAATATGATTGACTAAAGACTTTGAGTTTTCCTTGTAACGTAATCCCACTCCACGCAACTTAAGAAGTTGGTTTCAACTATGATTGGTTTGTGGTAAGCCAATCCCTATCTACTTGTGATACACCTCTCCCTTGAATCCTTGATGGGTTAGGATTCAAGGGCATGCTATAAAAGAAGACAACGTCCCCTCTTCATCTCCTCTCAATGCAATCGTGCCCATCACTTAGAGGGAGATAGAAGCGAGGTAGAATTGTTCTCAAGCTATAGGCGAACGACGTCTATCGAAATCGGGCTATTCTCATCGGATTCTTCACGATCATTCTCATCTACGAGGTATGCCCCTAATCTTGATTGAAAATTGATTGCCTAATGTATATTTGTTCTAACAGGATTTACTTGTTCTAGCAGCAACTTCTCTGCTCTCTACTTACTCCCTACCCAGAGCAAATAATGTTTGCTCTGACGATGAGTGAGTAGAAAGGAGGGTAGAATTGTTGAATGGGTAAATCTTCTATAAAATCTTGTTACACAAGGAATTATCAAGAAGAAGGGATACCTGCTAAAACAGGTAGCAGGATGCTAGCAAAGAGGATAGAAATCTGCTAAAGCAGGTGAACTCTACTATGGCAAGGGCTAATAAAGAGCTATATCATACACAACCTAATTCTGTCATTTTTTCTTTCTTTCTTTTTTCACCCAGAGAAGAGCCATAGCCATGAGACCCATAACTCCCAACCCTATTTGGCAACCCTTTTCCAAAAAGTACTTCTCAAGGGAAAGTTGTTGCATATTTCACTCAATTACTTGACCACCTCTACTAAAAATTGTTGTGTTGAGAAGCTACCTCATGCTACTTCTCACACAACATCATTTTTGACCTTTTTCAAAAGCAAAATTTGAGTAGTAACATGTTACACACTTCTTTACCACACTTGAAAAGAGTTTTTCATGAATGGGCTGCCAAAACCAGGCCTAAAGAAGTGTGATGATTAGCTTTTGATTAGAGTGTTTGATAAGTTTGATAACCTTACGGTGATGGTGATGCCGTAGAACTCCTACCTTATAAGTCTCTGGCCAGTAATAATGTGATATAGATTAGGATTTCCCGTAACATAATAAATAGAATCTAGGGGAATGTAATCTATTAAGATGTATCATATCGTTTGATGGTTTGTTGTGATCATGTTTATTTTTTGGGATGTTTGTTATGTGGACTCAACAATTGATCATCTGATACTACACCCATAATCTTATGATCTATTGTGTGAAAGATTTGGATGAAAAATGATATTTATTGTTTGATTTAAAGCAGGCAACAAATTTTTCCTTATTTTAAGTGAGGTGATTGGAACATAAAATAATAGTGTGATAGTAACACCAGCTTTGCCAAATCATTGACCTTTTATTTTTTTAAAAAAGTTACAATAAGCAAATGGCTCATTACACAGAATGAGCCGAGTCTTGTTAGCTATTTGGTGAACGGCCTTTGGACCATAATAGACTTTAAAGAGAAAGGATATCAGTTCATGCTCAAGGTCTATATGTCCGCATCACGGACAATGTTATATGACAGGCAGGTTCTGTGAAGGCGGCTGATGTGGTACGACATAATTGGATGCAAGTGTAGTGGGGCCAAACCAATACAGGTTGGGGCAGCCAGTCATATCACACCACATTAGCCGCCAGCGCTTTGCCTGCACAATACCTGTCTGCCGTTTGCAATTTTCTGCCACATCACTGACAAAGTGTTCGTTTGTCTAAAGGTTAGTTTGCAATGAGTCGCTGCCCTTTTGCAGTAATTCTAATTGAACCCGACTCTCTTGAGTCCGGATCGCCATTTAAACACCAAAATGATCTTACACACCATCAATGATTTAAGATGCTGTTGATCCATACCGGCAAAGTAATAAATCATTGGTTGAAGTACAGTTGGCCCCAAAATGATATTTTAGGGAATTTAAACTTTCCTATCAATTGACTAGAATATCAATGGTTGATTTTTGTTTTAATGATTGATATTAAAGTTCATCAATCCGGTTGTTAAAATCTTCCAATAAGCTTTCACATGCGCCCTATAAGCATGTTTCTTTGGATTGAGGTAAAAAATTGCCACTTGAACAGTTTATATTGTTCACAAATGCGTGTTACAGCGCATTGTGACGCAGCAGCCTTCATTGGTGTGAGAAAAAGTATAATTTAAGGTCAAATATCTAATGTTACTTTTCTAAATCCACCCATATTTTCATAAATATATGATAACCCGTATTTTCATAAAGTATAATTTAAGGTCAAATATACTTCAAACTTTGTCATCTAAATGTCCCCTCAACTATAAATATCCACTTCAATATCAAAATTAGCCTTAAAAGAGGTAAAGATTCTAGAAAAAGTGTTGGTTGGCTGCACCAATAAGTCAGTAAAAATTATATTTAAAAAAAATAAAAAATTATATATTTTTCATACAAAAAATTATTAAAAATTTAATAAAAATTAAAAAAACTTTGACAAAAATAATAATAATGTGTAAAAAAAATTATTTTTTAATCTCAAGAAGATATAGTAAAAAATGCATTTAAAATGTATATATAAAGTTGAATACTTATGATTGAGGGGACATTTAGATAACTAAGTTTTAAATACAAGGGTCTATTAGATATTTTTAAAATATGGGGAGGATTTAGAAAAGTATCTTTAAAGGGAGAGTTTAGAATTTTTCTCTAATTTTAATGTTGGAAGATCATTTAAGCATCATTTTGGTGTTTAAATATCGATTAGGAGCCATTATTCCTTTCTTCCAAGGGGAGAAAGATGTAAATAACCTTAAGAAAAACCTTATTGCTACAACGCTTAAGCTCTATGGATAGTCACACATCAGGCAATGAAAAGTTATGACACTTAACTATATGTGATTGCAAATGTTGCATGTTATAATGCGTTTTAGGTGAGAACTTAAGCTTATGCCAGAAAGAAAATCGGGTGGGGACCTAAGCCCATAACCGAATAATATTGTGACATACAAGTCTGGGTTGTCACACTCTATAACCTGGATTATGTCGTGCCACTGAACTGGTGATCAGGGACATAGCCAATATTTTCTTCCCATGGGCGACCAATGGCCGATAGAAGTTATTAGCGCAATTCGAGTTTGTCTAAGTGCTAGTTCACTAACCACATGGCAGATGATGATCAAGAGTTACGCCAAATACTTTGGGTTCATCAAGTTTCTTAAGATTTTAGAAAAGAGTAAAATCTTTTGCCTTTCAAATCATTTGGTAAAATATTATGGTTCACAACCCAGTAACATTATGCATTGAATGTTTGAATCGAAGGTAGAGGGTAGTGTTCTGTCCTCCCAAGGTTCACGTAACACCCAAAACATTGTTTCACTGTCACATGGTTCAAGGGTGATGGTTTAGATCAATTCAAAAAGAAAAAAAAACAAAATGTTCTTTTTTTTTTTAAATAAGTCAACGTTTAAATAGTTCCAATGGTACACATTTCACAAATAAAAAAACATTTCACAGTTCAAAAAACAAAGGGTAATGATGAGTTCAATTTTTATTTTACTGAAAGATAGTCTAAGCAATGCATCTGAGCTCCATGTGGCATCGACAATTTTTCAGGTGTCACGTGGAACAATGTTTTGGATGCCACATGCCCCAAACCTTTTGGTAACAACAAATATAATTAAATACCAAATTATCTTCTTCCAGGATCAGGCAACCAAATCCGCCTATCACCACTCAGGTCTTATCCACAGACAGCTTTCTTTTTTGTGGTAAAGTTTCATATTACGAGATTTTCTTAACATGCTTTTTTTTTGAGGCAAAATGTTCAAAAGTATCAAGATGGGTGGGTCTCCACTCTCCACTCTCCAGTGAACGGATAATTAGAAGACTCATAGACCGTTGGATCGCAATCCAACGTTGAGAAGAAGTCTTCCACTAGTCTTCACCACATGCATGGGTGGGGAAGACCAGCCGACACCGTCGACAGCCAGGCCCCGCTTATTCAATGATTTTCCAGCTGTTACTTTGCAGTAAGTGGCGGTGGTGGTGGAGCTGCGGGTCCCGTATTAGTGGATCAACAACATTAAGATCAGGGCCGACACGACAACCCCGATGACAAAAACGGAAATCTGATGAACTCGAGAAATTTTGACAGTTTTAAGTGTAAATGCCAAATAGAGAAGCTTCTTCTTACAGCTAAATTTCCCATATCAAAACAAGGAACACAAAAGGCCACTTGCAAACAGCAAACCAACCATTACATGAATAGAATAAATACAAGCACAGCCAAATACATTTAATAATTAAGAATTACCTTTTGTCTCTGAGATATCTATCTGTAACTATTAGAAGTAGTTTTTTTTCTTCAGTCCATGGAAAACAGCAAACTGTAAGAATATAGAAATCGGATTCAGAAACATATAATTCCAACTTAATTCCTTAAAAACCTTTTTGGGTTTTGAACAGGGTCCTTAAACCAATCCCATTAGCTTCGACTTTGACCAATCGCGGGCGGTGTCCCTAGTTCCGATTCTTGCACTTCTCCATCGCTCTGGGAGCTGCAAGAAAGTTAATCGAGTGAGTCACCTGTTTCACGGTTTAAACCAACACCAAAAATCACAAAATACACAAGTTTTCACGTTTAAGAACCATTAATCCTAGTTGCATGCTTAATGATAACAACAATAGGAGTACTAATAATAATAATGGCATAATTGGGTCCTTTATTGGGTAGAGTTAGGCAAGGAATCCAAAGGAGATGGCGCTGGAGATAGGGAATATTGGATTTCTTTGCTGCCTGCAAACTGATTTATATGTGGATCGCAGTTTGCCACAATGGCGACTGCATCTTTTTTTCTTTTCTTTTTTCAGTTTTTGGTTTTGCTTTTTGGTGGGTTAGGCAAGGAGTTCAAAGGATAGATGGCGCTGGAGATAGGGAATATTGGATTTCTTTGCTGCCTGCAAACTGATTTATATGCGGTTCGTGGTCAACCAAAATGGCGACTGCATCTTTTTTCTTTTCTTTTTTTCAGTTTTTGGTTTTGCTTTTTGGAGGATTCTCATGAACCTTTCGAGCTTCTTGTATTTGAACCTAGGTGTAATTTGATTCCTCAATGTGATCACATCTTTACCGATATAAAATAATAATAATAATCATGACAGAAATAACAATAATAATATTATTTCCACAAGGAATAGAAAGTGCCATTTTAATTCTAGGCTCAACTAGAAGGTGCTTTGTGACTCAAATTTGTCGTTAGAAGTGCAGCATACCAACCAAAAAGAGAGTTTCAAGTCAGGCCCTCATTGAGAATCTCAAATTTTTGAACTCTTGAAACCTTAATGTATATTGACCCGATGATGACGATTTAGGTTTAGCTTTAGGCCAGTATTTTGAACTAACAACCATGTTAATTAATAATTAGTACTTACATATCTGATATGTGGAACAGAAATGAGTGAAGAAATAGGACTTAGAAAACCGACCCCAATAAATGGAACAAAGATATGGAATGATGATGAATTGCATGTCTAATTATCTATGATCCCACTAAGTAAAAAAGGCATATATTTAGTTCGCAGGATCATTTAAAACACTGAAGCTGGAGATATTTTGGTCACACTTTAAAAATAAAGTGTGAACGAGATTCCTGTAGCAGTCTAAAATGGGTTCAGATATTGGATGGTCCATGCTGATGGCCTAAGAGTCTACATATCACATCACAATTATAAGAAGAGGAGTCACTTTAAATATGGAGGGAAAAGCAGATACACGGTAGCAGCGAACCAATCGGAAAAATGGGCATGAATGATTGATAGAAGGCCACAACACCCATTGCATCAATGAAGGAAATTTGGTTGGTTCCTTGAAAAGAAGAAAACGGAAAAGGCAACATATGGTAAACTATCTTTAAATGGAAGAGAATATTAGGCGGTCCATGAGAAAGTGGCATTTTTCTCACACTAAAGAAAAGGTGTAAAGAAAGATGCATCGAGCAGACTGACACGAAAAATTGGTCTGGATGCTCTGTGATCAATGAGTAACTGGATTATTCGGGAATAATGAAAAGTACTATAGAGTATAGAGTATAGACTTCACAAATATCACATGGTAATTTGCTAAAATGTGTAAAAAAAGATGCATACAGAGAAGATTGACATGAAAAAAGAGTTTGGTAAAAGAGTTTGGCTATGGCATGAGTCATGGGAAACTGAAATCATTCCGAAATAATGAAAATGCTTGACACATCACATGCTATTTTTCTTTGAGGGGGTAATAGGAATCGGTCGGGTACATTTGGGACTACATGGCTCAATCACACCACCAAACATGTCAACTCTTGGGATCCCAGAGACTTAGAGCCTCTAAATCTCGGAAACTCCATATTTGACCATGTTGACAGTGGTGATTGATCTATGCAGGTAAATCACAGAAAGTAAATATTCTTTAGCTCCACGTACCTAATCCAATTGCATCTGAGCCCTTCATGATCCTCAACCTCTTACAAGAGTCGGTGAACATCCTGCAATTTCAAAAATATACAACGAAGTCAGGAAGGAATATCTTAATGGGGTGGTATTAGGTGAATTGGTCATGCACCAATGGTGGTGCAAAGAAAATCGATTCTGTACGGGTGGCACCAATCTTCATCAAAACTAGCCACGTGGTACATAAGGCTATCATCTACATGGGATTCAACCACAATATTGCATCACTGTACCATCTCTACCATCTGATTAAGATCCTGAAACAGCCTTCTAATGGACAGTTCAGGCGATATGGCCAACCGATCAGATTAAATGAAGAAAATCGCTTTGATCAAATGGTTTGAATCTCCTAACGAAGATGGTGTTTGACATGAGTCCCTTCCAGATGATGGCCTGCCACTTGGACCACAAACAATTTATGAATACATGTACAATATTACACATCCGTGGTGCACATGGTGGGCACCTAATACCATCTTATATTTTAACAACCATAATATCATAAAAAAAGCAGGTGGTAATAAGAGATCAGACCTGAACAACTTGATCAGTAAAACGAATCATACGATTGCAGTTCGAAGTTGCATTGGTGTACTCTAAATAACAGTATCCTACAGGTAACATGAAAATACCCCACGAATCCTAGTCAAACTATCAAATTAGATACCCACACTCCCCAATTCAACCAGTCAAAACTTTCCTCCCCAATTGAGAAATCCATCCTTTGTGACACTCACCTAGAAGAATAAACCGGTGACTTGCTGATGGAATCTATATATAACCTGAGTTCGAATCCCTCCCCCCCCCCCATAGAGGCCACCCTAGGGATTTATATCATGTACTGACCCGGTGTGTGCTAACTTGGGATGCACACATGTCCCTTGGATTAGTCGGGTGCTCTAAGAGGCCCGGACACACAAGGTATGGTAATAGGGTTTGAACCCTACAACGTGGTCAATTTGGGCTGCCACGTGGCACCCAAATCCCAAAATCACCCCCATCCCCTAGGATTCATCCGCCCTCTAGGGTTTTAGAAAAAGAAAAAAAATTCTGGACCTTTTTGCCCTTCAGATCACAGGTCAAATATCATGGTTCGCCCAACAAACATGGTGCATAATTGTTTTCCAACTTTGACCCAATTAACGGTGGAAAAGCATCTTTTTAAGTTCTTTTTCTACGTGATACCAGATCGACCTTGGGCAACTAGCCGTGGCACCTGTCCTTGGGTTGGGTGCCACATGGCGTCCAACTAGCCACGTCAAAAGGAACTGGCTTCACACACACACACACACACACATATATATATATAGAAAATTCAACATCAAAACATCTGTGCACTTGGTTTATTACAGCTTAATCAGGAATAGTGGATATGGAGAATTTCAAAGGTTTAATAAATTCATAATTAAGATGATATGCAACAAATAGTGACCCTTGATTAATTAATCATCGATATTTTTTCATAGTACATAAAAGTAAAATGAATAGAAAATTAGATAATTAATTCACATACGGGGGGAGTTATATACTGCACTTACTCCCAAGGAACGTCACCAACAAGCATCCAATCTCCATCTTTGTCTTCATAAGTAAGCACGTATTCAGATCCATGAAGGAGATCCATCAATCGACTCTCGCTCAGTCCATCTCTGCCTGGTGCCCCATGAGAACTGCACTGCCCTGAAATACAGAGATTCATAAAGACAAATAAATACTTTCATGCTAAATAGCCCTCAAAAAAGATGAAGAGTGACCTTTTTATGATTAACAAATTACAGGTGCCATTTTTTTAATAGTATACAGCCTTGCTATCAAATTACAGGGAGAAGCAAGAAAAGCAATCCTCACTTCAATCAATAAATAAATAAATAAAATGTTTCTCATACTGCTGCATAAAATAAAACAAAAATTAAAATAAAGAAATAAATAATAATAGGATGGAAACACCAGCTCACTCCACGGAGTTTATAAAAAAACTTCTCAAACTACTTGCAAAAAACAAACAAAAAAAGACAGAATTGAAACACCAGTGAGCTCCACATGCCAAACCGTCCCAATTTTAATGAGAAAATATGAAAAGAAAGACAAAACACAGCATGTGCATAAGATGCCTTGAAATTGTACATAGAATCAGAAAAAAGGTCCCCCCAAAGTTCAACAAAATTCAAACACTCTAAACACCCTTATGAAGGGAGAAGAGAACAAGTCAAATCAGAGAGAAGAGAACGGGGAAAAACATTGCTAAATGCCTAGTTAGATCGTCCTACTAAAATATCTCAATTTTTTAATAAGAGGAAAGAGAGTGCTTGAAAACTAAAGCAATTGTAAAGTAAAAGAGATCTTCTAAGAAAGGGATAAAATTGGAAAACATAAAATAATGAAGCAAAGCATAGTCACCAAGTAGGGGATCAGCAATAATTTGGTGAGGTTAAAATTCGGAAAAATCCGGCAAATCGGGAAAGTTTGGGGAAATATTCAGAGGAAAAATCAGTGAGAAAAATTAAAAAATTTAAAATTATAATTTTTTTTAAAAACTATTAAATTTTTAAGTCACAACTTTTTTGAAAATTTCGGGATAATTTGCGAATTATTCGCGATTTTTTTGTAATCAGGCGAATTTTTGAAAAAATTGGGATTAGTTCGGGGGACCTTAAATTCGCGAATTATTCAAAAGTCAGCAATTTTTGTGACCATGAAGCAAAGCATCATCATTGGTAGCTGGGATTGAACCATCATGGGAAGCTGGGATTGAACCTGCTACCTCAAGATTGCAATATTATAAACCTTCCAATTGAGCTGGAGGCTCAACCCCGGTACAACCATTGGCTTGAAGAATTTTCACATTTCGGTCTCTCCAATACCATTATAAAGTCTATGCTTGAAAATTCCAGACAAAACCAATATGAGCAGCCGGGGTCGATACAGTGGGCGTAATGACCCAATATATTTTTGTACGTATTGGTATGTATGGACGATACATACCAATTATCGTCCGGAACAGATACACATCGGACCATATGTATCGGTTTTCAAGCTGGACGATACCCAACGGAAAACCAAGATTCTGACACGTGATATAGTAAATCACATACTAGTTACCATTTTTTTTTCTTTTGATGTGTATGTTAATATTTAGTAGTTAGTACTACTAGTTACCATAATTTCCATAAGTTCAAGGGTTTTATCTTTCAATATTTCTAATTTAACATAATAAATAACGGATCTTATATGTAAATAAATGGAGACCATCTGCATATAATAAATCAGGAAAAAATGCTTAACATAAAATGGAACGTTCAGATTTATAATAAAAACTGAGGCTCACCAATCGTAAAACAGCTGAACATCTTCTCCAATGCCGATGAAAGTTCGATATAGTTGGAGTAGGTTTTCAGGTCCACTTTCCTTAAGTATGGAGCGCCATCCATGCTGACCTTAACATATAGACACCCTGTTCCCAGTTTACCCTCTGCGTCGTCTCCATTTTTCAACGGGTTTGTAGCCATGGTGTTCCTCCGGAAAGATCGAATTGGTGGCCAACCTACAACCTGTGCCCTGTTCCCAAAAAAAAATTTAATCCAACAATTTCCTCCATGCAAAACAGTCAAAATTAAACTCAAACAAAAGATGAACACAAATTTCAAGACCATGAAGACATTGATTAAGGGAAAAAACATAGCCAAATCACAAACAACTACAAATTCACATTTTTTGTTCCCAGATATCTTTGAAGGCACAGTCAGAAAATAGAATACCCACTGGACTAATCAATAACACAGAGATTTCAATGAACATAAAATAGAAAAACTGGATGAATCATAAAATAAAATAAAATAATTTTAAAAACGAAAACAGAAATTAAAAGTAGAAAAAATTAAAAAATGCGGAAATCCAGACCATCTCAAGCAGTAGAAATGCATTACCATCTAAACCGCAAAAAAAACTACCAGCATAAAATCAACCCATACATGTAAACAGCACAATATCATAAAATTAAAACCCAGAAACATAAACAATCAAATCAAATTTCCCCTTATTAGTTAGTACTACTACATTGAAAAAATAAAAAATAAAAACTAAAAACAGTGTTTTTAGACCAAATTTTCTCCGGTCTTTATAAAAAGAAAATGCAATTAAAGAACTTACTTTGCAGCAGGAGCAGCACCATGATCATTTCCACCACCAACCTGAGTCTTCTTCTCCTGCAAAGAAGGCTTAGGAGATGAAACCACATCTTTAAGACCCGAAATCTGACCATTATTCCCACCTCTCGGAGAGAACAAACAAGCCCCTTTACCCAAATCAGCTTCACTTCCATTACCCCCAGAAAAAACCCATTTCTCAGAACCATCAATAGCATCAGAAAACCCCCTCTTAGCCCCTGACACCCCCAAATTCTTCCCTACGCCAAGGGTGTAAACACTCTTATCCTCCACCCCTTTCCCCAAAAAACAAACCCCCACACTCTTCTTCTTCTCAGGAGACTCAGAACCAGGCAACCCAAGCCTCAACTCTGTCTCCTTTTCATCATCTTCCTTACAACAAGTTGTAGAAGTAGTTATAGTAGAAGAAGGAGATGATATTTTTTCAGAGCTCACCATTGAAGAGACCTCTGATAAGCCTATGTAATCATGTTCCAGAGGTGTAGTAGACATTAAAATGCACAACAAGGAGCAGCAAATCTATGAGAAATAACAGAGAACATGAACAGACCCAAGAACAAAGAGCAAAGTGGTATAGAATCTGTAGATAGTATAAGTAACTGAGTTGGGTTTGCTTTTGTTTCTTTTATTTTTTGTGATGAAATGATGAAGATGGAGAAGATGAAGAAGGTTCCTCAGGCTTTCTGAAACCTTTGTGTTTAATTTATGAGGTTTCCTTTATTGCTCTGCAAGAAAAGATAGTGGAGCAAAAAGAAAGTAGGTTCTGGTGTGAAGCATGTACAGGTAGATTAATATATAACACTGACCAAATATTATCTAACGGTGTAGATTGTATAACTTCCAAAGATGATGTGATATGTCATTATTTCAGCAGAAGAAAATTGTAAATTCTATATTGGGAGATTAGAGATGCATTTAGATTAGATTTAGATTGTAATCGAGTTGTAACAAATATTAGAAACTTGCTGAATGTTTTTTCTCTCATTAGCCTGTCAAAACTTGACTTTCACATGTGTTAAACTTCCCTGAAATCTGGGAATAAAGTTGTGACAAGATTGATAGGGTCCCTTGAGCACAGAAATTATATATATATATATATATATATTTGAAATTCTCTTATACCCTTTTCGGGCAACCACACTGACCGACATGTTGCTGAAAGTTCCCGGCAACTATTCAGATGATGTTTTCTTTTATTTCCCCGAAAAAGGAAAAAGATAAATGGAGATAATGAAAGAAGCTAACGTGCGCCATAGATGCGCAGTTTAAGAAGATGATCAATCGGGTAAACTTGGGAGGATATGATCTTATTATAATATGGAAAAGGCCTCCGTCCCTTATGGGAGGACCGTTAACGTCCTCCAACCTTTCACGTGGAGCTCCACATGGTACCTAAAATACTTTTTGAGTGTCACATGGACCTTGGGTGCATTGCTTAGATTATCTTTGAAAAAAAATAATTAAAAACTCATCTCTACCGACTATATTTTAAATCGTGAAATGCGGACTAATGAAAATCGTCAAACTTTGACTTGTGATTAAATTTTTTTTTTTTGAATTTCTTTTTTAATATTGATTTAAAGTGTCCACCTGTGCTCCACGTGACACCCAAAAAGTGTTTTAGGTGTCACGTGGAGCTCCACATGGATCTTAGAGGATGGTCACCGTCCTCCATTGGAGGACCTAACCGGCTCCCTTATCATATATACCGTTCAAAATGTGATCAAAGGGGAAAAAAAAAATCAATGGATCATAATGTGTAGGGCAACACTTAAACAACTTTGATATAGTTTTGACTACCAAAAAAATTTAATTTTAAATTATAGCTTTGTCTCTCGCACATATATAGTTGAATGCACATATATATCATGATATAAGAGCAGGCATTTCCCTATTACTCTATATCACTCTCTTGAAGTTTAGTCTTACATTAGATAAATTATAGCTTTGTCTCTCGCCATATAATATCCTGACCCCTCTACTCTTTGTCACATTGATTTTAAGTTGGATACAGAGATTTATCACTCTTTTCCTTCAAAAATTAGTTGAAATCCCACTATGATATGGATAATGAATTTGAACAGATTTCACAAAATAATCATAAAATTAGATGATACGGCTCCCTCAAATGTGGTTTAAGAGTCGCTGTTAGAGATGGGTGCCCTACGACGATCTCTTTGAATCAGATGATAGATACTATTTATCATCCAAATATTCTACATGATAGATTATGAGCCAACGGTCAGATTTTAATTTCATGCGGCATGTATTCTAAAAAAATAAATGTGAAGTTATGATTATGTTTACTTTTTTAATTAGTGCAACACATAATCAATACTTATTATGATCTTTAGATACGTTGGATGAGAAGCTTGCAATAAAAAATGATTTAAAGCATCCTAACCATTTTTACTTGATAGAATAAGTAAAGTCACCATGAAATAAAGTGGTGTCGCAGTGACACCATTCTTCATCGAACATAATTTGTAAATGGAAATCGGAGTTTTTTAGAAAATATAATTTGATAAATATTAGAGGAAAAATAAAAGAAACTCGTCGACAAAATTTCCCTTAATTTGAAAAAATAAAATAAAAAATCATGCGTGCTGATCGGCGACCGTCGCACGCCCTGTTTCTCGTTCCTTTTTCTCTTTTTATTTTTATTATTTTTTATTAATTGGTTTGACAGTGAAGTTACTTTTCTGACGATATTTTACCGTATGGTAAGAAAGATGTGAAGCTTTTTTTAACCACGCCTGCATCAGCCGCATTATTGTACGTCATCTGATCAGACGGCTCACGAGCAGTAAAGAAATTTCGTCGGTCCACATTTGGACACGTCACGTATGGGGGGTTGTTAGGGGACATAGCGGCGGTCGGGTTTGAGTTGACGGTAGTAACGGACGATCAACTATGAATTTCTACTGGCTAGAGACGGTCTTCTTGTACGGACAACCGGCAATTACAGGTGTCGAAATCGGAGTTAACTGACAAAGACAAAAAGCTCCTTATTAGAGTAAATATTAGCTGCTTTTCACTAAGATTAGAAAGGGGTCTTAGGTACAAAAGGAACTCTTTTCTATGGACCAAGGCTAGAAACGGGCCTGGGTCAACCCCCTTAGGGCCGACTACCTTAACTCGAATGCTCAGACTTTATCATAATTATCAAAATCGGCAATTGTTTGAAAAAACACTCGTTCAAAATGAATTTTTTTCGTGCCTGATAAAAAATACTCATATTTTTTTAAAATTCACGATTTTTTAAATTTTAAATATGTTTTCTACGAATTTGTTTGGAAATTTTCTCATTTTTTCAAGAAAATGTTATCTTTTCAATATTTTTAAATATTTCTATTACTTTTTCCGAAATGCATCTTAATTTCTTTTCCCATATTTTTATGTTTTTAGCCATGTCGATTTTTCCTAGAATTCCGACTTGGTAACTATGGACTCGTTAATTTCCCCGCCTGAAACCGAACCCAAAGTTAGCAAAAACTTGAGATGAGTCTAGTCAAGTTGTGATAATAGATGGTGATCGGAGTCAATTCGGTGTGACAATTGAATTAGGTAATGTGGAGTAGAGAAAGACATGCTCTGATAATATGATAAATTTAGGTCTCTATCTCAAAATAAATTAGCAATGAGTGGAGGGGCTCAATATATTAATGAGGGAGGACAAGGCTATAATGTATCCTAACTGGGACTAAACTTCAGCAGGGACAACATTCTATGGATATTGTTGACCACCACATTCTATCAAATGTAATCTAAAGGTCGTATGTGAAGGTATTACTACAATATAATAGTGTAGTGCACCACACAATCAGTCCCTTTAGTTGATATTGGTGGTGATGATGCATCAGTTTTGCCCTTGCAAAACTGGGGCCCGCCACCTTATGATATCATAATCACATTGTTTGGTAGTTGGCCCAATTTTATAAAGTCAAAAAATGACTTCACCTGGTAGTGCTGAGCATTACTATATAATTTCTTCTTCGTTTATGGAATCAAAAATTCAAAACATATTGCAGTTATTATATGTTGCTATCTAGCACCATCAAGGTTAATGTGGTGTGCCCCTTATTCTCTACCCTCAATTGTCACATGGACCCTTAGATCCAGACCCTCAAACAAACGATCATCTTCCAAAATCTTTTCAAAGATATGCCTAATAATCAGGTGTATTAATTGCTTAATTTTAAACAATCAATCAATCAGAACAACAATAAATATAAAAAACAACACCTAAATCGTCCATCATCATCATATTACCTTATCCGGTCTATTTGGGGTCCTATTTTTAAACGGGTACATGGTTATGCACACTGGACGAGACTCCTTTCTCACCCTAATAAAGAAAAAATAAAGTGGGGTTTTGAGTTTTACAAGAAGGGTGAGAAAGCACTCTCATGGAGTCTCAATAACATACGCTTTTCAAACCAGCACCACTAAATCTTTTGGGGCACCTACGCCCAAAAACATTGATTGCTTTGAATTAGTTGATGGAGATTTTGTTTTGCTCCTATCTTTCACACAAGTGATCTTGAGATCATGACACACATATACCGAAAAAGTAGTCTATGACACACATTATGTTCAAACGTCTCTTTAGGGTTACATTTTTTAGATATGTCTCATGGGAAATCTAAAATTGATTGTTTTATAGGTGCGCCATGATCTGAAGATCCCTTGTATGGAAGAATGAGGTAAAATACTATCACCATCATATGATATGAAGCAATTAATAATTTTGGGTGTAGGTACCCCTGTAAGATTTCATGGGTGCCATTAAAGCTACCCCTTTGTAATAATCCAATTCAAAAAATTGGCATCCTACATTTGAAGTGTGAACCACTGTCTAAAGATCACACTAATTTGAGGATTTGAGCCGTCTATGGCTTAAAATATCACCCTAAATGAGATGTCTCAGCCAGGGTGGCAATGAGCCACGCTTGAGTTTGAATTTTTGTCATTTTTTAATGAGGCTTGGCCCGAGCCAGAGCTGTTTATAGTAGAACTTAATGCCTGAGCCCGGCTCATTGCCACCCTTAGTCTTAGGCGATACATTCCCCGGTATCTGGGGTGGGCTAGACGATAAGTACATGACATCCCACCCACCCAACAAATCACATCCCATCTCGGGTGATGATGAGGTAATCTCGTCCATCTCGGAAGTATCGCCTGAGATGTAAATCCATCCCGGGCAAGATGCACTTGATTATCAAGAAAAGTTGGACGGTTCAACGGCTTCTTTGTTTCTTAATATTAAAGTTCACCGTTTGGATTGTTTGCATTCTCTTATAGCATTTTTTAATAGAGATGTTTGAATGATAGGCAACCACAAGAACAATTTTTGGTAGACAATTTTGCAAACAACTTATGTGGTGTCATGCATTGTTTGGGCCCCAATTGTATAGCAAATCACATCGTTGCACATAAGCTGCCTGCAAAATTGTCTACCAAAAATTGAACTTTGTATAACACTGCCCCATAATCAAATAAGGATTTAAAAATGGGCTGTCATGACACTAATCTACTTAATAGTGTGGTTACATCTTTCAAAATTTATATTAGTCTTTCCCTTCTAATTTATTTAGGCTGGTGTTACTGTAACATCCTTTTATGTTGTAGCCACTTTACTTGAAATATAAAAAAAAAATCAATTGAATGCTTTAAATCCTCTTATGGAGATGATTTTTTATCCTAATCTTTCATACCATAGATTTTGAAATCATTGACCTATTATTGGACGGTCAGATGTTGATTTCATATGAAAAACTTTCCAAAAAGTGAAGTGATCAAACTATACCATCAAATGTAGTTCATGCTCACTTTTTGGAATGTGTGCTGTATGGAATCAACATCTGATCGCCTGATAGTAGACCCACTAACATGAAGATCTAGTATGTGAGATATTGGGACGAAAAATGATCTCCATCGTCTGATTTAAATCAGTCAATGAGTTATTCTTTGTTTAAGTGGTGGGGTGGCTGTAGCACAGCTTTTTATTTTTACTCCTTAAGAGTTAAGACCACATAATAGGGAGTATCATCATATGATTAGATGGCGCTAGGCAGCATGGCGTATAAACCTCAATAGTTTATATAAAATTCACTTTCGGCCAGGTGGCACCTGAAGTAGTGGCAGATAGACAAAGTTCTTTAGCTTTTGGGTATGCCGTTTGTCTTTAAAATTTTTACTCGAATTCTTTAAGACGATGCATTTCATTTTCAGTGGCAATTTCGTTAATTTATTAAAAACAGAGGATATTTTTTACATCTCTTTCCTAAAAAGCTTAAAATACGCGTCTGCCTTTCCTCATTCTTAAATCTTCAAAACTGAATTCCCGATATTGCCTGGATATTGTCGGCTGATTCTTGGACACCAAAACACTTCGTCATTTTCAATAGCAATTTCGTAATTATAGATGCGACGGAAATGGTGAGCTGATTAGTTACAAACTTACAACTAACTATTGTGACACGTGTCGGGTCATGATTTGTTGATGATCCTTTTGCCTCCTTACATATAGATAGAAAATGAAAATAAGGCTGGTGATCCGTTCTACACGTTACACGTGGCATCTTTTACATCTATAGGAAGGAAGCAATCCAAAAATAGTATTGACCCAAAGATAGCTCTATTTGCGCTTACATATCTCTAAGGGCGCTCATGACGAAAACATGAGTGTATCATCAAATAGTTGAATTTTGAAGTAATCCGAAATTATATCAAATGTGATTCTCAAATCACATTTTCATGTGTGCCACATGACAGCTAATAATTTTTAATATTGGTGCTGAAAGAGATTCGTTAGGTGTAAATAAAAATATCTTACAAGAATTCTTTCATATACCAATTGAATTATACACATAAAGCTCACACCATAAAAAATTCATTTAAAATATTTGGCTAATAAAATACAGTTATATTAAGGTTTGATGTAGACAGTAGGCATAATAAAAAAATTTAAATAAAATAACCTTATAAAGTTGAGATGTATGCCTACAGCTTACACCGTCAACGGTCATTTAAGGCGATTTAATAAAATGACTAAATGAGTGTAACTAAAAGTTTATTTTTAAGAGTAAATATTAGATACCCCACTTGAAGACTCTCAGTTAGAAGTAGTTTCGTCAGTGCCCCTCCAATTAACCTTGGGAGATTTACAAAGTACAAACATTTATTTTAGAGAAAAGTCAAATGCATACTTTCACTTATTTATAGGATCGTTCATCTCCCAAGTCTCAAATCATTTGGGCACCTCTCTTCCCGCTCACGTGTTCATTGAAAGTGCCCACATCTCAAACTCATAGAAAATCATTGAGTGCCTCAGATAAGTTGATAGAAATAATTTTTCTACCCCGATCTTCAACACAATAGATCTTGGGATCATGTCGCATCTATCAGACGGTCAATGTTTTATTTCATTTGTCACATATCCCCAAACAATGGCTCTTGAATCATTTGAGACACATCATACTCAAACGTGAATTTAGGGTCATTTTTTGGGATATGTGACACATTAAATCAAAATCTGACCATTTGATAGGTGCGTCATGAACTCAACGTATATTGTGTGAAAGATCAAGGTGGAAAACGATCTCATCATCTAATCTGAAGCAATCAATGTTTTTCAAGGAGTCTGGGATCTAAGGTACCCTAACCATTTCGTCATGATTTAAAGGTGGGAGCTACAACTTGCATACAAGATTTATATCGTGGCACATGGTTAAAGACAAAGACTTCATTATTTTCGGGATCTATGTCACATGGAATACTATCTAAGCCGCATGATTTGTAGACCATGATGAAATGATTTGTTAGAAGAAATACGGGAAAGAAAGCAATCTCTATCATCTAATTGAATACGATCAAAGGCTATTATCTGATTTAATAGTTGACTCCGACAAATCAAATGATAGAGATCGTGTTTCGTGTCAATTTTTTTGCCTCAAAGATCTTTACATCATGGTCTTCAAATTATACGACTTTGATGGTGTTCCATGTGACAGATATTCCAAAAACAATAAGTCATTATTTTTAATCATATGCCACGGTACAAATCTCGTGTGCAAGTTGCATTTACCTTTAGATAATAGGAGTAGAGTATTCAAGCATTTCAAAGGTATGTTTGGGTTTAGGGCTGTCACCACTAACCGGGTCCAGCCAAAATTTTGGCTGCCCAAAAATAATGGCAAATGCTCGACTCAACTCAACCCTGCCTAACCCAATGGTGCACCAGACCTGACCCGACAGGTCAAGAGTATATATCCGATTTGACTTGAAAATCTAATCCAACATGACACCGGGCTCGAAAATCCAATCCGACCTAATAAAATCCCACTATTTTTCATAATTTTACCCGTTTAAGTTGGGTTGACTTGACCCATTTTTCGCCCGACCTAATAGGATGACCCAAAAGTCTGGTTAAATGCCTCATGCTGCCCAACTTGGTAAAAAAACTCAGATCGTGTATCAAGTCAACCGTTGACCGCCCTATTTTTGGTGTGAGATTTATGTGTGTACTCCATCGAACTGGTTCATTAAAAAACGAAGGAAAGAAAAAAGTTCAAATATAAATGCATTTTTTTTTTTTTCAGAAATTATAAATTTATTTCTATTAATGTTAGAACTTTTTTTTTTATAATTTGCAAAAAAAAAATATTTGACCTTTTTTCGGTCATACATTAATACTAAATTTCCAGCATTTGGTCCTGTTTAATTTCTTCTTTTAGTGGGATAAGCTTAAGAAGAAAAAACCAAGTTCCAAGCACATTGCTATGGTCAACTATATCATAAAGTTGTAAACCTCCAAATCCATTGTGATGATCAGACCGTCCGATCAATACTCTACTTTTTTAGGGGGTGCGGCTCATCCACATGGCTTCCTGAGTTGTGAATGGTCCAGATTGACCTTCTTCATGTCCCATCGACATTGATCATGGGGAGGAGCACCATCCTTGGTCGTCATCAAAATTTGCTGCATAATTGAATATGGACCCCACTCAGTGGTGGCGCCACTTGGCAGAATGGTCCGTATAGTGGGTCACAACACCCGCTTGCCCGTGCTCATCCTTTTGTATGGCGATGGAATCTATTATCTTATTCTATGGCTTTCGTGGTGGGCCCATCATGCTGCGCACCAAGCCTACAATCGGCACTCTAGGTCCCACCGGATAAGCTCTCCAAGGTTTCTTGACTTTTAGTGGAGGGGAAGTTTCATATTGTAAAGCTCATATATTTTAGACAAATATATGCAAGTGTTGTAAATAGAATCTTATCCAAAAAAAAAAAAAAGTTGGAAATGTAAATTATGTATGATCATTATGATCAATACTGTCCTAATTGGACAAAAGGTTACTTCTGCTACCAATTAGAGATTGATTTTAGTCACAAATTAATAGATAAAACTAACTCCCTAAGGCTGTCGCAATGGCTCAGGCCTTGGGTATACTCTCCAAGGTCTTGAGTTAGAAACGACTTATCATATATGATAAATAGGTGCCAACTGTTACATAAGGTGGCATGATGGGGTGTTGACTCCTCATAAAAATTAATAAAGTGGTTAGATGTCATGTAAACTTCACTACACTCAAGAAAAATACACTCCATTAGATAGCTTTTGAATACTCGGGATCATGAGGTGGAAAGCATCTGCAATGAGGACAACATAGGCTGCGAATGACATAGCTCTCTGCTAGCCCCTGCCACTATAGTTCACCTGCTGTAGTTGATTATCATTCTCTATTCTAGCTCCCTGCAAAGGAGGATTTACCTACTCTAACAGCAACTTCTCTACCCTATACTAACTCCCTACCAGTACAAATAAAATCAGCTCTATCAATGAGTGAGTAGAGAAGAGGGTAGAACTGCTGAAAAGTTATTAAGGAGAAGGGATACCTGTTAAAGTATGTAGCAGGATGTAAGCAAAGAGGATGGGAGCTTGCTAAAGCAAGTGACCTCTACTATGACAGAGGCTAGCAGAGAGCTATGCCATATGCAGCCATAGTGATGTTTTAAGGATCTATGTTGCGTTTTGGCAATGCTCCCACTATGGAATGAACTAGCGCCCTGTCAACTCCCTACTAGAGTGAGTTTTTTTCCACTCTAGGGAGCTTGCAGTTTAAGGTTGTTATAAATGCCCCACAATTCCCCACTCTCGGTCGTGTCTGCACTTTATAGCAGCTGAGAGTGTTGCCAAACACACTTTCAGTGGCTATGTTTTAACTTCAAATAAACCAACGATTTTATGATGAACGATCAAATAAAAATGCAAAAAGGGAAGAAAATCAACCACAAACACACAAAAGACAATATTTACATGTTTCAACAATATACCTACGTCCACAGGCAACGATAATCTACTATATTGATGATCACACAAGAATACAAGAACACTCAAGCCTCACCAAAGCTCTCCTCAAAACTTAAATAGGTTTTTCAAAGCTTTACAATGATATCTCAACCTTATAATTCGTCAATAAGTTTTTTCTTTATATAGAATACCCGAATCATACTTCTAACCTAAGAGAAACTACCCAATTACGAAGTATAGACGTAACTCGGCCGTCGCGGGTTGCTTAAGCGACAACCAAACTCGCTTGAGCGATTTAGGCCAGAGAATTTGCTCCATGCGAATGCGCACTAGTCACTTGAGCGACGACCAAGCTCGCTCAAGCAACTTTCACCCGAAAGATTGCCTTCGTCTGAGTGCTCACCTCGCTCGAGCGATAATGAAGTCCGCTCGAGCGATCCAACAAGTTAGAGCCAAACTATAACAATTTTTCACATGGCTCTAAGCTTTACCATGTGCTCCTTCCGATTATCGGTATTCTCTTATCACTGTTCCACCAGCACCCCGAGGGTGCTAAAACCTGCTAAACATTGATCAAATTCAAATAATATTTAGTTTTGATTATCGGTACCACCTTTGCCATCATATCCACAGGATTATCCTTCGTACTCACCTTCTTCAAAAATATCTTACCATCTTCGATTACTTCCCTTAGGAAGTGATACCATATATCAATGTGCTTGGTATAATCATAATAAACATGATTCTTTCCTAAGTAAATAGCAATTTGGCTATCACAGAATACATTGACACTTGTCTGTGCGATCCCTAAATCACTAACTAAGCTTGAAAGTCACAATACTTCTTTCACTACCTCTGTTACTACCATATACTCTGCCTCTGTAGTAGACAAACTCAATATATTATGTAACATAGACCTCAAGCTAATCGAACTATCTGATAGTGTAAACACATATCCCATTGTAGACCGATGCATATTCAAATCACCCGCATAATCTGAATCTACTTATCGACATAACTGATGACCTGCACCACTGCGAAAAACCAGTCCGACATCCTTGGTACCATGTATGTACCTCATAATTTATTTCACCGCCTGCCAATGCTCCTTGCCCGTATTAGCCATATACCTGCTGACGGCCTATAAAATATCTGATCGAGTGCATATCATAGCGTATATCAAGCTACCAACCGCATTTGCGTAGGGAACACGATTATGGATTCATGGTCGTCATCTATGGTAGGAGACATGCTAGTCGAAAGACGGAAGTGAGTTGCTAATAGAGTACTCACGGCCTTTGAGTTCTCCATCCCAAACCATGAGAGTACTTTCTTCAGATAACTCTTCTGTGTTAGACACAACTGTCATTTCTTTCTGTTTCTCTCAATCTCCATTCTAAGAATCTTTTTCACTGTGTCAAGATCATTCATCTCAAACTCCATGCCAAGTTGAGATTTCAACTTGTTGATCTCCACCATGCTCTTTGCAGCTATAAGCATGCCATCAACATACAAGAAAAGATAAATAAATGAGCAAACCGCTAGCCTTTTGAAGTAAACACAATTATCGTATGCACTTTGAATATAATTTTGTCCCACCATGAACGTGCCAAACCTTTTGTACCACTATCTCGATGATTGCTCCCGTACAAGGACTTTTTCAGTTTACACACTAACATCTCTTCTCCAAGAGACTTAAACCCTTCAAGTTGGTTCATATAGATCTCTTTGATGAGTAGTGAAATATGATGATATTTCACTCCTAAAGACTTATATTTAGCCATCCGATTAAAGTTATCTAATGGGATTTATGAAGTTTTATGAGTTTCAAGTGAAATTGGTCATTGGATGTACTAAGGAGCATAAAAGAACGTAAAGTCAACAATCACCAGAACACTGAAGCAAAGGACATGTTGGACCCGAACTATTTTGTTATGTCGAACAATCAACCCCCCTAAGGTCGATGCATCGACATAACAAAAGAAGATTTGAATTTAAAATTCAAAGTTGAATCTGGTCGATTGATCGACCACTTAAGTCGATTAATCAACCAAGTTCAAAAATCAAAATTCCGAACTAGAAAGATATTTAAGAAAAAAATCTGAGGATTCGGGGGAATTTTCTCTCGTTGCAGTTTTTGTTATTCATTTTTCTCTAGCTTAAAGATTTAGACTAGTTTAATTTTTGCACTTTAAAGACAAATTGTACCAAATTGGATTAAAGCTTTTTGTGGATTTTGATTAAAGCTCTGCATGGTATTTTAAAGTTTATGTCAATTTATTTTTCAATTATGTTGTTCATGTCAATCATGCGTGGCTAGTTTCATTGAGGATAGGGATCTAATGAACCCCATCCGAGGTATTTATTTATAATAGTACAAATTTGTGATTGAGATGTTAGATTCTTTTGAGGGTCCTAATATTATTATTGACATGGCTATAATTTAATTGCGGTCTGAGATCTAGAAGCTAATCATGCCCTATGATCTCAGCTCTGTAATGATGATTTTATCCTAATTATTGACCATATCAAGATTAAGTTCTACTACTATCTGAGGTGTGAGTGTTAATCATACACTCATGAGATGTTAATCATACATCTTCGTGATCTTATATCGGTAGTGTGACTTTATCCTAGGAGTAAATTCTGATTACCATTTAAAGTGTGAGTGTTAATCATATACTCATGGGATGTTAATCATATATCTCTGTGATCTGAAATCGGTAGTGTGGACTTTACCTTAAAGATTCGGTTCTGAATACTATTCGAGGTCTGAGTGTTAATCATACACTCATGAGATGTTAATCATACATCTACGTGATCTCAAATTTGTAATTTAGAACTCATGTGTGTTTAGGGCTAGTGCTCCCACAGATATCTTTTGAGGATCTCATATCTTAATCTACAGATTTATATTGCATGAATGATAAACCTACGATGAGGGGATTTGGTATCCCAATCCTTATCTTTTATTAATTGTTTAGATTTTATTTTACTATCTAATCTTTATCTTCTCTGCCAAACTCTTAGAATCATAAAATTAGTTTAAATACTGTGCTAGACCTGTGGTAATTCCTTTATTAATTTATGTTTCCTCTTTTGAATATTTTAACTAATCCTCGTGGGAACGATCTCGTACTTCACATCCACTATCTGTAAACCGATTCGTACGCTTGTGAGTAAAACACATTTAAAATCACATCATGTAAAGTTAAAATCTCCATTCTAAGAATCTTTTTTACTGTGCTAAAATCCTTCATCTCAAATTTCATGCCAAGTTGAGATTTTAACTTGTTGATCTCCACCATGCTCTTTACAGTTATAAGCATGCCATGAACATACAAGAGAAAATAAATAAATGAGCAATCCGCTAGCCTTTTGAAGTAAACACAATTATCGTATTCACTTTGAATATAATTTTGTCCCATCATGAACGTGCTAAAACTCTTGTACCACTATCTCGGTGATTGTTTTAACCCGTACAATGACTTTTTCAGTTTGCACACTAACCTCTCTTCTTCAGGAGACTTGAACCCGTCAAGTTGGTTCATATAGATCTCTTCCTCCTGATCATCGTGTAGAAAGGTCATTTTCACATTGAGTTGCTCAAACTCTAAGTCCAACTGTGCTACAATTGATAACAAAACCTGTATTGAAGTGTGTTTCACAATCGGTGAGGCCACTTCATTGTAATCAATGCCTTCCTTACGCGTATAGCCTTTTACTACTAATCGTGCTTTGTACCTTGCACCACTGCTTTCAAGAGAACCCTCTTTCTTCTTATAAATCCACTTGGACCCATTGCTATCTTTCCCTTAGGTAAATAAATGAGCAATCCGCTAGCCTTTTGAAGTAAACACAATTATCGTATTCACTTTGAATATAATTTTGTCCCATCATGAACGTGCTAAAACTCTTGTACCACTATCTCAACGGTTGTTTTAACCCATACAATAACTTTTTCAGTTTGCACATTAACCTCTCTTCTTCAGGAGACTTGAGCCCTTCAAGTTGGTTCATAAAGATCTCTTCCTCCAGATCATCATGTAGAAATGCCATTTTCACATCGAGTTGCTCAAACTCTAAGTCCAACAATGCTACAATTGATAACAAAACCTGTATTGAAGTGTGTTTCACAATCAGTGAGGCCACTTCATTGTAATCAATGCCTTCCTTACGCGTATAGCCTTTTACTACTAATCGTGCTTTGTACCTTGCACCACTGCTTTCAAGAGAACCCTCTTTCTTCTTATAAACCCACTTGGACCCATTGCTCTCTTTCCCTTAGGTAATTCTGTTAGTTCCCAAGTTTGATTCTTGTAAAGAGAATCCATCTCTTCACCCATTACGGTCTTTCATTTTCTTCACCTATTGCGGTTTTTCATTCTCGTGCACATCTACTACGGATATAGGATCAAAATTTTAGCCAAATCATCGATAATTTGGACCGAAATTTTGGTCATATTTTGTATGGGATTCAAATTATCGGTCGAAATTTCAACCAAATCATCGATTTTCGGCTAAAATTTTGAGCAAAATTTTGATCCTTGCTACGGATGTATCTTTGAGTGAAGACGACTTATTGCCATCCTATACCAACGCGTAGGTGACCATATCCTCGTAATCGTAGCGAATTAGTTCTCTAACATTCCTTTTGGGTCTTTTACTTGCTAAGGATTGTTCTGACTTTATCTTTATTGTTTCTACACCTTCCTCTGATCTAATAACTATAGGAGTTTCTAACTCCATCTCAAATTAATCTTCCACCACCTCTTCTCTAATTTTTATGATCTGTTTGTCAGAAGTTCACATAATAGATTCATCAAAGGTCACATATTTATTGATCACAATCTTATTCTGCTAAGGACACCATAACCTGTATCCTTTCACGTCATTCACATACCCTAAGAAAATTAATTTTTTAGCCTTTGGGTCAATTTTACTATCTCTGACATGATAGTAAGTTGTGCAACCAAAGACCCTCAATGCACTGTAATCTGTAAGCTTCCCTGACTATATCTCAATCGGAGTCTTGCATTCTATTGCTATAGACTGTGATCTACTATATAGCATGCTGTATTGATTGCTTCAGCCCAGAACTCTCTACCCAAACCCGCATTGGATAAATACATTTTACCTTTCAAGTAAAGTTATGTTCATGCGTTCTGTTATCCTATTCTGTAACGGTGTATTCTTCACTATGACGTGCCTAACAATACCATTTTCTTCACAGAACTCCTGGAACTGTCCACTAGTGTACTAACCACTATTATCAGTTCTCAACTGCTTGACCTTCTTTCCAGTCTGATTCTCAAACAGTATTTTTCACCTCATAAAGATTTTCAACACCTCATCCTTATTCTTTATCATATAAATTCATACATTCTGAGAGTAATAATCGATGAAAGAGAGAGTACCTGACACTGCCTTTAGAAGGAACTTTTGAAGGCTCCCATACATCTGAATGTCTATAGTCTAGTGTGCCTTTTATAGTATAAATCGTTGTGTTGAACTTAAACCTGTACTATTTACCGAAGATATAATGCTTATAAAAGATAACTTTGTCGGCCTTTACACCTTTCAACAAGCCCTGCTTGCTCAACTCTGTCATCCCTCTTTCTGACATGTACCATAGCCGCATGTGTCATAGCTGTGTAGAGAACAAACTACTATCATCTGACATAGAAATCGTTACTCCACCTGTCACTGTACTCTTTGTAGAAAGTGGAGGTTCCCAACCTTTTTCGCTTTCATCACAACTAGAGACCCTTTTGTCACCTTCAAAACTCCACCTTGAGCTGTAAATTTTAGCCCATTGGAGTCTAGTGTACTAAGTGATATGAGGTTCTTCTTCAGTTTCGAAACATGTCGTACATCGATCAATGTTCTTACAACCCCATCATGCATCTTTATTTTGATACTCTCATTTCCAACTGTTTTACAGGTCATATTATTTTCCATCAAAACTGTTCCACCATCCACCTCTTTATAAGACACGAACCACTCCTTATTTGGACACACGTGGTAGGAGCACCCTGAATCAAGTATCCATATATTATGTGAATACCTATCAGAAACCTCTACCAATACGTTCTTATCATCATCCAGAGCTTGTTCGGCTATACTAGCCTCATCAACGACCCCTTTCTGCTTTTTATTCTGAACATTGTCCCTCTTTGTTTGTAATTGTGGACAATACTTTCTGATGTGACCATTTTTGTGATACTTGTAGTATTATACCATCTTTCTATTTTTGGATTTAGATATGGACTTTAATCTATCCCTTCCAGATTTACAGTCCTCTTCTCTCTCCCTAACCAACAAGTCATCTGCTTGTGTATCACTATTCGAACTTTTCTTCCTCATGTCATTACAAAGCAGTGTCACTGTAACCGACTCTAGTTCAATAGTATCATTCCCATGGAGCAGCGTAATAACAAGGTGCTCATAAGAATCGGGGAAGGAAGACAAAGGAAATAGTGCTTTGTCTTCATCCTTAACCTCTTCTCTAATATTTAATAACTCGAATATTATTCTATTAAATTTATTAAGATGTTCGTTGAGAGAAGTACCTGCCTTTTATGTGCAACTTGTACAGTTGCCTTTTGAGATATAGACGACTCGTAAGAGATTTTGTTATATAGATACTCTCCAATTTGGCCCACAGAGATGTCGCCGAGTTCTCTTGCATTACGTTGTACGTAATCTCCTTTTCTAAACATAGCCGAATCGTACAATATACCTGAAGTTTGAATTCTTTCCAATCACTATCGGACATATCCGTCGGCTTACCCGAAAGCCCTTTTAATGTCTTGTGCAACCCATATTGAATCAAGATATCCCGAACTTGTACTTGTCACAAGCCGAAATTGATCTTCTCATTGAATTTCTTAACCACAAACACATAAGAGACAATATTTATGTGATTCGGTAATATGCTTATGTTCAGGGGCAACGATAATCCATTATATTAATGATCACATAGGAATACAAAAACACTCAAGTCTCACCAAAGCTCTCCTCAAAACTCTAGACAAGTTGTCCAAAGCTTTACAATGATTTCTCAACCTTACAATTCGTCCATGAGCTTTCCCTTTATATAGAAGACCCGAATTCTATTTCTAACCCAAGAGAAACTGTCTAATTATGGAGTGTAGATATAACTCGGCCGTCGCGGATCGATCGAGTGACAACCAAACTCGTTCGAGTGACTTAGGCCAGAGAGTTTACTCCGTGCGAATGCGCACTGGTCGCTCGAGCGACAACTAAGCTGGCTTGAGTGACTTTCACCCGAAAGCTTGCCTTCGTCTGAGTGCTCACCTCACTCGAGCGACAACTAAGTCCGCTCGAGTGATCCAACAAGTTAGAGCCAAACTATAACATTAAGGATCATAAATATTAAGCTCTCCACTATTCTAAATTTTTGACGATATAAGATAACCAAGAGTGAATGGATGATGGTTTTAAATATCAGCCATATCCAATACATATGTGCTAATATGTATCAAATTAGGGCCCCTGCGATACGATATATACCCATGACTTGACATACAGTCAAATATCAGGTCAAATTAGTCAAATATAGGCCAAAACCAGCGTATATCAGGTCAGATCAGCCCATATCGGATAGCACAACCAATATGAATCGGCTATAACACCAAAAATGTCATGTGTAAATTTGTTTTAACGTGTTACATTTTTTAATATTTTGTAAAAAAAAGGCACAAAAGTATCGGTTGGTTTGGCTAATATGTATTTGTTCTATCTTATACATATCGACAAGGAACCCAACCGATATGCCAATATATATCAACTTTTAGATCCCTGGAGTGGATACATATATGGGGCAACCATATAGATTGGATAAGGCCTAAGTTTGTATTTAACACGGAAAACAGTAAAACAGAAAAGAAAAAAAGCTCTTTAATATGTGAGTATGAGGTTACAAGCGTTAGAAACTGATGAATGCGAAGACAAACTTTGAACCAGTAGTTGTTCATTTTGTAACCATTTTGGGTTGTTAAACATATGATGGAGAGAGTTTTTAATGCAATCTAAGGATGATTACCCCTTGAACCACATGAAATCACATGGGCCAAAGCAGTGTCAGATATAACTAATATTAGTTGCCCTATACCAACTCTAATTCTAAGCATAGCTCCACTTAAAATCTAACATAATCATGGGTTTTATAACATTATCTAAGTTTCAAACAGTTAGGCCTAGGGTTACCTAGTTCTGATAGATGACAATGGGGAAATTATCAAAAAAAGATAAATGACCATGGGGATCGCGAAACAATTGAATGAGAATCAGTTTGCAATTCGCTCTGGTTTGCTCAGGATAGGTGAATTGGTAGCACATGTTTTTTTTTTTTGTCAAAAATGATTAAAAGAATTAATGATCAACGCTAGCTCCATCATTGTAGTTCGTTAATAATTTGTATATATATTAAAAATATTATAAATCTAAAAATATATTAATTAAAATTTCTTAAAATATTTATTATTGAAAGCTAATCCTACCTCTTGTGACTAAGTTTGCTTGATGTAATGTGTGACAGCTCGGATTTCGGCACCCCGAAACCCGTGCCATCAGCACGATCATCTTGACTGTACCCCTTAGCTAAGCGCGGAACATTGACATATCAAGCATAAAATGAAATAAAAATGCTACGGAATTTAAATCTATATTAAGAAATTCTTCAAAAGACAGTTCTACCCTCATGCCTCTGCATGAATGGAGAACTGATCCGAACCATCGATGATAGCAATCATCACGGATGGTTCGCCCCAAAAGAATAATCCAACTCAATATATACATGGTTTAACCAAAACAAGGCTTGACATACCAAGCCGTACCAATCTCTCTCAAAAAGCCCTCAAAGCGGCACAACGGAGTCCTCTAGAAGAAGTCCTCAGGAGGTGGCTCCAACTCTTCGCCGGCCGCAAGGTCCGACTCACCGGGGTCAGCGTCTCCTGAAGCCTCGGCAGCTGCTAGTAGTGGACCTGCGACGTATAGTCTATAGGGTGAGCTACATCCTAGCTCAATAGGGAACAAAACACAGTTGAACATATAAATTATTACTCACATATATTCCATGATATGCCATGCATGATGTGTCTATGCAGTTATTGATGAAAACAGTTAAAAAGCATTGCATTTTACTGGTAATTACTTATGTTTTCATTTATTCATGAATGATGCTGAAAAGGCCTAAAGCAAAACTTAAACTTTCAACTTAAGTAATCCCCGAGCAATATAGCATCGAGCCCCGATGAGATACCCTTCATCGTCATCTATATAGACACTTTTAACGTATTCCCTGGGAATACCATATAGTACCCAAGCCCCTTTCCCCTGGGAATTTGTGGCGGGGTTTCACTTGTCTCAATTCAACACCCCTAGGGTGTGCTTACTATGTGCGGATAAGCCTCATGACCGCTTCTGATTTCCGCCATATCGGTCACGGATATCTGCTGTCATGGATATCCCTAGCCGGTGGGGTACCCTATCAAACCTCAAATAACAAAAATATCGGTGCCTTACATATAGTTATTCACCGTGTAAGTGTGCTATCTTATATCAGTTAGGCCCTATCAAACATGATTCAATCTTGGATACATCCCTGGGATGTATCCATTTACTTGTATCACACCTGATGCTCTTATCTCTTTACTTCTTCATCCCCTAGGGATGGCTCATTATACTTACTCTTATGGGTGTTACTCACACACACTTTTCACAATTCTTAAGCAATAAATATTTGAATTTGAATTCTATATCACTACATACATGCTCTTGTAAAATAAAGTACATGTTCAAGGTGTTCCCTACCTCAAAGTCTTTGTTGATCAACGCATCAAGGTCACACGTGGCTCCTTGTGCACTAGTTCACACGTACCACCTATGGTACCACATAACATGTGAAACACATCACTAAAGATGCAATAAAAGAGGTCCAAGACCCTCAAAGAATCTTAAAGTCAAACTCAAAAGTTAACATAATTTAGCTCAGTCGATTAATCGAACTCCAAAATCGATTAATCGAAAGTCAATATCGATTAATCGATTCTCAAATCGATTAATCGAGATTTTCATTCGATTAATCGAATCCTAATTCGATTAATCAAAATTCTCTTTTCAACCAAGTCGATTCTCAATTCGAGTAATCGAGTTCCTAAAATCGATTAATCGATCCCAAATCGATTAATCGAAAATTGAAATCGATTAATCGAAATCCCATTTCGATTAGTCGATTTTCCCCAAGTCATTTCCTCCAGCCCCTGGGGTCCACTGGAGGTTCCCAGTCGATTAATCGATACCCAAATCGATTAATCGAAATCCAAAGTCGATTAATCGAAATTCAATTTGATTAATCGAGATCGGGGTCCTCTGACTTTTCAACTTCATGGCCAATTTCAATTAATCGAAACCCAATTTCGATTAATTGAAATTGCCAGATTCAGCCCCTTTCGAGCTGTTCTTCCCAACCTTTTTCCACTCTTTTTCCTCTATTTTTCTAAACTATTATCCTATGATTTAAACCATTTTTAACTACAATTTAACCTTTACAATCTATGCCTTTTATTTACAAAAATTTACCTTGAATCAATCTCAAATTGATTTCAAATCAAGTGGTTGGAAGGCTAGGGTTCCAGCTTTGCTTCTAGCGGATCCCTCGCGTCGAATCCGACGTTTATTGCTTGAATCCCCCTTCCTCAACTAGCATTTTCTCCTTGCATTAACTATGCTCTCCTTCTCTCTCTCTCTCTCTCTTCTTTACTTCTCTCTCAACAACCAAAACTATTGGTTTTAGGGTTATTAAACCCTTTTATCCCCCCTAGCTTGTGTGTTGAGCACATGCACCTCAATAGGTGTATGTGACTTCAGATTCACAACACACACCACATAGCTTCACAAACCATCTCATCTCATTCACTCATCACACTCTACGCTAACTATCGAACTCCTAATTGGTCAAACCTGTGACCGATCGGGCACGGATCCCGAGGTTATAGTTTAGTGTGATTTTTCGGGCTATTACATCCTCCCCACTTTGAGAATTTTCGTCCTCGAAAATAACTCAAGGTTTGTCTGTCTGGGTCCCTCCCCCCCCCACACTCTCAGGTGAGGTGGTCCAGTTGACTCAGACGTATTTAGGTATTCACAATTACAAGCATGGAATTCAAATTTTCGACGAAATAAAATAATTAACACAAAAATTTAGATTTCTATTAATATCAGAAAGTTTTACAAGGCGCCAATAAGTTGGCATACAAAAATATACATGTACAAAATCATGACTGATACAAAATAAAGATAAGACTCATGCAGTCCCCCCGTCAGGCAGGTCGGGTGCTGGAGTAGGCTGCTCCATGTGAGGTGACGGTGCTACGGCGGCTGGCGGGTCTGCAGGAGCTGGCTATGGCTGCGGTGGTGGCGATTGTGCTGGCTGGGTAGTCGGCTGTGGTTGCGGCGTCTCTGTCGGCGGAGCGGAGGTAGATGTGGAAGGAGCCGCGTCTGTAGTGGCTGTGGTAGGATGGAAGACGGGTCCTGTGGAAGGTCAGGCGTCTGTCATCACTCCTCCCGGCGAGGTAGCGGGCGTGGTCGGGTAGATGTGGCGGAGTGTGTGAAAGAGGAGGAAGTCCATCCTCCGGTTCATCCGCTTCATTGTTGGCCTCCATACGCCAACACCTCCTCTATGGTAGGTCTGATGAAGCGGCGGGCAGGTAGGATGAGGTGGGTGTCATGGGCGTGGAGGGTGGTGGTGAGGCTGCTGTGTGAGAGGTGGACCTCTCCACGGATGGCTTGGCTGGGACAGGGTGTGCCCCACCCACGGGTGGGTCCTGCTGTGGTGGTGGGGGTGGGGGTGGCGGTGGTGCTACTGCTGCTGCTGCTGGGGCTACTGGAGCGGGACCCGAGCGGTGAGGGTCCGCTTTATGAAGTTAGAAGATGGGCCCATGAAGACATGGAGAATGTCTTCACGCAATTCGTAGCCCTCTCTTCATGCGAGAGACGACGAAGATGCATCGTTGGAGTAGCACTCCAACATGCTCGAGGCGTGGGCATCTTCTCCTTGGGCCGTGTAGGTTGCCTTCATCGACTTGCCCTTTATGTACTGCCTCATCCCTCAAGGATGAGCATGGTGGCGATCAAACCACCGCCATGAGAGGCGAATAAAGTGCCTGCTGCACTTTCTCCACGCGCGCGGTGTCGTGGCGCATCGGGTATAGATTGCACTTGACTACCGAGTCAAGCATCCACATATAGTGGGGAAGGTCAACCCTCTTTATGGAGGATCCCGACCCCTTTTTGCCATTAGTCATGCGAGTCATGACCTCCTCAAAGCGAGGTTCCTCCTCAAAGGGTGGTCTCGGGGGTGAAATCGAGGTAGCACTCGAGCACCTCGTGTATGTGGCGACGTGTGATCGTGTAGTCGCGACCCTCGATAGTGGTCTTGATCACATCGTCGGTCGGGCCGTCCACAAGCCCTTAGTAAAATAGTCTCACCAATCTAGGATAGTAAGAGCCCCGGATTGGTTTGAGAAGGTTGCCGAGACCGGCATTGTTAAGATAGTTTCGAGCCCATTGGGTCTCGCCCGGTACATCGGGATTGGTGAAAAGGGTAGGGTCGATAATGTATTCGACCTCAAAGGTCTTTGCGGCCCACCATTCATTTGGTCGTATCACATTAGTGGGTGGTGGGGGCATCAGCGTGGACTCGCGAGAAGACTCGCGCATAGATGCGCTCGTCGAACCGGAGGTGGTCTCCGATGTTGACGGTGATGGAGTCCTCACCGGCGATGGGGTAGGTGGTGGTGGTGCGGCGTTCTTACGCCTAACCGGCAACTTAGAGGTTGCCTTCTTCGAAGACAATCGGGTTTTGGGCGGCATGGTGGTGAAATAAGCTTAAACTAGGGTTTCTCTAACTCAAATTAAAGGGAAAAACACAAATTTAGGGTTTACCGTGGGTTTTGGATGCGATGGCACTTGAATCCGATCCGAAAACCAACGGAAATGCAAACCCTAGAGTGCTCGGCTGGCTGGAGAAGGAGAAGTTGAAGCGCCAAAAATCCGAAAGCTCAAATGATTTCGAATGGCAAAGAAAATCCCCAAATTTCAATATATAGGCCTCGACTCGATTAATCGAAATTTAGAATCGATTAATCGAGATTCAAAACTAGGTTATTCCGCGCAAAATCGATTAATCGATTTCCCAAATCGATCAATCGAAAGTTAAATTCGATTAATCGAAAACATTTCGATTAATCGAAATCGTATCCGTTTAAAAATTTAAGTTTTTGAGCTCACTGGCGCGAGCCAGTCGATTAATCGAAATCCATTTCGATTAATCGAAATTTTAAAATCGATTAATCGAATTTTACTTCGATTAATCGAAATCGTGCAGTAACTTCCAAAATTCCAGAATTCCTTAAGTTATTCGATTAATCGAAATCCATTTCGATTAATCAAAATTTCAAAATCGATTAATCGAAATTCACTTCGATTAATCGAAATCGTCTATCTGACTTCAATTTCTTCCAAGTTCTTTTTGTAAATCGATTAATCGAGGTTCCAGTTCGATTAATCGAAATCTCAAATTGATTAATCGAATTTCCAAAATCGATTAATCGATCCCAAATCGATTAATCGAAATTATAACTCGATCAATCGAAATTGCATTCTATGTCTGTTCTAACTCTCATTTCAATTTTCCAGTCACTGGCACATGCCAGTCGACTAATCGAACAAAATCGATTAATCGAAATTCCAAATCGATTAATCGATTTGAAATTCGATTAATCGGTTTTGCCCAATTTCCTTAGACTTTCAAGTTCTTTGGTTCTTTGATTATTTTTGACAATTTATGACATCAAGTGGTTCGTAGATCCATAAAGACACATTCACTTGGTCATGTACATACAAAAACTGTTCCTTTAGTCATACTTTTGAGCAAAATTTCCATCGAATCACAAGTCTCGTGGAGATTCCACAAACATGCTTGTAGTTGACATTTGATTCTCACGTCGTTGGAAACAAGGCTGGATATTGTTCTTTCACATCGGCCTCTCGTTCCCAAGTAGCCTCTTCTTTTGGATGATTGTTCCACCGAACAAGCACTAAGGGAATCACTTTAGTGCGCAGTACTTGTTCCTTTCGATCCAATATTTCCACTGGTTCCTCTATCATGCTCATGTCCTCACACATCTCCATAGGTTGTTTTTCTAACACGTGAGATGGATCATTTACATACTTTCTGAGCATCGATATGTGGAAAACGTTATGTACTCGATCAAATAGCGGTGGTAATCCGATGCGATACGCAACTTCACCTACGCGTCCCAAAATTTCAAATGGTCTAACATAACGTGGACTTAACTTCCCTCTCTTGCCAAATCTCATTACACCTTTCATAGGTGACACTTTCACAAACACGTGCTCGCCCACCTTATAGTCGACACTAGTTCGCTTCATGTCGGCGTAACTTTTCTGTCTACTCTATGCTGACTTCAGCCTTTCTCTGATAATTCGAACAACGGTGGCGTTATCTTCAAGTAGTTTTGGTCCTAACACAAATTTCTCACCTGTTTCCTCCCAATTGAGGGGTGATTTGCATCGTCGTCCATACAGAGCTTCATACGGTGCCATGCCAATGCTCGTTTTGAAACTGTTGTTATATGCGAATTCGAGCAACGGTAGATACTCATCCCAGTATCCTTGCATATCAAGCATGTACGCCCTGAGCATGTCTTCTATTACTTGGTTCACTCGCTCTGTCTGCCCATCAGTTTGGGGATGGAAAGCTGAACTAAAGTCTAGTCGTGTTCCCATTCCTTCTTGAAATTTCTTCCGGAATGCATAGACGACCCTTAAACAATAAAGAACCATCTTTAACCGAGAAGTCCGACCTGATGCCTTCACTCACGTCTTGATGAATCTTTATTAATGCCAGATCTTTCATCTGTAGATCGTGGATATGCTCAAATATCACAGTCTTTACTGATATGTTAGCCAAAAAGGATCCGGTGGCTTTTGACTCAATGTTCGCATCGTAGAATGCCAGGTCTTCCAATAATTTCCATCGGTGCATACCCAAAATCAAACAAGCTAACTGAGCTGAACCTTTCCGACTCAATGCGTCGGCTACTACATTCGCCTTGCCTGGGTGGTATTGTATGGAGCAATCATAATCCTTGAGGAATTCCATCCACCTGCGCTGTCTCATGTTGAGCTCTTTCTGTGTAAACAGGTATCGGAGGCTCTTATGATCGGTGAAAATTTCAAAAGTCTCACCATACAAGTAATGTCTCCAAATCTTCAGCGCAAAAATGACTGCTGCTAGTTCCAAGTCATGAGTCGGGTAATTTTTCTCGTGTTCTTTCAGCTGTCTTGATCCGTAAGCTATCACCTTCTTGTGTTGGTTGAGTACACAACCAAGGCCATTGTATGACACGGCGTAACCTCCACTGCCTGAAGGAATCGCTAGCACTGGAGCCGAAGTGAGTCTCGTTTGAGTTCTTGAAAACTCTTCTGCATGCGTCCTCCACTCAAACCTTGAATCTTTTCACTTTGTGAGAGGTCCCGATATCTTTGAAAACCCCTCGATTTAAACGTCGATAATAGCCTCGCTAAGCCCGTAAAAACTTGAACATCGGTCACACCGCCTTTGGTTGCTCCCATTTAACCACTGCTTCTATCTTCGCTGGATCTACAGTGACACCATGTTTTGAGACAACATGTCCCAAAAAACTAACTTCTTCCAACCAAAACTCACACTTGCTGAGTTTGGCGTACAATTGGTGTTCACGTAGCGTCTGTAGAGTAATCCTCAAATGTTCTTCGTGTTCCATCTTGGATTTGGAGTATATCAGTATATCATCAACAAACACTACGACGTAGGAGTCCAAGTGTGGTTTAAACACTCGGTTCATCAGATCCATAAACGACGCCGGAGCATTCGTCAATCCAAACGGCATCACAAGGAATTCATAGTGTCCGGAAAGTCGTCTTCGAATGTCCTCACTTGACTCGCGATGATACCCGATATCGTCGATCTTGGAAAAATAGCTCCTTGCCGGTGGTGAATAGATCGTCAATTCTAGGCAAAGGGTAGCGGTTTTTCACAGTGAGTTTGTTCAATTGTCGATAGTCAATGCATAGCCGCATTGATCCATCCTTCTTCTTGACAAACAAGACCGGTGCTCCCCATGGAGACACGCTCGGTCTAACAAACCCCTTGTCCATAAGTTCTTGTAGTTGTTCCTTCAACTCCTTTAACTCAGCAGGAGCCATTCTATAAGGCGCTTTCGAAATAGGCTCCGTTCCTGGTGCTAAGTCAATGGCGAATTCTACTTCTCTCTCTGGAGGTAATCCAGGCAATTCCTCTGGAAACACGTCGGCGAAGTCTCGCACAACTGCTATCTCAGAAATGACGTTCTTTTCTTCCTTGTCCTCCTTTAAGAAAGCTAAGTATCCACTGCAACCCTTTCTGATCATTTTCTCGGCCCTTACTGCTGAGATCAGTGGTACAGATGACGACCTCACTCCTTGAAACCGAAATGATCTTCTTGTGTTGGGTCTGAAAATGACTACCTTGTTCTTGCAATCGACGGTTGCACAATGCTGCGCCAACCAGTCCATGCCAAGGATCACATCAAACCCTTGCATGTCTAACAGTATCAACTTATCTTCCAATTCATGCACCTCTAAGTCTCGAACTGCTACAATGATGGATTTGCAAGCTAACTCCGTGTCTACTAACTCTCCAGTCGGAATAGACACAGATAGGACGAAATCCAACGCCTCTGGAACAATCTTCATCTTCTTGGCGAAACGTGGAGTGACGAATGAGTGGGTAGACCCTGGGTCTATCAACACTCGAGCGTCATATCCACCGAAACATCCTTTTTCATATATATTTAAAGTACCTATAGCATACATACATACATACAATAATTTACACATCAATTTACACCCTTAATTCACATACAACTTTTTTGTATTGAGAAAAGAATCTATACAATTTCTAATGCATGCTCCTTCTCTATCTAAAATTTTAATGATATGAAATTTTTTTTTAATTTAAAAGGGTCTCACCTTGTATGACGTCATGCACGCTCCCTGCTTCCTGAGCAGTGACTGCATAGGCTCTCCCCTGAACGATCGGCTTCCTTGCTTGAATGGGTCGTGGTGCTGCAACTGAAGCCGTCTTTCTTTTATCCGTCTCGGGGCAATCCTTGATCAAGTGGCCCACCTTGCCACATCGAAAACAACCCCTAGTTCCCAATCTACAATCCACTGTCCTATGAGGCTTGCCACACTTTGCGCAAGTCTCCGAGTCAAGGAAACAGACGAGAACCACTGTGATAGTGGCGCCAGTAGACATGGCAGGGCTCTCATAGCGTAAAGGTCTCCCCGACGCAAGTAATGGAAACCTCTGTTGGTGTTGTTGTTGCGCCGGCCTTTCGAAACCTCCCTAAAACTATGGTCTCTGATTTTGGGCCATGAACCTCGGCTTTTTATTCACCGGTTCATAGGTCCCCGTTCTTCCCTGTTCATTTCCTCCTCTCTGCTGCTCTCTCTGTCGATATTTATTTGTATTCTCCTCTTCAACCACTAGTGCTTTACTCATGACCTCCTCATAGGTCCTTAACTGAAATGGAGCTACGCCTCCCCTAACCTCAGGCTTCAAACCTTGCTGAAACCTCTTGGACTTCATCACTTACGTAATCCGAGCAAAGCAGCAAGTCGTAGAAACTCTACCCCATATTCTCTCACCGTCATTCTCCCTTGCACTAATCAAAAATTGTATCTCAAGTTTGGTTCCTCACCACTCGAAAATATTGTTTGTTGAACTCCTCAACAAACTCCTCCCAAGTCCAAGGCAACTCTGGGGTCTCCTGAGCCCGAGTCCGTATCACGGACTTCCACCAAGGCCCAGCCTCCCCATCCAACATATAAGCTGCCCATCTCACACTCTCATCTTCTGTGCATGTCAGCACGCTAAAGACTTTCTCCATCTCCATCACCAGGTTCGTGCCATTGTATCTCACAAAAAATGAAGGAGGTCTCATCCTCCTAAACTCAGAAATATGAGGGCAGCAGCAGTCCCTACAGGTGTGGTGGTCTCTGTTCTCTTGATGCATGAGCTGCAAAGGATGCGGCTTGTTGTGCCATGGCAGCTGCCATAGTCTCCATAGTGTGCATCATCCTTTGTCGCTCTTCTCTATCTTCTTGTCTTTCTCTCACTCTCTCTTGCTCTCTTAGATCTTGATCCTGATGATCTCGATCCTCCTCATCACGCTGTCTACTACTACTGCCCCCTGGGGCCTCAGTACCTCCTAAAGGCACTCTATTAGTAGGAGAGATGTAATCATCTCCACTACGTAGACTCCTCTGTTGGCCTCCCCTTCGTCGGCCTCTTCCTCTAGATGACATTTGCGGCTGCATTTGAAACTAAAGTTTCGTTAGCAGAAGCCCCTATGTTCTGACCAAAAGGACGATTGTCAGAATTGCTAAAAGAAATAGCTTTGATACCAACTGTGACAGCCCGGATTTCGGCACCCCGAAACCCGTGCCATCAGCACGATCATCTTAACCGTACCCCTTAGCTAAGCGCGGAATATTGGCATATCAAGCATAAAATGAAATAAAAATGCTGCAGAATTTAAATCTATATTAAGAAATTCTTCAAAAGACAGTTCTACCCTCATGCCTCTGCATGAATGGAGAACCGATCCGAACCATCGATGATAGCAATCATCACGGATGGTCCGCCCCAAAAGAATAATCCAACTCAATATATACATGGTTTAACCAAAACAAGGCTTGACATACCAAGCCGTACCAATCTCTCTCAAAAAGCCCTCAAAGCGGCACAACGGAGTCCTCTAGAAGAAGTCCTCAGGAGGTGGCTCCAACTCTTCGCCGGCCGCAAGGTCCGACTCACCGGGGTCAGCGTCTCCTGAAGCCTCGGCCGCTGCTAGTAGTGGACCTGCGACGTATAGTCTATAGGGTGAGCTACATCCTAGCTCAATAGGGAACAAAACATAGTTGAACATATAAATTATTACTCACATATATTCCATGATATGCCATGCATGATGTGTCTATGCAGTTATTAATGAAAACAGTTAAAAAGCATTGCATTTTACTGGTAATTACTTATGTTTTCATTTATTCATGAATGATGCTGAAAAGGCCTAAAACAAAATTTAAACTTTCAACTTAAGTAATCCCCGAGCAATATAGCATCGAGCTCCGATGAGATACCCTTCATCGTCATCTATATAGACACTTTTAACGTATTCCCTGGGAATACCATATAGTACCCAAGCCCCTTTCCCCTGGGGATTGGTGGCGGGGTTTCACTTGTCTCAATTCAACACCCCTAGGGTGTGCTTACTATGTGCGGATAAGCCTCCGCACTGGCTTACGATTTCGCCGCCGTATCGGTCACGGATATCCTGCCGTGTCAGTCGTGGATATCCCGCCACGTAGGAGGGGTACCCTATCAAACCTCAAATAACAAAAATATCGGTGCCTTACATATAGTTATTCACCGTGTAAGTGTGCTATCTTATATCAGTTAGGCCCTATCAAACATGATTAAATCTTGGATACATCCCTGGGATGTATCCATTTACTTGCATCACACCTAATGCTCTTATCTCTTTACTTCTTCATCCCCTGGGGATGGCTCATTATACTTACTCTTATGGGTGTTACTCACACACACTTTTCACAATTCTTAAGCAATAAATATTTGAATTTGAATTCTATATCACTACATACATGCTCTTGTAAAATAAAGTACATGTTCAAGGTGTTCCCTACCTCAAAGTCTTTGTTGATCAACGCATCAAGGTCACACGTGGCTCCTTGTTCACTAGTTCACACGTACCACCTATGGTACCACATAACATGTGAAACACATCACTAAAGATGCAATAAAGGAGGTCCAAGACCCTCCAAGAATCTTAAAGTCAAACTCAAAAGTTAACATAATTTAGCTTAGTCGATTAATCGAACTCCAAAATCGATTAATTGAAAGTCAATATCGATTAATCGATTCTCAAATCGATTAATCAAGATTTTCATTCGATTAATCGAATCCTAATTCGATTAATTGAAATTCTCTTTTCAGCCAAGTCGATTCTCAATTCGAGTAATCGAGTTCCTAAAATCGATTAATCGAAAATTAAAATCGATTAATCGAAATCCCATTTCGATTAGTCGATTTTCCCCAAGTCATTTCCTCCACTTCGGGGTCCACTGAGAGTTCCGATTAATCGATACCCAAATCGATTAATCGAAATCCAAAGTCGATTAATCGAAATTCAATTCGATTAATCGAGATCGGGGTCCTCTGACTTTTCAACTTCATGGCCAATTTCGATTAATCGAAAAATTGCGGTTCAAATTTCTTCGAAATTCTTTAACCTTTTTCCACTCTTTTTCCTCTATTTTTCTAAACCATTATCCTATGATTTAAACCATTTTTAACTACAATTTAACCTCTACAATCTATGCCTTTTATTCAGAAAAATTTACCTTGAATCAATCTCAAATTGATTTCAAATCAAGTGGTTGGAAGGCTAGGGTTCCAGCTTTGCTTCTAGTGGATCCCTCGCGTCGAATCCGACGTTTATTGCTCGAATTCCCCTTCCTCAACTAGCATTTTCTCCTTGCATTAACTATGATCTCCTTCTCTCTCTCTTTTTTACTTCTCTCTCAACAACCAAAACTATTGGTTTTAGGGTTATTAAACCCTTTTATCCCCCCCCTAGCTTGTGTGTTAAGCACATGCACCTCAATAGCTGTATGTGACTTCAGATTTACAACACACACCACATAGCTTCACAAACCATCTCATCTCATTCACTCATCACACTCTACGCTAACTATCGAACTCCTAATTGGTCAAACCTGTGATCGATCGGGCACGGATCCCGAGGTTATAGTTTAGTGTGATTTTTCAGGCTATTATATAATGAGTCACGAATTATAAACCTGAATTCGAACTAAGTTAACTAACAAATCAGGTAACATTAGTTAGGCCTAAATATAGCACTTTATAAGTAGTGAATAAAAAGAATCTTATAACTAATCATCATCACCCTAAACCATCTATTAAGGATGCGCTTTAGAAGTTTTATTTCTCCATTCATTCCTTATAAGACTCATAATTGTAATAATCAAACAATAAGGTTGTATTTGAGTGTGCAGAATTCAAATATGTGAAGTAAGTTTATAATTCTATACTAATTTTCCTAAGAATTGACTTCCTCTTAAAATGCACTTGTGTTGTTTGAATATTGTCTAGGAAATGACCTTTATGAAATTATAATTTTATTATTTGATTAGCGTGTCTGAGAAATAATTACAATAGAATGTAGACAAAAAAGGCTATTTATGCATGAACTTAATAATTACAAAGAAAGCCACAAGTGAGCCCCACTTGATTTCTATTGGAAAAATTATTGAAAACATGGGAGCAAAAATAAAGGAGATGAAATTAAGGGTAGAACTTAGAGGCACGTTAACATAAACGTTTTCTCTAAACGTTATTTACCTTCTTCCAGTTAAAATCATGATGACAAAAGAGAAGATAGCAAACACGTTTTCAGGATACAATCAAGCCCAACCCTCTGTAATTCTCTTTGTGTTTGCACTCACAAAAAAGAATTCTGAATACTACGTAATATGCCCAAAAAATATAGAAAGAAAATCTTATTTTCTTGTGTCTTTTCTTGTTGTATCTTTCTAACAGAGATTTTATCTCTATTTATAGAGAAAATTTTCAACCATTGTGTCTTTTCAGATTACGGTAAAGAGATTTTAGATTTGTGTCTTTTCAGATAACAGTAAAAAGATAAATCGATTTTACTTGTGTCTTTCAGAGAGTTGTGTCTTTTTAGATAACAGTAAAAAGACAAATCGATTTCACTTGTGTCTTTTCAGATTTACTGTGAAGAGATGTCAAACTTGCGTCTTTTCAATGAACGGTGAAAAAATAAATCAAAATATGAAAGACACTTCTTTACTGAAAGTTTATTAAGCTGCTTAGTGACTTATAGTCTTGAATTAAGGACCTTATCGAACAAATCGGATATACTAAACACATTATAATTTATAAAACTTAGTGTTTTTAAAAAGTCAGCACATTTATGACCATATACTTTACCCCAGTTTCTTGAGTGCTCTAGGAGAGTCTATTGCTTCATAGGAAGCGACCCATCTTCCATACTCAAATAGGTGAATCTATCAAGAGTGATTCATGTATACAACTCCAACTTAAATAAGACTATAGATTCATTAAGAGAATCAATCCCATCCTCTCTCACAGGATTAACACTAATTTGGTAGACATAGGCTGTCAACGGGCTGGGCCGAGTTCGGGTCAGGTTTTCACCCGACTTGTTTATTTTTTTAAAAAAAATTGGGCTCGGCCCGGCCCGTTTAGCTAAACGGGTCGGACTAGGCTCAACCCGATTTTAAAATTATGTAGCTCGAACCCAGCCTGTTTAGCTAAACGGGTCGGGCCGGGTTTCTAATATTTTTAATAAAAATTAAAAAAAAAATTCTTAAAGGACCTCAACTAAACGGGTTGGGTCGGGCCTTAAACTTTGAAGCCCAAATTCGTGCCCGTTTCTTATTTAGGCCGAGCCTGTTTAATAAATTCTTAAAAAATTGGGCCCGAACCCAGCCCATTGACAGCCCTAAGTAGACATAAGGGAATCAGTTATTTTTGAACATATAGTTCGTTCTAGTGTCAACACAATCACTCGTTCAATTTATTTTTCTCATTGAGCCTCAAAAACTTAGGTTGGGTTCCCATTGAAGGTGACTTGCATTTTATAGACCTCAACCTTATTCCACTAAATGTCTTATGTAAATATTTTCTTGTAAGGCCCTCCATAAGAGGATCGGCCATCTCTTTCGACCTTACAAAATCTAAAGTTACTACTTTACCCTTGAGTTGACTTTTGACATAGTTATGTCTCAAACTTATATGCCAATTTTTACGATTATATGTCCTATGATTCGCTTGTTTAAGAGTCGCTTCATTATCACAGTATATAATAACTGTAGTGGCAACCCTATAGATACGTCTACCAATAAGTTTTTAAATAATTTTGATTCTGTACATGCTGCAGCAAGTACAATAAACTCAAGACTAATGTGATTTTATATCCACAACAAAAGTTGTCTTAAGATAAACTTTTTAATCATCTTTAGAATATCGAAGTCTTGATTCTTCCTCAATTCGTAAATGATGTAAAAGTTGAGTCATAAACAAAGATTTATTCTCTTGTCGATAATTCATCTTCTTTTTATAATCATTCTAAGAATGCGGTAATTTAGAAATTATAGTGCCAACTTGAAATTCTTAAGGAAGTTTAATCCCAACAAAAGTAAGATGATTCATGATAAGTTGCAAGTTGTACACTTGCGCAAGAATATCATTTTCCATCTTAAAATCAAATAAATTTTCAACAAAGAATAGACTTATTTTTTACAGTGGGCACGCTAACGTAGATGTCGTAGATATAATCCGTAAGTACGTTCAATATATGACCATTGTATATGTAATCATCATCTTTAGGTTTCTTTCGTATAGTAATGACCTTCGAAGTGCCGTCTGATTTTGCAGGCGGTAAGTTAGTAAAATCCTTGTCTAAAATATATACAACATTCAAGGTGGTGAGGAAGAATAAAATCTTTTACTGTCAATGGGTAAAGTTCCTTCCATCAAATTATTCCAATCACATGAAATCTTGATTCATCACTTTGATTAACGCCATAGATGCCTCCATGTTGTAGATTAACGTTTAGACTTGTTGGAAAAATTATTGGAAATATGAAAGCAAAAATAAGGGAGATGAAATCAAGGATAGAGCTTAGAGGCACATTAACATAAACGCTTTCTCTAAACGTTATTTGCCTCATTCCAATTAGAACCGCGATAACAAAAGAGGAGAATAGCAAACACGTTCCCGGGATACAATCAAGCCCAATCCTCTCTAATTCTCTTTGTGTTTGCACTTACAAAGAAGAATTCTTAATACTACGTAATATGCTCAAAAAATAAAAAATAAAAAATAAAAATCTTATTTTCTTGTATCTTTTCTTGTTGTATCTTTCTCATAGATATCTTATCTCTATTTATAGAAAATATTTTCAACTATTATGTCTTTTCAGATTAAGGTGAAGAGATTTCAGATCTATGTCTTTTCAAAGAGTTTTGTCTTTTCAAATAATGGTAAAAAAATAAATCAATTTTACTTGTGTCTTTTTAGATAATTGTGTATTTTCAAATAACGATAAAAAGACAAATTGATTTCACTTGTATTTTTTCTGATTTGTTATGAAGAGATGTCAGACTTGTGTCTTTTCAACTAATAGTAAAAAAATAAATTAAAATCTGAAAGACACTTCTTTAAAGAGAAAATAAAACTTTTTAAAATATACAACTATTTCAAATCCACAAGTTGAGATATGCAACGAAAAATTTACCCCTTAGATTTACCATTTCAAAGGGTTCGATGGTGGAAGTATTAATGGCATGTGAATGAGATTTTTGGTGGGTGGAAGTGAGTTTCAAAAGTAGGTCCCACATGATTTCATAAAAAACATTAGACTTGGCAAATCAGTTCAGCTTATATATCCAACTTATAAGAATGAAAACTAACTCAATTACATTGATCCCACAAACAGTGGAAGATGGTATACCTTACACCATGTTTGACCAAGGACCCGGAGGGCACCAAGCTTCTGTTATTAGTTTCCAACTTCTTGAAAAAATTAACTTATGCTTTTAATAAAAAAGGAATTTAATTTTTCATATTCTAAAATTAACACTTTTAGGTAAAAGGCTTTTTATTATGTTTTTAAAAAAGTTGTGAATTTCTCAATGTTAGCCATAATTTGGAGATGAGATGTTGGCCCTTGCATATAATTTAAAAGAAAGAATTTGTATAATGGGAACTTGTGTCATGTAAAAATACTAAGTCGTTTGATTTGGAGTCCACGACCTAAAAATTCTTAGTGGAAAAGATTGGCACAAAACTTGAACTTGAGTTAAGATGGTCAACCTTTGAATAGATAATGGCATTTGTAGACTGCATTAAATCATATAATAAAGATTATGTTTGGTGTCAAGCTTTTTCACTAAAGATATGTACATTATGGACTTCAAATCAGATGACTTAAGTAATGTTTTCACATAGGATAAGTCTCTAAAATACTCTAAACCATGTGAAGGGTCAACTTATGGTGTGAAAGTAATGACTCCCTTTCACAATTAAATTGCAACTTATTTATTATGGTTTTCATAATTTTTAGTCTTATATTTTTTATTTTCCCTATTTTTGTCCCAACTTGTTAATTTTTTGCCTTTTTTTTTCCGAATTTCCCTGGAGCTGATTTTTTTATTTTTAAAAATTATTATTTATAATTGTTAACTTTGACCCAAACAAAGGAAGCAGTCATGACACCGTTGAGTGTTATTAAATAAAGTTATAAACCACATGAAATGGCAATTTTAGTCTTAACCACCAGAAAAATGCACATGGTGAAGAGACACGTGTGGGTGCTGAGTAGCTTCTCACGCCTTCTCACTTGCAATAATGCGCTTATAAGAAACGAATCTTTTTCCCCCATAAGGGTTGCAAAGGAAATGGGAAATTGATATTTAAAAAAAAAAATTACTTTTAAATTAAAAAATTAATTATTAATCATATTAATAAATATGTTTTGTGTAAAGCGAATATATGCCATGAAGGTTCAATCCAAATCTGAATCGCCCTAAAATTTTTAAACTCCTTCAATTATTGGCACTTGAATAACAAATATGCCCTCAGAATCTGATTATATGGTTTGGAGGTGGCATAAATTAGTATATTTTATGCTGATACTTGTATCCTGTCTCTCATATCGATTTTATTTATTTATAATTTATTTTGTAAAATATTATCTATTTGCTGCAACTGCAGCCTGGATGAAAAAGGGGACCGGTGTTTGCAACACCAATTTCAGTCTCTGCAGCCTGTGGTTTCTATCGTTAAAATCATTGATTTCCTAGAATTAGATGATAGTGAAGATTTGTCGTCCCAATCTTCAGGACAATAGATCTTGAGATCCTGGCTCATGTATCAAACGGTCAAGCGTTGATTCCATGTGGCGTACATCCCCAAAAGTGATAGTGATCAAGACGTACAATGAGATGAGCTCTCTGGGCAGTTTTGGGGATGTATTTCATGTGGAATAAATAATTTATCGTCTGATAGGTGAACCATCATCTCAAGATATATTATGTGAAAGATTGGGATGAAAAATAATCATCATTCTATGATTTAATGCAATCAACAATATTAACGGTGGAACCATCAGTTGTGGAGACCGAATCGTCGGCTGTAAACCCATACCATAAAAATAAACAAATAAATAAATGAGGGATTGTTAAAATCATAAAAATTGTTCTTACAAATTGACACTGTAATAAGAGCAAGAATACCATATATAATATAATCGGCCCATCTCCAAAAGCGTTCATAAGTAGACTTGATGTGGTCTTACACACATATGGGCTGTGGGCAACTGGTTGAACCAGATGTGGTTCCAACCAGCTTTACAACCACTAGATTGTAAGAAATCTTGATGGAAAAATTCAAGCTGTCAAGGTGATAGGTCATATACATTGAACAGTAGTGGGGGAAAAGTTACAATTTCTTGAAGATCATTTGTAACAATCCGATCTGTGCAACCTAATATCAATTGTTGTACTTAGTTTTTAGCGGTTGATAAAAAAGTTCAGCAATCAAATGGATCACTTTTGCATATAAAAGTAATTTTTTAAACTAAGACATGTGTTAATAATAGACGGACCACTTAGGCAAATATATCGGGCATAGATGAATGCTATATGGCATAACAGTAAAGTGAACTCTAATTATGTAAGACCAAAAGTATATTTTAAAGATGAGTTTCTATTAGATGTTAAACTAGTTCACTGACTTTGTACACGTGGCAATATTTTAGCTTGCATGTACACTATTTTGATACAATCCTAAGCGGTGTATGCAATCTGCGACGCCCCTTAAACGACTAGCATGCATTGTCCAAATTTGTGGACTCTAATATATGTCATTGCTTTTATTTTTTAATGGCAAATATTGAAGGTGTGATCTTTTATTCTAAGTAACGATGGACAATCACTTCAACTATTTAAATTGATCACATGTATGTGTCAGGTGGCATTACAGTGTAAAATCATTTAAACACTAATTTTCATTTTATGTCGTCTCCTTGAGACTATGATTTTAAATATCAGCTATATCCGAAACATATCGACTGATATGTATCAAGTTAGGCCCCATCCGATATGATATACACTCCTGATTTTGTAAAGAGCCAAATATCGGCTCATACCAGGTCACCAGGTCACAGCGGCTGATATGTATCGGATATAACTTTGATAAAATATATAAAATGTCTTTTTTTTTTAAATATTTTTAAATTTTTAAATATTTTATTATTTTAGAAATAAATAAAAGGTGCTCAAAATATTGGCCGATACCTCTCTAATATATATTAGCCTTGGACTCTGCCAAATATGCCGATATATACTTTAAATCCATGACCAGGAGACAAGACGCCACGATATCTCCCATATGTAATACGTCTCCGATTTTCGATATTTAAAATCAAGAACTAGACACGCATATCATATTTATGAGAGGATACTCTTATCTTTTATTAACTAATTATGAGAGAGAGGGATATTGGTCCCTTAGAAAGAGAGTGAAAGATGGGAATATTGGTCCCTTAGATAGGGGCCACTTGATGGAAGGGTAAAAAAACACATCATTAATAGAAATAAGGAGGGTGAGTGGGTGCTAGGCTAGCTAGCACACAGGAATTGATTGTTTGATTTGAAGGGAGGCATTGATTGCACAATGGTAGGGAAGGGAGAACCCTTGGCTTATGCTGTAAATAGGTGGAAACACAAAGAAAACCACATATAGACAACCAAGAAGTGATGGCCGATGCTCTATGTCTTGTACTCCTTAAATATTGATTGGGGTATGACAACTTCCAACATTAAAATTCCCACCCAAACCACTTACTAATGGGGCACCCTCTCTCTGCCCAAACATCCCCATGTTACTACTCCCTCTAATCTTCTAATAGTATGCTAGAGGGACCTTTATACCAACAGCTATTAGGTAGGTGAAGTAGAGTCATATATCTAGGGTTTAGCTTTTACAAAACAATTTACTCCTATAAAATCTTAGAAAAAAAAATTGTCTACAATGAGCCAAAGGCAATTTTACCATCTCTCAAAAGAATTTACTCCTAGACAATCTTAGGAAAAGAATTTGTCTACAATGATCTAAGGCAATTTTACTGTACGCATTCGGGTTCACCATTGTCGAGTGATTGGGTTCACTAGGGGTAGCATGAGTTTCCAATGAAAATATTATATGTATAGTTGCCATAATTTTTTATTACTTTAGAATATAATAATATTTTAAACAATTTTAAAGAAAATAAAACTTATTTTTGATTTCTTAGTTTTGTGGGTTGGTTTTTTAGACAATAGATATTCTTAATTTTATCTGAGGTTTTTTGCATATACCTCCCGTGTTATGCTAATATTTTAAGAACCTGAGTTATGAGTATTTATTCTTCAGTCCCAACTTTTGTGTTTCTGTTTCATATAACCCCCTGCCGTTAACTAGCCGTGAGTTTATGGCCGGAAAACTTATTTTGCCCTTAATGAAATCAATATTTAAAAAATACTATCATTCTAAAAGACCATTCATCTATATTTACAAGTCATGCCATTAAAGTTTATCACTATTCTAAAAGGCCCTTCATTCACCTTTATTTATAAGTCATGCCATTATAATTGACCACTATTATAAAAGGAGTACCTTAATCCACCCACAAAATCTTTGAGTTCACCCACGCTGAAACACATCGACTGCATTGAATCAAATGATGGATATTTTTTATCGTCCCAATCTTTCATGAGATCGATCTTTAGATCATGGGTGTACCATTAGACGACTGATTTTTTATTTCATGTGGTACACACCCCTAAAAGTGACCTTAATATCAATTTTAAGCATGCACGTGATGTTAAGGTCACTTTTCTGAGATGTGTGCCACGTGAAATAAAATACTGACCATCTGATGGTACGATCACGATCTCAAGATCCATCATGTAAAAGATTGGGAGGATAAATGATCTCCATCGTTCGATTCAATTCAATTAACGTGTTTCAGCATGGGTGAACTTAAAGATTCAGTGGGTGGATTTAAAGGAACTCTTCTAAAAGGCCCTTCATTTACCCATCATATTCAAGACTCATCTGATGGGTGATTCCCCCATTAAAGCATGCCAACGTTTGGACGAATACTAAATCAATGGAGGATTTGTGGCAAACGATGCAATTATTATTGAAAAGAAAATCTTCAATCCACATGTTCCACTCAAAATACTCGTCCCTCCAATTTCCTATATGATTCAAGACCCATTTTTAGAAATTAGATTGCCTAACCGTGTCTGCTTCCATCCACTGAATCTTTGAGTTCACCCACGCTAAAATACATTGATTGCAGTGAATAAGACCATGGAGATCGTTTAGGCATACCATTAGACGATCAGTGTTTTATTTTGTGGCACACATCTCAGAAAAGTGACCTTAACATTACGTATACGGTTAAAATTAATTTTAAAGTCATTTTTTTGGGTGTGTACCACATGAAATAAAAAATCAATCATCTGATGGTGCCACCATGATCTCAAGATCCATCGTGTGAAAGGTTGGAACGATAAACAATATCCATCGTCCGATTCAATGCAATCAACCGTCTGATGATGCCACCATGATCTCAAGATCCATCGTGCGAATGGTTGGGGCGATAAACGACCTCCATCGTCCAATTCAATATAGTCAACAGTCTGATGGTGCCACCATGATCTCAAGATACATCGTGTGGAAGGTTGGGACAATAAATGATCTCTATCGTCTGATTCAATGCAGTCAACCATCTAATGGTGCCACCGTGATCTGAAGATCCACCGCGTGAAAGGTTGGGACGATAAACGATCCCCATGTCCGATTCAATGCAGTCAATGTTTTTCAGCGTGGGTGAACTCAATATTTGGTCGGTAGATTTAAAACTACTCTTTTTTGTAAGTGGAGGGGTGGATTTAAAATTACTCTTACCACGTGTAGAGGGTGACAATTTTGTAATTTAATTTAAAAAAGGATAAATATGGTATTTAGGTTATTCTTTAACGACTGGTTAACCATTTAAAGTAGCATCCGTTAAAGAGGGTGTTTTATGAACACCAAAATGCTAACTCAGGGGGTTTAAAGCAAATAGCTATAATTTGGGGGGGGGGGGTTATTTGTAATATCAACATAACTCAGGGGGTATTTGCAAAAATTTTATCTGCAAATAAATAGTCTCACATTGGTAAATGTCAAAGGTAATCCATGCTATATATCAAACATTTTACCTTCTATTATTGTGTGACAATAAGAAGAGAAATATGTGCCTAGCGGTGAGCCGCGGCGATTGGCGCTTACCGTTTCACAACCGCTTATAAAGATGTGCAACTTTTCAAATTTGAATTCGAACAGGTGCAACCTTTCATATAACCGTTGGATGGAGCGGTTGAGATCTCTGAAAGATTTGAACCATCCAAAATATGACTGTTGATCCAACAGTTATATATTTAAAAGACACTTGAGATCTATATAAGGAAATCTTTGGGCATATTTAAAACATTCTAATCCATCGAATTCCTTCCATTCAGATTTGAGAAATCTCTTGCTTTTTTCTTTTAGTTGGTACTTCATCAGATTGAGTTTTCTGGGGCAATCATCTACTGTTGCAAAGTAACGGATGACATCTAAGAGATTGGGCTCGTTGTATCCTAAAAATGTCTCACGGGAACCCTTTTGCAAACTTGAGAATTTACTCGAGTAGGGAGCAAATAACGTTTTAAAGATAGTGACTACGTGCGTCGAGTCCAATTTCTCTTTCCCATTTTATCATTTTCGGATTTATGTTCCTAATATTTTCTAACAATAGTAACATTATATTTTGGAAAATTTTCTAGAATCTCCTTTTAAACTTATATTCAAGGTATCAAAATCGGTATCAATCTCTCTCTTTGCTTAAGACCGATACGTATCGGCCTATTTAAAAAAGATGAAAATAAAAAACAAACAAACAAACTTATGTCTCGGTCGAAACCGAGATGTATCAGCCAATACTCGATACCAATACCCGATATGTATTGGCCGATACGGTAACGAATAGCCAAGTTGGGATATAAATTAGATTAAAAATTGAAGGAAAAGTCTTTATTAGTAAAAAAAAAAAAAAAGAAGGAGCATTTCTAGTTTTAAGTTGCATATTTAGATTTGAGGGGTATTTAGTTACATAAGTTGTAAGTATAGAATTGATTAGATATTAGAAAAAGTTTAGGGAGAAATGAATGCAGTAAAATAGATTTAGACCGAGGAGGTTATAGATATTTTCCCTTACAGTTTTTAAGCATCTAACAAACTTAATGGTTTAACATTTTCCTTCAGAAGGAAGTGGCATGGGGATCGGGGTGCTGGCCCGTTAACCCTAAAACCTTAGCACTGGGGGTCCAAAAAAGAGGAAAGAGGGTCGGGCGCCTCCAAATTAAAAGCTCGATATTTAACAGACCAGACAAGATTATAACAGGTTAAAATTGTATAAAATCTTCTCAGTTATGCTTATTTACACTGCATCCCTTATTTTTATTTTTCCTTTACAAATACCCGGTTAAATAACAGTTAACTAAGCGTCATTTCTTTAATTAAATGATGTGTTTATCCTTAGCATTATATACAAAATATCATTATGTTTTTCTAACTTTGACCGCATTTTAAATGGTGGATAAGCATAGGATGCTGCCCAAATTTTTTAGGTGGAACATGATTAATCGCCTATAAGTTGCCGTGTCCCCCGATTTTTGATTTGGGTGTACATAATGTTCAATTGGTTCGTAGCGATGAAGAGTCAGGATGGTGCCAACGGGGGTAGCATTTTAGCGATACCCACGAGTCAAGTGAGCGTCATAGACACCCAAATCGAAAATCGAGTAACACCGCAACTTATAGGCGATCAATCATGTTCCACCCAAAAAATTTGGGTAGGATCCGATGCTTATCCACCGTTTAAAATGTGATCAAAGTTGAAAAAATACAATAATCATTTTGTATATAATATTAAGTAAGGATAAACACATCATTTAATTGAAGATATGACGCCTAATTAACTCTCATTTAACGGCAGAATTATTTATAAAGGAAATATAAAAGTAAGGGGTGCAGTATAAATAGACACAACTCAAGAGATTTTATGTAATTTCAACATAACATAAGGGGGTATTTACAAAAATACTCTAAAAATATTAGTGTAATCGTACAAGACATATATTATACTATTCATAATCATATTCTCAAAATAACCTTTAATATTACCACTAGATTCATCATATGGATAGTCGTTAGAAAATATTTTATAAAGAGAGGTCTTTCGAGTATTCTTTTTCCTGATCATTTGAAATTTCTTTCTTTTTTTTTAATGAACATAGATTATAAGGGTTTAAAATGACCTCCTTTTTTTTTTGTTTTTGAGAACAAACATCAATATCCATTAATTGGAATCAAGAGTTACAAATCTCATAAGGGAAAGAGTCCCCTTTCCAGATAAAATGACATCTTTTCTAGTCTCGGTTCCTCTCAAATGAAAATGATGCACATCTCAACATTTGACCCCTAAACCCCGATTCATCATACTCCAAGACAATCGATTGGTTGGAATTAAATAGGAATGGAGCTTTCCAGAGAGAGACTTGTCAAAGATCGTGTGGTGGTAATAGGTGATCAGATGGTGTCTCGATCATCCATAAGACACGTGTCATCTCCAAATCGCCCGAGAGGAAGGCCACCAGCTGATCGGTTCTATAATGGGCCAATGGCCATATTAAGTGTCAAGTGGTCTAACTGCTGGGGGACCCCTAATTTTTTCCTGAGTGATAAAAGTTTTAATAAGCTGTTGCAGACAACTCTCTCGTGTGGATGAGGGGAGTTATAACTAAGAGTTAGTGTACAATAGGTGTCATCGGTTGACACCGCAGTCCACACATCTCTGTGACTGTGTGAGGTGCACGGACTTTCAATGCATGAAAATTCGTTAACATCACAAAGACACATAGATGCGTAGACTCTTCTTCACTGTACATGATAGGTGGACACCCATTGTAGATGAACTCCAAAATTAAACCTTGTTTTTGGTAGTAAATGAGTGTCGGGGACTGTCGGTGTAAAGTATGTAGACTAGGGCTCTCACTGGACCGGGCTCGCCGGAATTCGGCCTGCCCCCGCCCAGGAAAATATGGATATTTTGATTAGTGAACTCAGCCTGGGATCCAAATTGGGTTAAGCATGATCCAGCCAAGGTTAACCAACACCGGAGACTAAGTACTCAAACACCCGGTCTAGACCCAAGCCGGATAATGTACATCATATATTATATATTATGATTGCTTATCGTAAAGGTTGCCGATCGGCCTTTTTGAAAGAGAGAGACTTTAGCACAGAAAAAAGTTAAAAGAGAGTTTAGAAAAAATAATATAAAAAAAACAAACCATAACCCGGCCCAGACCTGGTCTAACCTGCTTAGGTTTTGGCTGCCTACATCTAGGTGTCTTTTGGGGCCGGACTAAATTTTACCCCAACTTGGCCCATTGAGATCCCTAGTGTTGACGAGAGAGAGAGAGAGAGAGAGATATGACGGAAGAGCACTTAGTTCTTCATAATGCCATCTTAAAATTTATTTTACATGTTAAAAGTACATTTTTTTTCACTTATAAAAAGTACAATTTTATTGTAAATAAGTTGCTTGGTTCACCATAAAATGAGTGTAAATCCACTTTAGGGCTATTTTATTTTATAATGAAATGAAACGAGCCTCATAAAATTCACTTTTATAGCTAACTAGTCGTTAAAGCAATGTGTTTATTTCACCCTTGAGTTTTTTTATCTAATAAAAAGTTATTAGGAGAGCTAATCTCGTGAGTCAAAACTATTACATGCAAAATGAACAATTATTTGGAATTACTGTGATCTATATTATGACCTCTAGAATCGAGAGATTGCACGTACTATCAAAGTACCTAGTATGCGGAACTCATTTAATCTTTCTCATACAACTAAAGAGCTTCATTTTTTTTTTATTTTTTTTGAAAATCTGAGTATTCGGACCTCTTAGAACACCTACTTAATCCCAGGGGCACATGTGCACCCCAAATTAGCACATGCCTGGTCAGCACGGGATATAAATCCCTAGGGTGACCTCAAGTGGGGGAGGGGATTCGAATTCAGGTCTCTTGCTTTTGAAAACAAGTACCTGGCCAGCTTGCCTAACCCCTTGAGGTTAACTAAAGAGCTTCATTCATATACACTCCCATGCGTGACCCACCTCGATGAATCGTGTCAAACGCGGTGATGATCAACTTCAACTCATCTAATCAATGGCCCATGATATGGATCCTACTTGGGTACATCCATTTAGGGTGTATATTCTTTACATGAGATCTTCCCTTTTGTCTATATCAAGAGACCCATTAATTGCTTTCTTTTTATTTGTTTTTTTTCTTTTAATAATTATTTGCATGTTAATAGCATAGTGGTTTTTTTTTTCCATTTAAATGATTCAAAAATTTTGAAAGTAAGAGACCCATAGGAATTTGGTATAAAGTGAGTGGTAGGAAGTGCATAACCAAGTTGTGCATGAGTGGATTAAAAAGAGAGAACATCAAATCGATTATTTCATCATCTATTTTATTCATTTAATATTGCAATGTTTGGTATCAGAATAATTGGTATCAAACCTACTTTGTGAAACTAATAGGGGTTGGCAGAGTGGCCAGGACTACACTTCAAGAAGCAGAGGTTCTGAGTTCATATCCAATCCCTTGTTGGCCAATTGCATGGATTTAAACTTATTGACCGGTATGTGATATGCAGGTGTTGCACATAAACAAGACTTAGTCGGGCGCTCTAAGAGACCGGATACCCTATTATTTAAAAAAAAACCGAAGCTATCCTCGTGATTGTAATCACATGCATGAGTTACCGCAAGGGTAACTCGAAGTCATGACCTATGGAGAGCAAACTCATCGTATCAACCGCTACGCCAAAAGAGTATTGCCGGAGAGAGTGGAAAGTAAACATCAACAGGATCATAAATTAGGGTTGTTTCATCACTCTTGAGAGGACAAATGCATGGGTAACACTATGGTAGACCATTAACAGTAATCGGGTAAAAAATACAGTGGACAACAAATAAAGCAGAGTTTTGAAGTAAGCCATCCATAACTTACCGATAATGGCAGATCAAAATGTGATGCATAGCATTCTAAAGACAACTTTGATCATACGGTTAGTAGCTAACATAATTAGTGATATGGCAGTATAAAACTTGAATGGTAATTATCGATCTCCCATGCTTCGTTTCATTAGAGAATCAAGCTCGTTGGATCGACTCACTGATCAATACAAGTGATTCAATCAGCTTTCTGATGAACAAATGCCGGAGATTGCTTCAATCCACTTAACTGGAGACAGAATATTATCATTCCAATGGTGGCGACAACGATTCATGTGCTGAGGGGCCCGAAAACTGTGAGGGCCCTGATAGAACATAATCTAAGATTTAAACCCTTGATAGTAAGGATAGGGTGGAATGGCACAAAACCTACTTGTGGCACACCTATTTCATGTGAATACATCGTACATGAGTCTTACTCCTTTTTGTTTATATATATATATATATATATATATATATATATATATATATTCAAAAGACCTATTGGAAATTATTATTACTAGCATGTTAATATGATGTAATTAGTAAAGAAACCATATTAAATATTATTGCAATCCAAGTTAAGGGTACCTCTATTAGCGCTCATGCAATCTCTGAAAAACCCCATGTTGAAAACTCATTCAAAACCATTGATTACTTCGGATCAGATAATGGTGATCATGTTTCACCCGAATCTTTAACACAATGGATCTTGAGATCATACCGCACCTATTAGATGGTCTTTTTTTTACTCCACATGTCACCGATCCCCACAAAAATCCCTTAAAATCACGTTTGAGCGTGATGTGTGCAATAGGATTCAAAGGCATTTTTTGAGGATCTATAACATTTGGAATAAAAAAATGACCGCATGATAGGTGCAACATGATCTCAAGATCGATTATGTGGAAGATGGGTTTAAAATTGATCTCCATCATCTGATCTGAAGCAATTAATTATTTTGAAAGGATTGCACACATTGGCGCTTTAAGAGATTGCGTGGGCACTAATAGATCATTTTGGCTAGATCAAACCTCAAATCGAATTTCTAATCTCTATTTAGATTTATTTTCTTACTACGGTACTTGGTATGGTTATACGTGAACACAAAAATCAAATCAATCAAATGACCCCCTCTTTATCACTAAATGAACACAAGCTCATTGATAAGGACCCCAGTTTCCATCTTCCAATGGAGGACGGTGAGCTTCCTCTAAGTGCATGTCGAGCTTCGGTTCATTGTTTAGATCCATTTTGAAAAAAAATTCAAATGTTAAAACTCAAAAGTCAAACTACATTGATTTCAATGGTCCAGATTTCAAGGCTCAAAGAACACATGGTGGTGATGAGTTTTTCTCTTCTTCTTTTTTTCCTCTACGTGGCACTAAAACACTGTTTTGGATGCCCCGAGCTCCACAGTGGATCTTGGAGGATCCACACCATATATGTTGTGGACAACAGGTGATGGGTTAGACAAATTTTTAAAAAAAAACTTTTTTTTTATAGCTTCCATCGAAGTTTGACTAATTTCATCGGTTCAGAATTCAAGGCTTAAAAAATAGATGGAGATGGATTTTCGATTTTTTTTTAAAAATATGATCTAAGAAATGGACCCGTGCTGCTTTGTGCTCTGTGTCATTAATAGGCGTCCTGCTGCCAATTGGAGGTTTTCCCAATCTTGGTCCTCCATTGGAGGACGGAAGCATTTTCCAAATATATATATATTAGAAAGAACAAATAGAAGAAGACAGAGACTTCCAACATAAAAGCCAAAAACACCCTCAAGAAAAACAAAATGGTGGTTTTGTTACCAATCAGAAGAATCGCGATTTTAACTGGGAGAGCTCCACTAACATACAGGAACAAAATTTTTACTTAATTGAATCAACATAAAAATTTTGTGAAAAGAAACAAAATTAGAGACCAAATCACCTCCATTTCTCTCTTAATTCTTTCTTCTCGGATAAGGCCCATGTTACAAAGATTGCTGCAATAAGTACAACGATTGTGATGAGAAGCAGTGCATAGCTGAAATCTTCTGTAAGTGAATCGTAGGTTCGTGAGGGAGCAATTCTAGTGACGAAGAGATCCACTCCATATGCGAAAACGAGGCTGGTCGATTCCAGCTTCGCTGGAATAGTTACAATGCCTCTTAGCCCTTCCACTTGAAGGGAGTGGGTCACATAGGACTGCATACACAATAAATTCTCTTATCAATAAACAAATTACATCAAGAAAAAACCATACGGCAAACGTTAGAAACTTTTCTTTATTAAGTCTTTTCAGTTTTTTAATGGCAAAGATTAAAACTCTTTTCAGTTTTTTCTATTTATGAACTCTTTTATTTTCTTTTCATGGTCTTCTATTTGCACTCATTAGTTAGGAATTTGGGATCATACCCCATGTGTGCGAAGTGCAAACCATTCAATGATTCAACTCATGCATTATCCTACTGAGCATATGAAGCCTGACAACTGCAGGGTTTTATTTAGTGTAACCAATGCAATTTTCAACATCAATATATATACACTGTTTTTTTAATAACCTGCGTGTCCGGACCTCTTACAGCACCCGACTGATCTCAGGGGCACGTGCATGCCCCAAGTTAGCACATGCTAGATCAGCACGGGATATAAATCCCTAGGGTGGCCTCAAGGGGGGATTCAAACTCAGATCTCTAGGTTCCTAACACGGGTACCTGGCCAGCATGCCAAACCCCTTGAGGTTTCAACAACATCAATATATTAATAGGTTAAACGGAAATGCGAATTGTAAAAAGGTGGCATATTGCTCCGATAAAGGGTTGGTCATGTTGGGAATAACGAAAAGGGTTACAGACACCCACACTTAAGCAATGGGAGGCAACAAAAGACGCTTATATATCAGAATACCATACACGTTGAAATAATCTCAACAAAATTACTGCCAGTATGCGCACTTTTGCCAATTTTGTCTCCTATGCCAATCTTATTGACATCCCCATGTCTGGTCCCCTATTCATGTGGAGCAATGGACAAGAAACCCCCACCATGAGCAGGATTGACCATTTGCTTCTCACTCCAGAATGGAACCAAATTTGTCTTCTTCAATCTGAGGGGCAGGCGGACTCAGTTTCCGACCACATTCCCATCTTCCTGACTTGCCCTCCTAACTTGTGGGGTCTGAAACCGTTCCGTTTTGAATTAGCCTGACTCCATAACCACTCCCTCCATGATTTCGTATCTGCAAAATGGAAGAGCTTCTCTATTACGGGCACAGCTAATATATCTTCCTTCAGAAACTGAGGCTTCTTACAGCCACTCTCAAAGATTGGAACAAAACTCAGTATGGGAACATCTTCTCCTGTAAAGAGGACCTTCTATCTAGGATTCACTCTCTCAATTTGAAAGAAGAATCAGACGGTGCTCTCTCTCCAGAGGACAAAGCAGAATGGACTAAAATCAAAGCTCAGCTGAATAGCAAAATTGCAGAAGAGGAAGTCTTTTGGCGCCAGCGTTCTTGTAAAAAATGGGTTAAAGAGAGTGATCTAAACACAAAGTACTTTCACAGCATTGCAAATGCCAGAAAGAGACAAAATTGGATCTCTTCTATATGCGTCGAAAGGAACAGAATCACAGAGATGGAGGAGGTCAAATCGACCATAGTCGGCCATTTCCATGACCGGTTCAAAGAAGAGTTTAGCTCCAGGCCATTTCCCGAAGGCCTCCCTTTTAGTTCCATCTCTGGTGATCAAAGCCAAGCCTTGGAGGTCGCTTTCTCTCAGGATGGGATCAAGATGGCAGTTTTTGAAGGGATAGGAGAAAAGGCCCCAGGCCAGCATGGCTACCCTATGAAATTTCTGCAAATTTTCTGGGACGATATAAAGAACGATCTATTTCAAGTCTTCACTCAGTTCCACAAAAGATCCCACATTAGTAGAGATTGCAGCGCCACCTTTATCGCTCTCAGCCCCAAGTGTGAAACTGCTGAAAGACTAGGTAACTATCGACCCATCAGCCTTGTCGGTTGCCTCTACAAAGTTATAGCTAGAGTTTTAGCCAACCGATTCAGACCTGTTATCCATCACACCCAAGGAGCTTTCATCAGAGGCCGTTACATCCTTGATGGAGCAATCTTAGCCCAGGAATGCCTACATTCAAGACATACTGCCAAAATCCCTGGTATAATTATCAAACTAAACATGGAAAAGGCCTTTGATCGGATCAGTTGGTCATATCTTGATGGTGTTCTCTGTAAATGGGTTTTGGGAATCGCTGGCGATGCTGGTTGAGGGCTTGTGTGAAACACCCGATGTACTTTGTTCTTGTGAATGGATCTCCCAACAGATTCTTTTCAGGGTCCAGAGGTATCACACAGGGAGACCCTCTCTTCCCATTTCTTTTTAATCTTGTGGGAGAACGCCTCAGTAAGCTTCTTGATAAAGGAGCTGCTCTTGGTGACATTGAAGGGTTTGAAGTGACGAGGGGATCCTCCAAAATGACGCACCTACAATTTGCAGACAACACAATAATTTTCTGCAATGCTTCTGCACGCGATCTCTTACACACTAGACGGATCCTAAAGGCCTACGAAGCTTGCACAGGGCAGTGGATTAATATATCTAAAACGAAGATGATGGGCGTCCATATTGATCCAAACACTCTCCAAGGCTTCGCCAATTACTTCGGCTGCGAAACTGGGGATATTCCGTCGACCTATCTTGGCCTCCCCCTGTCTGAGGTCCCCTAGAAAATCCAACTGGGATTTTTTGCTTATGAAGTTCCAGTAAAGGCTGTTCGTTTGGAAATGGAACAACTTATCTATGGCTGGTAGGTTAACTCTAATCAAAAGCACATTGTCCACTATTCCGGTCTACATCTTTTCTATGTTTTTATGTCCCACGGCCACCATCAACCACCTTGATAGGATCATATCCAATTTCTTATGGAGCGGCGGTGAGAATAGTAAAAAAAGCCAGATGCTCAATTGGGAGAGTGCTTTTCCAAACAGGATGGGGGTCTTGGGATTAGAAATCTCTCCCTTATGAACAGGGCTCTTCTTTGCAAATGAATATGGAAACTGGGAAATGATCGAGAATCATTCTGGTCTACTGTCATTTCCAAAAAATACGAAGTCTACAGAGAAGGGTGGGACCTTCCGAACAACAATAGGTCTAAGGGATCTGGCTCGTGGAAGGTAATGCTCTCTATTACTCCACCTTTTTCTCGCGGCATATCTTTCTCCCTAGGTAATGGTCAAAATATCAAGTTCTGGTCTGACAGATGGGCAACTCACCATTCTCTAAAGTCCCTTTACCCCTCCATATATGCCCTCAGTAGGACCAACGGTGCCTCGGTTGCAGAATGCTACTCACCCCAATCGGTGGAACTTAAATCTTAGATGGGATCTCAGTGAGTAAGAGACTAGGGAGTTTAATGGTCTTCTTATCGAGCTTTCCATTGCTCCTCATTCCCGGAATACTAAAGATGCCAGAATTTGGCTCCACGGCAAAAGTAATTTCTCAGTGAAGTCAGCTTACAACAAGCTATGGCGAAGACCCCTCCACAGCTACCACTGGGCTGGCGTTTGGAGGATCAAAGCTCCTTCCAAATCTGTTCTCTTCTCTTGGTTTGCAGTTAACAACCAGATTAAAACTGTTGACTTTCTGATCCGACGCGGCCTCCAAATTCCAAATTGATGTGCTATGTTTTGCTCTAGTGAAGAAACTGCTAGCCATGTTCTCATTCACTGCCCGGTAGCCAGCAAAATTTGGAACCATTTCCGCCATCAATGGAACCTCACTGGTTGCCTCCAACATTCCTGTGGAGATCTTTTATCCGAGTTCAGCAGCTCTGTTAACAGAAAGCATAACCTTTGCTCAGCCTTCTCCCTGTACCTATTTTTAGTGTCATTTGGAAGGAACGCAACTCTCGGATTTTCGAAAGCCAGTGCAATCACCTTCAGGCTTTGATTGAACACACGCTAGCCCTCATTACGCAGTGGTCCTCTATATCCGGGTTTCCTCCTTGAGTCTGTTTTGTCTTTGTTTTTTGGAGGTCTTGGCCTCCTTTTTCTTCTTCTTTTTCTTTTTCATTTTTTTTCTTCCTCCGAGTGCCTTGCTCGGGTTTGACCTACTGTTGTACTTTCTTGTTTATCAATGAATATATAACTTTACTGATACATTAAAAAAAACAGTTTGCAATGTGTTTTGTAACTTTGATAACTCCGTATAGGTAAAGTGGGTCAAACCAATAAATTAAATGATAACCGTCTTTGAAACTGAACTTTGTCGCATTGCTTCCTAGAACTATGATCGTGAAATTAATACTCGCAGAAAAGTTCCTTTGGCAATATCTTTATAACCTATTTAGGTGCCTTTTGAGCATTTGAAGCAAAAGTAAAATCAGCCTTAGCAAAGATGAATAAAATTAAAGCAATAGGATTGGATGGCATACTTATGAGATCTGGACTGAGGTGAGGAGAGAAGGCATGTTTAATTGAGCAAGTTGTTCAATAAGAGAGTGAACAAAAGAAAATGTACGAAGAATGAAGAAAGAACATTGTGGCTTGTTTTTTAAGAAAATGGGATATCTAAAATTGTGTAAAGATGTTATCTTATAAGTCATACTATGTAACTTTGGGAGAGAGTAGCGATGCCTAAAACAAGAATCAAATATTTTTAAGAATCAATTTGGATTTTTGCCAGCAAAATCTACAACTGAAGGCATTTTCTTGTTTAGGCAACTCATATAAGAGAGGAGAAAAAGTTAAGATAATGTTTTTACCAAATTGGAGAAGTGCTAGAGAGCAAATGCAATATATTGAGATTATCCCAGACATGTATGAAGGGTGAGAACTGTGGAGAGACTATTGATCTCTGTCAGTGTCGAGTTGGGTTGCATCAAGAGTATAAGCTTTAAATTCTTATTTGTTTGCATTCGTTATAGATTAATTGAGAGTATAAATACGGGATGAGGTTCCATGGAAAACACTGTCTGTTAATAATGTGGTGTTGATTAGCTATACAACGAAAATAAGTAATCAATAAGTTGAAACTTCGAAGAAAGACATTAGCAAAAAAATAGCAAAACAAAAACAGAATATGCAGAGTGCAAGTTTAGGTAACAAGACAACCCGAAGGGTGATTTGGTCAAAATAGAAAATCAATTAGTGCCACAATGTCATAGATTTCGGTATTTGGGATCGACTACACAGCGAAATAGTGGATTTGAGCAGGGCATCTCAAACAGGATCAATGCAGAGTAGGCAAAGTGGACACAGGTAGGTGTAATTGTTTGTGATCAACGAGTGTCACTTCGATTGAAGAGATGTTTGTATAAAGCAGTAGTAAGAATAGCAATACTGTATGGTGCAAAGCAAGGTGCTATCGGCCAACCTCCAAGCCAATACATATCAACTGATACCAATGAAAACCAAATCCCTCAGTTGGCAGATATTTCAGCCAATGCCAAGGGATACCAAATTTTATTGCTGATATGTACAAGCTGTATCAATACTGAAACCGTTACGTATCGCTGAAATGCATTAGTATCAATCAGGTTTGAAACCATAATGCAAAGTGTTAGGCTACAAAGAAGTAAGGAGTAGAAAGCAAATGTGGTGGAGATGTGTATGCTAAGGTTGACACATGGACAAAAACAAGGATAGAATTTGAAATGACGGCTAATAAACTCTTGGAGGGGTGTAGTGAATATTAAACATAGGATTGCAGAGTAATGAAAAGCTGAGCCTTCAACAGAAATTAGTGGAGAAATAGGACTCGCAAAGCTGACCCAAAGTTGATGGCATAAGGTGATGATGATGTATGACCTGAGGTTGATTAGGATAGGAACGTGTTTTCAATTTCAAATTGGTAGAAGAAAATTTCTGGGAAAAAACTAGGACTATATTATTCTTTCTTTGGGAACAATAACAGAATCCAAGACATCCTGTATAGGAACTTCGAATGTTTTGAAATATTTTTTCATGTCTATCAACCGAATATGTTGGAAAGCTTGTGTCTAAAGGTAAAAAGCATGTCTGTGTCCAGTTAATATCACTACTTCACTATTTGAGAGATTTAAAGTTTGCAATTTCTATAAGAAAATAAAATTTAATAGTGTTTAAAGCTAACAAAGGACAGGAAAACCAAACAAATCCCGAATGTGCCTCTCTGTCTACTCCTATGCATATAAAATCTAAGGATGATAAAAATAAAAATAAAAATAAAGGAAAAGGGAAGTGCACCTGAGGAATGATTGGCAGTGCATCTGTTAGTGGCATAATCCCCTCCTCTCTCTCTGACTGTGAGGGATTGACAGATCTACGAGGATCTAGATAACGCTTATCAAGGGCCAATACCTGGAAAAAAATTATTTCCATTAAGTTAGTGCATATGCACGCAGACAAATGTGGTAATGCAGTAAGGGGTTTTATAAGTGTGTCCAAATTCAACTGTTACTATCTGAGCAATGATCGCCCTAGATTAGGGTTTTTTGCCCAAAAACTAACCTGATTCCCAATAGTACCAATAAGGAGCTGCTTAGAAGTAATGCCCTTGGCAGTTGATGTCACTGCCATTGTTTTCACTGAATGGGTGAAAAAATAACTCTGGGATTTGACAACCACCTCTGGCCGAGAATAAGATGAAATGGGGGAAGTGAGATTATGCTTTCCGAGCACAAGCTTCCAAACGTCCTTGTTATCCTGTTGGCAAAACAATTGGAAATGGAAGCAAGCTGATTTAGGTACATATACATATATCTAAAACTTTCCAGCTTCCAGAAAGGACAATGAAAGATTAAATCGAAAAGTACTCACCGCCCGAGACTGATCATAAATCTCAATGACTGACATCTCATATCTGTGTGCTCTGAGATTAAAGTAATGATAGACAACCCAGTTTTCGCTGAAGACCTTCATAGAAAATAATTGAATAGATAATTTCAATTCTTTTACTTATAAAAATGCTATATCTGAAGAAGATGGATAACATGAAGAGAATTTAAAAGAAGATACCACTTACAGCATGGATGGGACCTTGGGCGCCAAGGTGAGTCATGCGGTGCATTATGCGTCCAGTTATAGTATCAATAAGATACACAACTAACCAAGCTTCCTCTGGGGTAGCTGATCCGATTCCACCAGCAGCTTTAGGTGCAACTGTAGCTACAAATAGCATATTTTTCAATATATATTTATACATGACGTCTTGATCTGCTATTACCTTTGCTTGGGTATGAACCACCTAGAAACAGATTTAACAATCAGTATATGCAACATTAAAGAATTGAATAATGGACTATACAAACTGGTTACTGAGAGGTGAAAGTGTAAAAAATTTGACCGTTGGATTCAAAGTGAATCTTAAGATATTGAAGGGTCAAGGGCGAAATAATCAATGGATTCTAGAACATTAACACCTTATGTCGTGTATCCCATTTCACCAGCTGCTTTAGGAGCAACTGTAGCTACAAATAGAATATTTTTAATATATATTTATGCATCAAATCTTGATTTGCTATTACATTTGCTTGGATAAGAACCACCTAGAAACAGATTTTACAATCAGGATACACAACATTAAAGAACGGAAAAATGGATTATACAAAGTGACTACTGAGAGGTGAAAATATATTGTTAATAATTCTGTCTTAGATATACTTGGTCTATGTTCGTTTCTCAAAAATTGGCGAGTCATAAAAATCAGTGGAAAAGCCATCCAAATATTTATTGGAAGGACAAAGCCAAGTCGACTCAGCTATTTTGCAAGTCAGCTCAGGGTGTTTTTAAACAATATTTTAAAGAACAATCCACGAAATCGTGCTCTAAGAGTTCATAGCACTGCATTATGCAGAATTCAAAGGAGCATTCATCGAGTTTGCTCGAAGGTCTTAAGGTCGAAAATGTGAGATCAAGAGGTGACCTTGATATGATGGTCGTCTTCCTCAATCAAACCAAATCACGGTTTCAAGTAGAACTATTATAGGTGGCAGAAGACTACCGCAAATAAGCAAAGATTAATAAAAAAAGGACCTTAACTACATTTTATCTTATCAACTTCATTAAACAAGAAGAAGCCAGAAGAAAAGGAAAGGGAGCTTGCTATTGTTGAGGAGAAATATAAAAAAGTAGAACACAAAGATAAAGCTTCAGGAAAAAACAAATATTAAAAGGAAAGCAAACCTCATTCAACTTTCTTGTAGCAGTTGTAGTGATCTTCTCAGACTCCGAGGGGAATACAATGGACCACAACTCTCTGGTGTCAAAACAGAATTCATCAGATAAATCAAGAGTGCAACTTCTACGAAATGTATGCCCTCGAATAATGCCTTTCTCAGCTTCAACAGAATACCAGTATGTGTTTGGCAATTCGCGTTGAAAAACAGTGATAGATTCGGAAGATCTTGGGTATAAATGTGCATGCTTGTTGGCATCTATAATAAGATGAAGACGCTGCTCTGTTGAATCTTTAAATGGCAATGGAATAACTTGTGCTATGGAATGAGTAAGTCTCAACGAGTTAAGCTCCTTCCCGGTATATGAATCAACAAAAGAAAGAACACCAACTGCATCAGAACCAAGTCCACATCTTCCAACTACAAGAACAGATGGATTCTCATTCAGTGCATGATGATGATGGACTTCCCACTGGTATATATTTAACGCAGTGGGATATTGACAGGTTTCCGATCTACGAAGAGGAGACAGTAAAAGAGACCACACAACTCGTCCATCTCCTGTATGAAGTGCCAAAACCTTTCCTGCTTTAGTGAGTACTATCAGCAGCTTCCGAAAACCATTGTGGTCTCGGGTCATCTTATTTTTCTCTGAGTTCTTTAACCTCATTCCTTGGATAACTGCTACGTCTTCTGGGCTTGCAAGCATTAGAGTTCCTTTGAGTTTCAGTATATGCCCCTTTTCATAACAAAACAAAATAGCGATAAAGCACCATCAGCAAAGGGATCAACCAAAGCTGTAGCTCTAATTCAATCTAATGATTTCAGTAAGTATAAGAACGGTTATATAGTTGTAACATTGTTTATAAAGAAATATTTAGGTAGAAACAATTGTAAATTTGTCTTCGGGAATTATTTACAATGTTTTTAATCTAAATGAGATCTCAGGAAAAGAACAGATAAAAAGCCCACTTTTTCTTCGAGAACGTGCACCCAAGAATACAAACAGTTTAAGAAAAGGACAAAAGAGATACTGAAATTTTGAAAAATAATGACGTATAGTAAAACATGCACTCAAGAATACAAAAAAATTGAGAAAACAACAAAAGAAACATTGAAGTATTGAAAAAAAATATGTATAGTGATATAAAAAATTATTGGACTGACCAAAAACCTGTAAAGAATGCAGTACCACAGAACTTAAAATTATTGGTATCATACTCCTGCACAACCGCGAAACTCTACTGGTAAAGCATAGATGTACAAGTACACACAAGGAAAACAAAAGGTTCACTAAACACTGAACTCTATAAAGAGTTGAGCAATACGATACTTGGCCAGCCATGAACTTGACAATGAGAAAAGGATGGGAACAAAAGTTACACCGCTGTAACTGCCATCGATCACTGTTCAAAGCTAGTGGCATCCTATTTCAATCTTCTCAGATGATCTTTGCTTAGCCAACAAGAATATTTGGACATCAGTGGTGGTCATTGCCACAAATAGTGAATTCACGTTAGACTTATGACAGGCCCAGAATATGCGGCCAGAACCATTGTATGTACTTATTTTAGATGCACTTTATACAAAATTGTAATATTTTATAAAGGCATCAATATCTATAGGTCTCACTTTTTAATATATGAAAATATCAGAGCTGCCATTTAAACAGTTAACTGGTAATTCAAGTAAACTACTACGTGACGAAACATATAGTGGCATCTTAAAAATTATATAATACAAAAAGATACATGGGTCATTCATCCATTCGCCAACAAGCAAGGATGTGATAATTTTTTTTCCTGTGACTCATTCTAAGAAAAAAATTTACCACTGCAAATTAAAGTCCTGTTTAAGTTCCGGACTTCAAGCCATAGCTAAAAGAAGGAAACTTACCTTGAGCCATTCAAAGAGGCTGTGCTCCACCTTGGCAACTGATACACCATCCTTCTCCACGGGTAGTTCCGATGTTGTTACATCTACAATAGAAGCAAGGCCATCTTCCCTACTCCAGACAATTTCACCCTGTTGTAACAACAACAGTGAATGATCTTCCATGACAATCAATGCCCTAAATCCGTGAGATCGGTCTGTTCGGACATAAGAGTTAATGAAAACCTTCTGCACAAGCCCCTTTTGTTTGTCCATCTCAATAGTTTCCTTAATTAATTCATTACTTTGCCCGTTGTCAAGCTTAACTGTGACGTAAATCTTACTTTCTATGTGTCGTACCATAGCAAAAGCTTGCTTGCCCTCTGATAGAAAGAGAGCATCACTAACAACAGCTGGGTCTTTAATTTTCTCAATGATCTCTAGTTTGTTCCCGTCTTTCACTTTTAGCAACACTATGCATGAATCGGTTTTTACAGCAAACATGCCAGTAAACTTCAAAGGCAGAATATTAGCCACCCCAGAAAAGTCTTGAACAAGATCAGAAATATAAGTTTCATGGAAGCTGGTTTCCCCATCCTTAAAGGTTATTGAAACTAAAATTGACCTTGTGGCATCCAATGTCACTAGCATATCACTGGAAACAAATGATGCTTCCTCAGAGAAACCAGAGGAGAAAGCTGCACTGCTATGCTTTAGTACCTCCCCACTTTTAGCATTAATCTGACAAGTATAAAACTGGGAGTCAACGAATCCTACAGCGTATACCACATTGCTGTCACGAGACTGAAAAGTTTGTTTAATCTCTAAGCTGCAAACATAGTAGGAAAAATAAAAACAGGGAGTAAAGACAGACATCAAGGCTAGAATAACTTCCAGGAAAACAAGAACACCTAATCAGCTATATTTGAACTTCTGACACGAACCTTTCAACCAAGAATTCTGTCCTCCAAAGAACCGTTCCATCTATTGAAGAAACAGCATGGAGACACCCTTTACCAAATACAAGAATGGTGCTGTCCTTGTCCATGTTAATATTTGTCTGAAACATTTAAATTTAATTGAAGTCATGCTCTAAGAATCAATGCCATGAAACCAGCAATGTGATTTAAGAGCTGTCGGGAAAAGATACACAAGCAATGTCAAAAGAAACAAACACATAAAATTTCAGTGAAAACTCTTCCATACTCACCGGGACAGATAACAAAGACTTAGAGGTCACTGAACCTTGAAGGAAAGACTCCCACACCATCTGCCCATCAGGAAGGTTCCATGCTCTTAAAATACCACCATTTGATGAAAGGGTAACAACATCTGAAAGCAATGAAAGGGTTTATTCAAACATTTAATGATCCATCTAGAATTAATAAAGCCATATCATTCTCCAGAAAAGAAAATGTACCATGGGAATAAAATAAGACAGCTATTTTGGAATCCAGTAAACATAAGAATACTAATTACTTGAAATTATTGGGAACCTCCTTCTAAAGGCCAATAACAACAAAAGATATCATGAAGACTTCATTGACATTCTTTCTTTCAATTGTTATTTAATGCAAAGTGGGTACATTTTAACAATAAAAATTCCAAACCATCAACCAAAAAACAGAGAGCAAAGAAAGGGAACAAAATCTATACCTTTATAAAAGAAAGTTGAAAATTTCCAATTCATATGCCCCTATATTTCCTAGAAATTTGGTAAAACATGCCCCTCCATTCGGAAAATGCCCCTGCGTTTAACCTCAATGTCTAGTACTTCATGTGTCTTGAATCGACGAGGTAACATCACGTGAGCCTTCAATGCATATGGGTCGAAAATGTCAGTATCCTCTGTCTAAGAGCCACCATCACGTGAACATTCAACATAGATATAGGTCGAAGCAGCTCGACGAGCAGCTGTAGCAAATTTACATAACAGCCCAAGAATGTAAAAGAAGCTGTTGAACATGTACATATGCACATGTAGGCGCTAAGTCTACGTGTCTTTCCACGTGTCCTCCCATGCCTATCAAGCTGCCCAACTTCATACTACTTCTCATCTCAATCCACCGTCTACAACTCCGTTTACAAGGTATTCAATCATTTTTACTTAGATTTAATTTTCAATATTCAGATTCCACCAACTCATTTTCTTATTTTCACTTGTTTTTTCAATAAATTGAATTGCAGATTGTCATTTACACCACCTCTATTTATGTGGTATCGATATCATCCGTACACTTTGCTATCATGGTTCAAAATACCGGTCAATACCAGTACGTACCGGTATTAGTGGCTAGCGGTACATAATACATACCATTGTACCGCTGGCCTGTAGGCTTTTTTTTTTTCAATGTATCGCCAATACATTCATTGAATCGGCGCTACCGGTAGGTATCAAAATGATTTTGAGGGTGGGCGATATGTATTGGAAAAACGAGATTTTGACCAGGTTTGGTATCTCGTTCTCATCACCATATCATCATTATCTATCAGGAACTCGAGCCATCATCAAAGGTAAATTATATTTGCATTTAATCCTAAAACTTGTTTTAAGATATGTTTCTACCATATCTTTTTTCGTTTTTTATTCTTCTCTTCTTTTAGATCAATTAGGTTATGAATTGGATGTTTTTAACTATTGGTTTTCTTAGATAAAGTTCTATTTTCGGAATTGTAATTATTTCACACTGAAATTAGATTATTGTGACTTGGTTGTTAAGCTTTACCCCTCTGTTTTGCTTTTTGGGTATTATCAGTTTTTTGGCTTTAGAATCTTTGAGAATACAGATATTTGTCCCCATCATTTCTTTTATCTTGAGGAGAAGCCTTATATATATTTTTACTATAATTAAATTATAACATCCTCATTATTAATTTATCATTTTTTTAGTTTTTTGAATGAATAGAACATTGTTTTACATGCACACCAAGTGTTTGATGCAATACATAAGAGAAGAATGGTTTTCTCTTTCAACTATACACGAACAATGATTCAGTGTATGGCATTTCTATGCTGAAATATTACTGTGTGATGTAATAGTCACATTCCAATTCTAAAATTGGCCAATTATGTTTAGAGCATAGCCTAGAGAGATAAGCAAGTAGTCTGTTAAAGAATGATTTAGAGTGTTTACATAATTTATTTTGTCTTTGAATTATGCATAATTAGTAATGAGATCTCTTTATTTGTTCACGTCAGCATCATGATCTATGGAACGAATGTACAAATGTATTGATTAATAATCCACTCCTATTATCAGCCTAATATGTTTGGTTATATTTAGGGACTGCCTATTATGCATGTCAAGTACTAAGGATTGTGAGTTTTTTTGTGGGTTTTACTTGTGTTTCACTACCATAACAACCAGTATGGTATACCAACAAGTACCAAAGATGGTAATTTATTTATTTTAATTTTATATTGTGTTCAGCTTGATTTTTATTTCAGTAGTAATCTTCTTGGTGGTTGTGATGAATATGAAACTAACTTTATTTTTGAGGTTTATAGAAATTTATGAATATAGGTTTATTCATTTGTACTGATGTAATGATTCATGAATAATGTAACTTGGTTTTACATTTCAAATCTTAGGCGTGGAATATGGACTATTAGTGTTCAAAGTTCATGACGGATTGACCAACAGAGAGAGGAGAGAAGAGGAGGTAGCCCTCAGGGCAATGTATCAAGTTGTAGCGCCTGGGTCGGCTCAATTAAAACTAATAGTTTCAATAGGATTTAAATGGGTTTGTCAACTTACTTTCATACTAAAAATAAGGTTTTATTTCAAGAGCGAACTCATTAAGGTTGTAATCCTATGAATAACATGGTAACAATCTCCACTTATCCCACGTGCATCTTTACTAGAGTATATTAAAAGTAAAAATAAGCAGAGAAAAAAGCCAAATACTGAGGCTATGCAATATACCACAGGATTCAACAGCCTCCTTTGGATTTATTTGTAGTTTAACTAAAAAGACGAAAATGTTTTTCACAAGCCATATGTACCATTTCAGGCACGTTTGGTTCGGCACAATAGTTTGATATTACGTGAATAAGGGTTATTAAGACATTTGGTTCAGTATAAAAGCGGTCTCATAATATCCCTTTCACGAGGCTTGTAATAAAATTGCAATACAAGCTTTCAGCTCGTATTCCGGCCATAGTGATATAGAAAAATTGCCCACTCATAAGATATTGTAGCAAACGCATAGGCAAGTACAGTCTATCTACAAGCACTCTTTGGTTTTAAATTTGATGAGACAAAGCTGTGACGATGATGATCATGATGGAGACAATAAACCGAAGGTAGGGATTTGATAAGACCAGTAGTGACACGACTTGCCACATAACTTACATTGAGGAGCATTAATGAACAATGTGTGGAGCTTAGGAAAAGGGTTACATTAGTTGAAACAAACCCTCACTATCAGAAGCCGGATGGAGAGAAAATTAGAGAAATTATTTTATTAGATGCTATGTTTTGGGATGACATTAAGTATTGTCTGAAGGCTACAGTATCATTGCGAAGGTCTTACAATTGGTTGACAGTGATGCAAAGCCAGCCATAGGCTACATATATGAGGCCATGGATAGAGCCAAGGAACGGATTGCAAAAAAAAATAAAAAATGGAAATATTAAGAGGAGATACAATATGTTTTAGCAAGATTAAAGATGAGAGATGGAGTTTACAACTCCATCGACCTTTTCATGCAGCAACATACTTATTGAACCTAAAGTACCAATATGCTTAGAATTTTGACGTAGACATTGAAATAAAAAAAGGGGCTTGTATGACTCCCTAGAGTGAATGTGCCTTAATAGGAAAGAGAGAAAAATCATTGATTTGTAGTTAGAAGGTTTTCTACAGTGAAAGGAACGTTTGGAAAGGAAATGGCTGTTGACGCATGCATAGAGAAACAGCTCGGTAGAAATTTATGTTACAGGTTATTAACTTTATGCTTTACTATATATATATACACACACATACTTATATCTAATAGTCATATTTTCATACTATGTGCTAAAGACAATTTTATTCCTGATAAATGATAAGAGCTCTATGGTAAGAAAGTTATGGAAGTGATTTCCTGAGGCTCTGAACTAAAAAAGGTCATCCGAGTATTGCGTTTGACATGCAGTGCTACCAGTTGCAAGCGCGACTGGAGCACTTTTGACTAGGTATGTTTATTGAGGAAGTTAGTATGTTACTATTTTTACAATTTAACATTTGATAGTGCTTTTATTTTGTTGAAAATGAAGGTGCACTCCAAGAGGCGAAACCGTTTGAAGCAAGAAAGGCTCAGTGAACTAATGTTCGTGAAATACATTCTTCAACTTGAACTTCGTCATAGCAAAGGGCATGAGAAAGATGGATTGAACCAATTTTTCCATCGGGCATGGAGCCCAATGATGAATGGCTCACAGAGAAAGAAGGTCAAGTCCTACCTTCTAACGCCATTAGGATGGATATAAATGAATCGTTCCAAACTCAAGAACTAGAAGTGGAAGCAAGTAGTTAACGAAAATGAAGGAAACGAGGTAAATTTATACTATTCTAATCTTTATAATGTGATTACAGAGTTCTTGGTGTGATCTATAAATGTACTGGTATATGTTATCAATCAATTCATTATATAGGCCCAAGAAGACTTACCTTGGATAAGGGTAAAGGTAAAGTTGTTCAAGAGGAGGAAGAAGAATTTATAACCTCCAGGGATTAAAAGGAAGAGGATGAAATCGAGAGAGGAAAAAGAAAGTGAAGGCCACGAGGATTGTGAGCACTGGGGGCGATGATGCTAGAGAGGACAAGGATGAAGAAGAGATTGAAAATTTTATACATTTTTTTGTCATATGGATGAATGTTCTCTATGGGTTTTTAGGTTTTTAATAATTTGACTTGAGTCACATAATCTTGATGGTTGATACTCATAAAGTCATACTTGTATGGTCATGCACTCATACATAGACATCTTATATGCTTTTGTCAAACAGAATTAAAAGAGGACTTACATGAATGAAGATATTTTTCCTTTTTTGACCTTTCGCAATTCATGTAACTTTTATTGTCATGGAAATGGTTATAATTTTATATGCATTTCTTTTTTTTTCCAATTTTTTACATATTTTTTATGGATATCATTTATATATCATAATTACAATGTAAATATATCTTAGAGACTATTTATAAATATTGTAAAATGACACAAGACTTTTAGTTTAATAGTAAGTAATTAATTTTATCCGAAACACATTAAAGAAATATAAGAAATGATACAAAATTGGGAAAATAACAGCAACAAAATACAATAAACACTGAATTCACCTCAAGCTCTTGTCTTTCAAGAAATATTATTTTAGATATCTTTCGTTCGCATATTTTTCCTTATATGTTCTTAACTATTCTACTACTATATTATGTATAGAACATCATAACTTAAAAATTTACTTGTACAGACATATTTGCATGTAGGGGCTCTCAAATCACCATTGCTCGATAACTTGACAAAAAGATGAGATATACCATCATGGTTCACCTAACTGAAAAATGTTACAAATAGGTTCTACAAATAATAGCAACCTTTTGCTACCTTTAATAAAATCCCGAAAAGTTAAATAAATCAAGTGTGATGACTATTACATTTCCCAAGGGTGATATCAATTTCATCAACGACGTCGTTCTCTCCAAGGATATGTCTCCAATCTGCATTCAACCAAACAAAAGAAAGTTTCAGTGAAATATATTTATTGAACAACAGCAAACACAGTACTTAAAATGCAAGTAAATATATTGCATATCACCTGCTATTAGAAGTTATATGCTAAACAATTATGAAGTAGCATATATTTATAACGGTCCATAGCATTATTAACCTGTTGTCTTTTTTTACAACTAATAGAATTTAATTGAAGGGAAACTAAAACATATAGGCTGAGCGTCCAGCCAAAAATACAGAAGCGACAGATTAGGAGACATTTTGAAAATCAACTCAATTCTCTCTACTCCCTCCTTCTCTAACGTGTCAGCCTCAGAAATTAAACATCACAAAGCATATGGGATAGAGCTGAGTCACTGCTTGTCAAATTGTCAAGAGACACATTAGTCAGTTTAGAAGCCACCAGTACAGGCAGCAGCTGATCATTTCTTCAGCCAAGTTATGACACAAATGGAATCTCCTTCATGATCCTAGGTCCCATAGAGAAATGTTAAAAGCGCATGGATTCCTTCAAGAGCTGCCAATAACTCAACCTAAGCACTCTCATATACACCAAAAGGCCCTGAAAACGACCCCACTGCCAAACCTTGAGAATTTCTAAAGGCACCCTCAACAGCAGACGGTCACGGATTGCCTAGAAAACATACGTTAAAGTTGAGCTGCTACATACCGAATGTTGAAGGAATCCAGCAGCTCTTCTTTATGTCCTTTGTACTGACAATCGCATAACAGCTCCTCTCTAAGGGTTTTTTTTTTGGATAGGTAAGCTCGGCTAAATCTGCAACCTTGAGGTTGCATATATGTTGTTCAAAGTTAAAATCATATTAAATTATTTTAATATTAGCCTTTGACTGCCTACAAAGCTAATTGATGCTCAATCATAGAACTCAGCAAGTGACAATTAGCTGATAAAGCATGGAAAACTATGATTCTCTCCTTCCACAGGCTCTGAATATTGGCCACAGGACAAAGCTACTACAAGATACACCCACACTCAGGAAAGGGACCACCTCCCCACATCCCAGGAAAGATCATTGATAGTTCATGCCAGCACCCAGAGTACACGAAAACTGGGAATAAAACGTGATCATATATGACTAGTGGCGGGGCAATGAAGAAGAATATCTCCAATATCCGTTGTCCACAATGTACAAGGATCAATAATGTGAGATTGATATGCCTCTATATTGAAGGTGGTAAATCGTCAGAGTTTTTCGCTAGCTGACGACCAAGCTAAACAAATTGCTCTTACTAGAGCAGAATATCGCTAATTCTATATCCAAGAGAGAACCAGAGACTTTTCCAACCAAAAAGTTACTGGTATTCCTGTTGTCAATATTCATCTACTGCAGTGTTCCTAGGGATGTAAACGTAATCGAGTTGCCTAAGCCGTGCCACCACCTCTACAAATTTTTTATCATTTAGGCTATTTCTAAGAAGTATGTCCCATGAAACGTCTCCATTTTAACTCCTTATGTAACATCTGTTACCGTACGGTTACTTCAAATTTACCAGCCCACAAAGTCAACCATATCGGCGATGACACGAGGATTCACCACTCCCACACATCTTCCCAAAATCTCACAATTTTCATCACTTACTTTGAATCATACTTCTTAATGGAAGGAATCCACGAGGTTGCACAAATCTTTCCAAATTTTGGATCCTCTCAATCTATAAGCCAGATGGATTTCCCTTCCCCCTTGAGAATACTGGCGAAGGATCAATCTCTTCCTCATTTCGGCACAACCTTTCACATAGTAGTGCTGTATTGACTCTTAGTTATCAAATGCCGAAACTACCAATCAGCTTTGGACTGCACACCAAATCCCAGTCCTCGAGGTGTTACTTATTTTGATCTTCAACACACCATAAAAAGATCTTTTCTAGCTTTTTGATACGCTTATAGAACCAAGACGGGAAGCAAAATAAAGACATGTAGTAGGCTGTGAGTGAATACTGATTTTACAAAAATTAATCAGCTGATAAAATGCAGCAACTCATCCATTCACAAGGCGAGCTTTCACTCGACTTTACCAGATCCTATAGCACTTTAGGTGGACAACCAATGCACATCACAAGGTCTAATCATTTTGAAAATTTTCCGATAGAACAGGTAAGAGTCTGAGCAATCACTTGAAGACTCAAATATTCGCCTTCAATCCCTAATACCTCTTGATTTCCTTACATTGACCTTGAGACCAGAATTTGCATTGAAGCATGTCAGAGTCATCTTCAAATCAACCATTACTCCATCAAGGTGTCAGAAAACAGCCACATATCATCTGCAAATTGAAGGTAGGGGATCTACAAAGCCTTCAATTACATCTCACTAATGTGTAGCCGAAAGAGACCAAGTAACCAACTTAAAGCCTCCATCACCAACTCAAAAGGACGGGTGAGTGGACAACCTTATCAATTCTCTCGAGAGGAGACACAATGACAAGAATGAAAAGCAAGCCTAGTCATAGCACACTTTCTCTCTCTCACTCCAAAATCCATTTTGTGAAGACTTGCATCTACGAAGACCCACTCTACACAATCATAAGTTTTCTCAATATCAATTTTGAAAACTACAATAGTCCCCTTTGGGTATTTGAGATGATGACAAATTTACAGTAAGGGCACTATTAAGGATTCGATGAACTTCAATAAATGAAACAGGGACCATGTGTAATATGGTCTAAGGTTCTCAATAACAATTTTGAAAACTAAGCCCAAATTCCCTTTTCAATATCTTGAGTCAATGACCATGCACAGTAAAGGCACCATCAAGGATTTGACGACCTTCCATAAACGAATTTTGGACTGAAGAAACAAAACCAATGCCTATTAAACTTCTTTTAATTGGCTTTGAAGGACTTTTGATAGTATTTGGTAGACATCTCTCCAAGACTCCCAACAACACTAATAGGTTGGAGATCTTTAGATCTTTCAACTAGAATATCCTTTCTTTTTAGGCATGAGCATTAAGAATGTAGTTTTTATTTGTTGACTATGGTTTTCTCTCTCATGGAACTCTTCAAAGAACTCCATAAGATCCCCTTTTATAGTTGCACAAAAATGCTTATAAAGAATATCAAATACCCATCTGAACCATAAGCCTTATTGCCTCTTGTTGGCAAGCATATTTATTTCTTCATCACTAAATGGTCCTTCTAAAGACTATTTTTCCTCTATCCTTGGTTTTGCCCTTCATGAATAAAGCACTTGAAAAAATCAATAATAGGACTACAAATTTTGTTAATAGATTGCACCTGATTTCCATCTACCACGAAGGACCAAATCTCTTTATGTCTCCTCCTTGCATTGGTTGTGCCTCAAATGAATCTTGAATTCTTATCCCCATCTTTTGACCACTATATCCTTAGACTTTTTCCATTAATAAATTCTCTAGAATATTTTTTTTTCTCTGAAATCCTTCTTAGCCTCCACCCTATTAGCTTTTCTTCTATTCTAAAAGGAAACAATTTTCTTCTTTGACATCCAATCCTCTTATTTAACAAGAGAAAATTTAGCCATATACGTTAGAAAGGAGCCAACGCTAATACTATATACCGTTTGGTATTTTCAACATCTTTTTTATTCCATCAATTCGAGTGCTCTGCTAACCTGATGGCATTCACCAAAACCGAATCTAAGTCCCTGCAACTACAAACCTCTTTGGCGTGCTTAGCTGGGAAGGAATTTTTTTATCAAATATTTAACCACTGATCTTCTTTTTAGGTACCTAGCTCACTCACATTCCATGAAATATCATCATTGAGTACAAAATCTTTGTCCTACTACTCCAAATCTATTTGGCGTGCTGGGTTGATATGGACAATATTTTTGGTTTTTTGTCAAATTTTTTTACCACTGATCCTCTTTTTAGGTTCCTAGACATCTCATATTCCAAGAAAATACATTCATTGTGTACAAAATCTTTGTCCTGCTTTAATTCCATCCTCCAAACAAGGACCCGCTCTATTGAATTTTTCCTACTGTCATAATTATGTTCGACACAAGCTTTGACAACTCCATGAATCTTCTCGAACCTTCCTTTCCTGAACATGGATCTTAATATTAGTCACCTGCTGGTCCCTAGCCTCAGTAGCAATCATGTGAACAATCTGCTCTTCATACACATCGTAAAAGAGCCCCCATAGCCTTTCCAATCTCCATAAGTTTACCAATAAATTACTTGATCCACTGTAATTACCTTACATTACTGCCTAGCAATTTAAAACCTTGCTAGTAAATGGAAGTCCATCCTTTCATTTAATTGATTGAATCTCCCTCGACTTTAATGGGTGGAATGGTGGATCCAAATCCTAACGTTGGGGTACCGAGCAGGGCATCCATAGACAAGAACTAGTGCATTTCTCCCCAGTATGCCCCAAAGGAGTATCCGAGATCTTTCATGAAAAACCGATGAACTAGGCTTTGCCTCTTGACCATCATAGCCAATTTGATCCCAGGAATGAATCACAAAAGGCCAAATGTCATCTAGGGTGCCTTCAGATGATGAGTCCAACAAATAATTAGATGACAACAGAACAGAACCTTGGAACTCAAATGGAATTGCAGCAGTAAAACATTTTCTATACAAGGGATTAAAGAAGTAACCTTGCCACTAACTTTTGATATGATTAAAATGCCCCCCAAATATTCTCAACTCCTTATCAAGATGAAGAAATGTGTGTCTTTTCTCCTGGACAATTGGGCCTAGATTAAGTTGATGGGTTTCATATATCAAGTCTATTGACACTAGTAGGAGCCTACCCAGCTTTTTACTCTTTTTGTATCATCTCATGTGACTGTTGAAATTCAAACCCCCTCGTTCTACCTCATGTAGCAGCCTACCCAGCTTTTTACTCTTTTTGTCTCATCTCATGTGACTGTTGAAATTCAAACCCCCTCGTTCTACCTCATGAACTCCTTATCTGGCAATTGCACCCTATGAACCATCATGCCCATTTGATGCTTGCTTCTATCCAGGTACAATCCCTATAACCAACAATATGCTGCCAGTTGTCCTCCCCTCTCCAGTCCTATGACCAAAATAAGCCACAACATTGTCTTCAACATGTCCACTTTTCAGATCGATCTCAGCTTGCCAGCAGAACTTTGTCAGAAGCTGATTTGAAAGTCTCATCTACCAACCTAGCATTGCATCTATCTTTTTTTCCAGCTTCTCGCTGGCCATTAATGGAATGAATTCTATGTTTACCGATCAAAAAAAACAAAAAACAAATCATTGCATCCAGCCCACTAATGACCAGCTTTAGCTACCAAACTTTTTTGAGCTTCATCTGCCTCGCCACCTTTGAATATGAAGCATCATGAACTATCTTCAACTTTCCTTGGAGAAACATCTTTCTGAGCTCTACTTTCCCAAGCATCTAGGTTAAAGTGCAAGGCCCCAACAACAAAAGGAGAGAGCTCTGCTTCGATGATTAAGAACTATCTCTCCCAATGCTTCTAAGGATATTGTTCAACTCCCCGAGTATAACACTGCAATAGAGGTCTGAGCCAAATCAGCCATTTTTTATCCTCCAAATAAGAATCTGTGTCTATGAAATTCTGCACAAATCTCCGACGGCTCGAAATGTTGAGACATCCTAGGCATAAAGAGGGATGTTGTACAAGGTTTAGCCTAGCTGAGGCGTACACCTTTTGGCTTGAGGTGTATGTGAAGACTATGCCTCAGCCTCAAGGCACGCTTCTTGCCTAAAGCATATGCCTCCCACCCTAAAAATGGTAACTCTTTTTGTTCTTTTTTACTCTATTTTTAACCTTTTTTCCCCAAAAGGATCTCTAAAGGTCTTTTAACCTAAATTAGGCTTAAATAAACCTATTTAATTGTGTTTGATCTTAAAATCAATGATCAAACATATTTTTTTTTCTTTAATGGTTTTTTTGGGCTGCCCTATTTTTATAAATTCTCGGCTACCGTCCAACGATATTAATAGATACAACTTTTTCATCCTCTCTCATTAATACAAAGCTTTTGATGGCAGGGCAGCTGTCTACATGGATGAGAATGATGAATTATCTAAAGATGACTTAGATGACTTTGAAACATTTGCTTTAAATTAAGAACTCATGGTAAAATAATAGATAGTTTTCTTTATAATGTACTTGGTGTGGTTGAACATTTGAAATTTTTAAGTGTATGCAATGTTATTTTGCTTAAATGTTTGACAATTTATATTTCATAGTTCATTCTTAAGTAATCGCATAGTTGCATTGTATATTACTGTATTAATACAATTTTTTTTACAGCTTTTTATGGTTTATTCTAATTCTTTTATTTTTTTTATTATAAATTGTCAAACATTTAAGTAAAAATAGATTGCATACACTTAATCCTGTCTATTATTTTTGAAATTTTCATATTTAAAAAATAGGAGGCTAACATCTCTCGTGTGTCCATCTTTTAAAACAGTGGTCGTAAGCTCTCAACCAAATAGACAAGGAAGAACCGAGATATTTAGCCTTACTTGCCTTGAGATTCCACTCAAAAAGGTTTGTGGAAAGGTCTAGTCTCTTCGTCCAAACACTTCACCACATCAATCCTTGTCCAAAAGATGAGGAAGCAACCAAACCCAATCATGATCACCTTGGGAGCACACCAGCTTTGTACCATCCCTAAGGCGGCATTTTCCATGAAGACACTCCCCCACAATGCACTAGTATAAAAGAAAAGTTTCCCGGTCTTCGATGCCACCGCACACCTGAATGTTTTCAGGATCATCCTTATTAGTGGTGTGGCAAGGACCTACGACGCTTGCAATGGGTTAAGGCATTACATTTTCTGATCTGATACATATTTTTTGTGAAAACTTGATGGAGCATGGATTTATTGATCACAGAATATTTCTTATCGCCCATCTGCCAGCTATGGATTACGTCAGCTCTCTACAAAGGAGAAAGATCAGATCTACTACCCTGAAGACCTCTCACAAAAGTCCAACTTCGCAACTTTTCCCTGCTTGTGAGTCGCGAGGAGACCTCTCAAAAAGTTCAACTTCACAACACGAGTCGTGAGAAGAGCCAAAATCCATTCTGTTATACCGGTCTCTGAACGCAAAGTTCAGTCTCTAGCCCTCTAGAAATGCTTCGTCATTCTCTAAATCTAATAGTAATCTAATAGTGATACAAACCGATAATATTAATTTTGTGCAATCAATACACGAGAAGACCAGTGCTTCTTATTTTTATTATTTTCCTATTTAACGACTTATATATATTTAAAATAGAGGGAATGATGAATGTAATAAGAAAATTAGAGAAAATGATGCATCACTACTAATGAAAATTTACACATTTAACAAGGCAGTTGATACATTTCAAAATTTAATATTTACAACACTGGCCCACAGTTACCAAGTCGAGAATCAGAAATTATTCGGTGAGGGTGGAAATTTTCATGACGTGGTAAAAAATCAGTAGAAATAGGAGAAAAAAATCAAGGAAAAATCGGGATTCGGAAATTATTCAATGTGAACAAGAAAATTTCAATTCGAGAAAAAATCGTCAAAATTCGGAGAAAAGTTAGGATGAGATATTTTTTTATTTTATTGTTTTTTGATGATGAGAAATTAGAATACTATGAAACTTTTTTTTTTCAAATGTCGCTTATTCAAAAAAGTGTTTGAGCAAATATTCACGATTTAAACTTGACTTCTTCAAATGTCTACCAGGAGATTGGGAAAGTACCCAGTGTTTGAAGGCCGGAAAGTGGCCATGTGGCATCCAAACACCAGTTTGGTGCCACAGCCTTAAGCACAAAGTCGATCCATTATTGTTCCAAAATAAATAAATTTTTAAAAGCATTAGTCACCATCAACTTAAAGGTCATTAGTGGTTTAAAAATGGTGAAACATTTCAGCAATTCACCGCTCATTTTAACATCATTGGGTCAACCGTATAGGTATTTTTAGGTTTTTCCTAAAAATCCCTAGGGAGGGGTGAACCCTAGAGGGGGTGTGGGCCACGTGGACGTGAGTGCCACATGGCACCAAAAGCTGGGCACTTACACAGCGGGTAAGTCCCCAGATACCTCTTTTCCTTAAAAAATCGGATAATGTTGTTACTGTGCTAGTCTTAGTCTGGACCATAGTGACAAAGTACAAATAGGCATTTAATATATATATATATATATAGAGAGAGAGAGAGAGAGAGAGAGAGAGAGGGAGAAAAATCAGTAAAAATGGCAAAAAGGGAAAGTTGGGAAAAAAAATGATAAAAAATGAAAAGTATTAAAATATTAAATCTTATATTAAAAAATGTGTTAACGATTAATTTTAGTTTTCAACATATTTTTTGGCATAATAATATCAATGATTAAGTGATATTGTGATAATTAACATCCATGATCCCTCAATAAACAATTATACTTACTAAGGCAGTTACACAAACATTAAAAAATAACTATGAATCCATAATAAATAATCTAAAAACAATAAGCACAATATATTTATATATAGGAGTATGAGACTCCACAGTCCATAATCCATACACAGAGAGTCATGTCACTCAGTCATGGCTACTGTTGTCATATGCAATCGTATATGCCATTATGCGATCACATATTCTATCAGGAAGGGGTGGATCGCATATGCGATCCAAAAAGTATGCCATCGCATACAATTATATTCCATTGGGAAGGGGTGGATCGCATATGCCATGATGGCATATGCGATCCAGGAAATATGCCATCAATTGTATGTTATGGCATACCATCGCATATGCGATAGTATGGTATCACATACAGTGTATGTCATGGCATACTTCTCCAACATCGATTTTTTTTTTTTTTTGGCTTTTAGGCTTCCCCAAGCCCTATTAATAGGGGATTTCTCTTCATAATGCATACCACACCACTCAAAGGTATGTTTTGGGTCTCTTTCCTTCTCTTTTGTGTGGTCCACTTTATTTTTATACTATTTTGACTTATTTTTTATAGTTTCCCTTCTAACTTTTGGTATACTTATATTATATACTTATATTTCTCATTCAAGACACTACAAAACTAATAGAGCACAAAATTAACACAAACATATTACTTTTCAATATGGGGAACTTTGAGAATTTTTGAGAATTTTTTTAAAAAATAAATAAATATTTATGGCATGGTATAATGGCATATGCGATGGCCCTATGCCATCGTATAGTGTCACATATGCCATTTGACTACATTGCTCATGGACACTAACCATCATATCAAATTATAGATTGCAGACTATAAGTTCAAAGTGTAAGTGTTTCAAGGCTATAAGCATGGGTCATAATCTCAATTTTCCGATACGTATCCTCCACAATCAAAACTGAGACGACACATATCGGTACGCCGATACATTGAATGTATCGGCGACACAATGAAAAAAATTGACATATATTAGGTATGTATCGCTGATACATGCCCAATGAATCATGTATTACCGATATGTATCGGACGATACATATTGGTATCACCCGAGATTTTGGCCCATGGCTATAAGCCTATAATCAAAAGTCTAAACTCAAAAGTTCATCAAGGCTTCAAAATTATCTTCTGTCTTTGATTTGGGCTTCGCAAGTCTCGTGTACTGAAAAGGGTTTAGGAGCTCATGCTTTTAAGTAATATACAAACTACAAAGGTAAAAACAATAAAAGGGTCCCGTGTTTTAAAGTTAAAGTTTTTTAAGTATTTCAAAATACGGAAAATATGAGAAAACCGTGTTTAAAATGTGGAAAACACGTTTTAATACAAAATACGAGTTTAATGCGCGTTGCATATGTTGCAACAAAAATATTCGAAAAAAATGAATTTTTTTGCCGTAATGGTCTGAACAGAAATTTTACACCTTTAAAAAAAAACAACAACAAATCAAAGGAACGATTACAAACCAAAACTACCAGTTATTACTTCACAACTCAAATCAGCCAGAAAAAATAGAGTCAACCTAACTAAAATTGCATACATATTAACTTGTAACTGACTTAATCAAAGCTATCCACATAGAGATCAGAACTTAGCAGAAAGTGTAAATTAGCACAAACAGATAAAACCTACATATGTCCCCTCGCCGGAGATCGAGTGAGGCTATAACATTCTCCTCTGTAGAGACGACCACGCGCTTTCTCCCCGCCTTCGGTGTATGAAACACGGCCTCCTTCACTTTCCCTATGTACTGATGATGCCTGCGATCCAAAAACCATCGAATCACAAATCGGTTCCAAAAAATCAATTTCACCAAAACTCAACTGATGAAGCCTGTGATTGAAAAATCATCCAAAATCGGTTTCGTAAAGATTAGTTTTATTAAAATTTAATTAGAATCAATTGAGCCCTAATTTACTAGGAAAAAAAGTATAAATTTGAGAAATAAAGGGAGAGTGGTACCAATCCATGAGGCCAACTTGATCTTCGTATAGGGAGAAGCTAGGGTTTAGAGAAAAAGAGAGGAGTAAGAGGAAGAGCAACGTTGAAACCCTAACACCCGTGGCCATGTCGATTTTTCCGCAGGAACCGAGTGTTCAAGTAAGGTGGTGATAAAGAAAACAAATGTGAGAAATAAAAAGGAATCGACGTTTAATTGTTTAAGAATTTAAAACGGATACTTAAATCGGCAGTGTCCTAAGCGGATACGCTATCCTACATATCGGGTACGTATTAGCCAAACCGACCGCAGTACCTTTTTTATTTATATATATATATATATATATTATTTAAAAAAATATTCCTAAAAAGCATTTTTGGTATTACGATGGATTCATATCGGCCATATCACCCAATACCGGCACGGTAGCTTTAAATGCAGCCATAGAATCTTGTTTGGTGCCTAATGGAGATCATTTTTCTCTCCAATCTTCCAAAGAAAAGGAATCCCCAGACCACGGTGCACTTATCAAACGGTCAGTTTTCGATTCCAATTATTAGACAACCGACTTAATGGTTCTGCATGACATAAAACTGCATTGGTTGTATGTTCATCCGCATAATTAAAAGAGCATAGAGAGCTGTGTACGTCTCAAATTCTATGGTGTGTATGGCTCACATGCTGCAGACTGAGGCACCAAGTGTCAAATCTCACTCCATAGAACTAGTTGAAAAAGGTCAACACTTCAGAGACGAATAGAGAGTGATGACTAAAAAATATGTAGACGCACCCACTTCAAGTGATTGAGTCAACAGTTTGATTTAACCACTAGGGAACCCGTGAAAGCCCATGAAGCTAGGCTTTCCCTCATTTCCCTAACCATGGCACCCCTCGAATTCTCATTTCTCTAACCACGGTTCCTTTTTAGTTTATGAAACTCTGATGCAACTATTAGTTGACATTGGTCCTAATGGATATTTTGGGCCCCATTTAGTTCGAATTTTACTTTTTGATTTTTCTCTTTTACCCCCTCCTTTTTTACAGCACCCAGTTCATCTCTTGAAAACATTTTCCATCCACTGCCTATAAAATCTTTGAATCTATAACCCTTATTTTTATCTATTGAATCTCAAATTAAATATTCACTATGAATAATTATTATGCATTTACACAACTTTAAAACATTGAAATTTATAGGCAATCTTCTTCTTTACCATTATGCCATTTAGAAGAACTCTTGGATGTTTGACGTAGGCCACATCTAAGGGACACTTCAAATAAGAAAACCAAAGTCCTTGTGTTACAAGATGAGATAAATGGAAGCATGACACTGTTAAGCAGCCGATGGTCCACCTTCAACCAATTTTCCTATAAATTGAGCTCTCCTAAAAAAAATATCTGCCCTCTTTCATTCTGCTCCCTCCCTTAGAACTCTTAACAAAACCTAATCCAAAACTCTTTCCTTAGATAAACCCTAGATCTTAGAATTCCTCTCTTTGACCTTTAGAAAACCCTCTTATAAGCCTCTCAATTTAAGCGTGTAGACTATGACTAAGATTACTTGAAGAACATTCCATCTCTATCTATCTCTATTTTCCTTTTATTGTGTTTTATTTTATTCTTGTTGTACCTCATCTTTCTTTATTAAGTGATAATCAGCAAAGTTTATTGCAAATGTAGCATTGAGGAATAGAAAATTGAGAAAATTAGAAGAACAACCCTGAGAAAGAAACGTTTTAGCCTATTATCTAGGCTGCAAACGTTTTAGAGGATCAGGCTTTTGCTATTTGCCGTACTCCAAATTTCCGTGAGATTGTTAAAAGAGGCACACGTGCGACTAATTAAATCCCTACAAATTTATTGAAATGCCCTTCTATAAAGGGTAAAATAGAAGCTGAGTTTCCTGCGCAGCTCCCTTCTCTTCTCTGTCGGTTGGTTTGAAGAACATGTGCTGTGCTTGTGGTTATTGAAGAAGAAGACGGTGCTCGGTTGGTTCATTATTTTGAATGCGTGTTTAGATCTGTCTCCAAGGATTTTTTTTAGATCTATTCGGGGGTTGTGGGTTTTTTCTCCAGAGTTTCCTGCGCAGCTCCCTTCTCTTCTCTGCCGGTTGGTTCGAAGAACATGTGTTGTGCTCGTGGTCATTGAAGAAGAAGACGGTGCTCGTGGTTATTGGTTATTGAAGAAGACGACGCCGTTCATTTGGTCGCCGAAGATTGAAGAAGAAGACGGTGCTCGTGCTGTGCTCGTGGTTATTGAAGAAGAAGACGGTGCTCGTGGTTATTGGTTATTGAACATGTGCTGTGCTCGTGGTTATTGAAGAAGACGACGCCGTTCATTTGGTCGCCGGAGCTGCCGTTTAGGTAAAATCAATTTTGAGCTCCCTTCTCCAGTTCTCCTGCACAGATCTAAAGGCTCCGGACCTCACCTCGGCATCTCGCACAAACAACATTCTCTGCCGTTTGTCGACGCCGTTCATTTGGTCGCCGGAGCTGCCGTTTAGGTAAAATCAATTTTGAGTTTTGCATACCTTATGTTTGATAGAATGCCTCATAGAACTGAAGGTAAATTTTAGGATACCAAGTCATACCTTATGTTATTTAGTTGTTATTAATTTAGGCTATCTAAGTTGCCTACTTTTTGTTTGATGAAATCCCTCATAGAACACAATTTCAGGATAGAAGAAGAGACTTGCTCAGTCCCTTTCTAGAAGCTCCTTCAGCTAAGGTCTCACTGCTCATTACATAATCAACGGCTGAGGTGATGCCATAGAAAAATATATTCATCCCATAATCAAAATCACGCAATTTCCCATCCTTCACCTTGAGCTTCTTGGCAAGCTTCTTTTCCAATTCGAGATCCTCTTCCACAGAAATTATACCTCTGTTCATCTCCAGTTCAAGGTTTTTGTTATGTATTTTGTCTCTGCAATAAGGTTGGTGAGCTGGTCAATCTCCGCCAAAGATCGTTGGTCAAATCTTAGGGGATGCACATGCGTATCTGAAGACCCAAATCAATTAAAGTGCTAGTTTGACGGTTTACCAAATTTGTGGGAATAATATTTTTTGAGATGGATGGGGAGAGATGGGGAGAGTGGATGAGGTCATAGCTCTGGATAATATGCAGAGTATCTAATACAAATTAGAAGAGAGAGATAGAGACGGAGACCGTTTTTGTCTCCTTAATAGATAGGAAAGAGGAGGCTTGGTCCCGGGTCTTTAGATTGAACCCTAAGGCCTCGTTTGTTTAGCCAAATTTGGTAGGAATATGAGAGTAGAAAGTTTCTAAGCCGTGTATGGGGTTTTCTTGCGTGCGGTAAAAACTGTGGGACCTACACAAATTTCGCCGAATTTCGTGAAAATAGTCGAATTAGGTCAAACAAAAATTTCAAAGAAATTTTGACCTTTTTCGATAATTCGATATTTTCAACGAAATTTATGATATTATGGTAAATTTCAGAAATTTCAGCATATTTTATCATGAATTTTTTTTTTCCCAAATAAATTGATAACTTAGCCAAATATTTTGATAAATTAAAAAAATTTCAGCATTTTTTTTCATGAAATTATTTATTTCCTGAATAAATTGATAATTTAGCCAAAAGAGGCACTCACAAAACGGCGTGGGATGCTTAACTGTGAATGGAACCTATTATATCAGCGGGTAGAGTGTGGAGGTTTTTTCCCCTCAACAATGTGGGACTATATGGATCGTAAAAAACAGCAATGGGTACCATTATACTCACTCCCTTAGTTGCTTTCTCACCCCACCTTCTTTTTGGTAATCATTGGCTGCCCTTGAATCTGATGGTGAAGGTCATTTTTCGTCCCCATCTTCTTCACAATGGATCTATGGATCGTGGGGATATCCTCAGACGGTCGATTTTTTACTATACAAGACACGCATATCAAAAGTGCGTCTATGTGCTTATTAATAATTGGGCACTTCCAAAGTCTGACACTGTCACTCACGTAAATTCAAGGGTTCTAAAATTGGTTGAACGCCATATAAGATTCTGGGTTTTAACCCAATAGAAATTGTCTTGAGATCCGCTATATGGCCTCTGTAAATAATGAACCACCAAACCTCAAATGATGCTACTTTGAGCATAGTGTTACATTACTAAGCCTAGGCCCAACCCAAAGTGTTAAGAACAATCAAGCTGAGCTTAAATGTAGAACCTTGAAACATTTGGGATCTGGTAGGTGCCTAACTTTCTCAATTTTTCAGTTCAATGTGTTCTTCTTTTAAATAAAAATTAATAAATGTCGACAGCAAGATTTATATCATAAGAGAATACAAGCTATACATTAGTTAATGAATTAAAAGAGAACATTCACGACATTTTCCCAGTTAAGTTAATGGTATTAAAAACCTACTATTAAAATTTTCAAAATGATATTAAAGACCAATTTGAAATAAAGATGGAGCCTTACTGATTAAAAAGAGGAATCAATAAATAGATTTTTTAGGAATAGGAAACTTTTAAGGAAGGATAAGTATTTTGAAGGTAAGAAGTATAATCCAAGCTCCAAGAATGGAGATCTGGTTGTATTGATGCCTTAAACTATCCTTTTGGCTGGCCATCGCCATCAATGAGATGGGACAAAGTCCAAAATTCACACGAATCAGATAATCACAATGGTCCGGTTTATCAAGCAAGTGTATGGTGACTATTATCATGAACAACAATCTAAATTTGATACCTTTCAGACAAAAAAAATCTAAAATTTGATTGATGTGAAGTTCATTAAAGGGAGGGTTAGAATCTTTTGTTTGACATGATGGAAATTATGGGATCGTCAGTTTTAAAGTGAAATGAGTACTTGCATGAGCAACGCTAGTTCATCATCATCATTCTCATCATCGATGCCTTGTTGCATATATTTGGGGTTCACTCGTATTTATCTACTTAATTCTGTTTGATGTTGTTTCTCAATACTTTTAAGTCTTAATTTTCATCTTCTTCTCCTTCCTTGTGCTTCCATTATTTCAATCTTTCGTATATTAGTAGTCGCAGGTGTCCGTTGGACGTGCCCAAACCATCTCAAGTGGCCTTCTTTAATTATCTCTTTTATTGGGGCAACTCCTAAGCTTCCTTTCATGTATTCATTTCAAGTAAAGCATTTCTTGTTTTTCTGCAGATCCACCGTAGTATAGACATCTCAGCAACATAAATGTTCATTTAGTCCTTTTCCATAACATTTTAGACTATATGATATGTCAAGTCATATCACCATTTTATGAAAAAACGTCCCTTCAAATATAGTGGCACTCGTTGATCACAAAACATTCAACTTGACTGTCTCCACTTCTTTCACTCTGCATTGATCTTATTTGAGATATCCTCTAGCCTATCATCAAGTTGTATCATAAAACCCAAAATGCTGAAATTTATGATATTACCTTGACAAGTAGTTTTCTGTTTTTACCAAATCATCCTTTAGGTTCTTATATATCCTAAAGTTTACTATTTTTCTGTTTTTTTTTAATGTTAATTTCATTACTTCTCGACTTTAAGTTCTAATTTGTCAAATTTTTTTTTTCTCATCCCCCCAATCAGTACCATATTATTTGCAAATAATAAATTTCATGGGTCCTCATTTATATTTTTGTTATTGTTGGTTCATCTATTACCAATGCAAATAAATAAGAATCAAAGAAGACCATTAAGCCTGGCAGGGAATCTCTACATTGTTGTGCTATGCTAGTTTGACTATCCAAAATTAAAGTAAATTAAATTGAATTTATATCTTATTTTAACTTCCTTACATATATTGATGCAATAACTACTACTAAAAGTGAAGAATGAGATGTTTAAAATTTGGGTCAATTTTGGTTCAAAATACCCCTAATAAACCAGCTCCCCTGGCATACTCTCCTCTCTTGTCTCAATCAATTCTTTATATTTATTCAACTTTGACTCTTTATCTACCCCTATAATTTTACCCTTTTATCACTCAATGATGTTTTTGAAAACATAAATTATTAGTATATCCTATCATAGGATTGGGCCTGTATGTAGCCAGGTCGATAATATTGGAACAAAAAAAAGCTATTATATGGTGGCACCTAGCATCTTTTGACTTTTATATTGGATTTACATGGTAGCCATTACTTTTAGATTGTTTGACTTGATGAGATAATTTTTAACTCAAATTTTGCACCAAAAAGTGTCGTAAATCAACTATTGAGAGTATCTCGGCGACCATCACTTGTCGCCATGAAGAAAATTTTAGCTCCCCCGATCCATAGATTTCAATTCAAATCAAGATTAGTTAGCTAGATCGGTAATCAAAATAATGCTCCATGTTTTGGGTACCACACAAAGATCATCAGTCCATTTTCCAATGATGAAATCAAATTTAATTTTTTACATATCATATAAATATAAAATAATTTAATTTATTTATTTATGAAACATAATTCTCATTAAAATTACATACAAAAAATTGGTTTGGGACATATGATCAGATGTTATTTCCTCATGGTACACATCCCAAAAAGTGAGCATGACCATGATGAACCATCAAATATGGTTCATATTCATTTTTTGGAATGTCTAGAACGTGTAATCAATATCTTATCTAGGATGTATGATGTGAAAGATTGGGCCGAAAAACAATCTCAATCATCATATTAAAAAAAGGTAACTGATTTTTCCTCTGTTTTAAGACGAGTCACTATAACATAGAAGGTAACACCAGCCTTTTCTTGCACCTGTGAAAGATGGCCCTTGCACCAAGTTTAAAAAAAGCCTTGGTATTTTAGCAATGTGTCCCATGCTAAAATACCTAGTCCTTTTTTAAGACTGATTTCAAGGTTTTTTGATCTATAGATCATAAGATTTTGCACTTAATATATTTAAATCATTGCCCTTCAAATTAAACGGCTTAAATAGTGTCTTCATCGTAGCATAGGTAGCCAAACTTGCAAGTCTTTTAAATTTGGTGCAAGAGGATACGTGCAGGTAGGGTACCTCAATTCGCGCCAACAGGTTTAATGAAAGAACCAAATCAGAAACTCCTTCAAACCCATTGATTGCTTCGAATCAGAAAATGGAAATTGCTTTGCACCCCGATCTTCCACACAAAGGATCTTGATACCATAAGCGTACCATCAGACAAACAGTTTTTTCTTCATGTTCTATAGTTTACAATATAAGTTATATTTTTGTATTTTTTATTATATTTTTTGATAATTTTAAATTATACATAATGAAGACATATGAAACACAATAATAAGTGTGTGTTTTTTTTTGTCTATAATAAATTATAAAATATAGTAACGAACACTTGAAATACTATATTTGTTTTATATTCAAATCACCCGATAGATGCCTAAAAACCAAGTTTAATCATTTAAAGGTCCTAATATACACGTGCATTTGCACGTACCTTTTTACTAGTCTATGCTCAATGTAGGTATATGTTGTTTTCAATATCAGTCATGTATCCGCATTCTCTCTTTAACAATTCTGTTTGCGCAACTCGTATGATCTCTTAGATTCTCTTATGTGCTTCGATTTTGCAAGTTACAGTTGTTGTAGGCTACAACATATTATCACCAATTGTCATCCAGCACCTATTTAAATTTGGAGATGGAGAAAATGGTATGGTCTCCGTCAATAATGTTTGAATTACTATCTTTGGTGTAATAATGTAAAAATATGACATTGTACGTTAATAATTCTTCACCGCTTTTCAGGATCTCCTGAGATGCAATATGAAGAAGATGAGTTACGTCCTCGGTGACTTATCCACCCAAGAGAGGGAAGGAATCAAAGATTCTCACCTCTCCTTGCATTGTTTAGAGTACCTATTTGTCCCAATTTAATTTTTGGATTATTGAAAACATTGAAATTGAGAGGGTCTTAGTAGTCGGGATAGGAGAATAAGATTTGAAGAGTTTGAGATTGAATTAGTTATAGGTCTAAAACTTGAGGGTTGGAGTGGTGATCAACCAAATTCAAATACAAATGGCCCGAGATAAAGGCGTTCATTATTAGACACTTTAAAGAAAGCATCCGATATTGGTAGAGACGAAATCTTGCACTTTCTAAATTAGATTAAACAAGAGTCAAAAGATTTTATACGATTGTCACTTTTGTACTTTATTGCATGCTTTTTGCTTCCCAACCATGACAAGAAAGTTGATATTATTTATTTCGAAATGGTTTGGGACATTCAGAAATTCAATAAATTTGCATGGGGGAAGTTAGTGTATGACTTCTTAATGGGGTCTTTGAATAAATGTGCTTGAACTATAAGTTGACCCGAAGGGTGCATTTGCTCGGTAGCTTCCTCGTGACTAGTTTTTCATCCAATTCAAATAGTTTAAATTCAATATTGTAAAAAGACCATAATAATGTTCGTGACATCATCGCAGATATGGGCTTATGAGCATTTCCCAAACTTAGCTTCGCCGCAAGCTACAATGATTGTCCCAAGATACTTGAGGTATCCAAAGATTCAAAGGCAAAATCGCTCATTTTACGAGGCCGCTTTTATAAATCCCAAGGTATGAAGCGTAGTTCTCGTCATGTTACATGTATTGTTTACATGATGCACTAAAAGCTTTTGATAATATTCGCAGATCATTTTCGATATCTCATCCACGTCACACGAGAAAGAAAATTACAATGATCAGTGGGCCAAAAGTCTGGTATTAAATGTAATTCTTGTGAGACTCTAAGAGAACGCGTTAAAGTGATAGAGCGTGAAGTTGCAAACCTTAAAGTAAGAGCATTGATTTTTCTAGTGTAACGAGTTTCAATATATTTTACCTAGAATAAATCTTCAACTTCTCTAATCTTATTTTATCGATCTGTACTCAATAAGGACAAGAAAGAGGGGCATCCCATGCGTAAGAATATGCCACCGAAGAGCACATCAATGAAAGTGGGAGAAGAAAGAGTGCATTCCCCTAAGGAGTCTTGTTACAAAAGTCATAACTGTACAACGGAAAACGAAGGAATGGAAGCTCATGAAGAGGGAAAACATCCGATTATTCATTTAGATGAGCTTTTAAGAGAGAAGTTTTTGGAAGAAGCTGTCAAAAGAGAGCCAAAGGTGACAATATTGAAATCTAATTAATAAGTGAATCTCCATCCTGCTTTCTGACAATTTAATTTTATTTTATATAGGTGACAAATATTACTGGTAAGCCACAGAGAAAGAAATATCCTTCAACGTCCTTGAGGTCGCCGTACACGAGTGATATTAGGGTAAAGAGAAAAACTAAAAAGGAGATCGAGCCATGTGAAGGGAAGAATATGACCGATAAGGTAATTTGTAACATTATTTTAATGTATTATATGAGATTATGAGTATAATAAAATATCACCAATTTCTTATTTGTTTAACGGTTTAAGTAGGTGCATGTAGAGGAGAGTAATTCGGCGGATGATGACGATGTATTATTCATCATCCCAAAAATTACATGTTAAAATGCACCTGATTTGGTAATACTCACAATTATGAATTTTCTGTTTAGGATCCTAGGGAAAAGATTTTTGGTGAAAATCTTAATAAGCTAATGACTTACTTGAAGCATCCTTACCCTTTGTCAAAGAAACATCAAAAGTACAGTATTAGAAAGCCCGTTGACCTGGTAATAGCAAACCCTTCACCCTTTATTCACATTCATAGTTATTCTTGCTTAAGGACTGCATGTGAGGTAGGAATACGGAGTTGGTTTAGGCTTAATGCTTTTGTCTATTGATTAGGCTTGCCATCAAGTTAATCACCCACTCTCAGAGGAAGACAACGAATTAGTGGACTCGCATTAGGAAGATCCAGACAATAGGTATGTGAATTCTTTTATCCACTTCACATTTAAATTTATCGCATATATTTTTGTAACTTAAATACCCTTATTTTGTCGGGATATATATCAAAGTAAAAAGATAAATGTAGATGGAGTATGCATTTTCTTCCTTGATCAGTTGCATTCGCTTAAACCTCCAAACTGGGTAGATGGAGTGGTAATGTGCTCTAAAATTCAATTCGTCACCTTAAATATTTATCACTCGGTTATCAATTTTAATACCATCTTAATCTATGTGGGCACAGGCGATGACAACATATTTTCATTTGTTAATGAAACGAGAGGATCGGAATGCAGATGTGTTTCCTAGATGTCATTTCTTCCCTGCGCATTATTTGGCAAGTCTAAAATCGAGTTCCATTATTTGTACCTGACAATACGAGTCATGATTCCCATATGTTTCTTATATAATCTATTGTTGATACATGGTAGGAATTGTTGACACAATTATCGAATGCCTACAGTAAGTGGAGAGAAAATAGAAAATACAAAAAGTACGACGTTCCTGATGGTCCCCTACCTAAGCATTTTAATATTCCTAATGGTGATCTGAAAATATGGCTCGACCCTGTACGACCTCAAAAAAAGTTCAGTAGTTGTCAGAAGGTATATTTACTTCAAATTCTTATGTAGAGGTGTTACGAATAGTCCGTTATCAATAATTGTGCAAGGTCCCCAACCCTGTAATTATTTATTATGAGGTTGTCACAGGTTTTTTTACCAATATTCAAGGAGGGCCATTGGGCTTTGTCTATCTTATATACTTTAGAGAAGAGAGTAGAGATTTTGGACTCGTTCTACAACGATCTCATGGCACGGTACCACAACGAGATTTTGTTACTGGTATGTTCCCAAAGCCTTAAATTTTATGAGTCACAAATTTTATGTTTAGAGCCATCAAATTTTTGAGGTAGTAGATGTTTTCCAATTGATTTGTTCCTCAAATCACTGATATTTGAACTATAACTTTCTTTACTTTACAGAGGAATTTTCTCCCTCGACTGCTCGCGCGATTAGGGGTCGACATTTATGATATCGCTAATTGCCCAATACAAGAATGTAGAGATATTCTGAAACAAGTCAATGGTTTCGATTGTGGTGTGTTTGTGATGAAATATGTCGATCATTCCTCTCGTGGTTTGCCATATAACTTCACTAAGGTACTTCCTATGGTAAAATTGATCCGCACTTTTTTTGTACACACTTCCGCAATAGTGTTAATCGCTCCATGTGTGTTTAGGATGACATGGATTCGTTTAAGAGGACGATAGCGTTGGAAATCCTACGTAAGAAGGCCTTACCATAGGTACTTTAAGATCAACATATTTTATTACTCGAAATCTTACTTTTGGTGGAGGGGCATTGACACCATTACTCGTTACCATAGGTTCTTTTGTTACCATAGGTATTTTTGTTGGAGGGGCATTTTTATTACTTACTAGTTACAGAATTGAAGAGAAAATAAGAACTTATTGGGTATTTTTATTCTTGCGATTTCTTCATATTTGTTGCCCATTGAACGATTCTATCATGATGGGTTTTATTGGACAGACTTGTTTCATCAAAGGGAATTCTAGAAGAGGAATTAAAACGTGGTGCGTAACAAGTTTGGTGCAAGTTTGACCTGGGAGACACCCTAGTTGGACATATCCATAAATGACTACTTCTTGCAAGGTCTAACCAGTTTGGAGAGGGTATGACCTGGAGACACCCTAGTGGTACGCAAGGTTGGGACACGTAGTAGTAACACCCATATAACTATGGTTGGATAAAGAATTGCGGGGATGTCTTATTAGCATGGCTTGAAATATCGTCCAAGACAAGAAGTCTTGGGGGTCAGAGAAATGAGATTGGTGTGTGTTTCGCTCTCAGATGCAATATAGAAAATAATTATTTTATATTTTAATTTTTATAGGAAGTACTAATCATAAATTTTTTACACATTGCCCTATTTTGTTGTACTCTAATTCTGTATATGTGATGAACTCATGAATGGCTATCACAGTGTGTCGAAATCTGTACACCCTAATATACGTTATTATTCTTAATTTCTAATGATTAATATTGAAGATAATTTATCCGACTGTATGCAATTGATTTATGGGTGTGATTCTTTTAACTGATGTTCCAATCATGCATGACCACTTGAATTTATTTAGATTGATCAATGACATTTTCCATGTGACATAATAGTAAAATATTATTCAATGGTGTTAGATTAAACACCTATTTTAATGGTATAAGATCATTAAAAGGGCTATTTTCGTCTCACACCATGATGCTAGACGTCTTGGTCTTGGGGCTATACAGGACAACTCAGAAATCCGATATTTCAAAACCATGTGTATAAGAAAGCATGGGGTACAGTTGCATGTTAGTGAGCTGAAATCAAACCCCTCAATTATAAGTTGTTTCAGATTTGGGAAGTGGAGGCTTTCTCTTGGCTGATGGCAATTCATAACCAGAGCACCCAGCTATTGGCCTGCCTGGGTGATGAAGCCGAAGTTGGTAGAAATTCTACTGTCCCTCTATTTCCTATCATATATCGATTAATATAATGAACTTGAAAGGGTAATAGTTTAAAGTTCATTATTACTAATTCTGCTTTCCATTAATGTGTTGGTTATTTCAGCCGAGTTTGCGGTAACCCACATTGGTTGATCGAAAATCGGACTTATGTGTTGGTGTAGTGCTTCAGAACGCCAAGGAGATTGGCTTTGTCAAGGTAAATCACTGTTTGCAGTATTTGCTATTTGTTAGTATTTTTATTAATATTATTACTATTATTTCATTTATTCTGTTGTTAAATCCTCCAAATATTGTTTTTGAAAATGTTGTTTAATTTGTTTTCAATACGGTTAAGAAGGTGATCTGATTTGCCTACAAGGAAGGCATAGGCAAGGCGGTGAGATGGAAGAAAAGATGGGGTTCATAATTTTAGTTTTGCTTCTTCCTACTAGTGGCATGAGTGGTTTTGCTGCCGCATCTTAGTACACTCTTTAAACCTCTCCTATGGATTTTTCTTGTTTGATTTTACTTGTTTTATTTGGTTTTTAGGATGTGTGCCAAGTGGAATCAATGCCGGACCATTTGATTGTAAGCCCATGTCAACGCCGGACCATTCGATTGTAAGCCCATGATCACAACTACATTGTGTGGAAGATTGGAACAAAAATTGATCACCCTCATCTGATTGGAGGTGGTGTGGCAGTAAAAAAAATGGATGTGTAACACTGCTTTATAAATTTCAAAGGTAGAAAGCATTATTCACAATTGAAGATTCTTTTAGCACATATGATGGTGCCGCAATAAAATTGTTGATTGCCTTGTTTAAGTGATGGAGATCATTATTTTTTCAACTCTATCTTTTGCATGCTAGATCATGGACCACCTATCAGATAGTATGTTGTCGATTCCACACGGCACACGTCTCAAATTACACAAGATTTGGCGAAATCTAAATCCCTCTCAATCGGCTTATCCAAGTGGATTTGGAAATGGGGGTCTCAAATCTAGGACAGGATTTTAAATCCAAATGATTCAGCCTTAATTTCTCTTTGGTTTGTATTAGGTGTGTCTCAATTGCATGGATATGGAGCTTGTACCAATATTTCTACACCAATCTCTGGGTAACCACAGTAAAAACCTGAAAGGACATGCACAATTCTAATTTGTGCATGTATATTTCAAAACTTCCGAGCTTTGATATATATCACAAATGAACCGCATTATTTGTGGTTCATCTGTAAATGGAAGTGGTTCATCTGTAAATGGAAGATGACCCGCCCTTCTATTGTTGAACAAGTTCAGAACTATGATAACAGACCCGCCCGTCTATTGTAAATGACCTACCTCTTGGTCATATGCTTAGTTTGGTCATATCAATGTCAATTGACCAAGCATATAGCTTTGGTTGAGTCAGAGGCATTTGTCAATATTCAGCCTCAAGAACGAATTTGGAAGGTTTTTCGGATCGATTCCATGGACATGGTTTTTTGCATAAAATTGGTAAAACCTAAAACGAGTGCACTAGTGAGAGTGCTTTTGGGTTCTTGTAAAAATTGTAGGTGCCAACGGGTTGGGTTGTGTCCAAAATTTGAATAAGAAACTCGCAAATGCTCGACCATTTGGTGCACTTGACCCTACCCGATGGTGCACTCAAGCTGAAGCCAGGAGAGGAAAGGATCCCATTGAGTAGTCCATCATCAAGTGTCATTAAAATATATGATTAAAATGGACCATTCAGATTTTTGAAGCTGCCCCACTATAAAATATATATCAAGTACATTTTGGTAATTAAAGAAGACTACTGAAATTATTTAATACCAAAATTAGAAAAATAAAGATCGAGAGTAATCCGATCGCAACGGATATGGCAAGAAAATGCGATCGACGAATTTGGTTCATTTCTGCCTCCAAATGTTTATTTCCCGAGTCTCCTAAAGCCATTGTCGACATTTGGAAGTCCATTTCCGCCTCCGAGAGTGTGGTGTATCCTTTATAACTAGCTCCTCGAAAACCATTAACTTGATAGTGACAGTCACACCACAGGTCATATATCCCAGGCCGTCGCCTGGAAAAAACAACATAGTACTTCCATGTCGCTATGCTGAAATATCTACAAAAAAGAATATTATTTAGAAGTTAATTTATCATATCCGCATGAAAATTCTGAAAATTGGAAAAGGGAATTGCAGGGCGGCCTGATGTCGGTATTTTAAAAGTCCGATTTTAATTGGGGAGGGCTAACTCACGCAAAACACTTGAAACAAACTGTAGGCCAGCAGTGAAATATTCCTAGCAGTGAAAAATTGCGTGCACAAAATAAACCTCACAAAAATCAGATCAAAAGGAAGGCAATTGTGTGTGGTGGGTTTAACATGGAAGTGATGGTTGGGTTGATTTGCACCGTGAGAGGAGGGACTTGTTTTTTAAATTAGAAACTCAGATAAAAAATGGCCAATTGGCAGTAGGATACGAGGGGTTATTGGATTGTCGATGCTTTCATGCACTGGTAGCCATATTAGTAAAGAAACAGTGGATCAAGGAGGTGTAATGAGAAGCTTGCCAAAAAATTGAAAACATGAAACTGATTAGACCAAAAATCCATCAACAATGAGTTCCGAAAACTTTAATAATTATTCCAAAATTCAAATTTTCTACCCAAATTTACGAATAATCCTATTCTGTTTCTATGAGAAATGTAAAGCATCATTTATAATTATCGAAAATAAATCAATATTTAAATTCTATGCATATACAACCCTATATAAATTCATGATATTACAAATGGACAAATTTTTTTCTAATTTTCTCGGCATTCACATCCAAAGAGTCCAATGAAATTTGTGCAATACCATTTAGCTGTAACAAATTAAGGTGAATCAACTAAAGCAATTGACATGAGTGCAAATATGAGAAATCTTTAATGGGAGGTTCAAAAGAGTCTGCCATCACTTACAGCGGAAAATCCAATCCTTCAATAAACTCTTTTAGGCGACAATACTTTGTCGCTGCTTTTCCTCTACTCAAAACCTTTAGCTTCTCTTATGGTTTTGGAAAAGGATTATGTACGCACCACCTAAAAGAAATAACACAACAAACCCATGAGTCCTAGCATTAGGCAGTACATGAAAGAAACTGATTCATATTTCACAGAAAGGATCTTGAAATCATGGTCACTTTTCTGAGATGGGTGTCACGTGAAATAAATCACTAGCCGTCTAATGGTACACTGATGATCTCAATATTGGAAGGGTAAACGATCTCCATCGCCTCATTCAATGTAGTCAATGTATTTCAAATAGAGCTGACAGGATATGTGTATGCTGAACTGAACATTTCAAATCCAGGATTCTTTGATACTGTAGCTAAGTAGGCCTTGCACTATGATGGAAAGTAAATCTAACAAATGAGTCAGCAACCTCTAACCCAGAGGATCATAGTCATAAGCCTCACCAGCCTTCACAAACCTCCCTTTCACACGTTTTCTAGTATCTGCTCTAGCTTTACGAGAAGCATATCGTATTTGTTTCCCAAACCTATAGATCACAAGGATGCAAAATTTGTTAGGAGGATGTTATACATAAGAAAAACTCACCAAAAAAATATATATAATATACAACATTTGTAAATTGCAACCAGAAAGTTTTTCAGAGAGAACTTATATATTGGAGGATGAAATTTTGATTGGATATTGTTGCCTTTATAGAATAGTTTAGAGTGCAAGAGGAAATTATCTAGTTTCAAATTGCCATTTGCAATGTTGAGAGTTTCTAACTGAGTTCGAGTTTTAGGGGAAGTAGTAGTTCAACTTTTGGAACCATAAATCTTAGATGCATATGGAATGGACCTAAATATTATATGGTGACCAATTTTGGAACCTATACTATATGCTATAAAATTACATAACTAGTGATAGAGGGATGACTAAACAACTGAGTTCTTAACCAAGAAGGCCAATGTAGCGGACAAAGGAGAAAATAAACTACCCAATGTGTCTTTTATCATGAAAAGGGCATCATCTTACAACCACTCCTCGATGACTCAAGTAAACATCATCAAGAAGGATGGAGAAGTGGTCATAGAAGAAAAGGCACCCAAGGATAAACAGACATAACAAATCAGGAGGAAGAGGTTTGGTGATGACAAAGAAAAATTCAGTTATCAAATGAACCTGGTCTCACCCAAAGTGTGATGCGGATAGGGTGCGATCCAAGATCTTAGGACATAGAGCATCTCTAGAAAAGTGCCTAACTGTGTAATGAATTTGGAGAGAGTTGCGAGAACAAACTTGGGATGACTGCAAGAGGAATCCACATCCCTACAAGAACAAGTGGATCAAAAGGGGGAATGAAGTCCCCACAAATCAAAGATGTCCCATCACCGTTTTCATTACAAATACCCCCATAAACTTGATTTGGTATCGTAGATCAAAGTCTCAGAAGATGCCTAATCTATCGGAAGATGTCATTTGTATTGGATGATACAAACAACGAAAAATCTTCTTCACGGGGTATTGTTTAATATAAATTCATATTGTATATTTTCTCGGTAATGGAGACAAACAAAAATGGCTTGGATAATGATATTTTAGACCTTGTTTGGATTACATGAAGTAGTGATGGACACTTGCCATCTACTGTTGAGGATATCCTTGTAGTTCGACCAGAAGACCGTCAACGACAAAGAGAAGAACAATGATGCCTTTTGAAAAGATTGAAAAGGTAGTGTCTACCTTTCAACAATTGATATGTGTCTTGATAAAAAATGATCAAAATTAGAGACCTTTGATCACATAAAAAGTCAAGTTGAAGAGCAGAACTTAGAAAAATCTGATGAGCAGAAGGGATTGAAAGGAGAAAAGAGAGTGAGGAAAACAAGGAGTATAAGCCAAACAAGGTGTAGAGGACTTCCCAAACTGACACACTTGCAAGAGCTATGTTTTTTCTCACTACGGGTAGGTGATTAAAGTCTAATAAATCCAATCAATTTTCTTCTTTCAGAAAGAGTTAATTTTGTTTACGTAAGTTGGTATTTGAGAAAGTTTTGGAAAACTTCTACTTTAGAAGATAATAGAAACTGAATTGGAGAATTTTGTTCAGATAAAATAGTTTTAAATTACAGTAAGAAGTTAAATTTGTTACGAATTGGCATTTGAGTTTAGTAGAAGTTTTAAACTGAGTTTTAGTTTTAGGAAAAGTCCTAGCTCTAATTGTGGTGTCTAGTTCATGGAAAAGTCAAAATTTTTGTCATCCGTCGACCAAAACTTTATGCATTGAATTCTTAACCAGCACACGTCACTAATGCTAACAGAGGTGTCGCTCGGCCTGTTGCTTTTCAGCATCTAGGAGTGCCTCCCTGGTACTGTTTCAAAGCTCTCGCGCACATATCTTTATAATCTAAAATGGGCCATGCATTGGAAATGAGGTCAGTGATGCCAATGATGAAGTTTGTAGAAATGTCAAATCAGACAAGCTAAAATTTGTACGAAATTATCAGATAAGGAAAAAAAATATCTAAATTTTTATAGATATTGAATCCTCCCAAAGGCTTACTGCCTTTGCGTACCCAAATTTAGTTTTTCTTCTATGAGAGAATTAAATAATCATGGAAGCAAAAAAAATAATTTAGAGAAATAAATAATCATGGAGCAAATCTCTTCATATATATTTATAAATAAACTGTGAGAATTAAATAATGATGCGACAAATACTACTTTAGGGGTACCTCCAGCCTAAAAGCATTCCTCTTGTGCAGCTCCACTCTTTTTTTGTGGGCAACCCCTCCGATTGTGTCCTTTGACGCTACACACACTGCAAGTACCTTTCCTATCGGTCTCGTGTGCTGACCTATACCAATTTTTTTTGGGGAGACCGGAAGGGTTTCTAGGATGTGACGGTAGAACTTTAGCGCCCTCATATTTACCACCCCACTCACTAACATCGGCAGTGGGGAGCATAACTTCCTCGTACGTAGCACGATATCTATCAGCCTTAAACCAATCTTCCCAATAATCTAACACTGCAGCCCGCCGATATTTTATTACTGCCAATGCATGGGAGCACGGGAGACCCAACACGTCAAATCGGTGGCAAGAACATGTCTTCAACTCTAAGTTAACATTGAATTTTCGAGTAGTAGTCCTGACTGTAAACTCATTCAAGCTGGATGGAGTAGGCCACATATGCGATGCATAATGGGATTGACGACACAAATATTTTTCTGCGTACTCTGTCAAACCCGTCCCCAAGGCTGCACCATCAAGCTTCCTTCGGTAGAAATATTCGGTTACCTTTTCACGCGTCTTTTCAACAATGGACGTGATAGGCAAAGCTCTATCAAACTTCAACACAGAGTTCAAAGATTCAGATATATTTGTTGTCAACAAATGATATCGCTTTCCCGGAAAATAGGCCCTAGACCATAGATGTTTATCAACACCGTTTAACCATTCCTAGCAGTCAAGGTTGCTTTCCTTCAACCCATCCATTTCTGCCTCAAAATCCTGTACCGTAAAGCTGCGGGCAATTTTCCATAACCAGCTTTGGATAAACTTGCGCTTGAATTTCTTACTAAAGTTATCACACAAGTGCTTAAAACAATAACTTTGGTACGCATGCGGAAAAATCACATTCAAAACTTCCATCAACGCTTTGTTACGATCACTAATGAGCACAAGAGGAGTTTCATCATCAACAATGATCTGCTTACGTAGTATAGTTAAAAACCAACTCCATGCTTCCTTTGTTTCTTCCTCAACCGCTGGAAATGCCAAGGGGAACAATCTGTTGTTACCATCAATTGCTGTTGCAATTAAGAGTTTACCGACATATTTGCCTCTTAGATGAGCCCCATCAATTGAGATAATTCGTCGTAATTTTTTTTCCCGATAATTGCGGATCGATGGCCCAAATGCCCAGAAAAATCGGAAGAAAGCATTGTCAGGATGCCGGAGTAAAATAGTCACGGCTCCCGGATCTACTCGCTTTAACTCGATGCAATAAGGTGGTAGTAAATTATACGATTCATCCCATCCACCAAAAGCATGTTCGAAAGCGATTTCCTTTCCCTTCCACGCTTTAAAGTAGCTAACTTCTACACCAAATTTTTCCTTTAAATCGAATACAATCTCATTGGGTCTCATATTAGGATGTTTGCGGACCCGATTACTAATCTGACTAGCAATCCATTTACTTGATGCATGTTGATGACCTGAACCAACCCCCGAAAATAAACATGTATGATGCGGCACATAACTTCTTACTTGGAATGCCAAGGCGTCCTGTTGCTTTGAAGCATGTATACGCCAAGGGCAAGAGGGACCTGCACACCCTGCTGTAATAAGTGTCTTACATGTCTTTATGGGCTTCAACATAAAATTCTTTCTTATAGCATTCTCCCTCAGAAAAGTATGAAATACTTCTTTCGAACGGAATATCGCCCCAACGCTCAAGTTATTAGAGTCATCCTCGCTTTCGTCATCGAAAAAGAATCGAGACTCCGAATCTTGGGAACCCATCGAATCGGTCAGAGTCCGCCGGGAAAAGAAGCCTTGGTCGTGATTAAACTGCCCATTCTTTTGACCTTTTGGAGATGCTCTTCATTCGCTCTTATTCGCTTCGAAGGACATTTGCCCTTCGTGCATTTTGGGGATACCTTCGCTCGCACTTCGCTCGCTTTTTATCCCATCCTCCCTTTCATTCTTCTTACGTTTCGAGGATATCGCTTCATTACACTCCTCCATCGGCTCCGCCCAATTATATGATGGGTTCTCGTTTAACCCTTCATTCCGCTTCACCCCTGCCTTCACCTTACATCTTTCAAAGTTGCATTCTTCAAATACCTCATTGACCCCTATAGCATCATCAACACCATCTGTGCTTGTTTCGTCCTCGTCGAAAGAAATACTTTGACCATCTCTGGAGACATTATCTAATTCATAATTTGGTAATTCTACCCTGCGATGAACAATCATTAAAGTGATATCAAGTTTAATCGGATATATACTTTAGAGAATAAAATTAGAGAATACATTTCTCAGTCATCATTTCAATTTGAACTTCAATAACTTTAATAAATTGTAAACCGACATCAAATTGGTGTTTATTGTAAAACTAAAGAACACATGTGTCCACTAGTACAGACACATCTCAGGATTGTAAATTTTGTCCGTTTTTCACTAACCTGTTAACTGGATGATTCGTATCATAACTACTGTAGTCAGAGTTTATTGGTGCGAATCTAGGGCGATTTACCCCCCTGCAAACATCATTCTCGTTGTTAGTACCATTGTCATATCAATTCCCTACGATTTTGAGTATATGCCTAATAGCTATTATGATGTATGAATAAGTAGAATGATTATATGTTTATCGTAGTTTTTACATCACCGTCAACCGGGTGGTTTGTATCATAGCTATGTAGCTAGAGTTTATTGGTGCAAATCTAGGGCGGTTTACCCTCCCGCAAACATCATTCACGTTGTTAGTACCTTAATCGCTATATCGTTCCCTATGATTTTGAGTATCGCCCATTAGCTATTATGATATATGAATAAGTAGAACGATTGTGTGTTTATCATAGTTTTTACATCACCGTCAACCGGATGATTCAGTATCATAGCTCGTAGTCGAGTTTATTGGTGCAAATCTAGGCAATTTACCACCACCGAAAACATCATTCTCATAGTTAGTACCATTGCCATATCAATTCCCTACAATTTTAGTATAGTCCCTATCAAAGATAGTAGATACAATCAACAATATGATTCAGTACCTATTACTGTCTTGACGCACTCCTTGGTTTATAATCTACTTTTGATGAACTACCTTTGTGGTTTACACCATGGCCGAATGGGAGGTCGATTACAGGTTTATTTATATATATGATAATATATTCATATTCCTTTCCAAAACTAGTAAACATCTCCTGAAGATCTCCTTCATCGACTAAGTCGAAGACTAGTGACGACTTAGCTACATTGTAATATGAATATTTGAGGGTTATAAGAGACTTATCGCCCACCCAATTGCTCATGACACACGTCTCTTGTAAGAATTCCCGAAACGAGATGTCCCTTCTCATCGATTTTTTTCTTTGTTTCCCCTCGTGATAGTTCGCCACATCTCGATCAATAGTGAGTGTCCCGTCATAACGAAAAATTATTGATACTGTATCAGTTTCCATCCTTTATATTGTACCTACATATTACATGTCACAAATAAAGAAGCTCATATATCAAATATATCGATAAGCGGGGTTACTCATTAGCTATGTCCTAACAGAAGTTAACTACTTTAGTGTCGTGCAATTTACCAAATTTTTTTCTTTTTGTCTAACGGATATCATTTTACGTCCAAATCATCGACATAATATTTCTTGAGATTATGCTCTTGCGATGGTTTTGGTCAGATATTGTTTTCCACGTGACACGCCACATGAAAAGAGATCCAAGAATCATACTTGACGTGCGCCACAATAAGTATGATTCTTTTGGGATATGTGCCACGTGGAATCAATGTCTCATCGTCTCATTGTAATACATGATCTCCGGATCAATTGTGTAATTTAATGGCCTACTACTCTGTTCATGATATCTGAGTTCTAAACTATTTCATAAGTATTTGATTCCCATCTATCAATAGCTGAGTTTCTCCTAAATTTATATAGAAACCCTTTTATTCGGAGCTCTCTTGTTATTTCTTCTCGCTTCAAAGATTTCTTTATCTTTGAAAATGTGAGACACGAGACTAAAATTAGAAGATTAACCATATGGACGTTTTCAAATCTCAACTATTTCGAACCTCTATGTGCCTCTTGCATATCCTTTCAAATCAATAAAATTTAATACAATAGAAAGATACGATTTGACTCTCCTTGCGAACATAATAAGATTATCAAGCATATGAATAGCATTTTACTTTGAAGCAGGGGCCCGACATTGCTGGAAGTTAGCTTTTGACAAGTTGATGGGGTGAAAGGATTTTCATAAGTTTGATGATCTATGATGGCAGTGATGCGCCATTAATCCAAAAAAATAAATATCAAACACCATAAGAACATAACATAATCAAGACTTCGTACTTTTTCAGCTCTAGGAATGTAGTGGTAGAACAATGAAACTTCCACTCTAAGTAAATTTCTTTAGTGATCAACATCCCCGAGTTTTGTCATCTTGCCTTATGGAAGGTATTCTGATGCACCTGAGTTCTATCTGTACACTAATTATTCAATGTGTATCAGTCGCACTTAATTATTTGCTCCGTATTTGTATCTAAGGAAGAAAAGAAAGAAAAGTTTGATATAATCCTCAATTGCTTCAATAACAGCGATATCAAAGTTATTCACCACAAGAAGCAAAGAAAGAAAAGTTTGACATAACCCTCAATTGCTTCAATAACAGTGATATCAGAGTTGTTCCTGCTGAACACTCACTTGTGAAGAAAGCAGTATGATGCATAAAATTATAACAGGGAAAAGGAGTCCCCAGCACGAAGAGTAATTCTCAAGACACTTTCTTTTACTAAATGTCAGCACCTTGTTTGCCTCTCTGTTAGTATAGCCCTTAATGGCTTCAATAACAGCAATATCAAAGTTGGTCCTGCTGAACACTACTTGTTAGAAAAGCAGTATGATACATAAAATTATGGCAGGGAAAAGGAGTCCCCAACACGAAGAGTAATTCTTAAGACACTTTCTTTCACTAGATGTCAGCACCTTGTTTTCCTCTATTAATATGAGAACTATCAATATTAAAGTTGCTCAATCTAGTTAAGCTACATATTCTGTTGAGTCTATTAGGACATCCTGTTCCACAGTTTATATGATACCTTATATATGCTATTGGACACATGCAAGAGAAGAAATACTGATGAAAGAATTTTGTTTAATTAGACAAATAATTTACATGCTTCATTAATATTGGCTAGTTATTTCTTCTCTCATAGGTTTTATTTTTTATTGTAGGCAAATAATTTACGAGTGATGCTCTTGGGCATGGTTGATGATCCTCGTGTCGTTCTTATCAAGCTTGCAGATCGTCTGCATAACATGCGAACCATGTACTGACTTCTCGACTTATTTGATACTTCTTTGGTCTTACGCTGACTAAATAATTGGTGAATCACTATAACTTCCACTTATTTGACCTTTTTGTTATACCTTTCCTTTGGATATCTTCCTCTTTTTAACAGCTTGATGTTATAAACTTTTTAATGCTAAATTTCATAAATCTACGATTTATTGACTGAAGTTTTAGCTTATCGTATTATCATATAGATCACACTCCTAGATGAACTCTTCTTACAGTTATGCTCTTTCTCTGCCAAAGGCTCAAGCTGTTGCACAAGAGACATTAGCTGTATGGTGTTCTCTGGCTTCTAGATGGTGTTTGGGCTTTAAAAGTCGAATCGGAAGATCTATGTTTTGCTGTTCTTCAGGTCTAAACACTAATACTTTCTGAAATTGAGTTATTGAGCATATGTAGATTAACATATATAAAGGAATTCAAAGCATTATAACTTGTATTATATTCAAGGTGATGAAAATGGTATCTGTCAGAATTGACGGATGAAACTTTTGCTATTATATAGGCTTTCTCCTCTTAATGTTTTTTGTATATGCTATTCAACTGTCAATGTAATTCAAATATTAATTTCCCTCATGCAGCCTTATACTTTTTGCCGATTACGAGCTGAGCTGGCTTCCATGTGGAGCCCTAGCAACAGGACAACAAATCTGAGAAGGATACCTGCAAAAGCTGGTTTGCTTGTACCCTCATATGAAAATAATGTTATGCCGAATTATGAAGGTTCTCTACCAACTGATGAGAATATAGAGACCATGAAGGTGAGGACTCTGTTAAGCCAGTTATTTTTTTTCTTATTTAAATTTTGTTTATTTGTGTATATTATTGTTGCATGCTAGATCTACAGAAAGAGGGTTTCTCCAATGACAACTCTTTTCAAACATGTTTTGTCTTTTGAGGATGTGAATTGCATCTAACACTGTGTTAAACAGTAAAACAAAGTCAACCAAAAACAGAGAAATTCCCATGCTTCCCATTAACAAAAAAGAATAAAAAAAAACGAAGCCAACAACATCTACTTGTTTTCTTTACTGTTATTTTATTCTTTTGAGCACCCACTTCCATTTCCCTCAATTAAGTGCGAAAATTTGGAACCAAATACTTTGATTTCTATGGATGTTTTAGAGTATCTTTACCATAGAGTTCACCTTAGCTTCCCTAAATCAGATACCCAGTTTAACAAAATTATGATTGCTCCCAAAATATATACAATGACGGTCAACCAAACAAAATTGGAAACATGCATCAGTGGCATTGTTCAACAGAGGTAGCAACTGATGGTCATTTTTACCAGAGGTGCTAACTCGAAGGGTTGCAGTATTGGATGTAGGAAAGTCAATGGGTCGGGTCGTGCCACAATCCAAGTAGACTCAGTCCTTTGGGGCCCTTGACCCGACCTGGTTCCTGGTTATATATATATATATATATATATATATATATATATATATATATATATATATGCGGGCCGGGGATATTGGTAATGCATGGTGAATCCACGTCAGACGATCGGGACCATGTGGCACCCATCCATGGGAAGCGGATGACACGGAAACTTGCACAAGGACGATCAGTCCATCCTAAAAACAAAACCGAAAAGGGTGTTTTCCCTAATGGAATGTTTTTTATAGAATTATGATTGTCTAAGTCTCATTTTCACGATTCATGCAGATAATTTTAGTCATTAGGCTTTGTGGAAATAATTTTTCTTGTTAGTGACAATAGTCATCTCATTGAGTCCGATGCATAGATTCCACTAAGACCAAGAGCTTCTGTGACGCATCACCTTTTACACACTCGACCATCCAAAACTAAGTGCTTCTATAATGTGTCACCTTTTACAATACTGACGCGGAAGTTCGTATTGTTAGAATTTTTGCATTCTGAAAACAATGCTGGTTAGCGCATACCAATTTGAGGTTGTACAATTTTTCTTCTTCAGTTCCAACAGGTCAAACACTAAGACACTGAGTCTTCTATGATGTGTCACTATCACTATCACTATCACTATTTTTCATCAATACCCAATCATGGAAGCAAAAATTTAATTTGTTCTTACTATCCCATAGAGATGGATAATACCAATCCAGTGATGTAAAATACAAAAAAAAAGCAAGCAGTGAACCTTACACATCAGTTCAAAGAAACATTTAACTATAAATCTCCAAATTTCTTATTCGTCCATAAAATCTACACAAGAAGTTCACCATGTTTCTTCCTCCTTTTTGACTCCGGCTTCATGCAGCTAAAATGAACTAGTATTAGGTAAGTGGCTCGAGTGCCAGGTAACTTCATACTCTTGTCACTTTTTGGCTGTGTGCCACATGGAATCATCATGTGTGCCATCTAACACATGCACCATGATGTCAATATTTTGTGTGCCATCTGACACAAGCACCATAATAAGATTACCTCCAACAAATGTACAGTAACCGGTACTCGACCTCCCATCAGATGGAGATTCTGCCCAGTCAGCATCGAAATATCCTTCAACTTTGAGATGCCGATTAGAATTGTATAAAATCCCTACATCGACTAGATCTGAGTAGTCTGCTTGGCTTCGACAAAACCAATACGAGACTACTATGCTAAATTTATCGAGCTACGCACTAGCAGATTGCTCAAGATTATAAATCTTTTTCTATAGATGACATATCTTAGATGACTCCCTTGAGCAATAAAACCTAGTGTTGCCCCGTATAGACCTGTTGTAATTCTCGGTAGAGAGGTCACGATAAATTCGGCATAAAGAAATGACAACTCGAATGGAATTGAGTTTGGAAATGTGAAACGTGGTCTATAAGTTGTCAATGCCATACAACTTAGAGTATCCCTTAGCCACTAACTAAGCTTTGAATCGACAATGCCATGGGCAAATACTTAACTGTGTAAACTCGTCTACACCTAACATCACACTTTCTCCTAGGAAGATCAAGAATTTGCATATGCAATTTTAGTGCACTGCAAATATCTCCTTAGTCATAGCCTCTTTCCAGCTAGTATTCAGAAAACATCTTGTAAAATCTTAGGAATATAAACATAGTGCAACACAAGAGAAAATCGATGAAAAGATGACAGCAATCAAAGGACACAAACTGAGAAATGGGGAGAGTAGTGCAATTTGTGTTTAGCTTTTCATAAAGCAATTAGGAGCATTGGAGCGGAAGAGCACAAAATGTCTATGTGAGTGGACTGATGCAGATCATTTGACAAGGAAACCAATGGTGGATTTAGGCTAAGATGTCAACCCCATAAAGCCAAAACAACAACCAAATCAAGAACAAAATAGGGAAAAGAAACGCCAACCCCTTTGATACGATTAAAAGAAATTGAAAAATACCCAAAACCAATGCATCATATAAAACCCAGATCAAATATATATACCTGCTGAATAATGGAATGCCTAGATGATGGAGAAGAAGCTGCGCAGTTGTTCTCCGAGTCCCTTGGAGACAGATCTAACTCCTTTAATTATATCAGACCTTCGAGCTGCGCCGGAGAAGAGACGGTGAGAGCTGCGCATGAAAATCGAAGCCAAAATAGCCCACCGTAAGCATCGCTGGAGATTGGTAGCTGCACAGGGGAGAAGAGGTGGGAGCTGCGCAGGAAACTTGGGACTGCGCAGTTGTTCTCCGAGTCCCTTGGAGACAGATCTAGCTCCTTTAATTATATCAGACCTTCGAGCTGCGCCGGAGAAGAGACGGTGAGAGCTGCGCATGAAAATCGAAGCCAAAATAGCCCACCGCAAGCGTCGCTGGAGATTGGGAGCTGCACAGGGGAGAGGAGGTGGGAGCTGCACAGGGGAGAAGAGGTGGGAGCTGCGCAAGAAACTTGGGAAAAAACCTACCGTAAGCCTGTGAAATGCCCTTTATAGAAGGGCATTTCAGTAAAATTATAAGGATGCAATTCATCCCACGTGTGCCACTTTTAGAAATCTCACGGATATCTGAAGTTCGGAAAATACCAAATGCCTGATCCGCTAAAACGTTTGACGCCTGCATATAGTGCTGAAACGTTTCATTTTCAAGGTCCTTTTTCTAAGGTCCCCTAGAAAATTTACCTTCGGCAAGCTGAATTATTGTTTTTATTTATTTATTTTATTTTTTATTGATGAAGCAAGGTGAATTATTGTTGATTTAATATTGTCTATTTTCATTTTCTTTTGACTTTTAACATTTAACATTTGCATCACTCAACCAAATGTTGAGTCGGTGGTTAGATTGGGATGCGGCATGCCTATGTGAAAAGGCGTAACCGACTTGGATTAATAGGTTTGCTTATTGCGTTTTATATTTGTCTTTATCTTTGCTAATCACAAAGTTAAGTAGAGACTGGTGCTCACGGCTACACATACACACTTCTTAACTCGCAATTGAAAATTTGGTTGGATTCTCAAGGTCGTGGATCCGGGATTCAATCCATTAATTGTGGTTTTACATGAAACAAACTAGTAATTTTTCTAATGATGCTCGTAATTGCAAAATCATCCAACGCAATCCATTTTGAAGAAATTAATTTCACCAAAATTAAACTAGCATCTTTAGAACTCTAATTCAATAAGAACAAAAGTATGAAGAATTTTTTTAGAAAAAAAGTGTTTAACGGCCCTCTTTGGAACCTTCAATTAGGAACTTCCTTTTCAGCAGAGAGGCGATCTAATACGCACTTAAGTTGGCAAAACGTGCGTTGCAAGGGATACATGTAGATAGGGCTCTCAATGTAAGCCATCCAGAATTTTGGCTCACACTCGATCCGAAAAAGCGGTATATTTTATGAAGCCAATCCGGCCCAAAACCCAGGTCGGGCTAAGCACGTAATGACTTGGATTGATACTGGCCGGACTTGCTATGAATGTTACAGCACCGGCCCGGATAAAAAAAAATAAAGAAATATATATATTAAGTTATGAGCATTTTACATAAATGCCCTGAGATTAAATCATTGAACGATTTAAAATCAACGGCATTTAAGGAAAATACACTTGCAATCTAAATTGTTACTAGCTTCATAAATAAAATACGGTTTTCATTTTAACATAATTTCTACCATCTCAAGTCTCAATTCTAAGCAAGCAAGTCTCTCGCTCACTTAAATTATCACTCGTTGAAAATTGACTTGAAATTTTTTTTAACAAATTTTATTAAAAAAAAATTGCCCAAAGCCCATAAAAAGTCCAAGCCTGGTTCGGCCCGCTATGGGCCGGGCTTGGGCTGAGTACATTGCGGCCCAAGTTAGCATTGGCTAAAAAAATTGGAAACCTGGCTCGAGTAGGACCGGACGGGATTGAAGACCAGCCCAGCCCTAACTGGCCCATTGAGAGCCCTACATGCTGAGTTAAAGACCATAGAGATCTATGTCCATCTCGCATTCTCTCCTGCACATTATTCACATGCTGGAGTTTCATGCACCATGGCGGGTCATTCTAAGTCCCTAAATGACAAAGTCCAAACCTTAGAGATGCACCTATATTGACGAGCATACAAATGGCTAAAGTGTTTTTTGTTACATGTAATATTATACATGCAACATGTATTTATAAAATTAAATTATGATTATTTAAATTAACAAGGGTATTGTCAAAGATATTTTTTAGCAATGTAAAAGATTTCTAGTATGAGTGGCTGGTGATCCTTAGACCTTTTGACGAATACATGTCTATATAAATTTCATCATGGGTTACAAAAAAAATAAAAATTCATCATGGGTTGAATTCCAAGTAAGCCAAGATTAGACATCCCTATTATTTATAGATAAATTGTTAAAAGAAACGCCCCTTTTTAATTATATTAGCATTAGAGATCATGGCAATCTGATGTGCATGGATAATCGGCAATCATCAACAAGCTTTCTATTGATTCAAAATTAGAAAATACGCGAATAAAGCTTATTTAGTTTGATACTCTTTCTAATGCTTTTAATCGATCACACGTTCATCAATTTCAATGACTGATTTCATGTAATCATTAGCCAATCTGTTTCTATTAAAGTAAAGCAACAAGAGGCCGATGTCACGTTACCATAAATTATATATATATATATATATATATATATATATATATATATATATATATATATATATATATATTAAAGAAAAGCAAGAAGATGCTGATGTGAGGTCACCGCAAATTTGAAAAAAAAAATTATATCTATTTCTATTAAAGTAAAACAGCAAGAGGAAATTTTTAAAAAAAATTATATTAAAAAAACTGTTAAATCCAAAAGGCACAACCTAATTATGAAGGATAAAGAGGGCAACGTGCTAAAAAAAATTGCAAAAAGGTTGTTTGCTAATTGAAAGTTTGAAACAATATGCATGCTTTTTTTGAAGCGTGGTTAAGTATCCTATAAAATAGCTATCACATTGAGATATTGGGATGTCCAACTTCTGTGGAAACCCTTTTCGTTCCAATCTTTTACAATATAACTTTGAGAATATGGGCGTACCAATAGATTGGTCAGTTTTTATTCCACATATCCCAAAACATAAAACAGGGATTATATTGGGGCAAACATTGCCGTAACAGGAGTAGAGTTAGCAATTGAATCATAAGGGTTTCCTTCGTTTACCCATACACCTATTCCGGTTTTCTCTAAAAGTCCGATTTTCCAGATTGTAATGTGTATGTAAACTAGTGTTTTATTAGTCTTACCGAGACAGTTTTTTTGCTTTTTATATAATACAAACTACTTTTAAAAAAATAAAAATTGAATCATAAGATGTGTCACTACCAAGCGTTACAAAGAGTTGTGCCTGAATTAGGCGTTAAGAAAGAAGACTTTGAAATATTCTATTTTCTCTCCAAAATTTCCAATTCGAGCCCGAAAAATTGGACCCAATTTATGTTTAGGTCTAGGTCTGGTATTTGTCAATAAAGACCCAACTTAGAGTTGAGTTGGGTCTGGGCCTTTAAATTCTGGCTCTGAACCCGGACCTGACCTTGGCCACAACCAGTCAAGACTAAGATATAAATATAATATTTTCTTTCTTATATTTGGGTGCTGATTTTTTGGGATTGTTATGGAATACATATTATACACTTAAAATAATAAATAATATAATTAAAATAAGTATATAATTAGCAAGTTATAAATAATAGATCTAGGAATTTAAAATAGGCATTCTAAACATAAATAATTCATCAAAACTTAAAAGTTAATCAATTAGTCATTGAATTCGGCTGAACGGGGACTTTCACATACTTAACATCCCTAAGTATGGCTATTACTTCTATTATTTTCAATAATTGATTTCATTTAATAATTAGTTAATTATCTCATTACTTAAAGTAAATTAAATTTTAAGTATATCATGTCATTGAAAGCATACGAGCTTACACGGCGGATGCAAGATTTTCCTTGGGAGGCGGACTCGGTAGTCGATGATTCCGACACAAACAAATTTCCTCAAATTATGGCGTACAGTCATACGGTTCATTATTAATTTCACATGACACATACATCTCAAAAAATGACCTTAAAAGCACATAGAACAAGTCATGCTCAAACATGATTTTAGGGTCACTTTTTGAGATGTGTGCCACATGAAAGAAAAAATTGACCGTCTGATCATATGCCTATGATCTCAAGATCGATTGTGTGAAATATTGGAATGAAAATGATCTCCATCACCTGATTCAAATTGGTCAATGCATTCTGAATAGCGGAGATGAGACGAGTGTACAATTTCACAAGGTATAAATATTGGTACCCAACGGTAGGGGCATAATAAAAACAAAATGTCCCAATCGAATCGATGAAACCGACCCGAAATTGAATCGAAGCTGATCCAAAATTGTAAAATTGAAACCGATTTTGGATCAGTTCAATTTTCGGTGCCGAAAGCCGATTGAGTAGGAGGACAAAACCAACAAAAATTGACAAAATAAAGAAAATTTTTAAAAAATTGAAAATCAAAGCAAACAGATTGACCGAAACCAAAATCAGATCAGTTCGCTTTCGATTATTCTATATGCAATTATTGGTAAATCGAAATTGAAACCGATATACATCATTTCGGGCTCGATTTTGGCCAAGCCACCACTGAAACGGAAAAATCGGTTTCGGTTTACCGAATTTCCACCCCTACTTAATGGTAAAACTTTTTATAGTACGTGTGCACTGGCGTAGCCATATCGAAGGGTGTGGGTGCTCAAGCCCCATTTAACTTTAGAGTTTCTATTAAGTGTGGTTCTTATACAACCTTTGTTTGTATATAATCTCCCAAATCTATGATGTAGAAGCCCCTAAATCGGCCCAAGCTCCCATTTAACTCTAAAGTTTCTAGCAAGTTTGGTTCTTATACAACCTTTGTTTGTATATAAGCCCTCAAATCGATTGTTAAATAACTACTAACATTATATTTATCATTTGTAGCCCCCCCAACAAAAATTCATTGTTGCACCTCTCTACGTGTGGGTGGTATTATGCTCATGGAGAGAGAGAGAGAGAGAGAGAGAGTGTAGGCATGAGATGAGGGAGAAAAAAAGAGGCATCTTACTCGAAATGGGTATTATTATGGGCACCGTAGAATATTCTTTCAAAACTATGGTTGCAAATACAAGTATTAGGATTTTATTGCGTTATTTCCTCTGTTCTCGCATTATAATATTAAAGAAAGGGTTCGTGTTGAAATGAAAAAAAGTTACTATTTTGTTAGTGAGAAACTCAATTTCTCCCACTTGAGATGTTTGAAATTATTTACTTTTAAAATTGTTTGGTCTATAAAAATTAAGTTTTATGTAGGGCCCACTTAATTTTCTTTCCACCTCCAAAACCTATGGTAACTACTTTTTTTTCCACCAAAATTTGACATTTTTAAGTTATTGAACATGACCTTAGATAAGATATAACTTAGTAATAGTTCATGATTAATGAAGACGGCCAAAAGATAATTTTGATTGATTAGGACCCATTCCTGTCAGAATATAATTTATACATATATTACTTTATAAAAAAAAAATTCTAATGAAATGAAGAATGATTTTGGCTAAAGTAAAGGAAGGAGTTTAGCAAGGAGTTAAAAGAAAGTATGAAATATTAGGCAATGAATGTAATTGGATTGGGAGGATACTGTTGGGGCAAACATCACAAAAGCTCCTTCTCTTCGACTATATCTCTCCTGAAAACCTGACTAGCTTCCTTTATAGTTACAAATATCTATTTACTCAGCTCTTGCTTTTGTAGGTTTTGCTTGCTATAATTGATGTTATTATGTCTTCAAAACTTGTTCGTGTGTGTTTCATATCTTTTTTTGTGCATTAGAAGTTACTAGGAAACTTAATCTAGGCCTTTGATTTTGTATATGAAGAGCTACACTTTTTTGCATAATTCCTTTGTTAAATTGAGACAGAAATGGGTGGATAAATAAGACTCACAAAATTGACCACCCTAGATAGATAAGATAGGGTCATGTTCATAATGACTATGATTGATGACTTCCTCTTCAGCCTCCTTATGAAGATCTTAACCCATTGAATCTTATCAAAAGCTGACGTCCATAGGTGTCAAGGCCCTTGAAAATTACACCCAGTATTATTTATCAAAAATAAAATAAAATTACACCCAATATTTGACAGGTCAAAATAGGGTAAACATGTTTTATAAATGTCATAACCTTATGATGCCACATTAATCCTTGTTTTTTTTTTTTAATGAAAGGTACATTAATCACTATAAAAAAATAAGATTAAAAATTGCTGCTAATAGTCTTTAATAGTTTTTTATTAATAACGACAGTCGCTAATAATCTATTTTTTTATAGTGAATCCTTGTTTTTGGCCACGTGAGCTGTGAAATCAGTCCCTAGCTAGTTGATTTAAGTCATTTTGATAATAGGGTATCTCCATGATTTTTTCTTGTTGATTATATTTATTTATAATATAATAACTCTAAAATGGAAACATCCTTAATTAACCAGCTGAGCTAAATGTTTTCAAGTTTTGAACTGTTTAATTCACGGTTCATAACTAAAAATCAACGTTACATTCCAAAACTCATGTTGTGTAAATTGTGTGGTCATTCCAAACAACTGAATCACACAGACTCACCACACTCCCTGCATGGCAATTACTTAAAATCTTGATAATTCTCAATTATAAGTAGTGTTTGTTTCTTATTGTAATCATCATCACCTTGTTCCATCTATTCCGGATTGATTTTGTTTAAAAAAATAGACTAATTTCTAATTTCATCCTTTTTGTATTTTCTTTTAGTGTGCAGTTAGATTGCATGTAATGGCCCCTAATGACGTGTATTTGGGGGGGTCATTATATGAATGGTCGTGAAAACTCATGTCACGGTCCGTTTGACCTTTGATGAAAGGAATTTTTTATCTATATGCATAGTCAACAATTTTTTTTTTTTTTTTTTTATAACTTGGGCATCCAAGCCTCTTAGAGGACCCGCCTAATTCCAGGGGCACATGCGCACTCCAAATTCTGCACATGCCGGATCAGCACAGGATATAAATCCTTAGGGTGGCCTCAAGGGGGAGAGGGGATTCGAACTCAGGTCTCTTGCTTTTGGAAGAAGGTACCTGGCCAGCTCACCTAACCCCTTGAGGTTTCATAGTCAACAAGTTACATGAGCCCAATGACTCTTGTGCAAGAATCAAGGATCAAAATTTCAGCCGAAATGACCGAAATTTTGGTCGAAACTCTCGGTTTCGGTCCCCACCGAAACAATAATTTGGGACCAAAATTTCGGTCAGATTTTGTATGGGATTGAAATTTTCGGCCAAAATTTCAGTTTCGATCCCCTCCGAAACCGAAATGATACCCGAAATTTTCATCCTTGGCAAGAATGGTAATATATAACACATATAAGGATTACCCATATAATGAGGCTACATGCAATCCAATGCACCCTTACTATTTCGTTAATAAATATAATTTTAAGACCCTTTATTTTATGTTCTAAAGCTATTTGTCCATGTACATATTTCATACCTAGGTGGATTTGGAAGGTAGAAAATTTTCAGTTGTGTCTCTATATAAGGTTATAACTAAGGTGTCAAAATCGGTATCAGACTCGAGTATCGGTCCATGGAGGATCGATACGACTCGGCCGATGCGTATTGCCATATTTAAAAAAATAATAATAATAATTAATAAATAAAATAGAGGTATCGGCTGATACCGATACCAAGTTGAGATACCGATATGTATCGAGGCCGATACATATCAATTTACCGAGAAATCGATACGTATCGGTATCAACCGATTTTTTATATCATGCTTATAAGGCTCGTGACGTATCGTAGAAACTTCTCAATACTTTTTAAGGTACCCCATCCTTTAGATCTCAGGCCTTTGTTTGGTAATGCAAGCCATAGCATTTTCACGTCATTCGAGCTACTTGAGTGTCACGTGGCATCTAACTTGAGGACCGGGTGCCACGAAAACATGCTTAAAATAAATTATATACCATCTAAAAATAAAAACTAAATTAACAAAGTTAATTTCCAAAGTTGAAATTTGGGTCAAATGTACAAAACTTGAATGCACTATATTTCGGCAATGAAGCACAAGCCTTGACTGTGATTTGAAGGGAAAAAGAGTCCAAATTTTTAGAAAGGGAGCCATTACTTGTACACGCTTTTCAAGTGATTGCACCAAATTTAAAAGAAAGAATTACAAGTTTGGCGACCTCTACTACATGAAAACACCATCTAAGCTGTTTGATTTGAAGGCCATGATTTAAAGATATCGATTGCAAAAGATTAGAATAAAATATAATTTTCATCATTTGATTAAATGGAGTCAAAGGTTATTATATAATTCAACAGTTGACTAGAATAGATCATATGACAGTATCGTGTTTTGCTCCAAATTTATGTACTACAGATCTATTGATCATGAACTTCAACCCATATTACATTTTTACATATCACATGTCCCTAAAATATCAAGTCTTTCTTTAAATTCGGTGCAATCACTTGAAAAATGTGTGCAAGTAATGGCTCCCTTTTAGAAATCTAAGGCCTCCTTCAGGTGTTTCCTAGCTTTTCCCAGAAAAGCTCTAAATCCTGATAACTCATATTCATATTGATTCTTAGCAAACTTTGATTCATGTCTTTTCCCAGATGTGTTATTAAGTTGCTCTGATTACTGATTTTTCTCAGAAAAGCTAATTTCTCAATCGTTCTTAAGCTCTTTGAAAAGCTCAGAATCGGTTGAATCGGTGGTTGTGCTAGAACTGTACAAGTGTTTATCATCTGACTATTTGTCGTACTTAGATTTGACTAAAATTTTACTGCCTTCAATCCATGCGAGGTCGAGCTTATTTGATTTGAATTCACATTTCTTTAGACATACTTTACAATACCAAAAATATCATCTACATATAACAAATATATATTATAAACTCGTAAAAGTGCTTGGGCCGAGGGCATTAATACCAATTTATGAGCTTCATTTAGCCCATTACGTTCAAAAACAACTTAATTGAAAAGTCAATTTACAGAAACAAAAAACATAGTAAAAGCAACATATAACCCTAAAGATGACTACGAGGTAGCGTCATCGCCATCCCCATATATATATATATATATATATATATATATATATATATATATATATATATGAGGTAGCCATCGTATGTTTGGTAGAACCAGTCTGGTCCTCCCAACTGTCATCACAATATTGTTGCAAGGGATGCTCCCAATCGGGGTTCTGCTCATCCTCCAACTCCATCATACGGTCTGCAGTATCGTCCTCTAAGTCCGAACTGAGAAACACTGGGTCGTACTAGTGATGCCCGATAGGCTGGTTGGGCTCATGGGTTTTGAAAAGGGACACAAATTTATGGTGCCCTGACTCGAGGACGAATCCCCGGAGGCACAACTGCAAATGGATGGTGCTGTGAAAGTCGATGAGATTGTGGCTCCCGATATGGAGGATCTAAGTCTATTACTTTGATGGAGTTGTGTTTTACAAAACCCCCACCTATCCTATCCCCAATTGATGGCTTCCTGTGTGCCATTAAATATATTACCTCATGGACAAATGATTGCTTCTACAACACTTGTAAGGAAACCCTCTCATAATCATCGATTGCTTCGGATCAGATGGTCGAGATCGTGTTTCCACATAATGAATCTTGAGATCATGTCTCACCTATTATACGGTCAATTTTTATTCAACATGTCAGATTCCCAAAAAATGCCCCTTGAATCCTATGGCCCACATCATGCTCAAACGTGATTTTAGGGCCATTTTTTGGGAATTTGTGACATATGGAATAAAGCATTGATCGTCTGATATGAGAGACATGATCTCAAGATCTATTGTGTGGAAGATCAGGGTGAAACACGATTTTCATCATCTAATTTGAAGCAATCAATGATTTTTGAAGAGTTTGCACACGTGGGCGCTTTTAGAGATTGTATTGCACTAATAGGGATACTCGTACCAGAAAAAGAAACAGTTTTAAATTCACTAGGGGTTGGGGCTCACAAGTGATGGAGCATCAATCAAAGTGTGAAACTTTGGGAGGAGTATACAACGTTGAGGTTAGAGTCCTGGCCTTTCTGGGAGTTTTGGACGAAAATAGAAATATGGCTTTCGGGAGGAAAGTGACCATTTTCGTGCGGGCCCCACATAAACTTGCGAACATAGGAAACGCGAGGAAAGGCAGACCCTTACCCTACTTTTTGAGTTGTTTCGCGGATTCCTATTGATTCGGGCAGTGGTGGAACCTAGATTTTCACCCAGTCGGGGCACAAGTGATAGTGACAAATTTTAGCGAACTTCTCCGAAATTCGTTGAAACATGGTTCAAACAAAACTTTTAACGAAATTTCGGTCATTTCTCCGAAATTGCAAAAATTTCAGCAAAATTATATTAATTTTAGCCATTTTTAAATAATAAGAAAGATTTTTATAAATATTTAATAATATATATATATATATATATATATATATATATATATATATATCTTTTGTACTCCTCAAAAATTTCCCCAATCATTTGTAATTTTTTCACAAAATTTATTTGAAATGAACTAAAACAACCACCTAGTGAAATATTGCCGAAAGTGAAATTTGTCACTATGGTACAAGTTCAAGAAAAAATTGGGAGAAAAATATGGCAAAATGCGGCAAGTTCGGGGAAAATTTTGGAGGAAAAATTAAAAATAACATGAGATAAAACCTAGATGGCTAAATCCTCTTAGGCATTTTAACAAACATGTTACAGACATATATTAATTAAAAAGTCATCTTAATTGCATATTAAAGAAGAAAAAGAATAAAAAGAGGAGAAGAAGACGAAGATGGAGATCTTATCGACGATTGTGGCAAGGGGCAGTGGGAGTAGTGGCGAAGAATGGCAGGAGAGGGCGGCACAGCACCGAAGGAGAGTGTTTTAGAGCCGAGGGGACAAAGAGATTAGAGAGGGCGCTGCCGGGGGTTTAGCCATTTAGGGTTGGGTTCTTGGGCTTTAGAGAGAGAAAAGAGAGGGCGCCGTCGGGGGTTTTAGAGAGAGAAAAGAGAGAGAGGGCGTCATCGACCGCCAGGGGTTTTAGTCTTTTAGAGAGAAAAATAGAGAGCAAAGAGAGAGAACACCAGGAGGGGGGTTTAGAGAGAGAACAAAGGCCAGAGGGCGCAGATCGTCGAATTTTAGAGAGAGAGAGAACAGAGGATGCCGGCCGTCGGGAGTTTTAGAGAGAGAAAAGAGAGAGAGAACAAAGGGCATAGAGAGAGAATAGAGGGCACGGGTTTAGAGAGGGCGTCGAGTTAAGTTTTTGGGGTTTAGGAGTTTTGGGCGACGAGTTAAGTTTTCTATTAAAAAAAAGGTTTTGTGGAGTTTGAGTGCGGACACTCGCCCGTACTCACGTGTATGTGGTTCTGCCACTGGATTCGAGGCTCAGTGTTCGCACTCACGTGTACATGATTCTGCCACTGGATTCGACGCTCCTAAACGAGGCCTAAGGGTTTAGCTTAACCCCTAGAGGATGTAGTGTAACTGCAGTCCCATGTCACGTGGAATGTGATCTAGTATTCAAAGGTAGCATGAAAATGCTACTTCGAGGGTATCGTCCCTTAATCTATATGTATGTGTGTGTAGTGGCTCATATAGATCGAATATATATTAAATATCAAAAGTTTGTATTCCTATAATCATTTAGGTGCACATCAACTTTTCCTAATTGCGTCGAGAGTCATTACTTGCACACAAGAAGTTGGCCCTTGCATATAAAAGAAAGAGTTGATATTTTGGGGCACATTCTATGTGAAAACACCATCTAAGCCATCTGATTTGAAAGTCATGATCGATCTAAAGATATTTGGTGCAAAAGATTGGCACAAAATAGGATATCTATTATATGATTCAATGGAGTCAATTGTTGTAACAACCGGGATTTTTGGACTTTATTTTAATGGTGTTAGATTATGTATCACAGCGTGTACGGTGCTAAAGCTCCACATCGGAACTCATCATCTTTTAGAAAAGTTATGATTTGTTTATATTAATATTAGACTCATTGTGAAGTACTCATCGATGCGATTCCAACGATATATAATTTATCGATTTTCAATAAGAATATAAAAAATTACGCCCGTTTTAAGAGATAAAACAAGTTAAAGGGTATAACTGCAATTTCGGGGGAGAAACATCAATTGCTTCGGTGCTTACACAAAGCGCTGGAATGAAACTTTTGAAAAAACTTCTATCTTATTAAATCTTCTACGAAAAGTATTAATTAGAGTTGACTTAAAACTTTATACTATTATAAAGAAAACTTTAAAAGCTCTCTATTCTCTATAATCAGAAATTATTCTCTCTCAAGACTTAGAAAAACTGACACCTTGGGCATCGACCTTTTTAACCCGAATCGCCGTTGATCTACCATTCACGCTTCAAGAGGTGGGTACCCATCAATCCATCTTGTTCTTCTCAGATTCCGTCGTGTAAGATGCGTTCGATCGCGTATCGACGGGTTTAAAAATCTTATTTAAACCCTAATTTCTCATAAATTAATAGACATATATGTTTAATATTATGCTTTCTCCTGAAAGTATTATATTTCATAGGTCGGTTTATATGTTGTTTATTAATATTTTACCTTCTATTAGGTCTGCATATTTAATATATCCACTTCCTCTTAAATCTACATACTAATTAAATATGAATATCTTTAAATATGATAAATCTCCATATTTGATATTTTTTCAATGTTTCTTTTTTCAAATAATTTATTTATTTGGCTAGTTGATATTATACTTTTTTATTAGGTCTTCATATTTAATATTTTATCATTTTATAAATCTGTAAATTAATTAAATTTTAATATTTGTAAATTTGATAGATTGACTTATTTAGAATACCCTATTGATATTATTTAATTACAAATCTATATAGTTAGAAAGTTACTTTTTTATTAGAACTGTAATTTTATATTCTTGTTTATCTAAAACCAATTAAATACTAAAATTTAAAGCATATTCTTGTTTATCTAACCTCATTAATGACATCTCGAATACAAAGAAGAAAATAAGTAAAACTAATTAAGCCCTAAAATACTATGAATCTGATATATCTATATAATTAGAAATTTACTCTTCTACTAAAATTATAATGAATATATTATTGTTGTAAATCTATATTATTATTTATTTAAAATTAATTAAGCTCTAAAACTAAATTATGTTCTTATTTTATTTAAAAGAATAATAGATTACCATCTTAAAGTCTTGGGTCCGAACTCGTGGCCACGAATCCGAATTCGCGGTCACGAACTCGAGCTCGCGACCATCGATGTGCTAATCTTGATATTTTGACTATAACTTTTTTATTTCGACCTCGGATTGACACGATTCTTTTGATATTAGAAAGAAAATAGTGAGCTTTACAACTTTGTGTGAAATACCCATTTCACGAATCGGATGTTTTAAGGGTCAAAATAGAGCAGCAAGTTGGGTTTAATTTTGAATGACCCAAAGCTGCAAAAATTTGGTTTTATTTTCTAATTTTTATAACCAAAATTCTTATTTATATTATATCTTATTTAAGGCCTTTTGATTGATGGTCAAGATAAATCACAACTTAGTAATTATAAATACCATTCAATTTAATTATCCAATCATATGACTATATATATATATATCACTTTTATCGCTTCAATGCGACCTCTTCAATAACATGAAAGGTTAGAAATTCGATGTCTCATAAAAATCGAACTCTGACATTCACGTTATTGAAATCACATTAATAACTATCCTATCCTATAAGTGTATTGGTGTTATATAAATATATATACGTATAAAATAATAAAATCTAAATGTAAATCTATGATGTGTGTATGATGGTGCTATATTTCAATCTTTATCACGATATATAAATTATGGACATGTTAGGTCATATGTACGCGAGTGTATGAGATCATGCCTATGCTTGAGCGTGATGATTCGCCGAGATGATATCGAAGTAAGGAATACATCGTATTCACATGCCTTACAACTCATGGTAGTATGAGACATCATGACGAGTCGGGTGAGTGCGAATTCAGTGTAGCCTTATATACGGTGACATATGCGGTGACCTAATCACCCCGAGTTTTAATATAAGAGAATAAGATATGAGTTATGATATGAGATTCGGGCCTTGGGCCTCAGTTGTAGTGAGGTTATCTCACTATAGCTCGTCCTAGATATAAGTTGTAAAAGTATGTTAAGGTATAAGTATGAGATAAGATATATTACGAGTACGATAATAAGATACTGCTGTATAGGCTAGCAAAAGATTAAAATCTTAAGTCTCAGTATGTGTTGTTTCTTGCGTAGTCATTATAAGGGCAACAACGTCTTTCAGCCAAGACAGATCTCTGAGAGAGATTATGAGTATGAGTCTGAGTCTATTTATGAGTTATGTTTGACCATTATATCTCCTCATTAGGTTGGGTGGAGAGTATGAGAATGATAGAAAGGGCGATTAGATAGATTATGATATGGTGGTATGATACTATGGCGATTCTCATGTGGTAGCTCGAGCAATGATTCTGGTATAAGTCTTTTAAAATTTATGAGTATGTTAGTTACGCTCATGCAATGTACAGATATATGTGCGAGAATGATAATAAGATATAATATGATATGATGTATGATATGTTATGAGATATGATGAGATACATTAGGATATGAGTGTCTAGATCATGGTCCTGCATTTATGATATGATATGAGTTCTACGATATGCAAATAATTTTATCTTTCTCTTGCTATTTTCTTAGAGATATTATGTTTATCACTCATGTAATGCACCCACAATGCACCTGAGTAGAATGAGGTGGATTGATAGTTTATCTCACTGAGTTTACATGACTGAGTAAACTCATCACACGATAATTTAATAGTTGTAGGTGATTACGCTGGTGGAGTAGATGTTGGCTATCCAGATCCTGCCGACGCTGATTTCATTGATCCGGTGAATATTGATTATCAGGAACCTTTGGAGGGCGACGTTGCCGGTTATCAGAAGGACTACGATGTTAATTTTGATCCGAGCGCTGGCTATTGCTAATCGTAGACTCGGTATTGGATTTTGTCGTATGTTATTATCGTTGACTCTATCATTTTATTTTATCGGATTTGTCTCCGACTTGACTTATATTTTATTGGTGAATTTGTAGATTTTATCGCATTTATTCAGTATTTATGATTGCTTTTATATCCTACCCTGTTTGTTGACTTTCACGGATTTCGTGAAACCAGATTGTGCAAGAACTCTGATTAGGTGTATGTTTGCTTAGAATATCCGAGATATATGTGGGTCATAACTCGAAATTCTATGCCTTCGGGATGAGGTAGAATTTCGATCGTGATAATTGTTGAATCAGATAATGACCTTTGATTGTAGTGAATCATATGATAATATCCTTTTCGTGCAAATTTTTTGCACCAAAGAACTTTAGATCATGACCTTCAAATCAGACGGTTTAGATTGTTTTCACATGGAATAAGTCAACAAAAAGTCTTTCTTTTAAACTATGTGCAAGGGCCAACTTCTCATGTGTAAGTAATGACTAAAAAGATTATTCTATTTCCACGCCAACTTTCGCTCTCTGAATACTAGTTTATGTGCTTTTCAGTTGTGTCGAAAGATAAAAAGGAAGCGACATTTTCGTACGTAGTAGCCTTCTATATGGAATCCCTACACCAAAGAGTCTAATTTGTACTATTATAATGCGAGAAGGAGAGTTGCATCAGTTGATATGAAGATATTAATTTTTTAAAAGTATAGACATACCCTTAATATTATTTTCCTTTAAAAATCTCTTTTAAAATCTAAAAAAACTAATATCTCATGTTCTCTTACTAGCGTGAATAGAATGCTTGTGGATCCAACATACATTTTAGTAGAAAGTAATAACATCAAATCATGGGGTGGACATTGTTAGATTTACTTACACATACTTTAGACCCAATGTCAAACATCAATCAGCCGATACCGATATATATCGGGGATACGTATCGGTATTTCGACACACTGATACATATCAACGCCGATACGTAACGGTATCCAACTCGGGTATCAATATCGGTATCGGCTGATATGAGCGTGTCAAGTATCGGCTGATTCCTCTATTTATTATTATTATTATTATTATTATTATTATTATTAAATAGGCCAATACGTATCGACCGATTTATATCGATCCTTCATGGACTGATACCCAATACCGATTCCTAGTTTGACACCTTGATCATAACGAGCCCTTGTATGAATAGTCTTGTTTAATTTCACACGAAACATCAAATTTTTCTAGTAAACTTCAGTCACACTAGTAAACATCAAATTAGTCAACAATTTTAGCATGTGAAAACCAAATTGAGAGGAAAGAATCTCAGGTTGTAAATAAAGATACCCTAGGGACATATTAGGATATAATCTTCATTACTATGGTAAGGAACACCGACATTTTTGACTTATAAAATCTTCTCTACAATGGAAAGAATTAATGGTAGGCAAGGATCAAAATTTCAGTTTAAGAGGACCGAAATCAAAATTTTAGATTGAAATGAATATAATAAGCGGAAACAATTTTAAAAAGCTGTTTTTCTAAATCTGCCTTAAAAATAATTTAAAAGGTTTATTTTGAGATGTTCTTACAAAGTTTTGAATAATCAAATTTACAATTAACTCGCACACTCTAAAATTTTCAAAATAAAAGAGTACTTTGGCTACTAAAATGCCATTAAACCTTTCTATGTAGAAGATCCTACCATAAAGGATCAAAATTTTGACTGAAATGACTGAAATTTCAATCATTTTTGTATGGGGATCAAAATTTCAATCTAAAATTTCAATTTCGGTCCTCTTAAACCAAAATGATAACCGAAAAATGCCTGATTATTTTTACCTTAAAAGTTAGACCCCGATACAGAATTGGGCTGGACTCAGCCCCAATGCTTTCGAGCTTAGAATTTTCATTTAAGCCTAAACTTGACCCGAATCGGGTTTGCTTCAGGCTAGATTCGTGCCAACCCGACCTTTCCTTTTATTGTAATCGAGCTTGGTTCACAACAAAAAAACAGATTATTAGCGGCAGTCTTTTGCTCCAAAAAACTATTAAAGACCATTAACGGCAAGGGTATTAGCAGCAATTTGTTGTTAATAGTGGCAGTTTTTGGCTGCCGCTAATAGTCTTATTTTTGTCGTGGTTGGGCCGGGCCGGGCTAGTTTTTTAGTTGGATCGATTAATTTTACACTAAAAAGTAGGCTTGCCCGGCCCGGATATAGAATCGAGCGACACTACAAAAAATAAGACTATTAGCGGCAATTTTTTGCAGCAAAAAATTGCCTCTATTAACAAAAAAACCTATTAAGACTATTAGCGACAAGGGTATTAGCGGGAGTATTTTTGTTAATAGCGGCAGTTTATGACTGCCGCTAATAGTCTTATTTTTTGTAGTGCGATGCCAGGGCTTTTGTTTAAGCCTATTGATAACCCTATCTTTAACGTACAATAATTAATATAATATTTTTTAGGGTTTTTTGCAAATACCCCCCTATGTTATGCTTAAATTGTATAAAATCCCCTTAGTTATGCCTCTTTACACTTACCCCCCTACTTTTATGTTTCCTTTATAAATAGCCCCCTACCGTTAAATGACAGTTAATTAGGCGTCATTTTTTCAATTAAATGACTTGTTTGCCCTTACTTAACATTATATATGTGGAAAAGTATCGAATCTTGCCCAAATTTTTTGGGTGGAATATGATTGATCTCCTATAAGTTGCCATGTTACTTGATTTTCGATTTGGATGTCCATGACACTCGCTTGACTCGTGGGTAGCGCTAAAATGCTACCTCGTTTGTACCATCCAGACCCTACCATCGTTACGAACCAACTGGGTATCATGGACATCCAAATTCAAAATCAAGTAACAAGGCAACTTAGAGGAGGTCAATCATGTTCCACCCAAAAAATTTGGGCAGGATCTGATACTTATCCATCGTTTAAAATGCGGTTGAGAAAAATATAATGACTATTTTATATATAATATTAAGTAAGGGCAAATGCGTCATTTAATTAAAGAAATGACGCCTAGTTAACTCCCACTTAATGGCAGGGGGTAGTTGTAAAGGAAACATAAAAGTAGGGGGTGTAGTATAAATAGACATAACTTAGGGGTTTTATGCAATTTCAGCATAACATAAGGGGGTATTTGCAAAAAATCCTATTTTTTATATACACACCATTTCCAGCTCAAGATTTTTCCTTCTCAACCATGTTTCACTGGCTAAAATCATTGACTAAATTAGATAATGGAGATAATTTTTGTCCCAATCTTCCATATAAAGGATCTTGAGATCACGAGCCTACCATTAGATGATCATATTTAGATTTTATGTGGCACACATCCCTAAAAGTGAATATGATCATGTGTGTACATTAAATGTGATTCTCGTATCACATTTTGGGATTTATGCCACATAAAATCTAAATCTGATCATCTGATGATAGGCTCGTGATCTCAAGATCTATTGTTTCGAAGATTGGAACAAAAATGATATCTATTGTCTAATTAAAATTAGTCAACAATTGTAGCATGCGAAAACTAAATTGAGAAGAAAGAATCTCAGCTTGTAAATAAAGGTACCCTAGGGACATATTAGGATATAATCTTCACTACTATGGTAAGGAACACTGACATTTTTGACTTATAAAATCTTCTCTACAATGGAAAGAATTAATGGTAGGCAAGGATCAAAATCTCGGTTATCATTTCGATTTAAGAGGGCCGAAATCGAAATTTTAGATTGAAATGACTATAATAAGTTGAAACAATTTTAAAAAGTTGTGTTTCTAAATCTGCCTTAAAAATAATTTAAAAGGTTTATTTTGAGATGTTCTTATGAAGTTTTGAACAATCAAATTTACAATTAATTCGCACACTCTAAAATTTTCAAAATAAAAGAGTATTTTGACTACTATGAAAAATAAAATTTATTGGTAATATTAGGCTTCTCTTATTATAAAATTAATTAATTAATGATATAAGTCTTTAATTATTTCTGTCGAACGATTACATTCACATATGTCAATGCCCTTGAAAACTATACTTTTCAAATGGTGAGAAATTGACTTTAACATATCAAGATTTGTTGAAGTTGGTAATAGTACCCTCCCTATAAATATTAATTTATCCAATGCATTTGACTTTTCTCCAGGCATTATAAGCATCTCTTAAGTGCACGTTGAAAAATGCCATTAAACCTTTCCATGTAGAAGATTCTACTATCAAGGATCAAAATTTTGGCTGAAATGACTGAAATTTCGATCATTTTTGTATGGGGATCAAAATTTCGGCCGAAATTTTGACCTAAAATTTCGGTTTCGGTCCTCTTAAACCGAAATGATAACAAAAAAATGCCTGATTATTTTTACCCTAAAAGTTAGACCCCGATACAAAATTGGGCTGGACTCAGCCCCAGTGCTTTCGAGCTGAGGATTTTCATTTAAGCCTAAACCCAACCCGAATTGGGTTTGCTTCAGGCTAGATTCGTGCCAACCCGACCTTTCCTTTTATTATAATCGAGCTTGGTTCGCAACAAAAAAATAGATTGTTAGCGGCAGTTTTTTGCTCCAAAAAACTATTAAAGACCATTAACAGCAAGGGTATTAGCGGCGATTTGTTGTTAATAGTGGCAGTTTTTGACTGTTGCTAATAGTCTTGTTTTTGTACTAGTTGGGCCGGGTCAGGCTAGTTTTTTAGTTGGACCGATTAATTTTACACTAAAAAGTAGGCTTGCTCGGCCCGGATATAGAATCGAGCAACACTACAAAAAATAAGACTATTAGCAACAATTTTTTGCAGCAAAAAACTGCCTCTATTAATAAAAAAAACTATTAAGACTATTAGCGGCAATATTTTTGTTAATAGCGGCAGTTTATGGCTGCCGCTAATAGTCTTATTTTTTGTAGTGCGATGCCAGGGCTTTTGTTTAAGCCTATTGACAACCTATCTCTAACGTACAATAATTAATATCATATTTTTTATGTACACACCATTTCTAGCTCAAGATTTTTTCTTCTCAACCATGTTTCACCGGCTAAAATCATTGACTGAATTAGATAATGGAGATAATTTTTTGTCCCAATCTTCCATATAAAGGATCTTGAGATCACGAGCCTACCATTAGACGATCAGATTTAAATTTCATGTGGCACACATCCCTAAAAGTGAATATGATCATGTGTGTACATTAAATGTGATTCTCATATCACTTTTTAGGATTTATGCCACATAAAATCTAAATAAGATCATCTGATGGTAGGCTCGTGATCTCAAGATCTATTGTTTCGAAGATTGGAACAAAAATGATATCTATTGTCTAATTCAAATTAGTCAACAATTTTAGCATGTGAAAACTAAATTGAGAAGAAAGAATCTCAGCTTGTAACTAAAGGTACCCTAGTGACATATTATGGAAAGAATTAATGGTAGGCAAGGATCAAAATTTCGGTTACCATTTCGATTTAAGAGGACCGATATCGAAATTTTAGATTGAAATTTCGGCAGAAATTTTGATCCCCCATACAAAAATGACTGATTTCAGTCATTTCCGTCAAAATTTTGATCCCTAATGGTAGGATCTTCTACATGGAAAGGTTTAATGACATTTTTCAACGTGCACTTAAAGACATGCTTATAATGCTTTGCGAAAAGTCAAATGCATTGCATTGATTAATATTTATAGGGAGGGTGCTATTACCAACTTCAACAAATCTTGATATGTTAGAGTCAATTTCTCACCATTGAAAAGTATAGTTTTCAAGGGCATTGACATATGTGAATGTAATCGTTTGACAAAAATAATTAGAGACTTATATAATTAATTAATTAATTTTATAATAAGAGAAGCCTAATATTACCAATAAATTTTATTTTTCATAGTAGCCAAAATACTCTTTTATTTTGAAAAATTTAGAGTGTGCGAGTTAATTGTAAGTTTGATTGCTCAAAACTTTGTAAGAACATCTCAAAATAAACCTTTTAAATTATTTTAAGGCAGATTTAGAGCTTTTTAAAATTGTTTCAGATTATTATACTCATTTGAAGACTTTTAGAATAAAATGAATTGTAACGAGTTTCAGGAGATTAAAATAAATTTTTACATGTGAAATGAATTAATAAAAGAAAATTAGCCCTTTTGAAAAATTATTGTTGTACTCTTCATAAATAATACCTCTATTGTCTCTCCCTCCCTGTTGAAATGAATAATCATGAATTTTTTTTTTCTAAATTGCCCTTATTATAACTATTTTTATTTTTTAATTTTTTAGTTTTAATTTAATTTTAAAATTTTTGAGAAAAGCCCTTATTATAACTATTAGAGAAGCTGGACATAACATCTCATGCCACTAATTTTGTAAGAGCCTGTTTCCAATAGATCACACTCTCACTATCACACTTGTAGGCTATGTGATAGTGAAACGAATCTGTACAATCCAATTTGAAACGAATCTGTACCATCCAATTTGAACACTTCAATATGTACCCTTTGTTGGATGTGAACATTGGATTATATTAAGGGCTTGTTTTTATTTTTTGCTAAAATCCGAATATTTTCGACTTTGTGAACAACTCACAAAGATTCACTTAGATTACATAACTTCCAAAAAAATTAGGCTGTGCTATCAAACACCCAACAAGAGCATCTTTAGCACGAGAGCTTTATTTAGATACCCAAACACCACTTTTAGCTATCATCGGATATTTTAACTGCTGCTACAATTAAAAAAAAAAAAACTGCAAGAGATACTTTATTTTAACTTCCTGGATGCTTAAATGATTATATGTCATTAATAGGCTCAACGTATGAGTAATCCATGTCATTAAAATGATACGACATAATCACAAAAGTTGATAAATAGTGGCTCAGAAATTAATTTTTTTGAGTGATTTTAACCATCCGATCTGTACACTTTAATACCAATCGTTGTGTATAATTTTAATGATTGATATTCAAACTCGCCAATCGGATGATTCACTTTCACTTATGGACATGATTTTTTGGCTAAAACCTTTTCTAATGATGGATTGCCATCTGAACCCTTTAAATTGATTATCAACTGGTGCCACGTGACATATTAGAAAACCACATTTCAATGATGTGAAATAAAAAATCAAATATAATGATAGTAGATTATTTAAATAGTGGTTAAACATCTATCATAGCTATTATCCCTTCTTTAAAATACTAATTTTTATTTCATTACTTTTCTTGGAGAGAGAGAAAGAGGAGAGAGTTAGATACTTATCTAATTTTTTTAAAAAATATTTGAATATTGCTACAATAATAGTTAAATTTAACTCTTAATGTAGCAAAAATTTATTTTACCTCGTCTGATATAGCAATATTTTTTTACATGAAACACTATTTTAGTGTTTTTGAGGGGTTTGGCATTCCTGCTGGAGATGGCTCTAACAGCTAGAGCTAACGGCCCCATTTAATCCAATCCAAACCATTCATTCAGATACAACAAAAATTTTAACCACCAAAACTGACCCGTTCATACAGTTTCAAGGAGAAGAGTACTATAGTAACTTTTGTTACAGGAGAGTACCATATAGCTTCTCTATTTTCGTCACAATAAATAATACAAAAACGTTCTCTGTATCGGTCCCGCGGACACACTCCCCATTTCTCTCCTCTCAAAATTATTCAGAAAACATTTTACCCATTGGTTCCGATATATCCGAAAAGTATCGGCAAAAGTTCCGACACGATTCCGAAACATTTAGTGACTGCTACAGATTCTTCAATACAAAGAAAAAGGATCCAAACCCATCTCCCGCGGATCGGTAAAGTGCAGTTTCAACTCATTTGAAGGCGAGATTCCCTTTTCATCGTTACTTATTTTCTTCTATTTGTGTAAAATTTCGCCGATTCGTGATCTCATCCTCTCGTTTTATCATTTTTTTTGTTGGGTTCCTTAGTTTGAGTGTTTGGAGTTTGAGATTTAGAGTGGTGGGTCTTGTTTGGTTTTCCTAATTAGTTGCTTGTTTTATTTTATTTATTTATTGATGTTTTGTTTATTTAGATATTTCAGATCGTAAACTTCGAACTGGGTTGTATGCAGATCGTACGAGTTGTTGAAGAAAATTGGTTTTTGTGATCTGGGTTTTGTTTTTATGGAGTGTTTGATAAGTGGAAGATGTTGTATTGTGAAGAATTTAGGAAAAAATGTAAAATTGATGAAAATGAAGTTGTATTTAATGTAATGGAGCTTCGAATTTGGGCAGCTTAGTGGGTTTTTTGGTGGGATTTTTAGCACATTTAGAAAGTTTGAAGGATTTGATTTTGGATGTTTCCGTGTTCTTTACTCGAAGAAGTGTGTATGGCAGAGTTTTAGTTGATGCGTTCGAATTCATTACGATGGCATTTCAGATCTGTGTGTGCTTCTCGGGTCTTGCTGGAATGCATTTCGGGAAGGTATTTCTATTTGATATTGAAATTTTGCTCTAACGGAGTTTTCGTTTAGCAATTTAGCATTTACTGTGGTTTCCATATGATGATTAGGATTCTTCTTTAGGGATGATAGAAGACTGATTCGGGTTGTTTATTTCGTAGATGACTGAAATGAAGTTGTAATGGTGTTTTTGATTAGCTTTCTTACGAAGTTGGGGAATTGGGATTTTGTTTTTCCAATAATAGGATATTTATTTGATTGATAAGGTTAATGTTTTCGGAAGAAGATGGCATCATTTAGGAGAACAATGTCTGTGGTGCAGAGAGATGGAGGTGCCCAAAATGGGGAGGCATTTACCATTTCTTCTGAGTCTCCGAAGCCGTCTTATGCTCAAAGTTACCCCCCTTCTAGCAGGTTCTTAGCTACATTCTTTGGGTCAATGGATATCCTTATGCTACTTTATAGGATTCGTGCTCTCATTCTAGGTATTTGCTCGCAAAGATCCCCTCGGCCCTTGGAGAGGTCAAAGTTAAAAGGTCCCATCTGGAAGAGGACTTTCTTCCATTTCTTTGTGTTTTTTATGGCCGGGATTTTCGTTGGGTTCACCCCTTTTGTCTCGGTGGATTTCTCGTCAAGTCTCATTTCCAAAACCCATCCCTTTTCGTTTGAAGTGAATCACCCGATAGGAAATGTTGACCAATATGTTGACATGGTAAGAAACAGAACTCACTTGTTTGAGAAAATTGAGTTCCAGGAAAATGCCAGCCTAGGAAAAGAAGCACTACAGAAGCCGGTAGATGATATTGCAGATGCCCCTTCTGCTTCATCTTCCTTTCGGGACGTGGATTTCGTGTATCAGAAGCTTTTGATAATTGTGACTGCAACATATGCTAGACCGTTTCAAGCATATTATATGAATCGGTTGGCCCACACTTTACGACTAGTTCCGCCACCTCTACTGTGGGTAGTCGTGGAGATGTCTGCACAGTCGGCTGAAACTGCAGAGATTTTGAGGAAAACGGGGGTTATGTATAGACATCTTGTGTGTGAGAAGAATATAACCAGCATAAAGAATAGAGGTGTTCACCAAAGAAATGCGGCACTTTCTCATATTGAAAAGCACCGGCTTGATGGAATCGTGTACTTTGCAGATGACGATAACATTTATTCACTTGATCTTTTTAAGCAAATGAGGGAGATCAGGTACTTTTCTTCTATATAAAACTTATATTTGGTTTCATATTTTCTTTATTATTAATGGGGGAAAAATCTTCTTGCTTCTCTTAGTTATATTTTGTTTCCATGCCCTGATTGTTGTTCTTATTAATCTCATTCGTGGTTAAGAACCCTTCAGGGCATCAATTTTTTTTTATTTTGCTAACGGGCACTTATTGAGGCATTGATAATATGAATACTTTGTTCCCTGCTCTATAACCTCTAGTTATCTCTTTAAGCTTCTTTTTTCTGGTTCAGTCTATCCTATTATTCTGTTTCAGTTGCAATTTTTTTCATGTAAATGCAATGCTCTTTTAAGATTTTTTAATCATTCGATATTATATAAATTACCATTTTCCCATAAACTACATATGGTGCAATGTTGGTTAGCAGTGGACCTCATATATATATATATATATATATATATATTGTATGAGAATCAATACGAAATGATTGATATTAGAAGAAAACTGACAAAATAATGATATAAATGTTATTACGTAATTATTGAGTATCAACCAAAGAAAACTGACAAATAATGATATAAATCTACATACAGAATTATTGAGTAGCAACTGTCACGTATAGTTCATTAAAAAGATAAAGTAACAACTAGCAACTAGCAAACAACAAATTAAATTGCAAAGCCAATAGCAAGTACATCATTAAGCTTTGAAAAAATAGTTTTAGCGTCTTTAAATTTTACTGAAATCATTTGATCAATAAATATCAAATCTAAAGTTGATTTGGTTCGTTCTAAGAAATCTCTAAAAGATGATTTGGCATTTGTCCCATTGTTTGGGCCTTCAAGTGTGTAGCATTAGGTCAGTCAAGGGATCCCACCTTTTTCTGTAGTTAAAAAGAGTTTTTAAAATTTAAAGGGTGATGATGATAAGAGTTATAGTATTTTTTTCTCAGGAAAAAAGAAAAAAAATCTTTTGTAAAGATTAAGAGTGGTATTTGTAACTCTCAATACTATTTTGAGCTATGGACAACCGCCTAGATGCCCTCATAGAAACTTGGCACACCTATCTTTATGCCGCATATGGTGCAAAATGTATGTCGTTACACCTATGTTGTCACCCTTCTAGGCCTGGCCTAACCGCATAGACGGGGGCCCAAGTGTACCAATTCTCGTCGAATCTTGATCGTATGCTATATAGATCCATCAAATAAGTAAAAAAGACCATGAATCCATGATTATTTAAACATGATAGAAATACTTAGGGTTTTAAGACGCTAGAAGATGATCTCCGGGCTTCTGATAGCTCCCACTCCAAAACTCTAGTTTTGCCAATCTCCCAAGAGAGAAAACTATGGGTCTTTTCTCACTTGAGTCTCTAGATCTGTGAGCTATGGATAGAAAAGAGTCTAGAATTTGGTGCCAAAGGACAAGTATACCCTCATGCTTTGAGCATGCCCTATAACATCCAAAGCTTATTATGTAAAATTGTGGAATTCCATTCCCTCTGCAAATAGTATCTTCCATAGCCCTGAACTAATTGCTGCTTGTGAGGTATGGAAGGAGATCAAATTTGAATTCCCAACATTGGATACTATGTAATCCAGTTATTTTCGTTTGTTCCTCTAATTGCAATTAAACTCGGCCAAATCTTTTATTAAAAGGATTGAGTCCTCGCCGTGCAACTCAAAAAATCAATCCACGAAGGGGCCACCCCATTCAATGAAAGAAAGAGAGGGGGGAGGGAGGGTGGTGCTCTCTATACGTTGGTCCACACACGGTGAGGCTATAGGAAGATAAGGTCTCTTCCCTTTCCAAGTTAAATAGTGCAAGTTCAGTCCCTCCACTTCCATGTAAAGTTTAAGCATCATAGAGTATACTCACTATCTAACTACAATCCAAGGGCCGCACATCCATCTCTTTTGGATGAACCCGATAATCGATAATCTATCATAATGATGACCATGGCTGATGTAATCACCCGATTAATCCGACTAATGTTTGATGCTAAGTTACACATCAAGTGAGACATGGATCCCGTGTTGTGGTCTTTCGGCATCCAAGAGCTAGAAGATGTACCTAAAAGCATCCAGATATTAACTAAATATAACATCACCGGTTGGTGAATTAAATTTTACCACGTAACTCCTAGATGTTCCTTCGCATCATCATGGAATATCTGTTGCATTCCATGTTCAGTGATACTGATCTCCACAGACACTATAAATCACCATACCTGATTCCTTTGGGTTGCCATGACTTTTCCAGTAAGTGCTGTCGTATCGACATCAAATAAAAGTACTATAATCCAAAGCAAAGCCAAGAACCAAAATTCCAACCAAGTGCATGCGGCCTGGTGTTGGGTTTGAAGGACCAAAATTTAAAGCACCGGTTGTTGGGCTTGAAGGATCTTCAAACAAGGACTGGTGGCTTGATTCTAGGGCCACATGTCATGTGACCAAGAATAAGGCACTGCTCCAATCCCTCATTTCTTCAACTTGTCATATGTGAAGGGGCTTAAAGTCTTGGTCCTGGAAAAAGACCCGTGAACCTTAATCTTTCTTCTGATTGTTCTCACTCTGTCTCTCTCCGCAATGTTTTCTTTTCTCCTTCCTTCTCCAAGAACATTGTGTCGGTTGCTTTGTTAGAGAAAAATAGTTATGAATTCAAGTTTAAGTGTGGAAGAGTTGTGAGTCATCATGGAAACAAGTATGTCGGGGGCGGGGTTCGATTTGAGAACGTGTACAAGCTCAATCTTGCAGCCAATGAAATTATGAATTCTGTTTACTCATTGTTTTCAAATTCATCTTATTTAGACCTCTGGCATAGAAGATTGTGTCCCTCAAATCTTCATAAAGGAAAGAGCCTAGCCTTCTATGGTATCATCAATGTTGATTCTTTTTCTAGCTTCAAGGATTGTGACTATTGTCTCTTCAAAGCTAAATAAATTACCTCTCAGTAAAGGTGAAAGGGGCTCCAAAACTCCATGCACTCAGATATATGTGGAAAGATAAAACCGTGCAGGAGCGGAGGCAAAAGAATATTTTATCACATTCATTGATGATTTTACTAGAGAATTGTCTACCTCTTAAGGGACAAATCTGAGACTTTCTCTGAATTCGTTGAATGTATTTCTTTTGTTAAAAATCAATTGGGTAAACAAATTAGAGCCATTAGGCTTGATCAAGGAGGTGAGTACTTGTCATGTGAATAACTCGAATCTGAGAAAACTCATGGGATCATTCATCGAACAACTGCTCCTGACTTTCCTCAACAAAATGGTTTAGCCGAACATAAGAATAAAACTCCCCAAGAAGCCGTTCGATGCATGTTATTGGAATCTGGCCTTCCTTTTAGTTTTTGGAGAGAAGCTCTTGCTTTGAGAATAAGGATATCTATAAGGCCAAACATTGGTTGGAGTCCTACCCGACATCAAGTCGATACATTGATCATGGGACTGAGTCGGGGTAGCCCCTTCTGCCTCTCAAACACATCTGAGTAGGACTTGAGAACCTCTTGCAGCCTCGGTGGTGTTACTGGATTGCTTATTGAAATAATTTCACAGCCATACATTGTCGCTGCTTGGAAACTACTTCTTAATAGAGGGATGCTAACTGCAGCGCTTCGATAGGGGTAGGTCGTGAAATCTTCACCCATACGTAAATCATCTCGCAGTCCCTAGGTGAAACATCCAATCAAGAAGGATTCAGGTAATCGCGAAGTGCGGTTGGCCTGTCCTTCGAACCTTGCTTGATATTCTCATACGGTGGTGGTTTGTTGAAGTTTGGAAAGGGCTTCACTAGAGTCGTCATTCTCAGCTGATCTGAAGCTTGTGCGCAAGGCACGAGTAAACTGTTGCCATGTCATATCTCCGACGAACCTTTTCATTCATTGTTACCACAGTATGACATCTCTGAGATGAATCGTAGCCAAGCCCGCCATTTGTTCATCGGAAATGCTATCAATCTTGAAATTGCTCAGCATTGAAGACCCATCCTGCTGGATCAACACCATCAAACTCGGGAAATCAAGCTTGACAGAACGATGATAGGTCGGTGCTTGAAGCGGACCAAGATGGTAACAATAGTGTCCTCCCAGTTCTGGTACCAATTGATATGAAGCCGAACATTGTTCCATTTGCTGTATCTAAACCAACAAGAAATAAAAGATCTGCTACAGAAATAAAATTATTATTGCTGAAAAAAATAATACTAAGCATGACCTGTTTGAGATGGCCCGTCTCCTGTTTCCAAAGCTTGAGTCTCAAAATATTTCTCCCTCTTTCTCTAGCTGCGATCCTTCTTTTATAGCTAGAAGAATCACCTAATCTAACTAGGAAGCAAAGAACAAATCTGACTTTAACTCTAACTCCAACTCTACTTTAACTTAACTGGGAAACTAAACAACTGGAATGTTAAACCACCACCTATACTCCTAAAGGTAGCTATAAAAGGAGGCATTTATCAAAATGTGGGCTTGCACACTTTATGGTGTGTATCAACTTGTATGGTTGGTGGAGGATTGCAGCAGCATGAGGTTGTAATAACAGAGTTTCTGGGCCTGGAAGTTGAACTGACTCAGATGTACGTGCCTCATTCTATCCGTGATAAAAGATTGTGGATTGCGGATCATTCTAGAATGTTCTAAGTGATGGCCTGTACAAGCTGAACACAAGGGTGGAAGAATAGCAGATACTCGTTGGACAACAGATGTTTACTCTGCTATTGCAGCAAAGAAAACTCCAATCACCTCTTCCTAAATTGCCCAGTAGCCAGTAAAGTTCGGATTATGATTTCTTGATGTCATTTAAAACTGTGGGTCCTACCGGAAAATGTTGGTGATGCCCTCATTTCTTCTCCCTATTGCCTCCCGAAAATAAGGGAAAGAATAATGTGGAAATCCACTAGCACTATTATAAGCAGAATTAAGAGAAGAATGGATCCCTGGGTATTGATTGAAAGCCGTTTCAAAGGGAAAAAGAAAGATGTTACTTTCTGCAATTGTGTGGGGTGTCTAACCCTAGTAGCAGGAAGCTTCTAATTAGTAAACTGCTCCCGCTTCAGAATCTCACTCTGGCAACCGCTTTTGACCAAAAAATAATGTATTTTTAAGCTTTTGATGACGCTCCCGCTACCACACGCTTCATGCCGCTTCTGGTGACTAAGTGTCTAACAGTGGGCTTACAACTAAGACTAAAGTAAGTGGAGGCCTCTAACAGTTGACAAAGTCAAAGCTCAATTTTCACGGGTGTCATCTAGGGAGCCCAGACTCTGCAGGTGGGAGTGGTCTGATCAGACTCCAAAATGGGGATATCTTGTAGGCTTATTCCTTTGAATGTGGTCAGTTTGACAGCATGGAAGCTGAACTAAGGGTAGGCAGCCCTATATGCCATTCAGATCTACATCACAAGAGCAACAAAATCGAGATGGAAGTGGATTGTCTCTGTGTGAGCATGGGTTAAGGGGAGACAGGCAATTCCCTGGTGATTACTTGAACTTCTAAATCAAGCTGTGGGCATGCTAGTCTAATGCCAGGTCAAAATTAGACATCCAGCGTAAATCCAACCAGTTGGCATGCTGCTTAGCCAGAATTGGTGCTACAAATCAGGGAAGCTCCTCTAATATTACATTTGTGTAAATGTTTTATTTCTCAGTTAGCTTTGTGTTCTGCGTTTTGGCTGTAGTAGCTCGCTATGCCATTTTCCTTGTACATCTTTGTGGACCAATATTGATATCCACTTTAAAAAAAAAATCCTCTGGTAGCAAACATCACCTAGCACCTTTTTAATTAGATCACCATAGGCTCTTCGTAAAATGGAAGATCCAGATGAATAAACTTGGGCGCGAGGATTGAAATCTTCTGAATTAAAAAAAAAATCTCTTGGTGTGTCTATGCTAACTCTATGGTGTGCAAGCAGTCAATGTAACTAGTATAGTACAAATAATAATGAGGCTGGGTGTAGGTTAGAACATACTACCCAAATTATTACTTACTCTATTTCTCCTTCTCTCTCCTTTCTTCTTCTTCCTCCTCTAATCTTAAAATCCTCTGAATGAATTCAACCCTAATCTCTCTATTCCTAAACCCTAAGCACCCGAATCTAAGTTGGCATTAGAGCAGGAACATTGTTGCTGACATCATCACCTTTTTTTTTTATGTCAGCATGACATCATACTGACACCAGCAGAGGTGAATGTTCTCTTCTGACATTTTATGATTTGAAGTCTGTGAACCTGTTTTTCGAAGAGCTCTTTGCAGCAACAAGGGTTCACATTTTTTCGGGGCCCCTAGCTTCGTGAGATCAAAATAAGGGCCACCAGTGATAGGGTCTTGATTGGATTTCCCTGGAGAATAATCCTGTACGGTCAGATCATCAGATTAATCAATATATATCACAACCTGTGGAGTTTTTCTTATCCTGGGTTTCACTCTAGTTTTTCGAAAATCCGTGACCCTGATTTGTCTGACAGAAATTGATCACGTCTTTCGGTTGGATGCATCAGATAGGAGTCAGCTTTCATTTGAATTTTGTCCCATGTGATGTGACAACTATTGAAGTCCTGGTGCCTTTTTTTGTGCTAGTCTATCCTTGTGATAGGGTCTTGATTGGATTTCCCTGGAGAATAATCCTGTATGGCCAGATCATCAGATTAATCAATATATATCACAACCTGTGGAGTTTTTCTTATCCTGGGTTTCACTCTAGTTTTTCGAAAATCCGTGACCCTGATTTGTCTGACAGAAATTGATCATGTCTTTGGGTTGGATGCATCAGATAGGAGAGTCAGCTTTCATTTGAATTTTGTCCCATGTGATGTGACAACTATCGAAGCCCTGGTGCCTTTTTTTGTGCTAGTCTATCCTTGTGAAATAGAGTGTAAGTATTGAAGTCTCAAGACATTTTTTGAAATCTGATTTCTCTGTTCGTTTTATTACAAGAAAATTAATCTGCGAGGAACAGTGGAGCAGTTTTCACTTGGTTTGGTTGAAGACATAACATTGCTACAGTGTTGTTCTAACTGTTGATGGTTTAGCCAGTAGTACTGTTAGTGAGGTTTGGTAAGTTTGGAGCTGTGTAGACAGCAAGGTTATTTGAAGTGTACATGGATGTGATCTGCAGTAATTTTACAATCTCAGATTTGCTTCTTGGAATTTTCTGTGCTAGATTTGGGGCTTGCCTGTGTGCTTTTTTGTTATCATATTACAACCAATTTGGATTGTTATTTTTGGTTGTGTAGCACATATTTTGTTTTCAGTTTATATTGAGGTAGCTCTCCTTGTTGCCTGGTTGCCGAAAAGTGTGTTAGTTGGAGAATGAAGTCCGCTTCTTCAGAATGGGTGAGTTGCAGAAGGATGTACTCAGTATCACTAGTGAAGATCAAGGGCTCAATGTAGGCTTGTTCCGGCCTTCCCATTCGTATTTGAATGAGATAGGTACTGTCCGGACTACCCGTGTCTCCATGTCATCTCAAGCTCCATGGATCATTGATTCTGGAGCTACTGATCACATGTCTGGCACGTCTTCTCACTTTCAGTCTATTCTCCTTTACCAATGTAGTATAATGTTCGTGTGCCAATTGATCTCTTGTTCCTGTTGTTAGAAAAGGGACAGTTCAAGTTAAACGATAACCTTATACTCTACTCTTCATATACCAGACATTCGCAGTCAGTTGTTTCACTAAGAAACTTAATTGTAATGTAATTTTTCTCCCTTCAGATTGAGTTTTTCAGGACTTGCCAACGGGGCTTTACCTGTTAGATGTTAAAAGGACTCCATAAAAGACTGCCTCCACGCTGGCAACCACTACTATCTCGTTAAAGATGGTTTGTCTGTGGCACTTGCACATGGGTCACCTTCCCATACATCGGATGCGAACATTGTTCCCTAACCAGTTTCAATTATTCGATGACTCTCAATTCAAATGTGAGGTCTGTCAATTATCTAAACATCATCATTCTTCGTATCCCGTGTCATAGTAGGAGTTCTACGCCCTTTCATCCTGTGCATTCTGATTTATGGGGCTATCTCCTATCACGCCTCCGTTTGGGTATCGCTAGTTTGTTTCCTTGATCGATGATTGGACTCGTCTAACTACCTTCGCTGGCTGTAATAACTTGCGTCTCGGGTTCATCACGTTGTCCATTAGGCTGTTCAATAGGTGTTCGGGCCTCCTCCAATACATGATGAAAACTAAAGATGGGGTTGCCTCTAGTTTTCTTGTGTCTTAGAAATTTGTTTAAACCCAGTACAATGCATCTGTGAAAGTGTTAAGATCCGATACTTGGGGGGGGGGAGGAGTATTCTTCTCATAACTTTAGTCCTATCTTCGTGATCATCTATTGAGTGGCAGACTACTTGTTCATGCACCCCTTAGCAAAATGAAGTGTCTTAGAGAAAACATCATCGCCTTCTCGAGGTTACTCAGGCCTTGCTAATTGAGATGAATGGGCCAAAAAATTGTGAAATGAAGATATTCTCATGGCGTGTTTTCTAATTAATAGAATGCCAACTCCTGCTCTTCAAGGCAGATCTCCTTTCTGACATGTTTTCTCCTTAACCTCCTTTCTTTCCTACCCCTCTTAAGGGATTTGGATGTGTGTGATAAATTGGATGCCTATTGGGTGTGTTTTTGTTGATTACCCTCCATCACAAAAGGATAGAAGTGTTATGACCCTGTTTCTGGTCGCTGTTTTGTGTCTATGGATATTATGGTCTTTGAGTCTACTCCTTACTACCCTTCTATCAGTACCAGTTCCCTTCAGGTGGGGAGCAAAAAGAAGAGAACACCTTTTTCATTGCTGTAATAATGTTTATTTTTTGTTTTTTTAATCTCATGAGTCACAACCCATCAATGCCTATGTGACTTAAATTGTTCTCTATCTCCTCTCTCTCTCCCCTCCCCCCCTCTCACGCCCGACTCTGCAAGTAACCATTCCTTTTGCCCATCCGGCTGCCCCACTTACCGCAATCTTCCTCCTCTGGGCTTCGGAATTTTGGAAGATTTTGGGTTATCGGGCAATTTTGGATTAGGGAGTTTCGAATTTTTCGACCAATGCATGCCTCCCTTTGAAGGAAAACCTGGCTCCGCCCCTGGGTTCCATCAAATTTAAAAGTAGTGATATGAAGATTTTTGCCATCTACATGAACTCCATCAGATTTAATGTCTGTATTTATAAAGACTACTCAGAAAATAATAGCTGCACGAATACATGCTTCAACATCCAACTAGAAATCGACCCTACAATCAATCACTACGCGCTGAAGATGGCCGAAGTATCAACAACCACGATAAAAAATATGTGACAGGCGTCGATGGTTGACGAAACTGCAACCAATTTCAAAGGTTCGCAATACTGATCACACAGTCAAACCAAAAACCATAAGAAAGGTAAAATAATACCAATTTCCACTTAGATTCTTCACAAGTGCTGCAAAGGACCTTGTTGTAGCCCAAAAAACAACAAAAACAGCAACCCGCAATCAAGAAATGGCTTGTGACCAGAAGATCACACGGTGCTACCACATGGTTACAAAAAAGATAGTTCCTCAAATCCCTCAAACCTTGATGAAGTCACACTAGTCCAAAGGCAAAAGATTTTCCATGAAAAAGCCACATGCACTTGATCTCACTAGTAATGGACTCATTTCCAAGAATTGCAGAAACATCAATCAGGTACCACTTTTTCAAGGAAGTGTAGTACTTGTTAAAACTAGGTCAAACGACCTCAGATCGCAGCAAACCACTTTTGGATGAAAAATTGCGATGAGATCTTTCAAATGGTATTGTTACCTATCTCGAGGGGTTTAACACGTGTCCGTCGGAAGTGGCAGGGACGCCAACATCAAAGGCATGGAATTAGGGCCGTGACGGGTTTTCCGGCGTAAGAAGAAACGACGTAAGAAGAAGTGGCGGAAGAAGAGCCTAAAGGAGTGCAAGAGGGCAACCTTTCTGCCCAGACTCACTCGAGCGGCCAGGTCCTCGCTCGAGCGAGAGTGAGCAAGAGTTTAGGCCAAACCTTTCAGCCACACCTCGCTCGAGCGAGTCAAGTGATGCAAGGGTCCTTTTAATTTTATCTTTTTTCCTTATCTTTCTTGTACTTTTCACGCATTTCTAGGTCTCTACTTTGGGTATGATTAGACTTTCCCTATTTTGGGGGCTTTAGGCATTCAAATAGATGAAAATACAAGCAAGAAATAGCAAGCTAAATAGGAACAAGAGATAAAGAGAAGATCAAGGATAAAATGGGCATCACACTCTTAACCTCACACCAAATCCACATGGGGAAGAAGAAGAATCACTCTCCGTTAATGCTTCTCACAAGCTCAAGTGTTTACACTTTTATAAAACAACCAATTTTCTTTACAATGCTTCATAATGACCTTATATAATAGGTCCCAAAAGAAGAAAACCCCAAAATAGGGAAAGTACAATCATACCTAAAGTAGAGACCTAGAAATGCATGAAAAGTACAAGAAAGAGAAGGTAAAAAGACAAGATTAAAAGGACCCTTGCATCACTTGACTCGCTTGAGCAAGTTTGATTCTCGCTCGAGCGAGTTTTGGCCTAAATTCTTGCTCACTCTTGGTCGAGCAAGGACCATGGTCGTTTGAGCGAGTCTGGGCAGAAAGGTTGCCGATCAATCGTTCCCTTCAAAGCCCTAGTAAAGAACTATGAGAATCCACATCGATCAACAAGCGAGTGCCCCGATCTAGAGAATGCTAGAGGGCAAGAGTTTAAGCCATGGTCCTTTCTCTAGCGAGCGCCTCAATCTTTCTTCCCAGATTTGCTCGAGCAGCCACAGTCCTCGCTCGAGCGAGAGTGAGGAAGAGTAGGCCAAAACTCACTCGACCGAGAACCAAACTCGCTCGAGCAAGTCAAGTGACGCTAGGGCCCTTTTAATCTTGTCATTTTTCTTCTCCTTTTTGTATTTTTAACGCATTTCTAGGTCTCTACTTTGGGTATGATTGTACTTTCCCTATTTTGAGGTTTTCTTCTCTTGGGAACTACTATATAAGGTCATTATGAAGCATTGCAAAGAAAATTGGTTGATTTTATAAAAGTGTAAACACTTGAGCTTGTGAGAAGCATTAATGGAGAGTGATTATTCTTCTTCCCCATGTGGGTTTGGTGTGAGGCCAAGGGTGTGATGCCCATGTTATCTTTGATCTTCTCTTTATCTCTTGTTCCTACTTAGCTTGCTAATTTTTTGCTTTTATTTTCATCTATTTGAATGCCTAAAGTGCCCAAAACCCTAGATCTAGAGTTATCTTGATGTCCATCCTTGTGGGTTAGTTCTCTTCGATACCCATCGATCCACAACCGTTGTTGGGCTCGAGGTCACTCTAATTGTGCCGATAAATCGTTCCCTTCAAAACCCTAGCAAAGAACTATGAGAATCCACATCGATCAACGAGCGAGTGCCCCAACCTAGAGGATGCTAGAGTTCTATCTCTAGGATCGCACCTTTCGCAATTCTTAATGGATCTCACGCGCCGGATTGGGCCCTAAGCCAATCAAGTATGGTCATTTAAGCAGAATTCCATGAAACCCTAAGGTATCACTTTAATTTGTGTTTCATTGTTCAATTAATTAGTTTCATTTCAACAAATTAGCATATCATGGGCATTCTCGTGTTTTAGGGTCGTTGTCCCATGCCAGGAAGTTTCTGATGTTAGCATATATGGTGTTGACGTCACATATGCGTATGCTTCTTTGGTCCCTTGACCAGTAACACCCTGATGCCAAGTTGTGATGATGGTGAAGTAGGATAAAATATCAGATGAAGAGATAAAGAGGTGGGAGAACAGAACAAGATGAAGAAATTTGGGTTGTGTGTGTTAATCCACAAACTCTCAATGCACTAGTATATGTTTATGTGCAAGTGACAAGTATACCCTTTTCGGAGAGGTAATTACAAATATAAGTAAAAAAAAGACATTATAGCAACACTGCCTTTGTAGTACATCTACACGCCAAACATTTCAGTCTGTATTCCCCGTAGTTCCCGTAGTAAAAATAATCCAAGGCTATGTTTAAGCAAAAAAATGATGAAAACTATGCTAATGTAAGAATATAGGAAGCTAAGAAAGGGACAAATTCTCTTATTGAGCTGAGGGTTCTCTAAAGAAAGCTCAGAGGAAGAAGAAGACTGAGAGGGGTACTAAATTCCACTCCTGAGCCTTACCTCTCAAGCTAGGAGGTTCCCAGCATGCTTTCAATGCTTGATGTGAATTGTAGATGGGTCTGTGTCCTATATGTGAGGCAAGGCCTATTATTTATAGAGCTCGTAAGCTGGCAGGAAAGAAAGAATCATAATTCAACTGCAATTTTGTGTTGTAGTAGGAGAAAAAAGATTAAAAATTTCAGGATATGAGTTAACGGCCAAAAACTGGATTACCTGCTACTCATACCAGCAGGCAGTTGTGTTGTAATAAGAAAGAAAGAAACTTAGAAATTTTGAGGTATGTATTGATGGCTGAAAACTGGATTACTTGCCACCCACACTAGTGGACAATCCTCCTTTCCACATTATGAAAAACTAGGTTGCCTGCTTTAATGGGCAGCGAACAACTCATCTTCCAAAATGTTACCATCCTTATTAAATAAGGAGTCAATTACTTCTTGTCTCAGAAAACGAGCTATCCAGAAACATATTACTCGCTACACTATGTAGTAAACAACATGCTCAATCGCAGTTTGAATTAACTGTTGGATTAGCGAGCAATTAAACAAACAGTTACGTGGTAGTAACCATTTTCTCTTTTTTCTATAGTAGTAACCATTTTATCTAGAACAAGTTGTTTCTAGCCCCAGACAAAGCTATCTGAAAAGAGTACTCACTTCACTAGTTAGCGTACAACTTAAAAATTGGAGTTGTTCAATATCCAGCCTAGCGAGCAGTTAAACAAAATGGTTACTTGCTAGTCCAGACAGCGAGCAATTCAACCAGTTAGAATTTGTTTTTGTATCTGGTGTTTGCAACGAATGATTATGTTCTGAGAGAAAAATAACGGCTTTGTGGTGCTATATAAAGATATTTAGACATGACAATGCTTTCCAAAGGATGACAATGGAGTATCTACACGGGGAACTTGGTAACACAGAAGAAAAAAGATCAAAATAGCAATTCAACCAGTTAAGACTTCCCTTCTCCTTTGTTTTATTTCCATCAAATAGTTTGTGTTGATATTGAGCTTTTTCACCATCTAAATTCCCATAATATTGTCATTACGAACTTTTTCATTTATTTATTATTATTATTATTTTTTGCAGACGTTTTGGCACGTGGCCTGTTGCGATGCTTACAGAAAGCAAGAACAAAGCTATAATGGAGGGCCCAGTTTGCAACAGTAGTCAAGTTATAGGATGGCACACAAATGAAAGAAGTCAAAGAACTCGGAGATTCTATGCTGACATGTCAGGATTTGCCTTCAATAGCACCATACTCTGGGATCCCAAGAGATGGCGCCGCCCTACTCTTGACACTATTAGACAGCTAGACACGGTGAAGGAAGGTTTCCAAGTTAGTTCTTCTACTTGACATTAATAGGCGTTGCAATTTTCTGTCACACAACCAGATCATTTGTACGAAACGTTATAATTGAGCCTTACTTCATATGTTTAGGGATAGTGCAGACTAATTGAAGCCTATGCATGCAGGATACCACATTTATCGAGCAGGTGGTTGAAGACGAAAGTCAAATGGAATGCCTGCCAAAAGACTCTTCCAGAATCATGGTTTGGCATCTTCACTTGGAAACTTCCAAAATGTCTTATCCACGAGGCTGGTTGATGCCCAAAAATCTGGATGTTGTTGTTCCCTTGATGGAAAAGTGACTTTTCTGAGGCCATCTGATCAAACGTAACCCCCGCGGTAATGTGATATTATATGTACACCACCCGTATTGCCAAACAACAAATTTGGTTTGAATTATAGGGATATGTTGTTATATAGTTCATTGCTTTGAGAAGTGAATCTGGCATAGGGCAGAACTGGATAGATCTATTAATGTCTCTTTAAGATTTTCTATAATACTAATTTAAGTGTGAAAATATACGACAGTAATGATGCCAAATCAACCATGTTTTAAAAAAGCACCTATATTTACCCAATCCAAAAGATCCCCTAAATCTTTTTATGTAGGAGTGAACTACATATCGAGCATCTGGACTAATCAACCTTAGGATTTTTTTTTTTGGTTTCTGGATTCTCGTGTTAGGAACTTTTATCTAAATTCCACTAATAAAATTATTAGCGAGGAAAAGAACTTGCATAACTCTGTCTATAACTGGAAATTTCATTTCATCAACCTCCTATCCTTGAGATAAATCAACTTCAACACAAGTAGCCAGCATGGAACCCTAAGTATTTTTAAATTGAGTAATATTGTAATAGTATGCTAAATATATCACTTTGGAATGGTTCTAACTTACACTTTGATCATTCTCCATGGAATTGAATTTAACTGTAATTCAGGTCATCCGTGATGCGGACTGTCAATGAATCAGGTCAGGCCAAAATTTAAGTCTGCCCGATCCTTTGGGCATTCAACCTGACCTGACCTGGCTCAAAATTCCTTAAACCCCAATAACCCTTTATATGTTTTGTATAAAATATCGGGTCGGGATGGGTTTGTCCAAAATCTGTCTGACCCAATCTGACCTCAGCCAAATTTTGTCCGACCTGAGGATCAGGTCAGATGCTTCAAGGCCAACCCGATCCAATCTGATGGGTCAGCTTTATGCGCACGATCCAGTTCAAAAACCCAGTGAGGCGGGTCGGGTAACTGGTCGACCCGACCCATTGAAATCCAAGTGACGAGATCTTAACAATTGACAACTATGGTTTACTTCTTATTGCTGTTGCTATTTACATGTTTTCTAGATTCGTTAACTCTTATGAGTAGTTTACTTTGTGGGTTCTAATATTAAAACCTGTTTTCGCATCTCTTATCTCCACTTATTTCCTTTGCTGACATTTAATGTGGCAGGATTTGATGAAGAAGTGCCGCTCTTCCTGTTGACTCCCTGTCAGCTAGAACGTTGCCCCTAGAACATTCGTCACTGTTGAACTAATCTTAGTTTACTTTTCAATGGAGGCCAGTGATTGTGGATGTGAAGTTTTTTCATCTGATTCTTTTATTTTCAACCATTTTCTTTCCGGGCTAAAAATTATGATGTACAGTTATTTGAGTTTTATCATTTCATCTGCTTTGGGTGCTCCACAATTATGTCAAGGTGCATCTGACTAGTTAGGACAGAGTAGAGAGAAGCATCTTTGAATGGTTTCTTTTATTAAAATAGTCATGATATGGGAGAACTTAGGGAGTCCCAAAATTGCATTTTGCTGCTCCAATTGTTTTATTTATTCCTTCTATTAAAGTGCCATAATTGTAGGGAATTCTATGACTTCCTGTTGTTTACAAGTGTGTAACTGTTGTAACTAGAATCCTGCAATTTATGGTTCAAATCCTGTGATTTGATTATAATCCAATGGAAAACAATTATTCAAGACTTAGTTGCGATCTTATCTTACTACCTTGAGATTTGTTTTTTTTATTTTTTAAAAAGGAGATAACGGGATTGTAGTAATATACTGAGACTTTCTTTCTATGTTTGATGGGTTTGGGTGCTATGTATTGTGACTTAAAGAATTGCTATTGGATGTTATAAATTGAATTGATTATAATTTGATAAACTATATTTTTTTTCGATAACCTGGGAGTCTGGGCCTCTTAGAGCACCTGCCTAATCCCAAGGGGCACATGTGAACCTCAAGTTAGCACATGCCGGGTCAGCACAGGATATAAATCCCTAGGGTGGCCTCAAGGTGAGGATTCGAACTCAGGTCTCCCGCTTCCTAAGGCAGGTACCTGGCCAGCTCGCCTAACCTCTTGGGGTTTAATTTGATAAACAACACAACCACATTACATATAGTTGATAAACTGTATGTAATGTGGTTGAGTTGGCACAATCATTAATTCATTATTCATATGTTTGTCTATTTATATTTTTTGTTAATTTTGTAGAGAGTTTTTAAAAGGATCTTGTTGTGATTGGGTTTTATGACTCAAATTTATTCAGTAACATATGGGCGTCTTTTCATTTATATTCACAAGCAGCCATTTTGTGAGAAAAGTGACAGCAGATCTGCCTATTTTATTTTATTTTTGCTTTGCTTGCAATAATCCCGATTTTTTGACAGGATTGGGTTGCTCTTTAGAGGTCAACTAAAGTATGAAATCAGAATGCCTTTACAATGTGAAATCCGGTTAGAATGTAGTTGGATATCTGTACTTTCTCAACTTTTCAGGATCTGTTCCATTATTGAGAACAGTGGCTGTGTAATTGGAGTTTGAGCCTCTTTTCCATTGATTATAGACTTAGGGGTTGCAATATTCAGTGTCATCAGCTAGCTGATTTATTTTCTGATTAGTGCTCATTAAGTCATTTTCCATATTCCTCTCAACCCAACGTTCTTCCTTCTCATTTCAGGTTGTGCAAGCATAAACTGTTGACACATTTGAATCAATTGGTACCTTTACTTTCACCCAAGGTTTTTCCTTTTCAAACTGTTTACACATTTGAATCAAATGATGGAGATTGCTTTTTGTCGTAATCTTTGATAGTATGTATTTAGATCATGGTTCTAGTATTTGACCCATCAAATTTTGACTCCAGTTGGCACATATCCCGAAGGTTATCCGAGAATTATGTTTGATGTACACTCATGTTCATATTCGTTTTTTGAATGTGGGTCACGTGAAATCAAAATCTGAGCATCTAATAATAGGCCCATGATATGAAGATCTACCGTTTCGAATATTGGCATAAAATCAATCTCCATTGTAAGGTTCAAAGTAGTCAACGCTTGAAGAATTGAATTTAAAACGCCAGATGAAAAGCAAGACTCTTGGATTGTAAATAAATGCGTCTCTATTTAAATCATGGATGAAACAGGGAAATATGATTTTTTCCCCTCATCGCAATTCAAGCCTTTGCGCTTTATTCCACATACACCCATATATATATATATATATATATATATATATATATGGAAAAGGCCTTTGTCATCCATGGGAGGACGGTCACCGTCCTCTAACAGAGGTTGGTGAGCATCCTTCGAGATTCTGAAAATTCTAATACTATTTTGATATCACATGGAGCACATGAGAATTGCTTAGATCATCTTTGATAAAAAAAATATGAAAACTCATTTTTTCACTTGTATTTCTTTGGCAATAAAATTTGGACCATTCAAACTAGTCCAAGTTTGCTTTGTGCTTTAAATATGTTTTTTTGGAGATTTTTTTTTAAAAATGGATCTAAGCAAACGGCCCCGTACTCCACATGGCATCCAAAATGTAATTTCAATGCCACATAGACTTCCACGTGTATCATGGAGGATGGTCATGGTCCTCCATTGAAGGACCTAACCGGCTCATATATATATATATATATATATATATATATATAGAGAGAGAGAGAGAGAGAGAGAGAGAGAGAGAGAGAGAGAGGGGCCAAGGACTATGGGTTCAAACCCATGGCGGGGTGCTAGGTTTGAAGCAGTTGGGTCCTTGTGGCATCCATCCAAGGGACGAGTTCTATGACAGCTTGCGTAAGGATAGAAAATTTGGGTGTGATCCGATGCATATTCTCCGTGCTAAATGTGGTCAAAGGGGGAAAAAGTCAATCCACCAAGGGTGGGTGGTGACCAAACTTTGACCATAGTTTTTACCAACAAATGCTTTTTTTTATTTTTATTTTTTAATAAATCACATGCCACATGATCTGAAAACAAGTGTTGTTTTGAAATCATGCGATCTAAGATTTGAACCTACTGCCTCTAATATGGGTTCAAATCTATTGCCCCACTTGTCATATATATATATATATATATATATATATATATATATATATATAGCAAAAAGGGAAAATGCGCTTGGGGTCGTAGAGATATCTCTACGCAATTGATATGGGTGTGACATGTAGCGCCCTTTTGTGAAATGATGAGTGATATTGGAACTACTTTACTAATTAGGGTACACTTTAAAAATATTTTTTAAAAGTTAAATATCCTTTCAGCCGTCATTTTTTACTTTTTTAGAAGTCTTTTTCTTTTCTCTCTCTTCTCTCTTTTTTCTAATGAAGTGTTAGATTTACTTTTTTAGGCATATTTTACTTAAAATATGAGCGCACGGTAACGAAGCATTAGCACCTTTGCAGAGAAGTGTCGGCGCCACGTTTTAGGGGTGCCGATGCTTCGTTTAGGGGCGCCGGCACTTCGAATTTTTTTTATGAAAGCGCCAGCGCCCCAAAAAGAAGCATCGACACTTCGTTTAGGGGCGCCGAAGCTTCAGAAATTATTTATTTATTTATTTTTTTATGGAAGCGTCAGTGCCTCAAAACGAAGCGTCGGCGCTTCGAAATTATTTTTATTTTTATTTTTTTTATGGAAGAGCCAACGCCTCAAAACGAAACGTCGGCGCTTCGGTGATTTGTATTTTATTTTATTTTATTTTTTTCGAAGCGCCGACGCGTCAAAACGAAACGTCGGCGCCTCGTTTAGGGGCACCGACGCTTCGTTTTAGGAGCATCGATGCTTCGTTTCAGAGTGTTGGTGGTTCCCTTTGGAAGTATTAGCACTTCGCTATCGGACGCCGTATTTTTTATGTAAAATATGTATGAAAAAGTAAGTTTGACACTTTCTTGAAAAGATAGAGACTTTAAAAAAAGTTAAGAATGACAGCTGAAAGGATATTTAAGCGTAGCCCTAGTTAGTAAAGTAGGCCCCATGTCACCCATCTCTTCATAAAAGAGACGCTACGTGCCGCGCTCATATTAATTGGTGTAGAGATATCTCTACGCCCGAGCGCATATTCCCGACTCTCATATATATATATATATATATATATATATATATATATATATATATATATATATATATCGGAGCCGGTTAGGTCCTCCATTGGAGGATGGTGACCGTCCTCCAAGATACACGTGGAGTTCAAGTGGATGGTATAGATCAATATTAAAAAAAAAATCGATTTTTTTTTTTAAACCCACAAGTCAAAGTTTGACGGGTTTCATTGGTCCACATTTAACGGTTCAAAAAACAGACAGTGGAGATGAGTTTTCAATTTTTTTTTTCAAAGATGATCTAAGCAATGCACTTGCGTTCCACGTGGCATCGAAACAATATTTTGGGTGCTACATGGAGCTTCACGTGGAAGCTTGGAGGACGGTAACCGTCCTCCAATGAAGGATGGAGGCCTTTTCCTATATATATAGGGAGTATGCAACGGGTGCAAGATTCACCCATTCGCCTTTTCACATGCCACTTGAAATTATTAATCCAAACAAACACCTGTTTTGGTTTGATCAGCCATGAAGCATGTTGTTTAAAACATAGTAACCAAAGTTGCCGACTTTTTGAAAAGTCGCGAATAATTCACGAATTATTGAAAAAATGAATAAAATCTGAATTATTCGCAAATTCCTGAATAAATTCTGAATTTTTTGAATAATTCACGAATTTCCCAACTTATGTGTGAATTCTTCTCGAATTTTTTCAAAATTTATTTTATTTTTTCTTTGTCCGAATTTTGATTGTGTTTTTCCAGAATTTGACGAAATTTGCTAGATTTTTCAAATTTTTATCAAGCCAATTTATTCCCGAACGTGGTCAATATGGTTTTAAAAAAAAAACATTCCGTACCTTTTTCACCTCCATTTAATGGGTCAAAGATAAGATGATTCTCCAAAACTTTGGTGTGTCAATCTTATTGACCTTTGACCAAATTTCTAACATGGATACATATCGGATCATGCCCAAACCTTTTGTAGTGAAGTTGATCAATTTTATCTAAATGGTTGTGTCACCCTATACTCGTGATGGGTGTGCCACATAATGCCCAAGTGGGGGTGATTGCGAAGATTTCTCTATAACATGTTGATGTAGACTAAGATAGAGACACACACACTCTCTCTCTCTCTCTCTCTATATATATATATATATGAAAAGGTGTTCATCTTTCATTGGAGGACGGTCACCGTCCTTCAAGGTTTTAAGTGGAGGTTCACGTGGCATTCAAAATATTATTTTAATGCCACATGAACCTTAGGTGCATTGCTTAGATCATTTAAAAAAAAATAATTTTGAAAACTCATCTCCACCATGGAACTGGCTCCCATATATATATATATATATATATATATATATATATATATATATATATATATATATATATATGTGATGACCTTGACTCATCCCGATATGATATTGTTTAGTATTGGACTTAAGTCCCTGCCCCCAATTTTGTTTATGCCTAATGGGATGCTTTAGTCTCACACTGGTTGCAAACTCCTCATATTCTTAGGCTATAAGTGAGTCCCTTCCCTCTCTCGATGCGACGCGTTTATGGTGGAGACTTGAGCCCATGCCTGAAATAAAGCCGAGTCAGAGACTTAAGCTCCAAATTGGACAATATCATATTGAATCGGATTAGGGTTATCACATGATCACACCATCAGCTCTCTCTCTCTCTCTCTCTCTATATATATATATATATATATATATATATATAGAGGCTTGGGGAGCTACCCACAAATATAGCATTTTGACAATTCCTTCGACCCGGTTAAATGCTATGTGGCACCCAGCCCGAGGATTGGTGTCAGAGCATCTTACCATCTAAAAATTTAAATGAAAATGAGATTTCTCAATTGTTGAATATTAAGTCAAAGTTGAAAAAATTCAATGCCATATGCTTAGGCTATGAACCACTATATTTGACCCATGATTTAAGAGCAAAAAACACCAAATAAAACCTTAGGGGGTTGGTGAAATCTTTAGAGGATGTTGTGCAACTCGTGATCATGTGTCACGTGGTTACATGATCTAGCACTAGAAGGTAGCGTGAAATGCTGCATTCATAGGTACCATCTCATGCTGCATTCATAGGTACCATCTCTTTTTTATTTTTTTGAAAGGAAAGGGATAGGTGCCATCTCTTTTCTCATGTCAACGATAAATGTTTATGGAAGAACTGCCATCTCTTTGATGGGTGAATATTGCACTGATGGGAAAATGGCCCTGGAGGGCTGGTGCGGATGGAGAAAGAGGGAGCTTATGGCGGGTTATTTTAGTGGAAAAATATGGGCAGCTTGGCGGCAGTAGGGAGATCAACGCTGCGGTTACAAATAACTTCTCCGCATGATGGAAAGAGGTGAGCGGAACATGGGACTTCTACTCCAGATGGTTGCGTTACAATTGGGGGGATGGAACGAAGATTCGGTTCTGGGATGACGCTTGGGCTGATGGTAGGCCCCTCAAAGAACCTTTCGAAGCTGTTTTCAAAATTTTGGGTCATCCTTTTGGTTGGGTGGCTGATTTTTTCTTTGAGTCCGAGGGGGGGGGGGGGGGATATTGTAACCAGATGGCGCTTGGGGGATAAGGAGCTGACCCTATTCATGCGGCTGCTGACTCGCTTATATGAGCAAAATAGGAACACTTTGAGAAGAGACACCCGGGTTTGGATCCCGAGTAAGGATGAGAATTTCAGGGTTCAGTCTTACTTCCGGATATTAGCTAACAACCTATTAATTAAATTTGAAGGGATGAGGCTATGGAAAGCAGACGTTCCTCCAAAGGTTAAATTTTTTGCGTGGACATTATTCAAGGGCAAAACGCTCATGATCGATTAGCTGATTCGGAGGGGGAAGGATATGCACAATCGCTGTGCTATATGCCTTCTTGAGGAGGAAAATGCGGCCCATCTCTTCCTTCATTGTCGATGGGCCCATACTATTTTGGGAGTCATCTTGCCCCGACATCACCATATCAGCAGTTTTTGACTTGGGAGAGCGTCAAGCTAGAGGGGGAGAATTGGGATTTCTGGAAGGCTGACTTCTTTGCGATCATTTAGAGCATCTGGATTGAACGGAACACGCGCATACACTACAAAAAAATGACTATTAGCGGCAGCCAAAAATTATCGCTATTAACAAAACACTGCCGCCAATAATTTTATTAGTTTTTTTGTTAATAGCGGCAGTTTTTTGTTGTAAAAAATTGCCGCTAATAGCCTTATTTTTTGTAGTGATATTTGACCGTAAACGTCGGCCGGTGGGGATGATCCTCAAATCTATCAAAGACCTTATGATTCTATGGGTCCGTAGAGGGCGAGATGAAGCAAGAGGAGAGGAAACTAGGTGGGACCCGAGTTAGGAATTTTGAAGCCGGGCTGGGCTGTTACTTTTGGGGTTTCGGTTTGTTTTTTTGTTTGCCTTTTTGTTTTGCTTTGGCTTGTTACCTTGGATGGGATGTTGGTGGCCATTTTGGTCGGTGTCTGTATTCTTTCTGGTCTGCTTCTCGCTGCTTTCTAATATATTATTTTTTTACCGATAAAAATAAAATAAAAACTGCCCCTCAGAATCAGTGTTGGTCAACTCTACCCCCCCCCCCCCCCCCCACCACCACACACACACACACACACAACAAAAACACATAGGGCATTTACTTGTAGGACTGCACCCATGGATACACCCACACTCAATCTCACCCCCTTAGTGAGCACCGCCCCCTTTCCAAATTTCTTATTGACACCTCCTCAATTTCACAAAAATTAGGGTCAATCTGAAGGTGATAGTTTTTAGATCACCATCAACGGATGTGATTCAAACACACTTAAATTATTGGCCATCATAGGGCCGGTCAAACATTGACATAAAAATGAGAGTTCGGTGAACTAGCACACATTTAAAGGTGGTATAGTTATACATGGGCTGATGGCATTTATCATAAATTAGAATAATCTTTAAGGAGCTTTGTAAACTAATTTTCTAATTTTTAAATTAAAAATTAAAAATTATAAAATTACTTTTTTCTAGCAAATCCTAGCCCTTGATTGAGTTGATCACATCTCACACCACTAGATTTGCCTTAAAAAATCTAGTGTGAGAGATGAGCTTGAGTACCATGCACCACAATATCTATGAAATCTTGTCTCACACACATATTAAGGAGCCCAAGTGCATTGAAAGCCAAGATGAGAACATGATGGAAGGTGGAAAGGGAACCATGATGGGCCCATTTGGCCATGTGCTCATTGAAAAGTCGAGAGAGAGAAAGTGAGCTTGGAAAGAGCAAGCTGGCCGCTTGGCTAGCTTGATGAGCATGCATGGCATGAAATGGTCTAGAATAGCATCACTCAGATGGTCTAGAATAGCGTGACTTAGGCCTAGATCAAATCTAGCCTAAGTGTTTTCATGAAAATGACATATTGTGCTATTTTCTTTTGATTTTTCAAAAAAGTTTGAAATAGAAGTTTGGATTTGGAAAATTGGTGCTGTAAGATGGTTGTGTGTGCGTGATCTAAATGATTACACACAACCGTTGTGTGACACCTAGAAGAGATCGGATGGTTAGAATTCCTCTCATAGATGTTAGTGGTGCAATAAGAGAAGAGTAAAGTGAATGTGCCACTAGATGAATTAGCATGACTCCTCAACTCTTAACCTTACATCAAAGTGATGTAAACATTCTAGAAAAATTGAAAATTTTAATTGTTTTAAGTAGATTTGATTTAAAAAAGTTCGATGGTATTAGATCTCCTAGCACGAGTTTAACCGATTTTCAACTCAATGTATACTTCCATGTTACTATTATTAGTGGAAAATTTATATTGATGCTCTTAGATCAATTGTATGGTTTAAGTTGTTTGAAACGATAGTAGAAATTTAGATTTCTAGTAAATATAGTCATTGTTTGACTAATTTTTTATGGTACTAGATTGCATGTGGTAGAAATGGCTAGACTTTGTATTTTGATGTCTCTTGCCAGTGTAATTTAATCTAGTTAAGAGTTTAAATCTTTGAATGGATTAAATGATGCATACAAGTTTATAATCATGTTTTAAATTGTTATTTGATCTCTGTTTATAGTGATTTAAATTAATGGTGCATGATGTATACTTTACAACTCATCATATTTGACATGATTCAAACACTAGGAATGAAAATAGATGGTTTAGTTGGAATGAATGGCTCTAAAAATTTGAAATTTCTTATTATATATAATATTTATGAACGTTATGCATCTGGTTTTCATGATTTTTGATCATACAATTTGAGTGGTAATTGATGAGTTAGTTTGAAATGTGTTAGTACTTAACTCGATAATACTGTAGTGTAGCCTAAAGAATTTACCGATTGATTCATCGTAGACCATGGTTCAAAATTTCGGCCGAGATCTTGTCCCCACCGAAACGAAATCGAAAACCCATATTATCGGTTAAAAATATATGGTATTGAAGTTTTCGGCTGAAATTTTGGTTTCGGTCTAGCCCAAAACCAAAACGAAATCCGAATTTTTGATCCTTGTGGTAGACCACTAAGAGCTGCTTCAAAATATGATTAAATATGATTTTAAACCTCTAAATATTATTGATTTTAATTGAAAATAATGGCTGATAAGCTGACTGATCGAATGGTTTTGTTGGTTCGATCAAATGGCACACAAAGTGCCAATAGAGCACTTAGGAGTTCATCACCTCTTTGGTGAGAACTTTTATAGATAATTATAAAATAAAATTAAGCAAATTCATGGCAAGGATGAACATGGCCACTGTTAGCCTTAGATTAGATCTGGATAATTCTAGTGGTGCTAGATGTGCTGTTAAGCACACCCCACTATTTACTAGACTAGAAAGCTTAAGGCTGAAAACCAAGGACCTACTGTTTGGATATTATTTTAAAATAAAACAAGTTTAAGAAAAATTCTGTAAAAATTTATATAGATGAATTAGAGGGTCCCCTATAACTCACTCAAATTTGAGGTCTAAGATACTTACATTTTTACATACACGGAATTTAGAGCAGATGGGTGTAAATCTGCCCAAATTGGGCCAGAAATCTGTTTCAGTGAGACCGTCTATTTATGAGCAAAAATTGTCCCAAAAATTCCATGAAAACTTTAGGATATAATTTCATCAGTGTTCTACCACTATGTCAGATTACAGCCCTTGATTTAATCTAGACTGACCGGTAGAAAATCCAAAAACCGAGGGTACAAAAAACCATTCTATGTGGTACATCTAGTGACCAGTGTTGGACAGACAATTAGATGGATATCATGATCCCAACATTTTTAGCCCCAGGAACAGACATAAATGTTGTATGCGCTTTAGAGAGCTTTCCAACAAGCTTTCATTCATCCGATTTCGATATCGACTCAAAAAGTTATGTCTATGTTACCAGAGACCTTAAAATTTGGTATGATGACCAATTAAGTTAAAAATACGTTTTGTAAATCAATGATCCAAATCAACTCATTTTTTAAGTTACACCACTTGCTGAAGATGAGGCCATCAGTCATCTTACACTAAGTTTTGGAATCATTCAAAAATTCAATCGGAATTAAACATAGCGACCCAATTACTGGCACGGATCCGATACCTTTATTCTATAAACTAGGACATTTATAGTTTAAGTCAAAGATTGACTTTTCTTCGAAACCCGTGATGATGTGATCACTAGTAGGTCTCAGAAAGTCACTGATGATCCACGACTTCAAAATGAATCACTTAAAAAGGCCATAGAGCCTATATGGTTAAAAGTGGACCAATAGGGGCCCAGTGACCCTAATTACCGACCCGTTGTTGACCTACAGTGAGTCAATTTAAGGCCAGTGCTACTAGTACCCTCTTTATTCTAGGAGCACCCAAATGCGAATGTGGACTAGTCTCCAAGTACTTTGACCTACTAGAGCTTACGGCTTAGTTGACTCGATTTAAAGAACCTCAAGCGCCATTATAAGATATTAAGGGACCTGATGTTCTCACTGTGGGCCATTGTTAATGGCACCCACGACAATCTAAGGGCACCCTATGAGAAATTTGTGAAATTCCTTAGAGAACCCTTCGATACTAAATACGACTAAATAAGGCCGAATTAGAAGGACCCAACAAAAAGGGGTTAAGCTTTGGTAACAATTGATATTAATTGAATAGTGTGTCCCTGTGACAGCCCGAATTTCGGCACCCCGAAACCCGTGCCATCAGCACGACCATCTTGACCGTGCCCCTTATCTAAGCACGGAACATTGGCATATCAAGCATAAATGAAATAATAAATAAGCTGCGGAATTTAGATCTATATAAAATAATTTTCCAAAAGACAGTTCTACCCTCATGCCTCTGCATGAATGGAGAACCAATCCGAACCATCAATGATAGCAATCATCGCGGATGGTTCGCTCCAAAAGAATAATCTCAAACTCAATATATACATGGTTTAACCAAAACTAGGCTTGACATACCAAGCCGTACCAATCTCTCTCAAAAAGCCCTCAAAGCGGCACAATGGAGTCCTCTAGAAGAAGTCCTCAGGAGGTGGCTCAGCAAGGTCCGACTCACCGTGGTCGGCTCCTCGAAGCTCTCCACGCTAGTAGTGGACCTGCGACGTATAGTCTATAAGGTGAGCTACATCCTAGCTAAATAGGGAACAAAACACAGTTGAACATATAAATTATTATTCACATATATTCCATGATATGACATGCATGATGTGTCTATGCAATTACTGATGAAACAGTTAAAAAACATTACATTTTACTGGTAGTTTACTCGTATCTTTTATTTACTCATGAATAATGCTGAAAAGGCCTAAAGCAAAACTTAAACTTTCAACTTAAGTAATCCCCGAGCAATATAGCATCGAGCCCCGATGAGATACCCTTCATCGTCATCTATATAGACACTTTTAACGTATTCCCTGGGAATACAATTAGTACCCAAGCCCCTTTCCCCTGAGGATTGGTGGCGGGGTTTCACTTATCTCAAATCAACACCCCTGGGGTGTACTTACTATGTACGGATAAGCCTCCGCACTGGCCTACGGTTTCGCCGCCGTATCGGTCACGGATATCCTGCCGTGTCAGTCGTGGATATCCCGCCACGTCGGTGGGGTACCCTATCAAACCTCAAATAACAAAAATATCGGTGCCTTACATATAGTTATTCACCGTGTAAATGTGCTATCTTATATCAGTTAGGCCCTATCCATCATGATTCAATCTTGGATACATCCATGGGATATATCCACTTACTTGCATCACACCTGATGCTCTTATCTCTTCACTTTATCATCCCCTGGGGATGGCTCATTATAATTACTCTTATGGATGTCACACACACACACTTTTCACAATTCTTAAGCAATAAAACATCTGAATTGAATTCTATATCACTACATACATGCTCTTGTAAAATAAAGTACATGTTCAAGGTGTTCCCTACCTCAAGTCTTTGTTTGATTAACGCATCAAGGTCCCACGTGGCTCCTTGTGCACTAGTTCACACGTACCACCTATGGTACCACATAACAGGTGAAACACATCACTAAAGATGCAATAAAGGAGGTCCAAGACACTCCATGAAGCTTAAAGTCAAACTCAAAAGTTAACATAATTTATCTCAGTCGATTAATCGAACTCCAGAATCGATTAATCGAAATTCTCTGTTCAGCCAAGTCGATTCTCAATTCGAGTAATCGAGTTCCTAAAATCGATTAATCGAAAATTGAAATCGATTAATCGAAATCCCATTTCGATTAGTCGATTTTCCCAAGTCTTTGGAGAGTTCGATCGATTAATCGATACCCAAATCGATTAATCGAAATCCAAAGTCGATTAATCGAAATTCAATTCGATTAATCGAGATCGGGTTTCCTGACTTTTCAACTTCTTGGCCAATTTCGATTAATCGAAACCCAATTTCGATTAATCGAAATTGCCAGATTCAGCCCCTTTCGAGCTGTTCTTCCCAACCTTTTTCCTCTATTTTTCTAAACCATCCTCCTACAATCTAAACCATTTTTCAACTACAATTAACCTCTACCATCTATGCATTTTATTTACAAAAATTTACCTTTAATCAATCTCAAATTGATTTCAAATAAAGTGGTTGGAAGGCTAGGGTTCCAGCTTTGCTTCTAGCGGATCCCTCGCGTCGAATCCGACATTTATTGCTCGAATCCCCCTTCCTCAACTAGCATTTACTCCTTGCATCAACTATGCTCTCCTTCTCTCTCTCTTCTTTACTTCTCTCTCAACAACCAAAGCTATTGGTTTTAGGGTTATTAAACCCTTTTATCCCCCCCCTAGCTTGTGTGTTGAGCACATGCACCTCAATAGGTGTATGTGACTTTAGATTCACAACACACACCACATGGTTTCACAAACCATCTCATCTCATTCACTCATCACACTCTACGCTAACTATCGAACTCCTAATTGGTCAAACCTGTGATCGATCGGGCACGGATCTCGAGGTCATAGTTTAGCGTGATTTTTCGGGCTATTACAATCCCATTGCTAGAGGCACCCACAAATCTTATGAGACACCTATACCTAATGGACCTCTTTTCAAGAACATAATGTTTAAGTAGAGGTTACCTTTGACGTCTAATCCCATAGGTGAATGGGTCCGAATAACTAAAGAATAGTTCCGAGACTTAGTATAGTTCCGAGACTTAGTGTCCCTAAAACATAAAATTTGGTGTGCCTCGTAAGCAGCACGCCAATAAAATTTTAAAAGGGAACCCATTAAATTTATGTGCCTAATTCTCTAAGACTAGGAATGGGTATATAAAATATAGTTAGGATTTGATGAAATTTTGGTAAAGTTTTGACCCAAATAATATACTAAATGGTTCTAGATGAACATATTGATCAGTATTAGTCAAGGAAGCAAATATCGGCCGATATCGATACGTATTGGTTTTATGGCCAACCGATGCGTATCAGATATCTGCAGCTCTATTTTTGCCTGTGTCGGCGTCTTCTGCAGGTTTCCGTACGACTTCTTTGCATCGTTTTAGGTATTTGTCATATCATGTGACTGGAAGAGCATGCGGTTATTTGTTGGAATCATAACACTCAAAAGAACGACGGTTGCTTGCTAGAATCATAAATTCAGAACACGCGTCAGAACTCAAAAGAACCATGGCACCAAGTTATATAGATTGCCAAGTGTTTTGTTTTTAGGGTAACTATGTTCGCCACCAATTTAATGAAAGCGTCCACCTCTCAGACCCCTTGAAACCGTTGATTGCATCGGATTAGATGATGGAGGTCATATTTCGAGTTGATATACAACACAATAGAACTTAAGATCATGGTTTACCTATCAAACGGTTAGTTTTTTATTCCATGTGTCATAGATCCCGAAAATATTGCTTGTGAATCATATGACACATCATGCTCAATCATGATTTTAAGGCATTGTTTGGAAATGTGTGATACGTGGAATTAAAAACTAATTGTCTGATATATGCCCCATGATTATGAGATCTATTTTGTGAAAGATATGGGTGAAACACTAATCAACCTTCAAAACCTTACATTTTAGACTCCAATTTTGACATTGCTGGCCCTTGAAAGATGACTAATTATACTTCAATTTAGTTGACTTTCATAGATAGGAGGTTTTGAAGAACCAAAGGTAAGAAAAAAGTTAAAAGGTGCATGAAGGAAAAAAGTAAAAATAAGAGCCGAAAAGAGAAGAAAGAAAGTAAGAAAAGAGCCAGAAAACTGTCAAAATTGACTGGTCGAAATCTCAAGAAGAAATTTGAAGAAGCTGTCAAACTCGATAGGTCAAAATCCCATTTCGACCGGTTGAGATTCTAGGAAGGCTCCCATAATGACAGAACTTGACCAGTCGAGATCACATCTCGACCTTTCGAGATTACAGAACAGAGAGGAGAAAAAGCTATATACAAATTGATTGGTCGAAACCAAAACTCGACCTGTCGAATTTTAAAGAAGCAGCTAATCTCGATCGGCCAAGATTGAATCTCGACACCAGTCGAGATTAGGAATTTCAGCGCAGTACGAGATTGACAATTTTGTAATTGCGAAGTCCGAGAATTCTATCTTTCCCAATTAAATATAGAGTTGTTTTAGGAATTCTTTCCTAATTTATCTCAATGTACTATGACCTTAGTTTTCTAGTTTTAGTTTCATAGTTTTCCAGATTTAGAGAGTTTGTGAGATTGAGGGAATTGTAAATCATCGTTCTATTTTCGAATCAGAGATGACGTAGATCAGAACCATGATGCGTGACTAGTTTTCAAAGTTTGAGATCTCTTGTAAATCAAAGATAAATTTTAATTCAAAGTTCTATTTTATCTTCTAGTTTGAATTTATGTGGTAGTGATTGCATGATTGAGATTCACTCTGATTTTTATGTGAATGTTTCTAAAGCGTTTTATTTCTGTTTTTGATAATCGTAATCGCCTTGTAGGGATTAGGATTAGATTTAATAGAATATTCACCTTAGAATTAGTACGTGTAGTTTAGTTTGATTGGTTTCATGCAATGCTGCTTATAGATTAGATCGCTAGAGATTAGATGGATTATATCGTCCCGACAAGTCCATGACTATGAATAGGATTTGATTATTTTACCTAGCTTTAGCTTGTAGCGAAAAGAAGGTTAAAATCTAAAATTCAAATTAGATTAGGAGTAGAATTGCGAATTATTATGAATCTGCGATCAAGAGGGATCCTAGACTATTTTCTCTATTGCTTTCAAAATATGTTTTTATTGCTTTTTCTAGATAATCATAGTTAGAGTTACTTCTAAAACCATTTTTTAGTCAAGACTTTAAATTAGATAAACAGATAGTCTCTGTAGTACGATACCTTTAGTACTTGCCCTAGTTCCACAAACTTGTGCACTGGCAAGGTTTACAAATTTTAACGATCAAACACAACTATCATCATCTGATCGAACGCAATCAATGGTCTTTAAAGGATCTGTGATGTGGGTGATTTCAGTAAACAGGTGGGCACAAACGATGGTCCCTTTTAAACTTTTCTTTACTTTTGTGAAACGATGCATGAAAGTGGTTGTCACTTGTCAGTCCAGCCTGTTTGCAAGGCTGCAACGTATTAGAATTTGAAAACGGCGGTTTAGTAAATATTTTTTGAAAACTTGGAATTTGAAAATGGTGCTTTAGTAAACGTCTCCTAAAAACGTTTGGTTAAGCACAATGGTACTTTTTTTTTTTCAAATTACCATCGACTCTGTATCGGTCCTCCGTGGACTAATACCCGATACCATGTTTGTTTCCTTGGTACTAGTGCATTAGGATAATTATTATTCATGTGCAACTAAATTTAAGCGTTTAAAATGCCTTAAAAATTTTGAGAATTTTAAGGGATTTTTTCTCATACGAATGACGATAATTATAAGTCCCTTATGGACTTTAAACGACGAGAATGATAAGATTAGTGTAGGTTGAGATTTATATAATTAGCGTGTCGACCTCTCTTAGAAATTGGAGTGTTGATAATGATCCTATTGTTTATGACATTAATGATTGATTGAATTGACATGAGGCTAATGATGACCATGAAATTGAACCATTATTGAACAATTGTTAATCATTAAAATTGACACCTGGTATGAATCTTTTTCTAAAAATTACATGTCGAAAAATTATTGATGAACCAAAAAAAAATCAAGAGTATAAATTCCAAAATTATACCTGACTACTAATAATTTACGGTAAAATGATGTTGAAAAAGAAATTAGAATCATCAATTATTGAACATTGAATATAAAATATTAAACACTGAATATCGATCATTTGTAAACAATGAATATCGAATGAATTGTGGAAATGGACATTGAATACTGAATAAACAAGAAAAAAGATGATACTGATATGGATACTGTAACCTCGTAATACTGACCATTGTTCTTACGAGCAGGCTTGTAATGAGTAACTCATTTTCAAAAGAGTTTGAAACGTTAGCTGGGGATTGGGTCTCATTGGACTAATAGTGTCATTGATCCTTGTCTTGATTGATTAAATGATGGAGAGTGCCAACCTTTGTTTGCGCTATATTGATAAGTGATATTGTCACTGATATTGAAACTATAGTTAATGTTAGTATTGCTCCAAAATAAATAAAAGACACTTAATAAATCAGTAATTAACTTAACCCAACTGGTTGATTGATTATTGTTATTGATTGTAATATTAGAAAACACTGCTAACTATCTACACTATTGAATGATTTACTCTTAATCAAAGGTAAGATGAAATAAAGATACTCTCCTCCTATGATTATAGAAATAACAAGTGAATGAAAATGATAGATGAAATTGATAATTGATGAAACTTGTAGATAGTAACACTTATGATTACTCTCTCGTGAATGAAACCTTGAATGTCATGGTCAAGATCTTTCTTAAGTGAGTTGTAGAGTTGATGATTGACTGTAGTTCTCAATGTTATTTAACATGATAGATTCTCTGTTTAATTAACTTTGGAAGAAAACGATTGATGATGATTGTATGAAACTTATTAAAGAGTATGAAATATTAGTTTAACTATAAAACTTATTAGAATTTACATTTGTAACTTGAACTAAGACTTTATTAAGTTTCACCACTTACTTTCATGACCCAAAAATTTCAGAGATAGGTCAGCGGCTACTCAGTCAGAGCTAGAGGAGCGGGCCGGGAAGAGATCCAAGAATGTCTATTGAACTAATAGTTTTTAACTCGTTTTGTTTATAGAGCTACTAGTAGACACACGTGATTGGATCACGTGCTCCTTTTTACACCAGATCTCTCTTTTGAACAGTTGTTTGGTTTAGGAATAGTTTTTGTTTAATCTTCTATTTATATAAGTGGACCTGTTATAAATATTTGGTTTTGAAAGTTTCACTTTTTGAGGGAAGTGTAACTTTTTAACTACTTATTATTCCTTAATAAGTAGGATTTTGTATTTAAACCCTAACTTTTCCTAAACAAAGGATAATCGCTTTTGGAAAACGGTTCAGGTTAACGATATTGGAAATTTCTGTAATTTAACAAAATAAAAAATAATTGTCTAATTAAAGACATTCCGTATTTTTCTCTGTCGCCTTTAGAGAAGATACTGATATTCGAATATCGATTAACTGTGGTATGTCGTGCCGACCCTGCTCGCGGATCGGGACGTGCGAGTGTGAGAGCCGCTCGCCGTACGAGGCCAGGGGTTGAGGCCGTGAAAGTTTACCCTTCCTTCACATGTTAAAGATAAGAGTTTTCCAACCAAAATCTTTTCTATTGAAAATTTTTCCTTTCTGGATAATGGTTGATCAACCTTGGGTATGTGCACGTGGCACCCGATCCTGAGGTTGAGTGCTACATGGCACCAAATTGAGACCTAAGTTGGCCCTATCACTTGGATGATTTAGATTCATAAAAAAATGTGCTTAGCTTAGAAGTACATTTGCATAAGCGTAAAGCCTCACTCGCAAACCATTTATTCTATTTATAAATTTAGAAGTTAACTAATTCCATCATAATACTTCAAACACACAATTCCCATAAATATTCTGAGGATTAGGCATGTAACTCGATGGCATGATGAAGCAATTTTAATGTTATAAGTTGGGAAAATTTCAAAAAACCCCTTGAACTTTCACCCCAATTCTCCTAACGCACCTGAACTTGGCATAATATCAACTAAACCCCTGAAGAATACAAATGTACCAAAATCAGACCCCCACCGTCACACCCCATTATCTTCTCGACGGAAATTGCTGACGTGGAACCCTAAACCCTTTAAAGTGCTGATGTGGATGGTTACGTGGCAAGCTGAGCTGAATTTGGAGGAAAAATTTCGCATGTGACTTGCACGTGATTCACAGAAGGGTAATAAGCCGTTGGGTTTTGTTTTCCTCTTCGTTTGTCTCCCAATTTTTAACCCATCTGCTGCTACTTCATCTTCTTCTTCCTCTTTCTTCTTCATCTTCTTTCTTCATGGCTGCTTCTACCTCCATCAAAAACTCGGCGTCTTTCGTCAGGCGATCCCCTCCCGAGATTTTGGCATTGATAGAAGAGAAACCATGCCCCATCTATGGCAATCGAAGGAACATTCAAACATCATGGATGTCCCGCAATCCGGGGAGGAGGTTTCTGAGCTGCCCCAATCGATCGTGCCGAGACTTTGTCTGGATCGACCCACCCATCTGCGAAAGATCCACACAAATCATTCCAGGGCTCCTTCGGAGATGTAACAGGTTTGAGGCCGAGATCGTGAGAAGAAATTGCAGAGAGAAGGTGTTGTGGGTGGCGTTGGTTGCCTCTTGAATTTTTTTTGTTTATATCTCGATGATAATGGTTTAGGGTTTTATTTTAGTTTAGGGTTTAGGGTGTTTTTTTGGTGGCAAAAGTGATGAATGTAAGCCACATTTTAATGAAATGGTAAATCCTTTGTAACATTGGGTGAAATGAAATGAAGTTATGTGTTTTGAATATTGTTCTGGATCATGTTATCGTGATGAATGCTAATGAAAATACCGATCAATCAGACCCTTTGAACATTGAACCTGAAGTATGACTGCTTCGTTCATTTTCCTTCAATTTCCTTTAACTATCATTTACATGTAAATGACAATTACAGGTATGAAGCAAATGACAGTTAACTTAAATGGGTTTGGCATTAAATGTAAGTGACAGTTTAATCCCAAATTAATTGCTACAATTTAAATCCAATGTACTATTAATTTTAGATGGTGTTTGAGTGTTTTGAATTTGACAGCAAGAACTGGGCACAACAGTCTCATTATAGATAAATTCTCTATGTATGCCAATTGATCTGGGCCATCCAATTAATTTCTGAAAATTAGAATGGGTATTGGAGAGAGTGTGTGACTGACAAACATATGTAGCTAGCTGTTGTAGATTTTTTTAGTCAATGCAATGAACAGAGCAATGTACCTTTATATAAATGTAGGTGCTATTTATATTTTAGTTGGCTATTGTAGTTTTTTCAATCAATGCAATGAAGAGTCTCTTCATTGCCTGCTGTTGTGTCTTTCCAAAATTATTCCGGAATGTTGCTGTGTGCAAGACTTTGGCCTATTTTTTGAATTCTTCTATCATCTGTGACTTTGTAATTTGAGTTTGAAAAAATTGGTCTGAATTCCATAATGATATAAGCTTTCAAATGGATGGTGTATCAGAATATTAGCTTCTCTTCACTGCCTACAAAGATTGAAGGTATAGTGTTGGAGAGTTGAGAGTAGGTTAAAGTGGGTCTTGCTAGTTGAAACTGAGACCTGAAATCAATGTTCACAATTAACCTATCTGAATCACCATTCTCATCTTTCACAATTAACCTGTTTGAATCACCATTGATTCCAGTTGTTCTTGTAGATTCTAGTTGCTGGAATCTACTATAACAGCTAAGGATATCTACTTCAGCTGCTGTTATACATTATAATGGTAGATTTTATTGATTCCAGTAGTGCTTGTAGATTCCGGCTGCTGGAATCTACTATAACAGCTAAGGTTATCTATTTCAGTTGTTGTTATACATTATAATGGTAGATTCCATTGATTCCAGCAGTGCTTGTAGATTCCAGTTGCTGGAATCTACTATAACAGCTAAGGATATCTACTCCAAGTGCTGTTATACATTATAATAGTAGATTCCATTGATTCCAGCTGTTATAGTAGATTCCAGTGATTCTAGCTGCTGTTTAGGTCATGCACATGTCTACTACAACATAGTGGCTGATAAAAGCTTTTTAGATTGAAAGGGATTGAAGTGAAGGGATACAAAAGTGAGATAGATAAATTTTTAAAAAAAACACCCAACAACTAGACTATAGTACTATATTACTATAATAGTTTCTTTCTCTTCTTTATCAACTTCCCATAGTACTATAATACCTTGGTTTCAGTTAGCCACCTGAAGGAGACCCATCAACTAGACCATTACCCAGAATCAGATTTTGACACCCCACGTACCTTGGATTGTCTCAAAGGGCTTGACAATGTTACAGATTCAAGATATATGGCAGATTTCTCGTTAAACCGTATTCCATTTTAAAATGGAACTACTTGCCTATTTTTATGCCAAGTAGGAAAAAGAAAAAAAGTTTCACTGATCTCAAGGCTAATTTAAAAAATTGTTTTTCCCCAACAATGGTACAAAAAGTGTCTCAATGCCCATGACAATTTAGTGGATCACTCATATTAAGTGAAGTCCATTAATAACTTCTTTTTTTTTTTATTAATTTTTCTTTTTAATGATAATAATCGATAAATAAGTTGTAGTGAGTTGAAGACCAATTAATTTTCAAACTTTAGGAGAAGAGTAGAATATCGTACTTCTAGTAATGCTGGTATATGCTATAGCAATATGCATCTAAGCTAAGCCTTAATGATCAGAGGCTGACATTTCTATTCCTACTTACTAATGTGACAAGATATGGGTTTAAATGAATTGCATAAAAAAATGTTAATTTCATGAATATTATTGTAAATCCAATAGTGGCTTACAAAGATTATTGGCCTGTCCAACAGAACTTGGATCTACTTATTAGCAAAGGCCAAGGATTTCAGCTGAAAATTTCAGTATGCCTCCTTTTATGGGCATAAATAAATCTGTAATATGGAACTAAACATAGAACAACATCTCGACAGGATGAAAATGCACTTTAAGTGCTCGAGCAGCTTCTGGCTTCAGAAATAAATAACTCGACAGGTTGGCTTGTACTGCTCGAGTGGATGAAACAACAGCTCGAGTGGTTCTTTCAACTGCTCGAGTGTGTACTGCAGGAATTTTAAATAGCTCAAGTGGTTTGGGAGCTTCAGCAATCTGCTCGAGTTCTTCAAGATACAACTCGAGTGGATGAGTTTTAAAACATGGAACTGCTCGAATGTCCTCAGCAATTGCTCGGCCTTGGAGTTCGGAAGGTGTGATCCACTCAAGACAGCTCGAGTGGATGCTTTGTGGAGCTCGGTAGTTTTATGGTGCAACAAGCTCAACTGCTTGAGTGCAACAATGAACTTCAGGTCCACAACTTGAGAGTTGCTTCCCCATGCAGCTCATGTGGATGGTTTCAATGTTGCAACAACTTGACAGTAGTTATGTGAATGTGCAAGATGGCTTTACTAGCTTCTTATATAAACATGTATGATTGATTCATTAACACACAAAAGATATTTTCATTAACACAATCAATATTACACCAGATTCTATACAAAAGTAGCAAGAAATTGAAACTATACAACCAGTTCGAAAAACAGAAAATACAGACAACAAAGCCTAAGTACAAAATGGAAAACTAAATCCTAATCAGAATTTGAATCAAAATCAGAGTCTGAAAGTAACTCTATGGGAAGTTTGCTTTTAGTTTTTCTTTTCTTCACAAATTCAGCTTGGGCAACACCAGCATTGATTCTTGTGGCAATTGGTTTTGTGGACTTGGTGCTGCTCTTCTCCATTGAAGGTTCTTTGAGAGACACAGTCTTGAACATTGAAGGGTTCATGATAGAAGAACTGGAGATGAGTGTGTCTACTAATCTCTCCAACTGGGTTGACTTGGTCTTATATACCTTACACAAGTGCAGGGCTTTCATCACCATCTTCCATAACCTCTTCTTCTCTTTCTCTTGATCCTCCTTAAGCCAGAAAATCTCAAAATCATCTGGCTGCTACATCATTGCTGTGACAGTCTCCACTAGCAGCTTGACATCCCTCTTAACATAAGGATTGGCCTCCATGGACTTGGTGAGGGTGTAATATTGGGGGATGGGGATGGAGGAAGCAAGGACAAAGGCCCTTTCAGTAGGGTCCTCTATTCTAGGGCAGGTGGTGGATGATGATGATGGTGGAAGGGGAGGTGCCAGCTCCTCCATGGGGTCAGTCTGGGTAAAGGTTGAGGTTCAGGTTGATGGTATCAGGGGCAGGTCCTCTTCCACAAAATCAGTTTGTGTGGCGGTAGAGTTGAAGGTAAATGGGGTAAGGGTCAACTCTGCAGAATCAAGGTCTGTCTGTGTTGTAACAACTGCAGTTGTTACTAAAGGTGAAGGCTCGGGTTAAGGAAGAGTTGCAGGTTCAGGTATGGATACATATGTAGGTGGTTGGGTAGGTGGGTTTAAGGTCTGAAGAGTGGTTTGGATTGAATGAAGGCTGGTTTGCAAGGTAGCTTGGTTTTGGGTAGCAGATGCTAATGCCACTAAGTTTGAAGGCTGGGGTGAAGGAGGTGGTGTAAGTGTAGATGCATGAGTAGTGATAGGCTGTAGGGCTGTTGGGTGTAAGGTTTTAAGAGTGTATTGAATGGAATGTAAACTGGCTCGCATGGTGGCATGAGTCTCAGGATTGGTAAGGAGTTGGGTTTGGATAGAGGTAAGGAAGGAAAGAATTTGGACAAGGGACTCTGGTGAGGCTTGGGTAACAGATTGAGTAGGTGAGATTGGATGAGTAGGTAATGTAGGAGCCTGGTGGAATGGGACAGGTTGTGGAGAGTCTGGAAGGGGTGTGTACTCATGCCCAATATCCTCCACAATGGAATCAATCAAAGCAGAGTATTCCTCAGATGTGAAGTGCTCCAGGTCATGAGTATATATAGGTGATAGGGAATGGGCAGGAGAGGTAACTGGCTCAGTGGGTGGTAATGGGTACAAAAGCTGTTTCAATAGCAGTGACCATAGGCTCACTGCTATAAGTAACTAGAGAAAAAGGGTCAGATATGGAATTGGTTAGATAAATGGGTTCAGGTTCTAGAGGAGGAAGAGAATTGGAAAGGCTAGGTGCAGTTGATTCAAGGGTTGGTATGGGCTGGGGTAATGGATTGGCTTCCTTTTTAGTGGAATCTATGGGTGGTTTGTGGGCTTTCTTTTGGTATTTTCTTTTTATGGAAGGAATGGGTAGGTTAAAAGGAAATAGGCTCTGAATTGGAGCTGGCACAGGGATGGTGGTAATTGTGGAGGGTGTTGAGATTGAAATGGTAGGCATGGTTGTAGGAATGGAAGGCATGGTTGGGATAGTTGATGAAGGGATGTTGTGTGGCACTGAACTGGCAACAGTGGAATCTGATGGAGTGTTAGCTAATGGAATGGAAACAAAAGCTGCTGATGAAGGTGGAACAACTGATGTGGCTGCAGTAGAGGTAGCATTAGTGACAACTGAAGTGACAGCTGTAACAGGGGTGGCAGCTGATGTACCCTCAGACCCCTTTTTCCTCTTCCCTATCAAAGTCATACTTGTGGTTCATAATTTCTTCCCAAACACCACAGGTTGCAACTCATCAGTTGGCTCTTTTGCCTTCCATACATACTTCTCTCTCTTCAGTAAGGGTGTAATGAGCCTCCCATAAAGTAAGCCCAACACCAACTGCCTCTTCTTAATTTTCCCATGAATGTCAGTCATCCCTTTGAAAATCAGCTATGCCGCATTGAAGTAATGCCCATTTGAGAAAGAATACAAGGAATCTACAATTGGGGACCTTCTTTCTTGCTGATGCCCAACAACAAATACATTCTTCCTGAGAATGTTATCCATGAGTAACATGCTGGTATCAAAATCCCTCCTCATAAACGATTCTCCAAATCCCATTATCCCTGTAGTCAAGTGATGAGCCATGTCTCTAAATGATGCACTGATAGGAGGCCCTAAATCTTAAGAGTGATCATACTGAAATGGAATCCCCGGTACTAGTGCTATATCCCTATTATCCACCACTGTCTCCCAATCATCAATCAATACCACAAAAACTGGATCAGTTGCTCCAACAACTTCTTTCACTCTCATGTTCTGATGCCATAGTTTCACCAATTTGGGATACACCTCTCATTTAATGGGCTCAGGAGGGGTCCTAAGGAAGCCTTAGCCAGATAGGCTAGGGTTTCGCTACACCATTCTACCTTAGTGAAGTAAGGTACATCGAAAACTGTCTTAGATATCAGCTGTAATTCATCCACAAATTCATTGGGAGTTGTGAGAGGGTTAAATACAGTCTCAGTCTCCTCAACAATTTTCTTGCCTTTCTTGGACTTTTTGGATTTTTTAGATTTCTTGGAAGGTACAGAACACTCACTTAGCTTCCTCTTCACAGGTGGATCCACTTGAAGCTGGGAGGATGCTATTCTACTAGATTTTCTCAGTGATTTTGGGGACAGCTGGAGTAAATTGGTGAGGGAATCACCAAATATATCAGGTTCAACCATTTACACACAAGAAACCCTAGATAATCTCCAAATACAGTAAATCACCTCAACAATAAAAAAAAAAGTTTACACAAATGATGACTTTCAGAGGCTGGTCCACCCAGCAGAAGTAAACACTCAAGCAGTTGGGACAGAAAATGATGGAGCACTTATCAAATTGAGCACAGAGAACCAAACTAGAAGAAACGTGGTGCAAAATGATGACTTTCAGAGGCTGATCCACCCAACAGAAGCTATAGGTAAATGGAAATTCAACCGTTGAGCTGGTCAGGAAAGAAACAGACAGTGCTTGCGAGGAAGAACCAGGTGTCGTGAAGAAGAGAGAAAGTGAAGAAATAAAACCCCACGAAAGGTTTTAAAACCTAAAAATATGATCTCGACAAGTTGGGGAACTCCTCGAGTGGTTTCTCGAGCAGTTGAGTGACACTTGATCCAACCTGTCGAAGCATTTAAAACACCTCGAGTAGTTCAATGAGCTTCAGAAAATACTCCTTCACAAGTTCCTTGAGTGGTTAACAACTTGTCGAAATACAAGAAGCTTCAGACAACTTCAGAATTCAGAAGTCGAGTGGATCTCTCCCCTTGAGTTTACTTGACTCTCAAAACAATGGGCTCGAGAGGATACCTGATCCTCCCGAAAAGTAACTTTTCAATGATAGAACCTCTCAAGAGGTTACCAGAGCCTCTCGAGGCAGCAAAATTTTCCTTTACAAGGGCCCGAGAGGTTACCATAGTCTCTCGAGGCAACAAAATTCAGTGATTTTCTCACAGATGTGCCATCAGGCTCTCATTCATTTTTTTTAGTTTACTACCTACCAACTGGCTGTTTAGACTGTTTATACTATTTATAGCAAAATAATACAACCATTTATAATGTAATACAGTTGCTTATAGGTACAGCCATTTATAGGTACTATAATACAACCATTTATACTATTTATAGCACAACCATTTATAGGTACAACCTTTTATAGGTACAATTGCTGTTCTAGTACATGAGATTGCTTATAGGTACAGTTGTTGGAATACAACCATTTATAGGTATAACTGCTATCCTGCTGGAATACAGTCATTTATAGGTACAACTGCTGTCTTAGTACATGAGATTGGTTATAGGTTATTTCGGCAATAAATCAAACATGAGTTGTTATTGAATGTTCATGTATGAGATTGCTTCGCAACTATTTATAGGGATTGGAAAGATATATAAAGTAGTATAAGAATATCAAAATTGAAAGAGAAACTACAAGCATCTTGATTCTTTGAAAATATCAATCATGGTAGCATTGTGAAACTTGCTCCAAATCAAATATTGGTATTGGTTTGAGCAGCAAAAGCTCAAGGAGTAGCACCAACAGAATCTGGAGCAAATTAAGAGAAATTTTCAATTTCAATTTGCAAACCTCAAAGCTAAATACAAGAAGCTGCAATAGGTTATACACCTGATTTAAGTAATACTTAAACCAGAGATCCAAGAATTGTTATACCATTGATTTAAGCAATCTACAAACAAGAACACTTGGTCCCCTGTTATACACCTGATTTAAGCAATTTGTAAAATGAGCCAACCTGTTATAGACAAACCACATTATAGACAAACCACATCAAAAACCACATCAGATTGATCACTTTTGTGTAGAAATGAACAGACAAAAATCCCATCAGATTACTCTGTCATCACATTCAACAACCACATAAAAAATCACATCATAATTTACTCTGTCATTCAATGAAAAAAAGGAGGTTTCAGCCATGTACTCTGTCATAGACAGTAAAAACCTGTTATAGACATTAAAAACCCATGTAAACAAAACTCATGTACATAAAACCAACATTGTACTCTGTCATTCAAAACCCATGTGCAAAAAACCCATATACCTGTTATAGACATTAAACCCATATACAAAAAACCCATGTACCTATTATAGACATTAAACCCATATACAAAAAACCCATGTAATTGTTATAGACATTAAACCCATGTAATCTGTCATTTAACAATTTTTTTTAAAAATTCAGGCTTGAAGCTCTGTCATTCAACAATTTTTTTTTTGTAAATCAGTCACTTCATTATCCTTGCTTTCTCATCTTTTGTAGAATCTAAGCTTTTGTGAATCTTGCTCGAGTACTTGGATTGGTAGAAGTCGGAGGTTGAGGCTAGGGTCCTGTCACCGAAGTAGAATTCTGAGGCTAGGGTCCACTAATTGAAGAAGGAGCATCAGGATGGGGTCCACAACTTGAAGCAGCAGCCTGAGGGATGGGGCCTGTGGCTTGTTGATTTCTCTTCATCTGTATTTACAGCAATGCACTAATTGTCAGTTGGTGTATTTTAAGTGTAACCCTTGCAAGTGCACAAGATCTATTGCAGTATGGCAAGAACAAAGGTGTCGAACCCACAGGGAAATCTTGAATTTTAATTAATTCTTTCAGAGATTTAAAAAAGTCCCCAAGGAAGTACTAAAGGGCAGATTCAATTTAACCAAAAATTTATCACTTTTTCTACAAGCAAGAAAAATAAATTAATCTAAACAACTAATTACTGATGAATCTAAGAATAATATTTAAATAAGATCAAGAAATATGCTACCCCAGATTTGTACCCCCATTTCATTAAAGAATCATTCACACCATCACCATCATTCATTCATAAAAATGATTTGAAATAAAGTATGATCATCAATCCGGCATACCCTATCTAAAAACAATGACTCAGCCTATCATTGCGGTATGAGTCATGTAAGAAGCATAGCGTATCTCGTGATGTGTAGATCAAAATAATAAAAATATTAGACTATGGTATTAATCATAAATATGGGTACTTATCTGGGGATCGCATCTTTCCCGATCTACTGATTTAGCCGCTCATCTTTGGTGTATGATCTCCTTGTTCATTCAAAGCCATTCCTCTTTTTATTTCTTCCAAAAAATCTTTGGTTACAATGCCTTTTCCTAAATACAATCTATGAATATAAAAGAAAGACAGTGCAAATCCTAAGTACAATCTACCCAAATCAATCTCTAGAAGAAGGAGAAAGAAGAACTCTTGAAAAGATGCTCAGAGGAGTCTAAAACAAAAAATAATAATGAATAAACAATCCTCTAAAAAAAACTCTCTCTAAAAAATCTCTAATTATTTCCTCTAATTCCTCCCTCTAATTCCTATCTCTAATTCTTGCCTAATTTCCTTTCTTTAATTCCTGCTCTAATTTTTGCTCCCATTTTCGAAGTGTTTGATCCGCTTTAAATAGAGCCGAAGTTTTCCAGCCACAAAGGTGTTCCAACTCGAAAATTTAGGGTCGATTAATTGACCCAATAGGGTCGATGCATCGACCTCCCAGATTTTTGTGAATTCCCGCCGAACTTTACATCAGACACTGCTTCAGTATTTTGGCCATAACTTTCTGTCCCGAACTCGGATTGAGGCGATTCTTGCGCCGTTGGAAAGCGGATAGAAAGATCTACAACTTTTGTGTTTTAACAATTTCATAATTCGTCCGTATTGAATGTCCAAATTGATCTATAAGTCGCACTAAGTTCTCGATGACCCAAAGTTGCAGTGTTTTGACATTATTTTCAGAATTCTTGGGCTGTTTTCTGCACTTGGCTTGTATTTACCTGAAACACTTTAAATCTAATAATTCTTATCAGATAGCCTTCATCGGATAGCTAAATATAGGTATCTAGGGGTGAAATATCATCATATTTCACTACTCATCACACCCCCAAACCTACACTTTGCTAGTCCTCGAGCAAAGCAAACTAAAGAAAATAAATGCCACTTTCGTAGGGAACACGATTGCACTTAGCGTGTGCAACAAGCCTTTAAACCCCTAGGTGATCCCTAGTGGAGGAGTTGTGTCTCCTTAGGGTTTACAGTAAAGTTACCCACAAACTTCAATAAAATTTTCAAACCATCGATAAAATTGAGTTTTGAAAACATGATTTTTTTATAACATATATATTATTCAAAAACAAAAGCATCAATTGTTTCAATATATGAATCATCAATCTTAAATATTAATATCATATCAATCATGCTAGTATCCATTCAAATTAATCTAATGCTCAAATTATTAGACAACTCATCCATTCATGCCTAAAATTGAAGTGTGTGCATACCCAAACCAAGATTCATCCATCTCAGAACTAGTTCAAACGGAAAACCGTCGAATCTGTTATCTCGACTCAATCCTCACTTTAGGTATACTCTCGAAATAAAATCACTCCGATGATGGGTAAGCTTTCGCACATATGTGAGAGATCAAAACAAAACAAGTAAAAAGGTCTCACATGATAATTGAAACACGATGTAATCAATGAACAAAATCAAATCTCATAAGAACAGATACTTGTATATCCTAAGTATATCATATCAAGTGTCATAAGTATCATATATTTACACTCCACAAGGCAGTTACCAATGCAAGATCAGATCATGAAGGTCTTTTATAGGGTTGTAATGGGGCTCAGGAAAGGGTAAGAAAGAAAGGGAATTGAGATTCAAAATTTCTGAGAAATCGGAAAAGAAACAAACTTCTGATTTTTCTATTTCTCTTCTTTTTCTTTTCTAATCTCTCACTATTTTTCTCACTATTTTTCTATTTTTCTCAACTTTCTTTTTCTTTTGAAGCACCTCATATTTTTCATTATTTTTCACAAATTTTTTTTTTTTTTTTTTCTCCCCCCTTTTTCTTTTATATTTTTGCCATACACTCTCAGTAAACACCACAACTCAGTATCTCTCCACTTACTCTCTTTTCGTTCATTTTCATCTCTTGTTCTAATTTCTCGAAATAAGAAGGGTAAAACCTGAATTTTGAAATGGTGAAGGGTTAAAGGTTAACGTGGCTTATCAAAGAATGTATAAAGGTAAATTTTCCAATAGGCTCAAAGGGGTACTAGAAGGATAAATTTATATGAGGTGGGGCATTTAAGCACAAACGAGCCAAAGATGGCCTTCAATCATGTCCTTAAAAGATGGTAACCTTGTCTATTTGTCTTGAGTAGATATACAGTACGTTCTAACACAATAATATGAATTTAATATCATGCAAAGTCACAAGTCAAAATAAAATATATGAGATTATGCAAGATAATTCGTATTCAAAGAAAACTCCGAGTTTATGTATTCACTCATCAACAACGGATATTTGGCTCTAAAGCTTCCTGGGTTTAGTCTCCACTAAGAACCTAAGATTCACCGTTCAAAACAGTTCATCGATTTCTAAATCTTAGCTTGGTATAAGTGTAAAAATTCTAAGCATGAATATCAAAATTACCCACAAAATATCACATTAAGCTTCTTTATCCTAGATACAAGCATTCAAAATTTGACATCGATATTCTAAAAATTAAATTCACATGCATCATCAACTAAAGTTTGAAAACTATCGAAAAATAATTCATATATGATGGTTCAAAATTTATTTTTTATTTTTTTTATTTTTATATTTATTTATTTATTTATTTTTTATATGAAGAAAAATAAGAAAGTAACGCAAGATAGAGAATCATACCCCCAAACCTAAAAATGACAATGTCCTCATTGATTGAAATAAGTAGCACACCCCCAAACCTGTTGAAAAGTACCTCAATACAAAGATCAGGTGCAGAGAATATGTGCATAAAATTAGAACATGACCAAAAATAGATTGAAGGTAATGTGGCTACACTAATTTGAAAATTAAAAACAACCTAAACTAAACTAAAAACTAATATTCTAGAACTAACAAAAACAAAAATGAAAACAAAAATAAATAAAACACACTGGGTTGCCTCCCAGGAAGCGCTGAGTTTAAGTGTCGATACCGACCTTCTTCATTGATCAAGAATCGGGTCACTAAGGTGCATTGCCTCAATTCTCATCGGGTCATGGGCTCAAACCCGGTTTAAGGCGTTGCCCATTCACTTTAAAACTCGATTGTCCGTGAGGCTGCGGATCTCAATCGCACCATGCACACTAATAGAAACAACTGACACGGCCTTCCCATCTCGATTTCGCTTTTCCGGTGAAGCTTTGTCATGGAATTAAATAGCCAAACCTTTTGCCCAATGTGAAACTCTTCCAGAAATTGACTCATCATGCGACTTCTTATACCTTTCTTTGTACATCTTTGAGTTTTCATACGCCCATAGCGTAGCTCTTCCAATTCACTTAGTGTAGCCTTGATTTGATCCGCCGCTTGCATATCGAAATTTAATCTTTTGATGGCCCAAAATGCTTTATGCTCCAATTCAAGGAAGATGGCATGCTTTCCGTAGACAATTACGAGCGGAGACATTCCAATTGGTGTCTTGAAGGCTGATGCGATAGGCCTGAGCATCGAGAGGTTTGACCAGTCTCTTCTATCCGATCGTACCGTCTTTTCTAAAATTCGATTATTCTCTCGGTTTGACACTTCCACCTGACCACTAGTCTGCGGGTGATACGGCGTTGCAACCTTGTGGGTGACACCGTATTTCTTCATTAAAGTAGCAAAATGGCGGTTCTTGAATGCGAACCGCCATCACTAATGATCGCATGCGTGGAAACCCGAATCTATTAAAGACATTTTCCTTGTAAATTTGACCACCACTTTGTGATCATTTGAACGGGTTGCCATTTTTAATCCATTTGGAAACGTAGTCAACAACTACGAGAATGTATGAATACCCAAAGATGGGGAAAAGGACCCATGAAGTCAATCCTCAAACATAAAAATTTCAACAATCAAAATCGGGTTAAGGGCATCATATTCCGCTTTGAAATATTTCAAAGTCCGCATCTTTGGCATTCTTTGCAAAATTGGCGACATCACGAAGATGGAGGGCCAGAGAATCCGCTTTGAAGAATTTTCCGTGATCTTGTCCTCCAAAATGGCCTCCACAGGCTTCAGCATGGCAGAAATCGAGAACGCTAAGTTGCTCTTCTGCTGGTACACATCTCCTGATGATTTGATCTGAACAGATCTTGAACAAATGTGGTTCATCCCAAAAATAGTATTTGATCTGGGAGAAGAAGAGGTTCTTATCATTCTTTCCCCATTCAGTAGGGATTTTGCCCGTGACCAAATAATTCACGATATTGGCAAACCAAGGAACTTTCGTAGCGGTCGCGTCAATTGCCATTAATTTCTCATCCGAAAAAGTGTCCCGGATAGGTTCAGGTGTAACCAATTCTTCAAGCAAAATACGAGACAAATGATCAGCCACAACATTCTCGACTCCCTTTTTATCCTTGATTTCGAAATTAAACTCTTGAAGTAGCAGAATCGAGCGGATCAATTGTGGTTTGGCATCCTTCTTTGCTAACAAATATTTCAATGCAGAGTGGTCTGAAAAGACCACTATTTTTGATCCAAGCAGATAAGAACGAAATTTATCCAGAGCATACACCACAGCTAATAGTTCTTTCTCAGTGGTGGTGTAGTTAAGCTGTGCATCGATCAACGTCTTACTGGCATAATAAATTACGTGAGGTAATTTGTTCACCCTTTGCCCTAAAACACTCAGATAGCGTAATCGGATGCATCACATGAGTTCGAATGGGAGAGAATAATCGGTGGTTGGATTATTAGTGCGATTGATAAGAGTTCACGCTGACTTGAAATGATTTCATGCAATGCTCATCAAATTCAAAAGGGACATCTTTACCAAGCAAGGTACATAAAGGTTTAGCCACCTTGCTGAAATCCTTAATGAATCGCCTATAAAATCCAGCATGCCCTAAAAATGATCGAATTTGGCGAACACTCTTTGGTGGGGGCAAATTGGCAATTAGGTCGACTTTGGCCTTATCCACTTCAATTCCTTTCTTGGAAACAATATGCCCCAGAACAATTCCTTGTTGAACCATGAAATGGCTCTTCTCCTAGCTAAGAACAAGTTTAGAATCCACACAATGTTGTAAAACTTGTGCGAGGTGATTCAAACAAGAACCAAACATTTTCCCGAAAACCGAGAAGTCGTCTATGAACACCTCGATGAACTTGTCAATCATATCCGAAAATATGGCCAACATACATCGTTGGAAAGTAGCAGGTGCATTACATAAGCCGATCGACATCCTTCGATATGCAAAAGTACCGTAAGGGCATGTGAATGTCGTTTTCTCTTGATCAGGTAGAAAAACGGGCACTTGATTGTATCCCGAATAACCATCAAGAAAGCAATAAAACTCTTGCCCTGCTAACTTCTCGAGGATTTGATCGATGAACGGAAGGGGAAAATGATCCTTCGTAGTATGTGTTCAATTTTCTATAATCAATGCAGACCGCCACCCGGTAGGTTTCACGGTAGGCAACAATTCTCCTTTCGCAGGTTTCTTTCATGTGATTAGGACTTTTGGGACAATTTAATTTGGACTAACCCATTCACTATCAGAAATCGGATAGATGATTCCAGCATCGAGTAATTTAATGATTTCCTTTAAAATGATTTCTTGCATGTTCGGATTAAGTCGCCTCTGCGGTTCTCTCGATGGTTTACTCTTATCTTCCAGATGTATTTTGTGCATACGTACTGATGGGTCAATCCCTTTTAAATAAGCTAGAGTCCATCCGATAGCCTGCTTGTGATCTAGAAGCACTTTCAACAGGTCATGCTCTTGTTCTTCAGACAACGTGGATGAAATTATCACCGGAAACGTTTCTCGTGGCCCCAGAAAAGCGTATTTGAGCGATTCAGGCAACTGTTTCAATTCCATAGTTGGTGGCTCCTCAATTGATGGAGTCGGTTCAGCTTTTACTTCAATGGGTAACAGTTCTATCTTAGTCACAACTTCACATAAGTTATCATATGGACATGATAAACTCAACCTCGTCTTTTCGGACTGCTTCCTTTCAGATCCTTTTTCTTCATAGATGGCTAACAAAGCGGTTTCAAATTATTCTTTGGTGAGCATTGATGGTAATGCTTCATCCACCACTTCGTCCATCTGATTGATGTAAAAACATTCGACCTCATCCTCGTTAGGGAAATGGTTCATCGCATGAAATATGTTCAATCTGACCTTCATGTTCCCAAAAGAAACGTCCATGACTCCCGTTCGACAATTAATGCAAGCGTTTGCAGTGGCGAGAAACGGACGTCCAAGGATGATGGGGACTTGATTAATTGATTTAACAGGCGGTTCCATGTCTAAAACAATAAAGTCCACTGGAAAGACAAACTTGTCTATTCCAACCAAAATATCCTCGATAATTCCCCTAGGTCTTCTTTCTGACCTATCAGCTAGTTGGAGTGTGACCGTCGTGGGTTGCAATTCACCCAATCCGAGTTTCTCGTATATTGAGTATGGGATTAGATTCACACTTGCTCCCAAATCTAATAGCGCTTTTCCAATTGGTTGCCCACCAATGACACATGGAACAGTTGGAACTCCAGGGTCTTTCAATTTTCGTGGGGTTTCCAATTGTAATATTGAACTGACTTGATTAGTCAGGAACACTTTCTTGGAAATATGAGTACGCGCCTTTAAAGTGCATAAATCTTTGAAAAATTTTGCATACTCAGGCACTTGCTTGATTGTTTCAAGCAATGAAAGATTTATCTTTACTTGCTTGAATGTTTCGAAAATTTCTTCCATTTTTACTGGTCCCTTTCCCATTCTAGATGGAGGAGTTAGGCATTGAGGGAATGGTGCCCTTGGGACATAAGGTGCAGGTTCCATTTTTTATTCTTGTTCATGTCCTAGTTGGACAGTTGAGGGAGACTCATCCTCGATTACTTTTTCTTTCTCTCTTCTTTGCTCTTTCTCTTTCTCTTTTCTTTTCTCTTTCTGTTCTTTTCTCCGATTTGTTTTCTTTCTCTTTGTCGCTTCTCTTGCTTCATCTTTTTCCCGATCGATTCCACCGCATTTCCACTTGATTATCAACTTCTTCCACTTCTTTAAGACCGTAACAACTTTCAACTTGACTATTCGATGGTCTGCATCGGTGGTGCTTGACCTCGAGGATTGTTGACGGGTTGGCTAGGAGCCTACCTTCCTCTCGTTGACTCATTTGTCGTTGACTAAATTGATCATCATCATCTGTTGAAAGCATGCATGCTTATCACCTTTTCCTCCAAATCGAATCTCTAGAAACGGTAGCACGAGGTTGATTAAAATTCGATTTTTTCGAATCGGAATTCGGATGATAATAAGGAGGGTTCTGATGGAAATTAGAATTCTGCTGGGTAGTGGGATTCTGTTGTGGCGGAAATTTTGTTGTCCACCCATTGTGTTGGCTCTGTACTGCTGGTTTACTGAACCAGTTTGGTTCGAACCACCTCATCCTAAGTTGGGGTGATTTTTCCATTCCGGGTTATAGGTATTGGAGTATATGTTTCTACCCTGCCGTTGATAAGATTGAGTCAGATTCACCTCCTCTTGAGGAGTAGGTTCATCAGGGAATAATGACAAGGTAGTGGGGCACTCATTAGCCATGTGACCTGGGTGGTCACAAATTGAACACACAGTGGGGGTGACAGGAGCTTTAGCTTGCTTGGTCGCAGCTAACAACATATTCATTTGCTTGGACAACATATCAACCTTTGTCGATAGATCAGAGGTATTATTTTTGACATTATACAATCCATCTCTTGTCAACACATGAGATTTAGATGCCAAATCCAAGTTAGTTCGCCCCAGTGTTTCACTTTGTATCGAAGTTTGGTATAACTTCTCAAACAATGCCCACAATTCATCATTTTCTTTTGTGGCACATGATCCACCACACGATGCATCAACCATGCGTCTCTCTTCAGGAATCAGTTCATTATAAAAACTTTGGACCTGTTGCTACCTTGGAACTTGATGATTTGGACAACTCTTAATCAATTCCTTAAAACGTTCCCAACATTCATGGAATGTTTCAGAGTTGTTGGGAAAAGAATTGAATCTTGGCCAACTCAATGGCTTTGGTCATGGGAAAATATTTTTAAAAGCCGACGGTGTAGCTCTGCCCAACTCTGAATAGATTGCGGTTCTAAGGAATAAAACCATGTTTTTGCCTTGTCCCTTAAAGAGAAAGGGAAGAGTCGGAGTTTAGCTATCTCATCGGTGACATTGTGGACTCTGAACATTTTGCATACCCCAGTGAATTCATTTAGATGAACGTGCTGATTTTCATTTGCTAACCCATGGAAAATTGGTAGCATTTGGATCATCGCTGATTTGAATTCATAGTGGTTTCCTGGAATGGGATCATGCATTATACATTCCTGATCCTCGCAAAAACCAGGATCATTATAATATTCGAGTGTTCTAAGGCCCTCATTGTAATTGTTATTCCCATCATTTCTATTATTTTCATTATTGCTATTATTGATATTCTGGTTGTTCCTATTCATTTCTTGCCTTTGATCAGCCATGGTATCAGTATGATGATACTGATTCCTTTGAATTCTGCGATTCTCTCTACAAGATCGTTCGATCTCAAGATTAAATGGTAGCAGATGTGGGTGATGAGAACGAGTAAAGCTCATACACCACGCTCACAAATAAAGATTGATGAATCCACAACAAACTCAAAATATTCAGCTTCAATCGATTAAAGCAAAGATTTTCAATCGATTGACACAAGCGCACAATTTTTTTTATTTTTATTTTTTTATTTTTTTATTTTTTTATTTTTTTTATTTTTTATTTTTTTTTTAAATCCGAATTTCAAAAATTAAAATTCAAAATTCAAATTTTTTTTTAAAAAAAAAAAAAAAAAAATCCGAATTTCAAAAATTAAAATTAAAAAAAATTAAATTTTAAACCTAATGGCAATCCTACAAAATCTTATCTAAAAGAGAAAAATAAGGGAAAAAATAAAAGATTCCTAAATTTCCTAAGGAAGGTATCCTAAATTTATAAACTTCCTAAAAAATTAATAACTAATTTTAGAAAATCCTAGAATATCTAAAAGAAGAAAATAAGGAAAAAGAATCCTACTAAAATAAGAAGTCCTAAAAACCTAAACTTCCTAAAAGAGTCCTATACAAACTTACCTAAAAGAGAAAAATAAGGGAAAGAAGATTTTGTAAAGCAGAAATCCAAATATTGATTTTTTTTTTTTTTTAAAAAAATCCGAATTTCAAAAATTAAAATTCAAAATTTTTTTTATTATTTATTTTTATTTTTAAATCCGAATTTCAAAAATTAAAATTAAAAAAAATTAAATTTTAAACCTAATGGCAATCCTACAAAATCTTATCTAAAAGAGAAAAATAAGGGAAAAAAATAAAAGATTCCTAAATTTCCTAAGGAAGGTATCCTAAATTTATAAACTTCCTAAAAAATTAATAACTAATTTTAGAAAATCCTAGAATATCTAAAAAAAGAAAATAAGGAAAAAGAATCCTACTAAAATAAGAAGTCCTAAAAACCTAAACTTCCTAAGAGAGTCCTACACAAACTAAAATAAGAAGTCTAAAAATTTCAACCTATTAAAAGACTCCTACAAAATCTAAAATAAAAAGCCTAAAAATCTCAACTTCCTAAAAGACTCCTAAAAAAAATACTTACCTAAGAGAGAAAAATAAGGGACAAAATTTTTCTCTTTTTTTTTTTTTTTTTTTTCAAAACACAAAAATCTCTAATCGAATTAATCAAAATTTCGCCGATTTTCCCGGCAACGGTGCCAAAAACTTGGTGTATTTTAAGTGTAACCCTTGCAAGTGCACAAGATCTATTGCAGTATGGCAAGAACAAAGGTGTCGAACCCACAGGGAAATCTTGAATTTTAATTAATTCTTTCAGAGATTTAAAAACGTCCCCAAGGAAGTACCAAAGGGCAGATTCAATTTAACCAAAAATTTATCACTTTTTCTACAAGCAAGAAAAATAAATTAATCTAAACAACTAATTACTGATGAATCTAAGAATAATATTTAAATAAGATCAAGAAATATGCTATCATTGTACTTTCATTAAAGAATCATTCACACCATCACCATCATTCATTCATAAAAATGATTTGAAATAAAGTATGATCATCAATCCGGCATACCCTATCTAAAAACAATGACTCAGCCTATCATTGCAGTATGAGTCATGTAAGAAGCATAGCGTATCTCGTGATGTGTAGATCAAAACAATAAAAACATTAGACTATGGTATTAATCATAAATATGAGTACTTATCTGGGGATCGCATCTTTCCCGATCTACTGATTTAGCCGCTCATCTTTGGTGTATGATCTCCTTGTTCATTCAAAGCCATTCCTTTTTTTATTTCTTCCAAAAAATCTTTGGTTACAATGCCTTTTCCTAAATACAATCTATGAATATAAAAGAAAGACAGTGCAAATCCTAAGTACAATCTACCCAAATCAATCCCTAGAAGAAGGAGAAAGAAGAACTCTTGAAAAGATGCTTAGAGGAGTCTAAAACCAAAAATAATAATGAATAAACAATCCTCTAAAAAAAACTCTCTCTAAAAAATCTCTAATTATTTCCTCTAATTCCTCCCTCTAATTCCTATCTCTAATTCTTGCCTAATTTCCTTTCTTTAATTCCTGCTCTAATTTTTGTTCCCATTTTTGAAGTGTTTGATCCGCTTTAAATAGAGCCGAAGTTTCCCAGCCACAAAGGTGTTCCAACTCGAAAATTTAGGGTCGATTAATTGACCCAATAGGGTCGATGCATCAACCTCCCAGATTTTTGTGAATTCCCGTCGAACTTTACATCAGACACTACTTCAGTATTTTGGCCATAACTTTTTGTCCCAAACTCGGATTGAGGCGATTCTTGCGCCGTTGGAAAGCTGATAGAAATATCTACAACTTTTGTGTTTTAATAATTTCATAATTCGTCCGTCTTGAATGTCCAAATGGAGCTACAAGTCGTACTAAGTTCTCGATGACCCAAAGTTGCAGTGTTTTGACATTATTTTCAGAATTCTTGGGCTGTTTTCTGCACTTGGCTTGTATTTACTTGAAACACTTCAAATCTAATAATTCTTATCAGATAGCCTTCATCGGATAGCTAAATATAGGTATGTAGGGGTGAAATATCATCATATTTCACTACTCATCATCAGTCAAGAGAACGGAGAGAAATTTATAGTAATATAATAAACTTCAGAATTTTTTTTTACCTTTGCCTGTTTGCATCCCCTCTTGTTATGGCCCACCTCTAGACAATTGGTGCACCTCATTTTCATACCTTTCTTTGATAGCTTTGAGGGATCAGTCGGCTCATCGGGTTCTCTCCTTCTCGCCTTCTTAGGCCTCCCGGCTATCTTCTTCACATCTGGAGGCATCATGACTGCATCATCGGTATTTGGCCATTGCTCTCTTCTACTTATCGGTCTCAGAAAATTGCTATAGCACTTTAGGCACATAATCACCCTGTAGCAATCATGACAATACTCCAGTGGGTCCTTGTTGATGTATTTCATCATGGCTATCGTGTGGATACAAGGGAGACCCGAGAGCTCCCACCTTCGACAACTACAAATTCTCTTCATCAAGTCCAAATCAAACTACTCCCCATGAGCACCAACTACCTCGAAACGGTCGTCACCACACCATCTTACAATCCATACACCAGTTGCCTCCTTCATCTTCTCAATCTTCTTCTCTATTTTTGGACAAATAAGGTCCTTAACCTTCATCATCGCATTCCTTCTCTTACGCACGATTTTCATAAGGATAACCCTTATTCTCTCAAGCATTGTCAAGATGGGCTGATCCCTGGTCGATAATATTGCTGAATTGAAACTCTCACAAAGGTTATTCAAAAGTATATCACACTTCACCCAAGTATCGAAGTGTGATCTACTCCAATTCACAGGTGGTCTTGCCACCAACCATTCATAAGCACTACCATCCTTCTCTTTCATCTTAGCCATCACCCTTTTAAATTTGGAGACCATTGTTGCTCTAGCTGCCCTCTATATGTTATCTTTCAATTGAAGCCCCTTGAAGTTTATCTTGAAATTGTTATAGAGGTGTCGCACGTAAAATCGATGGGAAGCACAAGTAAATAAGTTTGTCACCGCACCAATGAGCCCCTTCTGTTTGTCGCTCATGAAGGTGTAGTGAGTAGAATTCTCAACCACAAGATCCGCTGTCAACAACTCTAGGAGCCACGCCCATGTTTTCTTCTTCTCCTTCTCCACAACAGCATATGCAAAAGGATAGATGCAATTGTTTGCATCAATCGCTACAGCTGATAACAGAATGCCACCATGGGGCCCCTTCAAGTGACAACCATCGAAACCTATGACAGGTCGACAACCATCTATAAACCATTTTTTTAGTGCACTCCAACACACATAAAATCTTTTGAACTTCACCACTCCTTGCATTCCACTCGCTGGCTTCACGAGCATCTTTATAGTTGTTCGAGGATTTGTATTTCTCAATTCTTCAGCATACCCCCATAACAACTTAAACTGAGTGCTCGAAGATCCTTCTGCCATTTGCATTATCCTCTTCCTTGCCCTGTAGACCTTTTGAATGTCAACCTTCACATTCTTCTCGGTCTCTATTGTGTTCACTAGTGATTTCACCGGCCACGTTGGATTCAACCTAATCCTTTCCCCATACTTATTCACTATCTAACTAGTAGTTACCCAAGGCACTTCAAAAGATCTACTACAACTGTGCAGGTCCATTAGGGTTTTCACTCTATAAACTGCATCATTCGGTACATATGAGCAATATATCAACCAAGGGCATCTTTCCTTACATAATGCCCTTACCTTATCCCTATTATTTTTTTACAAAACTTATGTCTCTACCACATTTTATAGCATACTCCGTCACAACTTTCCTAAAGAGCGCATGCGTCTTAAACTCCATCCCAACACAGAAAGTTGGGTTCTCCATATCTGTCTTCTCATTAAGTACCTGATACGTTCTCTTTTATGTTTTCCCTGCCCCATCGGCCTTTGAATCATTGTCTAAACTTCTCAACTCGTCCTCTGAAGGAGGATCAGATAACTCTCTCATATCCATGTCACCTTCAACTTCGGATGGACCACCCTCATTCCCTACCTCTCTAATTTCTAACCCGACAAACACGGAGTCTGCATCCACGAACTCATCGAACAACACATTATCATCGCAGATCAAGTAATCACTATTTCACATCTCATCTTCATCAGAAGGTGAGGATCCAGACTCTGGGTCATAATCATCATTGCTCTCATCATTTGAAATACCTTGACCAATATGAAGACTGCTGTCCTTTCCTAAATTTGCAAAAATAGGGGCCTTGCCCTTATCAATACTACCGCTCTTCCTTTTGGCTTGTGCAGTTTTGGTCTGTGTTGTAGCTGCTATCCTCTTAGGATGTTCGTGCTGGACTTGACTCTCTTGGGTGTCCACATTCAATGGTAAGAGAGGAACCATAAACATATCGATTATCCCATCAAAACTAATCGAATTCCCTAACTCCAAGGTCTGCATATCAGTTTCGATGACAACAAATTTGCCTTGAATAGTACCATAGAACTCTACGAAGCTAAGCTATCCCAACTCTTCAGCCATATGAAATAACTCCAATAGGACCATCTCATCACTGTGGTAGTGATCAAAGAAATTGAAACGACCTCTTCTATATCTATTGGTGGCTGGTGTACCTCGAAAATTACCTCCATGAAACAACCTAATCGTAAAATTGTCGAAGCCTTTATCTGCAAATTAAACAAATAAAACAATTGATCGCATAAGAGTCACAACTCATAGATAACCAACACAGTAAAAAAAAATATTTACTTAGAGCAATAGGAAGTAACATAACTAAATATTAAACAAGTTGCAGTTTGATACCATGTGGATAAATAGGTAGCAACATAACTGAACTAGAAGCACAAAATTGAAAAGCAAAACGAAAGATAAAAAAGAAACACCATTTCCATTACAATATGCTAAATGATTACACTGAGGAAGTCTACTTAAGAAATTTCTTCCTGCACTTCTATTTATAAATCAATAATCAATGGTTCATATCGTTTTAAACTTAACACTTAAAGCTGTGTTTGAGAACTCAGAATTCAAACATGAGAATTGAATTTACAATTCCATGTTAATTTCCTGATAATTGGATCTCTCCCTTTTTTTCAAATTACCTTATACTGACTTGATACTTTTGTAAACCCTTAGATACACAGAGTCAACCTGACCAGAAAAAAGGCTAAGTACATTAGGGGCATTTGCAAGTTCATAGCAGTTTTAATGGTCAGGTTCCATCTCTTTATGTCTTTGAGTTCAAAAATTGGTAGTATGTTCATAGCCCTATCTTGTCTGCTTCTGTTTAAGATTTGATTTTTGCAAATTGCAATGATCAATGACTACCTGTAAGAGGCTAATTTTTGTCTGGATAAAGTTTTATAAGGTATAATGCTTGTAAATACTGAAGCTATTTACTATACTACAAATGTCATATTATGTGTAGTGTGTCTGTAATCTTACATAAATATAGAAATATAAAAAATATAGACAAATCAATCAATCCAAAAAATATTGACACAAATATAGAAAAATACAGACAAAACATATCTAAAAATCGAACTTATCATCTAAAAATCAAACTTACCGTAGCGAGGTGTTTTGCATGCGCCTTCTTTCTTACCCCAAACCATTTTAACCCTTTGAAAACATGGCATTTCAGTGTATGTGCAGGAGATTGCAGAATCCGGCTAAAAAATGAAGAAAGAAGACGAAGAAGAAAGAGGAAGAAGAGAACGAAGTAGCAGCGCAGCAGATGAGTTAAAAACACGGTATTTCAATGTACGCATCAGCCCTAGAATGGAGAATCCTACTAGAAAATTAAGAAGAAGATCCAAATCGGGGTAAGAAGAGGCTCTGAATCTCTAAGGCCCACATGAAAAGGAACGCCATTGCTATTGGGTTAGGGACGACGAAGGAGACAAACGAAGAAGAAAACATAACCCAATGACTTCTTAGCTTGTTGTGCATCAGGTGCAAGTCACGTGCAAAATTTTCCCTCCAAATCCAACTCAGCTTGCCACGTCACTATCCATATCAGCGCTTTAAAGAGTTTAGGGCTCCACGTCAGCAGTTTCCGTCGAGAAGATAGCGGGGTGTGACGGCGGGGGTTTGATTTTGGTACATTTGTATTCTTCAGAGGTTTAATTGATATTATGTAAAGTTCAGGTGTTTTAGGGGCATTGAGGTGAAAGTTTAGGATTTTTTTTGAAATTTTCCCTTATAAGTTTATTCCCACCTTTTATATATATATATATATATATATATATATATATATATATATATATATATATATATATGGGAAAGGGGGAAATGTGTCCGGGCGTAGAGATAACTCTACGCTAATTGATATGGGCGCGACACGTAGCACCTTTTTATGAAGTGATAGATGATATTGGAACCACTTTACTAACTAGGGTTACACTTTTAAAATATTTTAAAAGTTAAATATCCGTCATTCTTAACTTTTTTAGAAGTATTTTTAAAGTCTCTTTTCTCTCTCTTTTTCTAACAAAGTGTCAGACTCACTTTTTTTCAAGTATATTTTACTAAAAAAACGTGAGCGCCCGATAGCGAAGCGCTAGCACCTTGGCAGTGAAGCGCCGGCACCCCCTCTAGTGAGGCGTTGGCACCCCGACGGTGAAGCGTTGGCACTCCGATGCCGAGGTATTAGCGCTTCGTTAAAAAAAAAAGGGTCTCGACGCTTCATTTCAGGGGCGCCGACGCCTCTATATTGAGGTGTCGACACTTCGATAAAATAAATAAAATAAATTTGTGAGGTGCCGACACCTCGATATAGAGGCGTCAAAGCTTCATTTTAGGGGCGCCGGTACTTCGCTGCCGAGATGCTAGTGTTTCGCTATCGAACGACCATATTTTTTGAGTAAAATAAACCTGAAAAAGTAAGTCTGACACTTTCTTGGAAAAATGGAGAGAAGAAAGAAAAAAGAGTCTTTAAAAAAGTCAAGAATGATGACTGGAAGGATATTTAACTTCTAAAATATTTTAAAAGTGTAATCCTAGTTAGTAAAGTGGTTTTAATGTCACTCATCACTTCACAAAATGGTGCTAGGTATCGCGTCCATATCAATTGGCGTAGAGATATTTCTATGCCCAGATGCATATCCCCGGCCCTCTCTCTCTCTCTCTCTCTCTATATATATATATATATATATATATATATATAACAAAAAGGTTGCGTGTCTCTAGTGGCACTCAAAACAATGCTTTAGTGTTACATGGAGCAAAGCTTGCACACTTGCACTATCTAAAATTGTTTTAAAAGAAATAAGAAAATTTTAAAAATCTCTTCTGCTTAGACATATTTTTTTAGATCCTCCCTAAACGTTTACTATTATCTTACTTACCCTATAGTTAAAACTTACATAACAAAATACTGTTTGAACTCTGAGTATGTAACTTAAAAAATAAATAATGTCCCCTTTTTGTTACTTTTTTTATAATGGTTTTTCTTGTGTGATTTTGAAATTATTATTCGTCAAAATGATGTTGATACAGGACAAAATCAGAGCTAGCTCAACAAAGTCTGAGGCCCTAGGCAAAACTCTCCACTGAGACCCTCGTAAAGTTTTATGATATTTGTTGGGTTTTTAGCATTTACCCGCTTAAGTTATTTCCTATTTGCATTCAGCCACTTATGTTTCACGCGAGGTGTCAAACTTGGAATCGGAATTGGGTATCGTTCCATGGAGGATTGATACGAATCGGCCGATACGAATCAGCTGATACATATCGGCTTATTTATGAAAAAAACTTCAAATCTCAGCTCAAACCGATACAGGCCCGTATCGGCTGATACTAATACGTATCGGCCTATTTAAAAAAAAAAATACTTCAAATCTCAGCTCAAACCAATACATGCCCGTATCAGCCGATACGTATCGGCAAACTGAGTCGCAGAATTGATACGTAGCTGTGCCGATACGTATCGGTTTGCCGAAATACCGATACATATCGCCATTACGCATCAGTATTGGCCGATTCAAACAAAATAACCTTTGATTGTTTTGAAGAAGTTGGTGCAGATTGCTTTTTGCCCTGATTCTTCATGGACCTACAATCACACTGTCAAATTTTGATTGCACGTAGCACACATCTCAAAAAGTGATCAAAGAAACACATTTAATATACACTCATTATCATCATGTGAAATCAAAATTTGATCGCTTGATGGAAGGCTTTTGATATCAAGAGTCATTGGGTGAAAGATTATGATCAGAAATGATCAATATCATCAGATTCGGGACAGTCGAAGATTAGTTTTGTAATCAATCTGCAATGGGGGTAAATGAACCCCTTTTTTCTTTTTTTTCCTTGTGCTCAATAAATAGTATAAATAAAACATGTTTTAATATGAATAACTTACTACACCTAATGCACCTCCAACGATTTCGTGGAATTATAAAGAGAGATAATCTCCAACCCTTTAATTGGATGGGGTGAGATTGATGACATGAAAGGCCCAAGGCCGGTCCATATAAGTCTCAGGCTTAAAGTGTTAGCTCAACCTCGGCCCGTACAAGTTGAAACGGGCTGGGCCTAATAGATCAGGCTGGCTACTTAATCCATTTTCCATTTCCACCCCTACACATGACACAGTCTCATTCAAAAATAGATTTTATTAGCTTCTTGAAATAGCTCAAAAATACTTTTTTTCTTGCATTTATTGGCACCAAATCGAAGATTTCAACCGCGTATGACATAGCTCTTTCCTAGTTCTTATCATTGCAGAGTTCACCTGCTTTAGTAAGTTTCCATCTTTTTTACTAACATTCTGCTACCTACTTTAGTAAGTACTCATTCTCCTTTATAACTCCTTGCATAGCAAGGTTTTATGCAAGATTTACTTGTTCACCATTGCTATCATCTTCTCGACTCGCTCTTTGCTAGAGTAGATTTTATTTACTCTGGTAGAGAGTTAGTAGAAAGTAGATAAATCCTCCGTTGTAGAGAGCTAGAAAAGAGAATATGAACCAACTAAAGCAGGTGAACTCTGTTGTGCCATGGGCTAGCAGAGAGCTACGCCATACGGAGCCTTAATACTTGGTCTCTCCATCTGGGAAACCAATGCCCAACCAATAACTCCATCATGTTCTTGAGTTATAATTGTATATTTTAAGTTTATATATTGATCTCTTGTACCCTTCCTCCGATATGAGGGAGAAGGTTGTGGGTTCCATTCTCGTCATCTAAAGTGTTTCCCATCCTTGTCCTTACAAGGTGTGGGTTTAGTTCTGTTAGTTAACTCTCACCACTATAGTTGGTGTTCTCTCACACAGCTCCGCAATTATCACATGTATATGCATGTCTGCTTATCGGTTCTCGAGATTATTTCAGCTGAATGGCCGTATCAAAAAATAAAATAAAAAATTAATCATACCTTTATTAATTTTTTTAAATTCTTATTTGAAACCCATACTACTTGCGAACCAGATTCGCATGGATGCGGAGGGCCTAATTATGAACCGACCGAACTAACCAAGAATTAGGTAACATTAGGCACAACAATCTCTCTTTGGGGAGGAAAAAAGTTTATTCGGATTGTTCAAAAGTTGTGTCACGTGTTTCAAAAGTGTGGCTATCACCATCGATATGTAGAAAGATTGTTCCCATCATAGTGACCAAATTCACCAGACATTTTGATAAAATTGTTAATAATTTATAATTTAAAAAAAAAACTAAAACAAAAATAATTACGTGCTACCTTTTTCAAACATGAAATGAAATGAAATCCTGTATCAATTTGCTAATTTTACCCCAAATGCACTCAGGTTGGTTAATGTTAGGTTCACAATCAACCGTGAAAACACCCTGTTAAATGAAACAAAGAAATGATAACAACAATAAAAAGTAATAATAACCCGTCCACAAATAAATGAGAGAAGCTTGTTACTTGATGGTAACTTCAATGCCAATTAGGAGTAATATCGGGACGGTTTTCATGCAAAATCGAAACCAAACCGATAACTATCGGATTCTATTCTATGAAACCGAAATTAAAGCTGAACCAATAGTTATCAGTTCGATCGATTTTCAATTTTTAAACTTCATTTTTTAAACTTTTTTTTATTTGTAGCATTTAACCAAATCGAATCGATTTTTTCGATTTCGGCTTAGAGTTTTCAAAATTTATGCAAACTGAACCGATTTGTACAAAATGTTTTTACAAACTCCTATGAATCAATTAATTTTAAGACTTTTGGTAATTAACAAACTAAAGCAGCAACAATTAGCTTTCTACAATAAGCCTCACACACCATCAAACTCAAACATAAACATCCTATAATCCATATATACACCACTATCGGTTTCTTATCGGTTCGATTTTTAAATGTTAAAATCGAAACTGAACCGATAACTATCGATTTCTATTTTTTGAAATCGAATCGCTATATCCCAAAATCAAAACCGAACCGAAATTTCGATCAATTTTTTGCACAACCCTAATGCCAATGAACTAATTTACTTGGTCGTGGGTTCAATTCTTGTCCTCAACGCTCGTTCCTACCCTTGTCATGTCCTCATTTCAAATTATGATTATATTTTCTTCTCGAAACTCTAAACACATGAGAGTAACTTATTCGTTACTAAGATCAGACAATTTATATAAACACAAACAAATTATCAATCATCTTTCTTTTAAATATGGAAAATGATAAATGGGTGGACAATTTTTTGATAGGCAATTTTGCAAACAGCTTATATGGCGCGACGTGACTGGCTGCAGTGCTTGAGCTCCACTATGCATGCAGCTAGTCACATCTGTAGGATTCCATGAGTCTAACTCAACTACACAAAACCGGCTTGTAAGGTATGGAGTGCCGATATTATATATAGCTCAAGACCTCCAAGCCCACAGGCAATGTGGGACTATTCTAACACGCCCCCGCACGTGTTGGTGGGATTGAGCCAAGCCAAGTCATGTGGACAATTGAATTGGGTGACATGGAGGGAAGAAAAACCTGCTTTGATACCATGTAGAATTCTGTGAGCCTAACTTAACCTCACAAAACCGGCTTGTAAGGTGAGGACTGTCCATATTATATATAGTTCAAGACCTCCAAGCCCACAGGCAATGTGAGACTATTCTAACAACATCACACCACATAAATTATCTGTAAAATTGTCTATCAAATATTGTCTGACTGTATGAAGGCATTCTCATATGGGCACTCTTTCGGAGTCATTCCGTTAAACATACACACTGATGAAGACTTCCTCTTTGGTTGTAACCTTTTGCCAGGACCTATTTTGGTCACTTTAACCGCATGCTTTTAGGCCACAGTGAGTTTGGACTGCACCTACTAAAATTTTTCTGCCAATAATAATCTCGTAACGTAGAATTATTTTCTAGACATGTTTGTGCTATAAATAAGCATGTACGAACAATAAGAGTTACATATATTCTTTTCAAAAACACGTTTACATCATAAAAATTGCTAATTACGCGATCAACAGGTTGGGTCGTTGGGTAGGGTGGCAGGGTGAGGTAGGTTAGCGGGTCTGGTCGCGTCATGCATCTATTTGACCCGACCCAAAATTTGTCTTAGGTCGACCTGACCTAACCCGACCAGACCCGATGGTCATATATACTGTCCCGACCTAGTTAAAAACTTCGGTCGGGTGGGTTGGGTTTCTGGTCGAACCCACCCATTGACAGGCCTAGTTCCAATCTTTTTATTAGCAACTTCCTTTTCACCTTTTCTACCTCTGTCCGAATCAAGTGGTTGCACTATTGTTTTGCAGCTACCTGGAGGCCTCTTAAATTATAGCTCAAAAAATTACTGCAAATATTATTTAACTTTTTTGGCAAAATAAAAATAGATTCTAGATGACAATGAAAAAAAGAAGAGATGAGAAAAATAAATAAATAAAACGTACAACAGCAATATAGTAGTAATTTTTTCTATAGGAGTAATTTTTTCTAAAAGAAGAGATGAGTATATAGAAGTAATTTTTCTAAAAGAAGAGATGAGCAAAATAAATAAATAAAGGTGCTACAAGGTATCAGTTAAAAGAAAAGTTTAAGCCATGGGGTTAAAAACGAAACCTCCTAATTAATAATGGGCTTGATGTATGACCCTTGTTTTTGTTTTGATGAAATGTATGACCCTTGTTAAGGAAGGAGTTATATGATGTTTATTCTTACAACAGGTCTGAGAATAAACGCACTAAATATAGATAAAGTTGAGGCACAAACAAAGTTGTCACAACTAACACCCATCACCTAACCCTCCTTGCATTTTACAGTCCCCTTAGCATGACCCCTACAGACACGGCCTGTGATGCCTCGATGCCACTACAATGAGGCTAATCTAACTCACTATTAGCTTTGATACTAGCCGCCCAGAGGACGAGAACTCTTATAGTCACCTTCTTTATGACCTACCATCTGAATGCATTGTGACATTTATGTCATACATGTACGCACTTCATGACTCAGTATTTTCAAATGCATTACTCAACAGTGACTTATGGCTCCTCCTGTCATCCCATTCTAACATGTTTCGCTGCTTACTGAACCAAAACCAGTATCTGGTGTGACCCTCTAAACCAACGCGCATCTCATGAATCCAGCCCGGGCCAATGTGCATTACAGTGACACACATAGTCCACGAGTTCCTCCCTCATCATATCAGTTCCGAAGTCCAGTCACATGTCTGACACTAACATGGCCCTGACTATATATACACTACTGGGCATAGCTCTACAACATATTGATCTCTCTTGAGTGACACGTGGCATTTCCATTATAAGTTCATAACATCCTAGGCTCACCCTTACAAGCCTAAGAGACCATCGATGCAGCCGTCATGACCTGAGGCCCCATGAGGATGAGAGTAGCTCCACAACTCCCCTCTTATATGTAAGGTAAAGACACCAACCCCAGCTAAACAATGAGAAAACCTGAAACATCCTAGTTTGTCATACTTCCAATGTAAACCACCTTGAGTTATATGCTCCTTGTATCCCCACACACATCCATCATAACACTATTGCATCTTACGTCCAAGCCTTCAGCCAACACCAATACCTCCACGTCAAGCTCCCGCATCTACACGTGTATAGCCACCATGCTAACCCCCACTCAGCTTCTTGATCCACTCACTTCAAATGGACAGCACGCAACCTAGACGTGATGCCTCACATCTCCACGCTAGCGCATACTAGACCTTGGTTCTATGTCCCACATGCCTTTCATGTGTTGTAACATGAAATCCCCTATCTCCAAGGCCTAAATGCCTCCCTACAAGCTCGAGATGAATAACCTGTTCACATCCTCCCGCGCTCCACAAAGTCAACGTGCACGATGATCCTCAATACAATGTCCTTGGTTCCTCAATTATTCCTGCTTAGTCTTCACTCCTCAAATATTTTGTGATAACCCCGAAATTTCATTAACACTTCACTTCAATAATGTGCCCATTAAAATGCTTGGATATAATTTAATTCTTAATACAAAAAAATGAGTGAAAATCTAGAAGGAATTTTATGGTTGTTTAAAACTCAGATTGGGCTAATACCACCTATTTGCCCTTGATCACCCAAGATATTTTAGATTTTAATTTTAAAATTTAAGAGACAATTAGCATATTAACAGCTCAAATCGGAAGTCTATGGAGTACTTATTAACTAAAGAACCCTTGGATAGTTGCTTTGAGCAAATAAAGGGCTTAACATTCACTCATACCTAAGTTTGGTGTTAAAGAGCCATACTAGCCATCTTGATGGCAAGCCCTTCTAAATAATTAGAAAACTAAAGAATAGAAAAATCTAACTTTTAGAATTAAATAAATAAATGAAATTTACGAATACTTCTGGTACTATTTGAATCCTCTAAATCGGTTTACTTGTATTAATTAAAACAATGGAGAGTCAATTCAATAATGCTATTATTCTCGATTGAGATAGATATAAGGGGAAACTTGAAAAACTCGTTAGGATATTCTTGGAAGATTGGGATGAATATCAACCCTCCAATTCCTGAGACCTTTTACTTTAATATGGGTTAGTGAGCTTCAGTGTTTTAGTACCCTTAGATCTTAAAAGCTTGACTTTCCTGGGAATTGAGGACCTCAAAACTAAGAGATGTAATTCTTAATAGGGGTCAATACAAGCACCATAAAAGCATATGATCATTTGACTTTCACCATGCTTGTGAGCCTAAATATAAGGGCTTTCATCCCAAATTTAGTGGAACTTGAACTAGGAAAATTTTCAAGAATTGGTAACAACTATTTCTATATAATGACACAAATCCTTAGGTACGAATTTCATGAGCCATCCAATAGTTTTGACCATTGGATCTTCCATTATATAAGATCTTTCATCCCAACCATCCATTTAATGGAGCTTGAACTAAGGCTATTGTCAAGAATTAGTCACAACTATTTCTACATAATCACATAATTCCTTAGGTATGCGTTTCATGAACCATCCAATATTTTTTACCATTGGATCTTCCATGTTAGATCTACCACCAAATAAAGAGGAAAATCTAAACCATCCATTTAGTTGAGATTTAGACGAAATCATTCTTTATAATTAAGAGTAATAATGGCAATGAATGTGACTTGGGAAGGGCACGAATATCAGAAGATACAAGTTGATATTTTTATTCTATTTTAATAAAAAGCTGCACTATCCACATATATGACTTGGGAAGGGTATGAATATCAGAAGATACAAATTGATATTTTTATTCTATTTCAATAAAAAAATGCACTATCCACATACACGACTTGGGAAGGGCACGAATATCAGAAGATTCAAATTGATATTTTAATTCTATTTTAATAAAAATTTATGCTAGTTCTTTTGTTACAAAATTTCACATACATTCATGAACCTAATTATGCTTGGATATAGGTATTGTTACTATTGTCTCAAGATTCTTCCCATGTCCGCTGCAGCGAGCCAGTAATTGCGATGCAGTGGCAGGGGGTCCACTGATGAGAAATTTCGTGGAAAATAAATTTACGAAAACTTGAAGTGTAGTGTATTTATTTATTCAGTTTATAAAATGCCAAAAACAGCATATGTTCATTGCGTAAAGCTTCCGCTTTCAAACATTTACCTGACCAACAGACAGCGGGGCTCTTCATACATTGGCAACTTTCAGTAGCTCTTCCCAAGTAGTTACTTTCTCTCTTGGTTTGTTTCTCAAACTCCCATCACTTCTCTCTTTGATATCGATCTTTTCCCAACCGCTGAAAGGCACGTGTCTGATACTTTTATCGTCTAATGCTTGAAGGAGACCCTCTCTACCAGGTTTAGGCAGGGCCAAAGACGATAATAATATCCCTTGCTCTAGGTCTTCAGATATGGACTGTACCTGATACGTCAGTATCCCAATCAGTAACAAACAGAGCAAACCATAAGCCAATTTGCGTAATTTATAATTACAATTTGTTTTTTTAACTTTCTTTGATTTTGTGTCTTGTGCTTGTGGTTATGCTTATGACATGGATTTTTATAACAGCTTTCTTTGATTACCTGCATATGCATTTGACCTAGTCGAATGTTGGATTGTTACTCATTTGATCAGTATGGCATGGGCTGTGGGCTGACCAAGAGGTGCTTGTGGATTGGATACTTGACATGAATGTGGACCAAATTCTAGGTACAAAGATGGAATGCACCAAAGCATTGGGATTGGGGTGTACCATTCATATCATTCCGGATCTTCGAGGATCGTAAATATATGCTGGGGAAATTAGATTCTTCAATGAAAATGGATGGAGGATATTACACTTACAGTTTCTTCAGCACAGTAAAGGTTTGTAGCAATAATTCCAGTAGGGCCTCTCTTCAACCAGCCAACGACATAGAGGCCTTTCTCGGGGATAGCGTGATCTGATACATCACTCAGAACTCGACCTCTAATGTTTGGAACCACACCTGAAAGAAACCACGCACGGCATCTCATGGGTGCTTTATAGTTTTCCTAATTGCCCTTCTAAGCATGGCATCTCGTGAAATAGTTTTTTTTATCAATAAGCTTGTTCTCGTAAATAGTTCGTAGCTTTAACTAATACTAGTACGGTAAATAGGAAATAAGAAAACATAGGAAGCAGAGGATTGATGGTGCATTTTATGTTCTTACCTTTATAGTCATCAAAAGGCAGCCCATCAACTGCTAATGATTTGTAGCCAATGCTTTTAAGCACAAGCCTACACAAAAAATTCCTTCAAAGTTAACTAACTAGACTGATTGAATCTTTGAAAAGCTAAAGAAGAACGATGATATTTACAATTTTTTGCATAAAATTTAACAAAAAAGAAGCTTCAGAATATACTCGTCAAGAGTATCTTATCAAACAAATAAAGAACAAAAGAGAACCTACTGAATATTATTACCCGCATTCAAGGTTTTCAAACTGTCCGGTACCAATTGCCGACTGCTTTCCAGAGCCACCATTTTCTACAACGTTAAAATATGTCCATTAGGCTACCTCTAGAAAAGAATCATAATCATTGGAAATGCATATTTCAGGTCCGATTCAAGCAACAGGAAATGACATGACCTAGGAATCTATCATAGGTAGCAATCCAAGGAGAAATGAGAGATCACATCATCATATAGGTATAAATATGCAGAATGGATCCGAAGAGAGAACCTTTCAAATAGGTCTTCTCAAAGCGCACACCACTAACATCCATGCCACTGACTGAATGCAGAAACCGCTCTGGTCTCCTGAAGAAGACAAAATGGAGTTCACGCTCGCCTGAAGAAGTTTGAGACTTTTGGGAGGTGGCTGCTTTAGAGAGTAACTCATAGACTCGTCTTTTGATTCTACTATTCTTCAGTTCCTCCTACAATCAGTGACACCATCAAGCAAGAGTTCAAAACTAACTGAATATCAGCGAAACAAAATTAACGGGATTATACTGGCAATAAACATTGTAAATTCATAGTTTATTCAGTTTTTCGCCAGCCATTAAATATGTTAACTATATGCACCTCGTCTATGGGTGATTTTTGTAGATCGGCTTCCTGAATGTGAACATGCACATCTTTAATTCCTGCAATAAGGTGTCCAATGCACCGAGTTTACTTCTAAAATCAGGGACTATTTTTCAAAGAGATTGAGGGGTGCTGGCTAAAAACCTGGCCATTTAAAACTCTTATTCATTTTTTCTTTTCGATGGGTAAGTTGGGATTGAACCTGCGACCTCAAGGTTCCAATATTATCATCCTTCCAGTTGAGCTACCAGCCCAACCTCTATAGGTTTCACCTTGCCTGGTATTATGACTTAAAAACATAAAATTAGTCCTTGATGAACCTAGAAGTTTTCTCGACCAGGCCAGTGTCCAACACCCCACTCACCGCCTACATATATATATATATATATGGAAAACCTTTAATCATTCACTCTCACATTCAGAGGCAAGCATGAAACTACCAAGTATTTCGCGAAGTTCCTTCGCAGTGCAAGCCGCCTGTATAGGTCCTCGTCTCCCAACCAAATACACTTTCCTGAAATCATTGAAAAACAAATACACCTGTAATAAATTCCACCTTACACACTAATACTTTGTGGTTGTTGCGGACCAAATGTTTGAAAGAAAACATACCTTATAGTGCTTTCCTGCAGAGAAAGTAAAGCATGCTTGGCAATATCTGTTGTTGCCAGTTCGGTTGTTGGTCGCAAAAGGATACGGGTAACATCGAGAGCTACATTACCCTGAAAGTAAACACCATCATCAGTGTCTGCTGAGCTTACTGTTGGTGTGTCCGTTGATTTTATATTAAGTTGGGGTGTGTGTTTGTTTACATAAGTGGGTATTTTACTGTTTGTGGGTCTGGGAGTATCATTGTAAGGAGATAAAAATATTAATGAATAAGGGGATGAGGCCATCTAACTCATAACCTTAATTTTCCCTCCATCTCTTATTCTTCCATTTTCAACCTAACCCTAATTTAATCTAACCCTAATCTTAACCACTATAACTTTACATGGATACAAGTTTCGAAAATAGCATAATGGTCCCTGATGGCAAACATTCAAGATCACTATCAGGCAGAATGAAGGGATCTAATACTCCCTGTTCCTGTATAGCATCTTCGTACAAAATCAGAAAATGAGAAATAACAAGTATACCAACAGTAAAGTAAAATGAGTTGTCCTTTATCAGCATTTGGGCTTTAAAGGGGTGCAAAGGGTATGAAATATCTTTATACATGTAGAACGTTGTAAATTATCAACATTTGGTCGTCTTTCTGAAAACTCTCTTTCAGGTACATCATGTCAGAACCCATCACATATCTGGTGATATGCTATGATTTCGCCAAGTTTGGGCCCTCAAAGTAGAAACCTTGGCTTGGCTTCCTGTGGTTAATAGGATCCTTTCGATTAAAATATTGGCGTGTATTGGGGTGTGTGTGTGAGTTAGTTTGATGAGTGGGTGTAGATATATTACCCTGGTGTACCACTTAATCTCTCTCTCTCTCTCTCTCTCTCTCTCTCTCTTTTCTTCTTCTTCTTCTTCTTCCTCCTCCTCCTCCTCTTCCTCTTCCTCTTCTCCTTCTTCTCCTTCCTCCTACAAACCCTAACCTTAGATTCTTCATTCTACTTGGTATCAGAGATTACCAAGGTCCAAAGAAAAAAAAATTCAAAGTCTCACATATTACTCACCTCTGACATCACCCATCTGCACATCATTGCTAATGTCAGCTTGTTGGCGTCAGACTCCACCGACGATTGTCCAGAACTGATGGATTTGGTCTGGTGACTCTTCATCCCCATAGAAACCTATCGAAACCCCTTTCGATGATCTGATAGACCCTCTGTACCTCATCCAATGACTTATCCTATATCTTTCTTTTGCTTGGTAAGTCCTATCTGATAACCCTTACCAGATAACCCATTGAACCCGAAACGTTATCTCCAAGCCCGATAACCCATCTGAACCATATAGCCCAGCTCAATGACCTGCTAGCTATACCTGGGTTGTGATAGCAGTAGTGGTCTCTATTTGCAACTCTGGATTGATGTTTGCATCTACCATTAGTGAGTTAGTAATCTGTTATTTGCAACAACATCAGTGAGCTAGTAATCTGTTAGTGAGCTAGCAATTTGCAACCAGCCACGATTGTCTCAATAACTGCCTCTATTTACAGTCGTGAGTTGCCTGCTACACATTCACGCTATTTGCAAACATGATATTTTTTGTTTGATTATCGACTATTGGTTTCCGGCATGGCCTTTGTTACACATTTCTAGGGCAGCGCAGTGGATGTTCTTTCCCAATAATTTTCGTGCATGTTGTGATCTGAATGTGGATATTCTTTCCCACAATGGGGCCAATATTTTCTCCTTCTACCTCTACAAAGCATTCTACACTTATATCTGATATTCCGAATAGGGGGAGTGGTGGCCGTGGTGTGGCTCCCCTTACTGTATGTTCCTGCTGCTTTCGAGTGGGACATGATCGCTCGTCATGCTTCCGACTTTACAGTTTCCCCACTTTGTCAGGAACCCTCTACCTCTCATGCTACTGATATTACAGGGGTTGTTGGATCTAGATTGTTTGATGCTACTCCTTCTATTGATGCTTCCACTGTGCCTATATATGACTTATGTGCTCTCCAGACCAAGCTCACCAATCTGCATGAGTGTCTTCATGCTTCTCATGCTCCACCTCTTGCGCCAAGTACCTCATTTACATATGCGGCAGCTATGTCCACACCACCATCATCCACATCTCCCTGGATCATTGGTCTAGGATCTAATCACATGTCTAGTGAGTTCCATTTATTCTCCTCTATTTCTCCATTATCTACCCCTAGGCAGGTGCATATAGTTGATGACTCTATTATCCCTATGACTAGCCAGGGTACGGTTCCCCTATCAACTAATCTATCCCTTTCAAATGTTATGCATGTTCCACATCTTAAAGCTAATTTGCTATCGTCAATAGCCTCACCAAATCTTTGAATTGCTCAATCACCTTTTTTCCTACTCATTGCATTCTGCAGAACCTGACTACGAGGAAAACTTTTGGCATGGAATTTGAGAATGGTGGCCTATACTATTTTGGCACTGAGAGACCTAAGGCTGCTTCTGTTTTGTCTTCCTTTCCGGCTATTGTGAGTAGTAGGACTTTAGATCTTTGGCATTTTCATCTACGGCATGCCAACTTGTAGAGTTTATGTCTTCTTTTTCCAAAATTTACGAATGTCTAATGGTTTTAAATTCCAATGTCAGACTTGTCAATGTTCAAAACATAGCAGATCCTCTTTCATTTCTCATCCTACTCGTAGTGATTCTTCGTTTGATCTTCTACATAGTGATATCTAGGGACCTGCACCATTGTCTTCGATTATGTGACTTTTATTGCTGACCACTCTTGATGCACATGGATATACTTACTGAAATCTAAAGCTGAGGTACTCAACACCTATATTATATTTTCTGCTATGATTCATACTCTATTTGGGAAGACCATTAAGGTTCTTCACTCTGATAATGGTGATGTGTACACATCTTCAGCATTTCAAGACCATCCCAACAAGGTTGGGACCTTACACAAATTTTTGTGCCCTTATACTCCTCAACAAAATGGAGTTGCAGAGCCGTTAGAATCGGCACCTCATGGAAGTGACTTGCTCACTTCTTTGTCACATGCAAGTTCCTAAATCATATTGGTCAATGACTTTGCTTATTGCTACCTTTCTCATAAATCGTACACCCATGCGCATTTTAAATATTCAAACTCTTATACATATCTTGAGGTTGGAGTCCCCTTGGTTTCTGTTGAGCCTTGTATCTTTGGATGGTGCACTTGCTTTGTTCATGATCTTCGCATCCAAAGGAAAAAGTTAGATAATAAAGCAATTCGATGAGTTTTTGCAGGATATTCTGGAGTATTCAAAGGGTATAGATGTTATGATCCAAAGACCAGGAAATTAGTCGCTACTATGGATGCCTCTTTCTTTGAGGATACTGTGTACTTCTCTCCTCAGTCGTCCACTTTCGAGGTATCTACTATGGTTCTTCAGATCCCTACTTGGCCCATACATAATAATCCTACTGAGTCTACTACTTCAAATGATCGTTTCCTATTCGTCTCACATTTCAACACCGCAATAGAACTATGGCTCCTGCTGGTGCACCATTGCCAGAAGTTCACTTGGAGTCGGCACTATCAGGTGTACCTGCACCCACTTCTCCTTTTCATTCTCTTGTTATTATTATTGCTCCTTTTATTACTGATGATCTTGATCTTCCTATTGCTCATCGTGAGGGTAAGAGAAGTTGTATCACTCTTTATCCTATTGCTCAGTATGTCTCTAATTAGGGTCGTTCACACTCTTATCGTGTTGCCCTTGAAAGAACTTCTACTATCTCTATTCCTTGCTCTTTCAGAGAAGCTCTAATGAATCTCTTATGGACTGCTCCCATGAATGAGGAAATGGTCGCTCTCAAGCATAATAGGACCTAAGAACTTGTTCATCCTCCCCAAGACACGCTTGTTGTTGCATGCATATGGATATTTGCCTCGAAATATCGTGATGATGGGACATTTGAAAGAAGATACAAGGCTCGGTTGGTTGCAAAAGGGTTTACTCAGGTTCATGATTTGGATTATACAACTACATTTACTTTTGTTGCGAAGCTTACATATGCTTGTGTTCTCATTTCTCTTGTTGCACCTCTCTATCAGCTAGTTGTGAAGAGCGCATTTCTTCACAGGCACTTGGAAGAGGAGATCTATATGTCCCTCCCTCTTGGCTATCAACTTAAGGAGGAGTACGCAGGGAAAGTATGTCGGCTTCTCAAGTCCATCTATGGGTTGAACCAATCTCCTAGGGCCAGATTCCATCACTTCAGTATTGTTGTTCTCACCATGGGCTTCACGAGATGTCACTTTGTTCATACATACTTCATTCACACTAGTTTTGTTGGGCTTCGTACGATCCTGCTCGTTGATGTTGATGATACCATCATCACATGTACAGTTGGCCCTTGCATGCACTTAATTTTTTTTTATTATTTTTAGAACTTGAGCCATGTGGAAACATCATCTAAGCCGTATGAAGTGAAGCCTATGATCTAAAGATCTTTGTTACCAAAAATTGGCACACTCTATCATAGGATTCAATGCATTCAACTGCCAAATCAGATGATTGCCATTGACTGCACTGAATCATATAATAGAGATCGTGTGTCATGCCAATCTTTTGCACCAAAGATATTCAGATCACGGGATTCAAATCAGACAACTTAGATGATATTTCCACATGGCACAAATCAATAAAATATCAAGTCTTTGTTTTAAATTGTGTGCATGGGCGAACTTTGTATGTGCAAGTAAATGGCTCCATATCAACATACAACACTACATCCTACGCAAATGCTATGACATTTTAGGCTATGATCTCTAATATTAGTATTTGCACCTTTGCATTCTTGTGAAAAGGATTAAAAAGTACCTGACCAAGGACAACTGCTGTATCAGTGTTTTTCAAGTTAGGTGCCAGATTGTTGTAGTCAGGGTGCCCATTATACCACCAAACAAACTCTCTAGCTGAGTGTATTCCTGCCAAATTCTGCAAAACACAATGACTTGTGACATGAATAAAAGAACCCGTGCCCACATTTGCAATGCCTAAGTCCTCTATCCATCACAAGAATAAAAAAAAAAGAGCAGCATCCATCCTATTTGCAAACCAAACTACTAGGTATAATTATACCAAATAGTATAATGGGCAAGGACTAGAAAGTACTCAATAGCATTTACAAACATATAACACTCACACCACTAGGCAAGATCTGAAACTTGAGACCATGGTATCAAAACTCGGCCGATACCGATACGTATCGGTTTCGTCGAGAAATGATACGGACACCACCCTGATACAGGGTGGTATCGGTATCAGTATCAGTATCGGACCAATACGGGTCAATATCGGCCGATACTGACCGATATAAATACTTTTTTCTATTTTTTCAAAAAAATAAATAAATAAATTGGTCGCCATAACGGTATACCGTATCCGTATCAGCTGATATGTATTGGTCCAAGATGGATCGATACCTGATTCAGATACCGAATTTAATACCTCGCTTAAGACAGAATTAGGGCTTGAACTAGTCTGTAATCAAGTTTATACGCTAGAGTTTTTTTCATGGTTACTTACAGATAGCAAGTAAACATAAATGCAATAAGATTAGGAAACCCCACACAACTACATGCATTATAACACTATTCTTAGTTCCTCACACCAAAAGGAAAGGTTTACAATCTGTAAACTCAGATTCGAATTCGTCTTCAATTGAGTAATGAGCTGAGTAGAGTTGATCATGTTTCTAGCAGTGTTAAATGGACACATACTTAGTTGTCGAGCTATGATGAATTTTGGCAAGTCTGATTCTAAATGACAAAAATATAGACAAACTCTTCCATTACAATATTGGATATTAAGGAAATTAGTAAAGACATTAAAATAAATGATACTATGATGGTTAGAGAAAAATTTAAAAGGTTAAATATAAATGTTAGTACTATAATACATTGAAAGATATAGTTAGCTACAATTTACGTAGTCAATCAAGTATATTGAAACAAAATTAAAAATACAAGACACCATGTGATTACAACGCTAAACAATAGTTAACAATTAACAAACAGTGTTATGGCAATAGAAAGTAATCCAAAGTTTGAGATTGCAAGAGACATACTTCCCCAGGAACACCCAAAACTCTGTCGCTTTCGGCCCCATAGGCAAGTACAACCTGGCCAAGAACAGCATATAAAATTTAGATAACAATATTTGGAGGACACAACCGACTCCAAACTGCGAAAAAATGTGGAGGAATCGGACTCGCAAAGCAATTCCAGATAGATGGGACAAGTCAATGCTGATGAACAGGTACTAAACAGTATTATTATCTGTAAACAAAATTTATTACCGAGTTAGCAGCTTACCACGTTATAGATCGCACGGAGTTTGGAGAGGGAGATGTCAGTTCCAAGAGACACATTTCCAAAGAAAGAACACCTCTCATTTGAAGCGACCCGAGAAAACTGGTTAATCACAATCTGTTGCAAGTTTCTGGTAAAACTAAGCTCAATTAAGAAAAATTTGAAGAAACTCAAACAAACAAATGAACAGTTCAGCATTAAACTAGCTCATTAGCATGTCTGAGGTTAACAAATCATACTTAGTAATTTTTTAAACAAATGCATAACTAATTAAAAAAAACCCTAATGTCTAAGGCGATCGAGTAAAATGATCAAGCTGCAAAGCCTAGAATGTTACCGATGTCACGAACTCGAATACCTTCAAGGGCTCTAACTTTTCTCACCTTTGTTTCCGGATGATCAGGTGCTACTCCTGAACGAACTAATCCAAAAGGCATCGGCAATCGATCAACTATGTCGATTTCGGCTGTTTGATGCACCTTCAGCATCTGCTAATGCAATCAAAATATAAAAAAATCAGAATTAGTCACTGATATTTAGAATAACCAAACAAATATATATATATATATATATATATATATATATATATATATATATATATATATATATATATATATATATATATATATATATATATAAAGATAAAGATAAAGTTTGAAGCCTTAATTACCCAAATGGAAAATAGCGAGATCGATTATAGAAGAATAAAGCCATGAAGATCAAATTCGATTATTAAACCTACTAAAAACCCTAAAAGAAGGGAATTACCTACCTTTTCTGCAGTGTAAAAACCAGCAGGACCACTCCCAACAATGCAGACGCGGAATGGGTGATAGGGAAGAGAAGATATGCTTCGTGATAACCATTTACTTGCACTAAAAATTACCATTTTTTACATTTCAATTTTTTTTGTGGCTTTTTTCCTCTCTTTTATCTGCAAATCAAACCAAAAATTATGGTAAAAAAAACACCAATTGAAGCCCTTAAAATTCTACTGTAAACACATCTTTTCAAGAACAAATAGCCATTCAATTCGACGTGTTACAATTGAATCTCCAGAAAATTCATTACTGTGTTCTTTGTTCTCTTATTTTCTTCAGAAATTGAAAGCAAGATCATAAGGCTATGAAGCGCCTTTGAGTGACCAAATCCCAGAAAAAGCTGATTCCGAAGGAATTTGCGGCTCCTTTGTGTCACTCAACTTTGAAGGGATTCATAACTTATGATACCTTTAATGCCGTGTTTATCCATTTATACATCTCATGCCAGTCAATTTTTAATGGATTCATATGTTGCAATCCATCTAATTCTTACTAATACATTTACTTATGTTGAATTATTTTTCTACTGAGAAACATGGCAAAAGAAGTCAAAATGTATGAAAAAAATTCAAAATGCAAGTGAGCATCATCATCATCATCATCATTGCCGTGGTTCATCTATTTTGACCAGATGAAACGGGAAGGGCTAGTGTCTAGTTGGCAATTGTAAAAGGAGGAGGGTTAGTGTTGACAGTTGACTCCAAAAATAACGGAGACGCCACATACTTGGACATCAAATTTGGACCATATCAATTTTACCGGCATCGGAAAAAGCATAGAGGAAGCCCAGATACCATAGCCTCAGAAGAGAAAATGACACAAGCTATCGAGAAACGACACCTGTGCGTGACATCTGCCACTGACCGCCGCCATAGCGGTAGCCGTGTACTTAGTGCCTTGGCCGTGACATCTGCCTTGTGCCGTGTATTCTGCCGTTGCACGCCGTCGTCGACGACTTCATACGGGATTTTTTTTTTCTATGCGAAAACTGTAATTTTTAGTTTTATTTATATTAGGACTCTTTTCTATTTCGAATTAATTATTAGTGGCTTATATATAGAGGCTTGTAAACACCTTTTGATTAGTTGATTGATTATTGAATTAGAGCTTTTGCTTTGTGAAGAGAGAGTCTTCTTTCCCGCGATGGGTTTGGTGTGAGACTAAGGGAGTGATTCCCATATATTTCCTTTATCTTTGTCATTGATTTGCGTGATTTGCTTATACTTGCTATTTCTAAATCTCTGTGTGCTTCTCTAAACCATAGCCTAATTTCTTCCTTGTGATCCTAAAACCCTAAATCCTCTTGAAGCCCTAAACCACAAAAGCCAACACCCTTTTCAAAACCATAAATTGATCTAAAACTACAAGTCTTTTACACACCCTAATTCCCTTTTACAATCCAATTTGGAATCCGTGAATCTACATCGGACTGAAGACGAACGCCCAAGTCTCAAAAAGTTAGAGTCCTATCTCTAGGTCCGATCCCGCCTCAAATCTAACGGGACTTGCGCATCGGATTGGACACTCTATTCGGATCTCGCGTGATTTACCAACTGAAATTCTACGAACTCGAAGGCATCGTGATAGTTTTGAGATTACTCTTAAATTAATTTTATTTAATTTCGGCAAATCGCATTAAAATCATATTCACGCATTTTAGGGTTCCTGTCTCGCGTCAGTTTTGGTATCAAAGTCTTAGGTTTTCTAGGTTAGGACATCTCTGCTTGTCATATTTATTTTATTGCATTATTTTCTTTTGTGAGTCCATATTGCATGTCATATTAGAACCCTAATAGACCTTGTGATCACCATGGCTTCGGATGGGGTTCTTAATACTCTTAGAGCTATGCGAGAAGAATTAGGTGCGATTAATGCATGTTTGAATACCATAGAGCAAGCCCAAGCAGCCCTAGGAGTTGGTAATGATCGATTACGTGATCGAATCAACCAATTGGAAGCGATGGACCGGCTGAAAAATCAACACCAATAGCGTGAGTGTCCTCACTTTGAACGTAATGGTCGCCGAGACAATAGAAACCGTAGGGATCATCGTAGAGATGACTATGACCCCGAAGTTCAACTCCTTAAGAATGCCTGAGTTGAGATTCCGACTTTCGATGGAAGAATGGACCCTACCGTCTTCCTCGATTGGTTTTTTGACATGGACCAACACTTTGATTGGTATGCCATGAATGACGACCGTTGCGTTAGACTCGCTAAAATAAAGTTGGTTGGTCAAACTCGACTTTTCTGGCTCAGTGTCGAGCACATTAGGGTGAACGCGGGTTGTCCTCCCATTACCCGTTAGGATGACATGAAGGAACGACTTATTGAGAAGTATGTTCCCTTATCATACCACCGATGCCTCCTCGACCAATGGTAAAATTTACGCCAAGGTGGTATGCCCGTGACCGATTATATTGCCAAATTTGAAGAATTCATGATGAGGGAAAAAGTATCGGAAGACCCTGAAATCACTCTCTTTAGATTCCGCACCAGATTGTGACTTAATTTGCAAAAAGAATTGATTTCTCACCCCATAGATACTCTTGAGAGATGATATTTCGTTGTACAAGATCTTGAATGGTATTTGAAAACTACAGTAGTGAAGAGGACCGAGTCACAATATAATAATTAACGATCCGGTGAGGGACGATTCAATCCTCCTCCCAAACCTACACAACCTGCCCCTACTAATTCTAGGTTTGAAAAGGGAAAAGGTATAGTCGGAAAATCCTCAAGGGTTAATTCTCAAATAAAGTGCTATAAATGTCATGGGATGAGACACTTTGCCGCCCAATGCCCTACGAAAGAATCCCAAATTACTCTCTTCATTGAGGGAGAGGAGGATGATGATGAGGTAGTGGTTGAAGAGGAAGTATTTGAACCGGTTAGCACACCCAGTGATGAGAAGAGTGATGTTATTGGTCATGCTTTAGTTGTGAGGTGTGCCTTCGCACAGCTTCAACAGGATGGAAAGGATGACTGGCGAAGGGAGAACATCTTCCACACCTTTGCCAGATTTGGTGAAAAGAATTGTAGGGTCATCGTGGATAGCGGTAGTTGCACTAACGTAATATCAACTCATGTCGTACGCCGCTTGGGGCTTACACCTGAAGCCCACCCGAGACCTTATAAGGTTGCATGGGTCAATTCTTCATCCATTCCCGTGTCGAAAAGGTGTCGTGTACCGATTCAATTAGGTTCTTATTCGGACACTTTATAGTGTGATGTGGTGTCGATGGATGTGGGCCATATCATTTTGGGAAGGCCGTGGCTCTATGACATGGACGTGACTCTTTCTAGTCGATCAAACATATGCACGTTCATGCATAATGACAAAAAGATCACTTTACACCCTTTGCCTCCCAAAACATCATCGACCAATATAGTCGAAAAGAAGGGCGAATCTTCTAAATCCATTAATATTGTGAGCCCTTCTGAGTTCGAGAAAGCATCGATAGATGAGAGCATGGTGTACGTAGTTGTCACCATAGAGAGTGCTCCCCAGTCGGCGAGCGAGTGTCCCAAGGACGTTGAGCCAATCCTGAAAGAGTCTACGGATGTCTTCCCTGAAGACTTACCAAACGAACTCCCTCCCCTGCGTGATATTCAGCACGCAATAGACTTGGTTCCTGGATCTACCTTACCTAACCTACCCCACTATAGGTTGAATCCGATTGAACACGCTGAGTTGACTTGGCAAGTCAATGAGCTCCTTCAGAAGGGGTTCATCCAAGAGAGCATGAGCCTGTGTGTCGTACCTGCCCTACTCACTCCTAAGAAAGATGGTACATGACGCATGTGTGTGGGTAGTCGTGCAATTAATAAGATTACCATTAAGTATCGGTTTCTTATACCAAGGCTCGATGACATGCTTAATATGATGGTTAGTGCCACTATCTTTTCGAAGATAGACCTTAAGAGTAGATACCATTAAGTCCGTATCCGCCTGGTGATGAGTGGAAAATCGCCTTTAAGACTAAAGATGGTTTTTATGAGTGGATGGTCATGCCATTTGGGCTTTCCAACGCCCCGAGTACTTTCATGCTACTCATGACCCAAGTGTTGAGACCGTTTCTCGGCAAATTCCTTGTTGTTTATTTCGATGACATCCTGATCTATAGTTATGACAAGGAACAACACTTGACCCACCTTAGGCTGGTTTGTGAAACCCTCAAGGGCGAGATGTTATTTACAAATCTCAAGAAATGCACCTTCATGCAATATTCTATTATTTTTTTGGGATTTATTATCTCGGCCGATAGAATGGTCGCGGACTCTGAAAAGGTTAAAGCCATTATGGAGTGACCCGAATCTAAAAACATACACGATGTCCGCAGCTTCCATGGCTTGGATACTTTCTATCGTCGCTTCATCAGAAGCTTTAGCACCATTATGGCCCCAATTACAGATTGCATGAAAAAGGGAGACTTTAAATGGAGCAAAGCGGCGACAAAAGCCGTTATTGAGATCAAACAACGAATAAGTAGTGCACCCGTCATGCGATTGCCGAACTTTTCTAAAGTCTTTGAAGTCGCATGCGACGCATCGAGTATAAGCATAGGGGAAGTGCTTAGCCAAGAGGGTCATCCCGTGGCCTATTTTAGTGAAAAACTTAACGAGACAAAGCAAAAATACTCCACCTATGACAAGGAGTTCTATGCGGTCGTTCGATCTCTTTGGTATTGGAAACATTACCTTACACCGTAGGAATTTGTGTCGTTCTCTGACTATGAAGCCTTACGCTTTCTTGCTTCACAGAAGAAGTTGAACCCAAGGCACACGAAGTGGGTCGAGTACCTTCAAGGGTTCACATTCGTGTTAAACTATAAGACCGGTGCTGAAAAAAGGGCCGCTGATGCACTTAGTCGACGAGTGGTGACTTTGCGCACAATGAGCTCCGAGGTCGTTAGGTTCGAAAAGTTAAAGGATGAGTACCCCGTGTGCCTAGATTTTGGGTTGAGTACATTGCTCTCCTTAGTGACCCGACCAGTACACACCCCATGTACACCATCCACGATGGGTACTTGTTTAAAGGCAATCGCCTTTGCATCCCTCATACTTCATTGCATGACTTTCTCATTTGGGAGTTACATGCTGGAGGGATGGTCGAATATTTTGGGCGTAATAAAATTATTGCGCTCGTAGAGGATAGGTTCTTTTGGCCTAGCCTAATGAGAGATGTCGCTTGGGTTGTCAAACATTGTCGTTCTTATCAAGTGTCAAAACAGACCAAATAAAATTCCGGCTTGTACACCCCGTTACCCGTGCCACACACATCGTGGCAAGACCTCTCTATGGATTTCGCACTTGGACTTCTTAAGACCCTAGGAAGCACGATTCCATCTATGACGTAGTTGGCCTATTTTTCAAGATGGCCCACTTCATTCCTTGTTTCAAAACCTTCGATGCATCTCATATTGCTAAACTATTTTTCGCAGAAGTAGTGCGTCTTCATGGGTTGCCCAAAACTATTGTGTCTGATAGAGATGTTAAATTCACTACTTATTTTTGGAAGACCCTTTGGCATATGATGAGCACATTGCTCCAATTCTCAACAGCTTATCACCCTCAAATGGATGGCCAAACCGAAAGCACCAATAAGAGCCTTGAGAATCTCCTTCATAGTCTTGTCGGTGATCATGTTAGGACCTGGGATGCCATCTTACCCACAGCTAAGTCTGTCTATAATAATTCTGTCAATAGGTCCATAGGCATGAGTCCTTTTGAGATAGTGCCTGATCATAGGCCTAGGACCCCATTAGATTTGATCTCCATGTTTGTATCCCATAGAGTGTCAGAGTCTGTCGATGCATTTGCACAATATATTCATAGCTTGCATGCCGAAATTAAACAGAAAATTAATTCAAGCAACATTCAATATAAATTATCTGCAGATGCTCACAGACGTTTTAAAGAATTTCACGTGGGTGATATGTGATGGTTCGGGTTAGACCTGAGCGGTTCCCATCGGGATCCATAAAAAAGCTCCAATCCCGAGGCGCTAGGCCTTTTAGAATTTTGGCTAAGAGTGGTCCTAATGCATATGTGCTCGAGCTTCCTCCAGGTACGGGGGTTAGTTCAACGTTCAATGTGGAGGACTTGATTCCTTACTTGGGTTTCACCCCACCTCCTAAAAATTCACTCCAGCCACCTCCTAGTCCTAGCCCCAATCCAACTTTGCAACCTATACCTCTTCCTTCCCCAAGCAGATAGAGATAAGATGAGATAGAGGATATAATCAACAATCATGCCGTCTCTACACATGACGGGAGATTCCAAAAGTATTTGGTAAAATGGGTCGAAAAATCGGAGTCCGAAAACACTTGGATCCACGAGAATGAGTTCCGCCGATTGAACCCCAATTTGATTGACTTCTACCACGAGCGCGTTTCATCGGTGATGAAACCTATTTGGTCCAGGGAAATTGACAGGGATGCCACATACATGGACATCGGATTCGGACCATATCAGTTCTACCGACGTCAGAAGAAACATGGAGGAAGCCCAAGTACTGTAGCTTCAAGGGAGAAAATTTTCGTCCTCAAAAATTAGTCACATATTTTATAATCGATTACTAACATTTGATTCAAACTAACAACATTTTATTGAACCATTTTTATAGCATAGCATGATTCTCTCCTTATAAAGTCATCGACTATGATTCATCAATCTATAAAATAATCACATTCTTTATTATGAATTCCTCCTAATACTTGGTCTACCAAACTTTCATTGAATATAAGGTTGATTTTTCAGTCTCTTCAAAAATTTCAAATTCATCATGAATTTCTTAAATTTGATGAATTAAATTGAACTAGTACTCATCTCTTTTTCCTTTTCGATTCGCTTTATGAATCTCAATCGTTAGCAATACTTAAATAACTTATAATAGTTAATTACTTATTGCACCACGAGATTACTCTCCCCTCCTTATAATAGAAGTCGGCTTTAATTTGTTAATCTTTAAAATAGTCCCAACTTCAGTCACAAATTTATCCAAACATGTGATCTGCCGAACTTTTACCGGATATTCGCTCAATTTTTCGATTCTTCGCATTTTCCTCGAATCTTTCTCCAATTTCTCGAATTAAAATAAGTCGCACCCAATGAGTGATTGCCAAGTCGAAACTTAGTTAGTTTGGTGTTAACTACCCTCAAACGTTACTCAAAGTATAAATCGTGCTTTATGAGTTCAATAAAGGGGGAGCATAGGAATCAAAGATAATTTTTTCTTTTTCACTGGTTTTCATGACTTCATTACCTGTGATTAATCAATCCTTCATGATTAATATTGAAATTCGGTCTTCTAAGTCTCAAATTAATTTTCATTCCTAATTAACCTTAAACACCCGATAATTCAAGTGCCACACTTGGTCAAAATCCTTAGTAATAAATTTTTGACCGCTATATTAAAATTATTTGATTCTTAAAATCATCTGCTTAGTTAAATTCCTAACATGTAATCTTCAATGATTATTTCTTCTTGTAACCTTCGATCCTCAAAAGCGTTTTCAAAGAAATTCTTAAATCTCATATCAGTAGGATGTTGTTCCACTCTTTATAATCCATATCTCTTCAAAAATCAAGTTCTTGTAGTCTCTTAAATAGTCTATTAGAAATTTACTATCACTTCTCAACATCGATAATTCCTAAAACTTTGTTGAAAGATAGCCTCTTTGTTACACTCGTTCATCATAGACTATTTCAATATTATCTAAGATTACTGATAATAATTTATTCCTCAATTTAAACTCACTTCTAATAAGTTATTCTTAAAGTCGACATCTTAAATTATAATGAGTTCTAAATTATCAAATCATTCAAGATTTATCTTTCTAATTATTCCCTAACATTTTAAAATATCTCTTCTAATTGCTCCTCAATCTTCAAAGATCATTTTGAATTTCTCTCACATGCTTCTAGCTCATATAATTAAGTTTTCAACAAACAGATCTTTAAATCCTCTATTGAACCTTCAAATCTTACGTCATTGATAATCACACTTTCTTAAAATCCTTTAGTCCTCAAAAGATCTAGAGTTTGGGTCTTATTAGAATCATTGTCACATCAATTATCAATGTATTTACATGAACTATACAATCCTCGAAGAAGTAAAGCCTAAGCTCTGATGCCATCTCTGTCAATACACCTTAATACACGCACAAAATCCTGATCGGGTAATGAAGTGTATCAGAGCTCAGGCTTTACATCTTCAAGTTACATGGTGTTAAATGACACCACAATACATGTACTCGAGTTACACCTCAATACATGCACTCGAGTTACATGGTGTTAAATGACACCACATCTGGTTGAGGAATTGTCAAACAGTTGGAGAGCCATCCACTTCAACTCAATCGGCGCATGTCGAATCCGATCTACGTTGATCCGAGGCCATCCTAATCATCTCAAAATATGCACCAACAGGTGGGTTCCCCTCAATCTATCATAGGGTATTCAGTTCTTTTTTTAATAAAAATAAATCTATTTTTTTTTTCTTTTTATTAAGCTCCATTGATGGCTGCTCAGCCATGAGAAGAAAACAAAAATATATATATATATATATATATATATCTAAACTAATATAATGATAATAATATTTATTTTACTATAAATATATATATACTTATATATATATATGTGTGTGTGTGTGTGGGTTACACTAGAGCCTAATTTCTCGATCGTCTTCTTCCCCAGCCTTCTTCTCCACTAGTTCATCTTCAAAACAGCTTTCTTTGTATATATATATGTTTATATATAAAAATATGTATAGAGGTAAGAATTTACAAATATAATTACATGGGTATATATACAATCTGTGGTGTGGGTGGTTACCCCAAATCAAACCCCCTTTTCTTCTTCTCCCAATATCCTGTACGTTCTCTGTAACAACTTGCCAAAACAAACAAAATATATGATATATATCTATATCATATATTGATATATAATATTTGTATATATTTTTTTATATCCTATGGTGATTGCACGTGGCACACAAGAGAGCAAAAACTGCTCTTTCTCCATTCCTCCACCTTTGTAATAATAGAGACCATAAAACTTGGGTATATAAGAAAATAAACATTTATAATAATATATATATGTATTATAAATACATAAATGTATATGTTGGTAAACATATACACAGGTCCATGTGTATGTGAGTTGTACTTGGGCCAAGTCCCAACTGCCCAACCATCATCTTCTCCACTGGTTCAATGTTAAAACAAAAAATATATATATGGGTAGATGTATTAAAATGTTTAAATATTAGTTTCTAATACTTATATATGCATTTGTGTACGGCCTTAACAGCGAAACTAATTCCCGCTGTATGTTCTTCCTCTTTGTGTTACTATGCCCTTGCAACAGAATCATAGACAATGATGTAAATTATATATATATATATATAACATATATCTTCATAACAAGAGAAAGAGAGAAACACCCTTATGTTAGAGAGAGAAAGCGAGAGACCCAACCTTTAGGATATAAATTTAGAGAGAGAAAGTGAAGACCCAACCTCTAGCACCTCAATTTAGAGAGAGAAAATGAAGACCTAACCTATAATACCTAAATTTAGAGAGAGAAAGTGAAGACCCAACCTCTGACACCTAAATTTAGAGAGAGAAAGTGAAGATCCAACTTATAACACCTAAATTTAGAGAGAGAAAGTGAAGACCCAACCTCTGGCACCTAAATTTAGAGAGAGAAAGTGAAGACCCAACCTTTAGTACGCAAATTTAGAGAGAGAGTAGAAGGGAGAGATTTAGAGAGAGAAACTCTCAAGAGCTTCCTCCTTTATTGGTTTAGTATATATATAGGTGAGTTCTTCGACGACTTGGTACCATCGGATGTAATCAATCGGCGATTGCCCGACCAAACACTTTAGGTGCCAACCGTTCTAATGAGTTTTTTTTGGGCACACAATGTTATAATGGATGCGTGTTGCACCAATGGTTCGGCGCAAACACCGTATAGCCTTTGATTCAAAAGAAATTAAAATATTAATATACGAAACCTTATGAGCCCATTTTGGAAAAAGTTTTAGCGACGGAACCCCTTAAAATCGTTAAACTTTCAATCCAACGGATTAAAAATTTAGAATCAGACCCAACACGATATGTGTTCGGTCCAAAATAAGACCCGTCAGATTAGGTCGGGAATCACACCCCATTTAATAAACGGGACCTGTTTGGATCTTGGGCTCTTGATTTGAATCTAACCCAACCGGATTAGTTAACTAGTTAGCCGAGCTGACCCGTTGCAGCACTGTGCACATAGTCACCTATATAATTATCTTAATGGCAATTGTAACAGATACCCTCATTAACAATTTGAGTCATAATAGTTATGAACTCATGAACTGATTCTACATATTTCTCATAGAAAATATAACAGATGAAGGGAAAACACTTATCTTTTATTATTTCATCTGGTTATAATATATAAAATATTATTATCTCCTTCTAACATAGTCAAATTTTGAGTCGTCCTCCTTTTAACTCTATATTTAAAACTTTGAATAAATATATGGTTAAACATCTCTTACTTATTGTTTGCTCAATGCTTTATAATATATACAACATGTCAATGTTCTTTATGAATTCACAATGTTTAGGGTGCTTGATAGTTTCCTTTCTATATATATTCACCATCATCATATGACATTCATTATGTAGAAAATTGTTGGATATTTTTAAAATATAAAAAATAAACTTTTGCTTTTTACTTTGAATAAATAGTCCCATACCGTTTAAAAAGTGTTTTGGGTGTTGATTTATATTGAGGAGTTTTGGCTCAAGGCTTGTAGCCTTCACCCAGGGGGTACCGAATTTTATAGCTTCCACCGCCATGCACCACATCGGGCCACACACACTGCCGAGCGTAGGTAGTGCCGAGGTCGGGTCGGAGAACGACGGCACGAGCACATGTACGTGACGTGGCAAGGCGGTGCGATGCATTCAGTTAATCATTTTAGACAAAAGTGTAACCGAAGATATTTTCATTTGATTTTAAATATTTGATTTTAAATCCGTTCAGTTTTACTTTTAAGATATGTCCATTCAATTATACTTTTAAGATGTGTCCATTCGGTTATTGACGAATGGATTTGTCGGTTCAGTTTTGTTAACGGATATGTCCGTTCACAAAATGGTTTCGCACCCGTTGATTCCTATATAAAGACCTGAGACCTTCATTTTTAAACACTGCATTTTCTTCTTTTATTTCCAATTTTTAAAAGCTTTGTAGTTTCAAAGTTTCCTTACCAATATTTGGTGTTCTGGTTGCGTGATCAGATTCACCAAATCTGATCACACGAATACGCTGCCGGTTCGTTGTATCCTGGAACCGATTTGCCGGTAACCTAGTGGAGACCACTAGATCATAGTGGTAGGGGCAAATCTCGGTTTAAAGACAACGATATTCAACGTGCCTCGAACCGGATCTGCATATTTTTCATTCCACTCCTTTGTCTACTTTTGCAACCCGAAATATTTTTCTATCAATTTTAAACCAAGAAATTCACTGATGTCCCAGATTACTAATACAACTAAGTTATATCCCGCACTTCCCAACAACATCCACAAGTTGGACAGTTTTGATGGTTCGAATTTTAAATGGTGGCAACAGAAATTGTATTTTCTGTTGACCACGTTAAAAGTTGTGTACGTTATCACAACTACGTGTTCGACTATTACCGAATCGTCCACCCTCAGTGAAGGCCGTAAAAAATAGAAATGGGATGATGATGACTATACTTGCAAAGGCTACATTTTGAATGCTTTGTCGGACTCTTTGTTCGACATTTATCGCGCCTACAACACATCGAAGGAACTCTGGGATGCACTCGAGAAAAAATACAAAACTGAAGATGCAGGGTATAATTCTTACATAATCAATCAATTTTTTAATTTTAAGATGGTTAATAATAAACCGATTCTTAGCTAAGTGCATGATTTTCAAGTAATTATAAATTATATGATTGCTAATGGTTCTCATTTTGATAAGGATTTTCTGGTTGGTGCGGTATTCGCCAAGTTGCCTCCATCTTGGCAAGATTGTCGAAAAATCCTTAAGCATAATAATAAGAAGATTTCTATGAAAGATCTTCTCCTTCATTTACATATTGAGGAAGAATCCTGAGTTAGAAATAAAACCGAAGATCACATTGATATGACATCAAAGGCACACTTGGTTGAGTCTAAGGTTGTCAGTGGACCATCAAAGAAGAGGAAGAGAGAATTTTCTCAGTTCAAGGAAAATAAGAAATTCGCCAAGACCATGGTACCGAAGAGCGAAGGATGCTACCATTGTGGGAAACTTGGACATTTGAAATGGGATTGTCGCCTCTTCAAGAAATTGAAGAATCAAGCGAATACAGTGGAAGAAAAAGGCAATTTTGTAGTCATTCTTTCGGACGTAAATCTGATTGGTAACATCAATGAATGGTGGATCGACACGGGTGACACAAAACGTGTTTGTAATAATCGTGACATGTTTGTGATATATGATAAGGTTGACGATGATCAAGATCTCTTCATAGGAAACTCATCTACGAAAAATATCATAGGGCGTGGAAAAGTGAAATTAAATTTCACATTCGGAAAAGTCGTTACACTTATTGATATGCTCCATGTACTCGATGTCCGCAAAAATCTTATTTTGAGTGATTTACTGATCAAATATGGTTTCAAACTTGTATTTGAATCAGATAAGTTTATCTTAATTATTGGTCTATGAAATGCATGACTAACTTAGATTTAATTCCAAAATATGAATCTTTTGCTAGTAATGCTTGTAGTATATGTGCTAAGATTAAAATTATTAGAAAATCTTTTCCTAGTGTTATTAGAAATTCATGTTTATTAGATTTAATATACAGTGATATTTGTGACTTAAATAATGTTCCTACTAGAGGAGGAAAATGATATTTTATTACTTTTATAAATGATTTTTCAAAATGTGTTCATATATATTTATTAAATACTAAGAATGAGGCTTTTGAAAAATTTAAGGTTTATAAAGCCTCAGTAGAAAATTAATTAAATAAAAGAATAAAAGCCATTAGATCTGATCGGGGTGGAGAATACATGTCAAATGAATTCTTTGATTTTTGTGAAATTCATGAAATTCGTCACGAGGTGACGGCTCCTTATACGCCACAACAAAACGGAGTTGCCGAAAGAAAAAATAGAACATTAGTAGAAATGACTAATGTAATATTAGTCAACACTAATTCCGATAAAAATTTATGGGGTGAAGCTTTGTTAACTGCTACTCATATTTTGAATAGAATTTCACATAAGAAAACTTTAACTACACTATATGAACTTTGGAAGAATCAAAAACCTAGTCTAACCTATTTTAAAGTGTGGGGGTGTAGGGCACTTGCTAGATTAATAGATCCTAAAAGACCTAAGATAAGCCTTAGATCTATCTATTGAGTGTGCATTTGTTAGCTATGCACAAAATAGTAAATCTTACAGATTTCTAGTCATGGAATCTAATGATAACATCGATAAAAATACTATAATAGAATCTAGAGATGCTATATTCTATGAATCTAAGTTCACTACTCTAACTAATAAATTAAATATTGACAATAAAACTTATAAAGATGGAGAATCTTCTAAATCTAAAGAAGTTATTGAATCTTCAAGTGATGAAGAGGTCATCATTGAACCTTGACGAAGTAAACATCAACGGTTTGAAACTAGTCTTTCAAAAGACTATTATATCTATTTGATTGAAGGAAATAGGATTAAAAGCACTAAGAAGCATTTGTGTCTAAATGTAGATGATGATCCTATCACTTTTGACGATGCCATGCAATCTAGAGATAGTGCCTTTTGGAAAGAAGCTATCAATGATGAAATGGATTTAATAATGGAAAATAAAACATGAAAATTAGTAGACTTACCAGAAGGATCTAAACCCATAGGATGTAGATGGATATTTAAAAGAAAACTTAGAACAGATGGAACTATAGAAAAAATTAAAGTAAGATTGATTGCCAAAGGATATAGACAAAAGGAAGGTGCTGATTATTTTGACACCTATGCACCTGTTGCTAGAATTTCTACCATAAGACTTCTAATTGCCTTAGCTTCTATTCATAAGTTACAAATCCATCAAATGAATGTTAAAATCGCTTTCTTAAATGGTGATTTAAAAGAAGAGGTCTATATGGAACAACCAGAAGGATTTGCTCTACCTGAACAAGAAAAGAAAGTTTGTAAACTTATTAAATCTCTATATGAGCTAAAACAAGCACCAAAATAGTGGCATGAAAAGTTTGATAGTATAATTGCTAAATTTGATTTCAAAACCAATGAAGCAGATAAATGTATGTATTATAAATTTTCTAATAATCATGGTCTTATTATATGTCTTTATGTAGATAATTTACTTATTTTTGAAACTAATTTAGAAGTTATTTTAGAAACTAAAAACTTCTTATGTTCATCTTTTAGTATGAAAGACTTGGGACAGGCCTATATAATCTTGGGAATCAAAATTATAATAAATGAGAATACATTAACTTTAACTTAATCTCATTATGTTGAAAAGATTTTGAAAGATTTAATTATATTGATTTGAAACCTGCCAATACACCTTTAGATATCAATCTTAAATTAATTAAAAATGATGGAAGATGTGTGCAGCAGTTAGAATATTCAAGGGTTATTGGTAGTCTTATGTATGAAATACATTGTACAAGGTCGGACATTGCATTTGCCCTCAGTAAGTTAAGTAGATTTACAAGTAACCCTAGTTCTGTTCATTGAAATGCTATTTCACATATTTTTAGATATTTAAAAGGTACTATTAATTATGGTTTGTATTTTTCTGGATATCCTCAAGTGTTAGAAGGATATAGCGATGCAAGTTGGATATCTGGTTCGGAAGAAGCAAAGTCCACAAGCGGATGGATATTCACTTTTGGAGGTACTGCGATCTCATGGGGATCAAAGAAGCAAACTTGCATCACACATTTCACTATACAATCAGAATTCATTGCCTTAGCAGCAACTGGAAAAGAAGCAGAATGGTTAAAGAATTTACTAATCGAAATTCTAATTATGATTAATCCATTGCCACCTATCTCTATACATTGTGATAGCGTAGCAACACTGTCAAAAGCTTATAGTCAAACATATAATGGAAAAAATAGATACATTGGTCTAAGACATAGCTATGTAAAACAATTACTTAGAGATTGAATAATCTCAGTAATTGGGGTCAGGTCTGTGGAAAACCTGGCGGATCCGTTTACTAAAAGTCTTGACAGAGATGAAATTTATAAAACATCAATTGGGATGGGTTTAAAGCCAGTAAACCTAAACAACCACTTATGATGGGAATCCTACCTAATATTTATTTAATCAATGTTTAGATTCAAAGGGAAAAACAAGTCGTAAATACGTGGCGGCTATAGGGCACGACATTGATGAGGAATAAAACTCATATACATCCTATAAGGGTCGTGTTTTACCTGTAATGGATAAAGGAAGGTTGAGCATTGCTCTTAATAGTCCTATAACACTTTCTGTTAAGATGTTAAAGTTACAGGAACATCTCTTATAGGTCTACCTATATACCTATATAAGTGTGAAGGTGGAGCCGCTTTCAATGAGATATGGCTTTATCTCATAAACACTTATGAAAGCCATGGTACTAGCATAGGGCCTAAATGTGCTAACTTTTTATTGAACACCAAATATGTGAAATTTGTGTGTGACATAATTCCGATTTTTTTATATAAGATCATTAGTTCAAGACTTAGTTTCACTAATGACCTTGAAAAACCTTGAATTATTTTTACTAAAATGAAAATTCAAGTCTGTAAGACATTTTCATTTATGCACATATTTCTAGCTTTTCTATGATTTTAAATATTTTAAAATAGTGGGGCATTTTGAATATTTTAAAAATTATGGGGATATTTTTAAAATAAAAAAAATAAACTTTTGCTTTTTGCTTTGAATAAATAGTCCCATACCGTTTAAAAGGTATTTTGGGTGTTGATTTATATTGAGGAGTTTTGGCTCAAGGCTTGTAGCCTTCACCCAAGGGGCATCGAATTTTGTAGTTTCCACCACCATGCACCACATCAGTCACACACACATGTGCGTCTTGTGTCGAGCGAGCCAGAGTCGGGGCAGGGGCAGACGCAGGCACGAGCGCGTGTGCGTGTAATTAATATTTTTGGATAAAAGTGTAACCAAAGATATTTTTGTTTGATTTTAAATCCGTTCAATTATACTTTTAAGATATGTCCGTTCAGTTATACTTTTAAGATATGTCCATTCAGTTATGCTTTTAAGATATGTCCGTTCGGTTATTGACAAATGGATTTGTCAGTTCAGTTTTGTCAACGGATATGTCCGTTTACAGAACGGTTTCGCACCCGTTGATTCCTATATAAAGGCCCGAGACCCTCATTTTTAAACATTGCATTTTCTTCTTTTATTTCCAGTTTTTAAAAGCTTCGTAGTTTCAGAGTTTCCTTAGCGTTATTTGGTGTTCTGGTTGCGTGATCAGATTCACCAAATCTGATCACACGAATACGCTGCCGGTACGTTGTATCCTGGAACCGATTTGTCGGTAACCTATTGGTGACCACTAGATCACAGTGGTAGGGGCAAATCTCGATTTAAAGACAACGATATTCAACGTGCCTCGAACCGGATCTGCGTATTTTTCATTCCACTCATCTTCTTTTGCAACCCGAAATATTTTTCTATCAAAAATCACGATAGGGCATACGTATATAAGTTAAGAATAAGACATGACACATGATATAAGCCTTTGCCACAGTGGGGTTTCTTTCACGATAACGTAAAACTTAGAATGTAGGCATCCATATATGGATGCAACCCCTCTGTGGTAGTATGGGATGCCACACGAAGTATATCTAGATTACTACGGAACCCGTCCCTTGGAAAGCATGGTTTAGTGAAGCTTATCGCACAATGGCCCATTCTAACTAAGTTTTAAGTAAAAATGAGAAATAAATATATTAAGATACATATATGTTAAGAAAGTGGGGACTTAAGCTCATGCAAATATGAAATCGGGGCGGGGACCTAAGCCTAGAACTGAATAATAATATGATATATTAAGATATGCTGTGAAGGCCAGCTAAATACGAATTAAGTTCTACACGTGTCATACCTTACGAGCCACTGTAAGGGTCCAACGTCTACAGTCAAGACGGATCTTAAGGACATTATAGCCTTTTCTCAAACTAAGGGGACATCGTAGTTACTATACCGGCAATCTTATCTGACTGGATAATGGTTTATATTATGATATGGAGGTTAGGTGGTTATCTACACGTGAATCTCGCGTGGTAGGCTCTAGCAGCGATCTTAGCACAGGTCGTTTAAACAAGATAAGTAAGATATGAAGTACGTTGTGTAGCCATATGGAGTAATAATAAGACTTACGATTTGTTACGTATGATAGGTTGACGAGACAAATAGGAAAAGAGGTAAGAAAAGATAAGCATCATGCACTCTTTATGTTATATAGTATATTTTTTAGTCTTAATTATGATAGGCTATGAGTTATGAATAAGTTTGTTTTCTTTTATTTAAGATGCTGGTTGTATTTTAAAAATGCACCGTAATTCAAGCGATTGCACACACGATCACCTGGGTAAGTTATGGTGGATCGATTGTACAACCCACTGAGTTTACGCGACTGAGTAGACTCACCTCTCCCCAATCTAACAGTTTTAGGTGAAACCTCTACTAATCCCGTTCATGATGTCATGGAAGCTGCTGATCCAGAGGTGGCTTATATAAACGAGAATGTCGACGATCACCTAGATGAGAACGTAGACCCGACGGATTTTTATGCGCATTAAGAACTCTTTTGCTCTAGTTTTCCTTTATTTCTTAAGAGACATGTTATAGTCTTGATACATTGTGAGAGTTTACGTTTGGGACCAATTTACCCTACGCAAAACTTATTTTTGATTTTATATCCTAGATGCATGATTAGGATTAAGTACTTTATTAATATTATTTGCGTTTTCTGCTATTAATTTATGAGTCATTTATCATTAAATACTATTTTAAATGCCTTATTCCATATGATAAGTCGAATGATGAGTTATATAAATGTCCGTCTATTGCAAAACAAGGGTGCGGTGTCATAGCACAGAATTCTAGGCCCTTGAGATTGTCTTGGATTTTGGGTCATGACAGAGATGCTGTACTCATATCATTTTCCTTTTTGATTCGCTTTGTGAATCTCAATTGTCTTCAATACTTAAATAACTGATAATAGTTAATTACTTATTGCTCCACGAGATTACCCTCCCCTCCTGATATGAGAAGTCGGCTTTAGTTTGTTAATCTTTAAAATAGTCCCAACTTCAGTCACAAATTTATCCAAACATGTGATTTGTCGAACTTTTATCGAATATTCGCTCAATTTTTCGATTCTTCGCATTTTCCTCGAATCTTTATCAAATTTCTTGAATTAAACCAAGTCGCACCCAATGAGTGATTGTCAAGTCAAAACTTGGTTGGTATGGTCTTAACTACCCTCAAACGTTACTTAAAGTCTAAATTGTTCTTTATGAGTTCAATAAAGGGGGAACGTAGGAATCAAAGATAATTTTTTCTTTTTCATTGGTTTTCATCACTTTATTACCCATAATTAATCAATCCTTTATGATTAATATTGAAATTCGGTCTTTTAAGTCTCAAATTAATTTTCATTTCTAATAACCTTAAACACCCAATAATTCAAGTGTCACACTTGGTCTAAATCTTTAGTAATAATTTTTTGACTGCTATATTAAAATTATTTGATTCTTAAAATCATCTGCTTAGTTAAATTCCTAACATGCAATCTTCAATGGTTATTTCTTCTTGTAACCTTTCGATCCTCAAAAGCATTTTCAAAGAAATTCTTAAATCTCCTATCGGCAAGATGTTGTTCCATTCTTTATAATCCATATGTGTTCAAAAATCAAGTTCTTGTAGTCTCTTAAATAGTCTATTAGAAATTTACTATCACTTCTCAACATTGATAACTCCTAAAACTCTGTTGCAAGATAGCCTCTTTGTTACACTCATTGACCATAGACTATTTCAATATTATCTAAGATTACTGATAATAATTTATTCCTCAATCTGAACTCACTTCTAATAAGTTATTTTTATAATCGACATCTTAAACTATAATGAGCTCTAAATCATCAAATCATTCAAGATTTATCTTTCTAATTATTCCCCAATATTTTAAGATATCTCTTTTAATTGCTCCTCAATCTTCAAAGATCATTTTGAATTTCTCTCACATGCTTCTAACTCATATAAGTTTTCAACAAATAGATCTTTAAATCTTCAATTGAACCTTCAAATCCTACGTCATTGATAATCACACTTTCTTAAAATCATTTAGTCCTCAAAAGATCTAGAGCTTGGGTCCTATAAGAATCATTGTCACCTTAATTACCATAGTGGTGATAGAACCAACTCAATTACCATAGTGGATTCCTGTATATTAGGATCCACTAAGTGCTTGTCATTGGTAATTACCATAGTGAAAGTGAGAGAAGAAGATATTCTAAAGACAGCTTTGGCTTGTAAGAATACGTTGTACGAATTCTTAGTCATGCCATTTGGAATAACAAATGCCCCAGTTGTATTCATGGACCTGATGAATTGAGTGTTCAGGTAGTATCTTGATGAATTCATCATTATATTTATAGATGACATCCTCATCTACTCATGATCAGAGGAAGAGCATGAGGAACACCTGCGTCTAGCACTTCAGACACTCTGAGATCACCAATTGTATGTTAAACTCAGTAAGTGTGAGTTTTGACTTAAATAAGTGACCTTCCTTGGCCACATAGTATCAATAGAAGGAGTGATCGTCGATCCTTCTAAGATTGAAACAGTTACAGAATGAAAAACACCGACGAGTATTGCCAAAGTTAGGAGTTTCCTCAAATTGGCGGGCTACTACCGTCGCTTTGTTGAAGGATTTTTACGCATTGCTCTACCACTCACCTGCCTCACACAGAATAATGTCAAATTTGTGTGGACAGATGAATGTGAGGTAAGTTTTTTAGAATTAAACAAGAGGCTTACTACTGTACCAATCCTCACCCTACCTTCTACTTCAGGCACTAGTGAATTTGAAATATTCATGGATGCATCTCGCCAGGGACTTGGTTGTGTGCTCGAATAAAGTAAGAAAGTTGTCGCTTATGGGTCAAGACAGCTAAAACCTCACAAAAAGAACTATCCAGTTCATGACTTGGAATTGGCCGCAGTTATCTTTGCCCTCAAACTATGGCCACTATCTCTATGTCGAGACGTTCAAGATTTATACGGATCACAAAAGTCTTAAGTACCTTTTCTAACAAAAGGACCTAAATTTGAGACAATGGAGATGGATAGAATACATGAAAGATTACGACTGTTCCATAAATTACTATATTGGGAAAGCAAACGTCGTCGCTGATGCACTTAGTAGAAAATCTTCGGCACTGCTAGCCAGATTAAAAACTTGGAAGCCTTTTGATGAACTCGCCGACGAAGACATTTACCTCAAAGAAATCGAAGATGGTGTATATTTGGCACGAATTGTGATGAGTTCGTTCATTTTAGACAAAATCAGGGAAATATAATGTATGGACCCAGAGATCCTGAAGATCATCGAAACCATAGGATCGAAACTCGATTTCAAGCCTCAGGACTGATGGGACGTTACTCTTCAGGGAAAGACTGTGCGTACCCAATGACCCCCAAGTGAGAAAAGAGATACTTGATGAAGGCCACAAATCAGGATACTCAGTACATCCAGGCAGCGCTAAAATGTATTAGAACCTGAGAAATTGGTATTGGTGGTCGAATATGAAGCAGAAAATAGCTGAACACGTTTCGAAGTGCTTAGTGTGCCAACAAGTCAAGGTAAAACATCAGAAATTGGCTGGACTTATACAACCTTTACCCATCCCGAAATGGAAGTGGAAAAACATATCTATGGACTTCATCGTAGGTTTACTAAAGACGAAGAAGAAGAACGACGCAATTTGGGTGATAGTTGACAGGTTGACCAAGTCAGCTCATTTCTTATCATTCAAGACTATCAAAGATGAGAACAAGCTTGCCAAAACTTATCTGAAAGAAATTGTCAAACTATATGGGGTCCCAGTCCGCATTGTCTCTGACCAAGACTCAAAATTTACTTCTAAATACTAGACAATTGTGACAGCCAGACTTTTCCCCTTCTTGTAATAGGGAAAGGTCGCGCTGTCGGATCACCTAACATGATCCCGTCATATAAGGGAATCGTGCACAAAGTGTTACATATGCGGAAGGGAATTAAATTAACTCTGATACGTAGAAATATGGTAATAACTGATATTCATTCATTTATCAAAAGTAGCAAACTGAACAGGAATATAAACAGAAACCTATACATGAAGTAGTAAACTATCTTAAATCACACTGCTGTTTATACATGTTTAATATTTAAAAACAAATCTCTCTCTCTCTCTCTCAAATCTCTCAAGGAAAGAAGTCCTCAACAGAACCTTCCTCCTCGTCCTCCTCCTCAGACTGGTAGGTAGGATCAGCTTCGCGCTCAGGGTCACGAGCAATATCTGCAGTTAAGATATGAAGTCGTAAGATGAGCTATCATCAAAGCTCAGCAGGAAAATTTAAAGTGCTAAGTTATATATTAGATTTTTAATTCACATCTAAATGCATAAATTACAAAATTAAACACATTATATCTCACCTTATATCTATTCTAGCAACATTTAACATTTATTCTAGCAGCATATAGTATAACAAGCAATAAGTTATACAAATATTATATCATGCTGGCAGATTCATGCTGAACAAATACGAGAAATCATACTGAAACAAGACATATTCAAGAAATAAGAAAATCAAGCTTCCGAGTAAGCGGGATCACTTGTCAAGCTACCGAGTTAGTGGGATCACTTGGACCGAGAAAATTAAGCTCCCGAGTTAGCAAAATCACTTGGACGAGATATCAAGCTCTCAAGTTGGTGGGATCACTTGGATGAGATATCAAGCTCCCGAGTTAGCGGGATCACTTGTTTCAAGACGAGAATAAAGACGTGTACATGACATCAAGGATAACAGTACATGAATAATGCATGCTAACATGTATGCAAGAACATCATGAACAAGTATAATATAGTAAAACTGAACTAGTATAACTGAGTTAACATAACTATTCATATTCATGTATCGAAACTGATCTTATCATCATTCACACATAACTGATCGTATCATCATTTATAATCACACATCTAACTGAATTAGCATAATAGTCATACGACACAACTGCTTGGATTCTTATCATGCATATCTATTCATCAAATTTGACACAAGCATAGTCATGCAAAGGCATTCATTTAAACTGAAATTAGCATAATCATTAATATTCATCTATCGAGCTGAGCTAACTATTCATCAAAACTGGTCTAGCATATTCATTCATTAATCACACGTCAAATCTGACCTATACTTTCATCATGATTCATAAACTCATCTATCTCTATCTATGATTGTTATACATGATTATACATGAGCAATACATGATCATCATTAATTAGAATCATTCCTCTAAACTGATTTAGCATTATCCCGTTATCACTATATTTTTAGCATCATCCTTTAACCATAAATCAATACTGATTTCATTAGTATCATATCCATCTCAACTGACATGAGTTCATTATACAAACTGACATTATCACATGCATTTATCATCAATAAAACTGATTGACATCCTTATAAATATCTAATCATCATTTAAAACTGTCTTTATATTCAAAGACTATCATGCGGACATATATTCATAGAATAATCCTATGTCGAGCTGAACTAGCATGATTCGAACATCCAAATTCATGGCATAAATATATGTGGCGTTGATCTTACTATCATCATAGCTTAGTATACCTCAGCAGAACTAGCACAACTAGCATATTTATAACAACCAAAACTATTACTTGCATATGGATCAAACTAACATAGGCATAACTATAACTTGCTAATAAGGGATGAATTCGAAAATAAAATATAAATTAATAATATAAAGTCCCTACCTTATATCAGGCTTACGTATAACTGGTTACCCCTACACACATGCCTTCAAGCAAACTCGTCATGTGCACCAAATACCTAAGATTTATGGTCATAGTTTTAGTATTTTTAATGGTTTATTGAGTCAACATCGACCCCAAATATGGACCATTTATGGTCCCAAGTCTCATGGTCAAACTTAGTAATTCATCCTAGCACAAACCCCTGTCAGAGGTGTCACCAAATGCGTCAGATGCAGGGTTGCTGCGACAAGCTTTGGAGTTGAGCATATTTCTGCGACTTGTCACTAATTTTTGACCCCTTAAACATTAGATTCAAAAATTTGTTCCTTCATAAAAGTTGTAGGGCTCATTGTCTCCTTTCTAACACATCAAGAATCGTACCAATCGGAGTTTGAGATCAAATGTTATGATAAAAATACCACACAGTGGTCTGAGCATAATGTTGCCGCGGCAAGCCTGAGTACCTTGCCTCGGCAAGCCTATCAGGCTTGGCTTGTTAGGGTATTTTCTACTCCATTTTGGATTCTTTTACTCAGGCCTTTAGTTAGGTCTTTGGTATGATTATAAAGTTCATATATTATATATATATATTGCACAAAAATTAGATTTATATTGTTTACGGCATACCTTTTGAAAGAATGGTGGTGACGATGCGATGACGTCAAGCGTGTGTCGGTGATGGAGTTTGTAAGAACTCGGTCTACAAGAACTTCCCGACAGCGATTGCCTTCGCAAGTCGGTTACTAGAATCGCGGGTCACCGTGTAATCTACGTTCTAATTTCATGGGTTTGAAACTAAGGTTTTGAGAAGAACTAAGTGAGAACTTATTGAAGCTAGAAGAGGACTGTGGGTTTGAAATGCTAGCAGAGCTTTTATTTTAATGACTGATTGTGTTTTTGCATGGTCTGTTTGTGAAGGAATTTAAGCGGAAGGACGAAGATGGAAGTCGATGGCGAACTCTTGTAGAGCTTGTGTACCTTGCATGCATGAGAGTCGCAAATGACTCATGCAGTCGTGGACATCAGCTAGGGGTTCAGCTTATAAGCTATTTAGGGGTGATTTTCCATGTAGTGCCATTATGGGCTTTTCGGTGTAGAGGCATATAAGCCAAATAAGGCTTAACTTTAATGTAAGTCTAATACACTATTTTAAGTGTATAAGCCTTATAAAGTTAGGCTGTAGTGTAAAGCTACTACACTAATTAAACTATATGGCTGGGCACTAAATTCATGTGTAATTTCTGCTACACTTTAGTAGGTGTATGGCTTGTGCATGGCTCAGGTATAAATCTGCTGTAGTTAAACGCATTATATATTTGGGATTTAGTGTAACTCCAATACATTGTTTAATATACGTTAAAATTCAAGTGTGTTTTAAATATACGTTATGTGTAGTACGGACCAGGTTTTTATTAAAAAAAATTTACTGGGCCACTAAGGTTTCACTATTTAATCAGTTCTTTGTGTCACATTTTTGGCACAAGCCTGACCCTACTCGAGTCCGTACCCGATATTGTTAGGATCCAAATGTGGCAGCTGTTACACTCTCCCTTACTTAAGGGATTTTTGTCCTCGAAAATAAAAGAAGGCGGGGAAGTGAGATCAAATTCGGTTAAATATTGAAGGCATATCCCATTCTAAGACATAGTAAACATCTATTTTTCTGATATTGGTACAGTATCATGTACCAATATATAATGCATCTAATATCCATCTATTTCTCTACTTCTAATTTATACATAATTATACGGGCAAGGCATACGAAACTTTTATATATATCGTATGCAGTAAGTTATTCTAACAAATTTAATAAATAATGTACCTTAGGGAAATTACTGAGCGCGAATATCAGCTTCGCATTCCAAGGTAGCCGTATGTGAACTGTAATTCTTCCATTGGACCAATACGAGTGGAACACGTTTTGTTCTCAGGATTTGGTCTCTGCGAACCAAAATCTGAGATGCTCTTGAAGATCCAGTGGCTGATAATCCAACACATGGGTTAGAAATCCAGCATACAGGCCCTTAACATGTCTTCTTTCACCGGATTCACCCTTTCTGTCTGACCGTCGGTCTGAGGATGAAACGCAGAACTAAATTCCAACTTGGAACCCATTCCTTCTTGAAAACTCTGCCAGACGTGGGAGGTATATAATGGGTCGTGATCTGACATGATCCTCACTAGTATCCCATGTAGTCTGATTATCTCTCTTAGATAGATGTCGGCCAATTTCGATGCTTCAAGCCACTCCACCAAAACGTCTTTTTTACGTCCTGATACATCTTCGTGCTAACAGGATGAATGACATAGGCTGACTTATGATAAGAAACTTGTAGTGACCATATCATGTCCTGAAGGGCTATTTGTCTTTGAAATATCTTCAGCTTTCACCTTCATCTGGTGATAACTCGATCATAAGTCGATCTTTGAGAACCATCATGCTCCTTGTAACTGATCATAGAGATCATCGATTCTGGAGAGCGGATAATGATTATCAATTGGCAGTTTATTTAATTGATGATAATCAATGCAAAGACGCATTGACCCATCTTTCTTCTTTACGAAAAATATTGGTGTACCCCACGAGACACACTCGGTCTAATAAATCCTTTGCCAATAAGCTCTTGCAACTGCTCCGTGAGTTCTTTCAACTCCGCTGATGCCATTTGATAAGGCACCTTTGATACCTCCTCGGTGCTCGGGGCTAAATCACTAGCGAATTTCACTTCCCTGTTAGGCAAAAATCTTGGCAACTCAGTAAGGAAGATATTAGGGAATTCACAGGCTATTGGCAATCGACTTCTACAATCAATGCTCGCAGGATGATTGGATAGCCAATTCATGCCAAGGATTACGTTAAATCCTTGCGTATCGAGTAAATTGAGTAAGATTACTCGGCTACTGCTTCATAGTTGTCGTGATATTGGATTACGACGATGATTGATCGACATACCATGTTAGTAGTGACAGACGGTCTAGTCGAGAATCATAATAAAGTTGAGAGGTTTTGGGGTGGCTCCTAACTTTCCCAACTTTTCAACAAATTGGGTGTAACAAAGGAATGTGTCGATCCAGGATCTACCAATACATGTGCCTCATACAATAAGTAGGCATCCTCTTGATACAATTGCAAGGTATACATTATCTAATGTATATATATACTAGTGTTAGCTAAATTGTGTCTACTTAACAAAATATAAATTTATCATTTCTAAAACTGATGGAAAGAAAATAATATACTAGATGCACACATATATAAAGTATTTACCTAGATGCACCTTTCTCATAAACAATTTAAATAATTTATAACTAAATAGTTCACATGCCTTAGATAATATCATTGCTGGTTTGGGCATCTTGTGCCGTATTTGATATCGTTCCCACCATCTCTGGGCAATCCTTAATTCGATGTCCCATCATACCACAACGAAAACACGCCCCAGACTCTCTATGATATTTGTCCATGTTATGTGTCTTCTCACATTTTCCACAGAATGCTAACGGAATGGATGAAGAGGTGAGTGAAGTTTGTGAAACTCCAAACGCTCCCGTTATAGTAGGGTTCGAGTGGCGAAATGACCCTGAAGGTGTAGATATAGTCGGTTTCGGATAAACACCTTGAGCAGGTTGCTGAGATTCAGGTATCATCTTTTTCGTTTTCATTGTAGGGCAATCTTTTATCAGATATCCTTATCTACCACATCTGAAACACTCACCTGTGGCCCACCTACATTTTCTTGTCTTGTGTTGTATTCTGTACCGTGAGCATAACCCAATGAGTGCGGGCAAAGAAGTGCGTGCAGTGGGCTGCACTAGTGTTGTAAGTAACTCAGTCTGCTGGGCCATGGTTTTGAGCATTGTCTCCAGTAGTTGCCGAGTTTGTTCATGATCATCCCTCCCAGCATGCACGGTCTTAGCTCTTTTGCGAGGTGCCACAGTGATTTGTCAAAATGAAACAAATGTTCCAATTAACAGTGATCGTGACCCCCATGATCTCATGACTTAAAAATATTTACATCCTACCTTGGATCCTAAAGGCATACTTCGATCACTATTGATCGATCACTTCCTTTAAACGCGGTTGTACAGATCCACAATAGTGACCGATTACTTCAGTCAAACGTGATCGTACAAATCCACAACCTATGCTCTAACAGAATCTACTACCATAGCCTTGAGTCCCTAGAAGACCTAAAGCCTAGGCTCTAACACTGAACGAACATCAGAAGTCTTGCCATATATCCGTGCTAGAGTTAAGTCTCTAAAGACTTAACGTCGGGCTTTGATTCCACCTGTGACAGCCCGACTTTTCCCCTTCTTGTAACTAGGAAAGGTCGCGCCGGATCACCTAACATGATCATATCATACAAGGGCATCATGTATAAAGTGTTACATATGCGAAAGCGAATTGAATTAACTCTGATACGTAGAAATATGGCAATAAATGATATTTATTCATTTATCTAAAGCAGCAAACTGAATAGGAATTTAAACAGAAACCTATACATGAAGTAGTAAATTATCTTAAATCACACTGCTGTTTATACATGTTTAATATTTAAAAACAAATCTCTCTCTCTCTCTCTCTCAAACCTCTCAAGGAAAGAAGTCCTCAACAGAACCTTCCTCCTCGTCCTCCTTCTAATACTGGTAGGTAGGATCAGCTTCGTGCTCAGGGTCACGAGCAATATCTACAACTAAGACATGAAGTCATAGGATGAGCTATCATTAAAGCTTAACAGGAAAATTTAAAGTGCTAAGTTATATGTTAGATTTTCAATTCACATCTAAATGCATAAATTATAAAACTAAATACATTATATCTCACATCGTATCTATTCTAGCAACATTTAGCATTTATTCTAGCAACATATAGTATAATAAGCAATAAATCATGTAAATATTATATCATGCTGACAGATTCATGCTGAACAAATACGAGGAATCATACTGAAACAAGACATTCAAGAAATAAGAAAATTAAGCTCCCGAGTTAGCGAGATCAATTGTCAAGCTCCCGAGTTAAATGAATCACTTGGACCGAGAAAATCAAGCTCCCGAATTAGTAGAATCACTTGGATGAGATATCAAGCTCCCGAGTTAGCGAGATCACTTGGACGAGATATCAAGCTCTCGAGTTAGCGGGATCACTTGTTTCAAGACGAGAATAAAGACATGTACATGACATCAAGGATAACAGTACATGAACAATGCATGCTAACATGTATGCAAGAACATCATGAACATGTATAATATAGCAAAACTGAACTAGTATAACTGAGTTAACATAACTATTCATATTCATGCATCGAAATTGATCTTATCATTATTCACACATAACTGATCGTATCATCATTTATAATCACACATCTAACTGAATTAGCATAATAGTCATACGGCACAACTGCTTGGATCCTTATCATGCATATCTATTCATCAAACTTGACACAAGCACAGTCATGCAAAGGCATTCATTTAAACTGAAATTAGCATAATCATTAATATTTATCTATCGAGCTGAGCTAACTATTCATCAAAACTGGTCTAGCATATTCATTCATTAATCACACGTCAAATTTGACCTATACTTTCATCATGATTCATAAACTCATCTATCTGTATCTATGATTATTATACATGATTATACATGAGCAATACATGATCATCATTAATTAGAACCATTCCTCTAAACTGATTTAACATTATCCCGTTATCACTATATTTTTAGCATCATCCTTTAACCATAAATCAACACTGATTTCATTAGTATCATATCCGTCTCAACTGACATGAGTTCATTATACAAACTGACATTATCACATGCGTTTATCATCAATAAAACTGATTGACATCCTTATAAATCTCTAATCATCATTTAAAACTGTCTTTATATTCAAAGACTATCATGCGGACATATATTCATAGAATAATCCTATGTCGAGCTGAACTAGCATGATTCGAACATCCAAATTCATGGCATAAATATATGTGGCGTTGATCTTACTATCATCATAGCTTAGTATACCTCAGCAGAACTAGCACAACTAGCATATTTATAACAACCAAAACTATTACTAGCATATGGATCCAACTAACATAGGCATAGCTATAACTTGCTAATAAGGGATGAATTCAAAAATAAAATATAAATTAACAATATAAAGTCTCTATCTTATACCTGGCTTACGTGTAACTGGTTATCCGTGCACGCATGTCTTCAAGCAAACTCGTCATGTGCACCAAATACCTAGGATTTATTGTCATAATTTTAGTATTTTTAATGGTTTATTGGGTCAACATAGACCCCAAATATGGATCATTTATGGTCCCAAGTCTCATGGTAAAATTCAGCAATTCATCCCAGTATAAACCCCTGTCAGAGGTGTCATCAAGTGCGTCAGATACATGGTTGTCGTGGCAAGTAACATAGGTTGCCGCGGCAAGCTTTACAGTTGAGCATATTACCGTGACTTGTTACTCCTTAAACATTAGATTTAGAAATTTGTTCCTTCATAAATATTGTAGGGCTCGTTGTCTCCTTTCCAACGCATCAAGAATCGTACCAATCGGAGTTCATGATCAAAAGTTATGATAAAAATACCATATAGTAGTCTGAGCATAATGTTGTCGCGGCAAGCCTGAGTACCTTGCCACGGCAAGCCTATCAGGCTTGGCTTGCCGAGGTATTTTCTGCTCCATTTTGGCTTCTTTTATTCAGACCTTTAGTTCGGTCTTTTATATGATTATAAAGATTATATATTTTACATATATATTACACAAAAATTAGATTTATATTGTTTACGACATACCTTTTGGAAGAATCGTGGTGACGATGCGATGACGTCAAGCGTGTGTCGGTGATGGAGTTTGTAAGAACTCGGTCTACAAGAACTTCTCGAAAACGATTGCCTTCGCAAGTCAGTTACTCGAATTGCGGGTCACCGTATAATCTACGTTCTGATTTCATGGGTTTGAAACTAAAGTTTTGAGAAGAACTAAGTGAGAACTTATTGAAGCTAGAAGAGGACTGTGGGTTTGAAATGCTAGCAGAGCTTTTATTTTAATGACTGACTGTGTTTTTGCATGGTCTGTTTGCAAAGGAATTGAAGCGGAAGGAGGAAGATGGAAGTCGATGGCGAGCTCTTGTAGAGCTTGTGTACCTTGCATGCATGAGAGTCGCAAATGACTCATGCAGTCGTGGACGTCGGCTAGGGTTTAGTAGCTTATAAGCTATTTAGGGGTGATTTTCCATGTAGTGCCATTATGGGCTTTTCGGTGTAGAGGCATATAAGCCAAATAAGGCTTAACTTTAATGTAAGTCTAATACACTGTTTTAAGTGTATAAGCCTTATAAGGTTGGGCTGTAGTGTAAAGCTACTACACTAATTAAACTATATGGCTGGGCACTAAATTCATGTGTAATTCCTGCTACACTTTAGTAGGTGTATGGCTTGTGCATGGCTCAGGTATAAATCTGCTGCACTTAAACGCATTTTATATTTGGGATTTAGTGTAACTCCAATACATTGTTTATATATATATGTAATACTAAACCTCAAGTGTGTTATGTAATACACCAATATAGTTATATGGGAGGGTAAAAATTCAAGTGTGTTTTTAATATACGTTAAGTGTACTACGGACCGGGTTTTTATTAAAAAAATTTTACTGGGCCACTAAGGTTTCACTATTTAATTAGTTCTTTGTGTCACATTTTTGGCACAAGCCTGACCCTACTCGAGTCCATACCCGATATTGTTAGGATCAAAATGTAGCAGCTGTTACAACAACCTTCCAAGAAGCACTGGGCACTCAATTGGATTTTAGTACTACCTTCCACCCGGGGACGGATGACCAGACAGAAAGAGTGAATCAAGTAGTTGAGGATATATTGCGAGCGTGTATGCTCAACTTTCGAGGGAACTAGGACGATCACCTCCCGCTGATCGAGTTCTCTTACAATAACAGCTATCAGGCAAGTATCAGAATGTCCCCTTTCGAAGCTTTATACGGTAGAAGTTGCAAAATGCCATTGTGTTGAGACGAATTTGGTGTTAGGAAGATGCTTGGACCCGAACTAGTCCAAATTACGATAAAAATTATCAAACTGATACACAAACGGCTCAAGCTAGCTCAAGATCACCAGAGAAAGTACGCCAACCCATACCGTCGTAATTTAGAGTTCAAGGTATCACATTTAAAATTTCAAACTTTAAATTTCATTACAATTATGCTCTTGATTGAACACTAAAATATATTTAAGAGGTTGGCGAAAGAGTATTCATTCTCATCTCACTGACCAAAGGAGTTATGTGCTTTAAAAAGCGCGAGAAGCTAAGCCCCAGATATGTAGGGCCTTTCAAAGTAAAAAAGCATGTGGGCGAGGTTGCGTATAAATTCGTTCTACCGCTGCAGTATACGGGAATCCATGATGTTTTCCATGTATCAATGCTGAGGAGATATATCTATGACCCATCACATATTGTGAAAATCAAATCCATCGATATAAAGGAGGATCTCACCACTATAGTGAGACCGACAAGAATTTTCGATCGAAAAGTTCAAGTCTTCAAGAACAAAGCGATGACATTGGTGTTGGTCCAATGGCAACATCACACTCCAAAGGAGGTAACTTGGGAGAATGAAGACAACATCAAAGAAAACCATCCTGAGCTTTTTGAATAACCAGTACATAATTTTTGGGGATAAATTTTTTTTTAGAGGGAGAGAATGTAACCACCCTGATGATTTTTATTAATGTTGAATCTTTGACTTTTGATGAGAAGCTGAGATTATGGAGAAGTGCATCGAGCTCATTATCTCATTTACGTAATTTTCGAGGATAGAAATATTATAAGAGGGAGAGAATATAACAATCCAGAATTTTTAATTTTATTTAACGGTATTAGATGATGTACCACACAGTGCATGATATTAACGCTTCACACAGGAACCCACCCACTTTTAAAAATAGTCTAATTTTTTATATATATCAATATTAGACTCATTGCAAAGTACTTGCCGATACGATTCCAATGATATATAATTTGTCGATTTTCGACAAGAATATAAAAAGTTACGCCCGTTTGAAGAGTGAAGCAGGTTAAAGGGCATAACTATATTTCGAGAGAGAATCACCATTTGCTTTGGTGCTTACAAACCGCTGGAACGAAACCTCTTCTCAAGCTATTCAAGTCACGTATGAATTCTCCTTGCGTAAAAAAATTACTATTTTATTAAATCTTGTACGGAAAGTCTTAATTAGAGTTAACCTAGAAAGGGAATTAGAAATATGTTCACTTTTTCTCTCAGTTGTCTATCTCTATTCTCTCTTCTCTGCAACAACTCTGATAGTGTCATCTTTCATAACTCCTCGTCAGATCTCTATCGATTTTTTGATCTTATTAGAGAATCTTTCACCATCAAAGTTTCTCATTACCATGATCGATCTATCGTAAGAAAGAAATTCTCGCGAAAAGACTTGGGCATATAGTCTCTCAAATCCGATCTCCATTAATCCAAATCATCGTAGGATTCGAATCACGCTTCAACAGGTGGGTGCCTCTAAATTCATCTTAAATTATTCAGTTATTTCTTAAAAGAAAACTCAAATTTTTTTCCCAATTCTAATTAATTTCAGGTCTTATAAACATAAAAATTCGGCCCAAAATCGATAGGATCATTTTTCTCATATTTTTGTGAAATTTGGTTAAACTCTTCAACAAATATAGCCTCGGTAATTTGGCCATAACCTTTTATTTCGAACTCAGATTGGTACGATTCTTATGGCATTGGAAAGAAGATAATGAGCTCTACAACTTTGTGTGAAATAATAATTTCATGAATCAAATTTTTTAAAGGTCAAAATCGAGCTGTAAGTCGGGATACGTTTTAGATGATCCAAAGTTATACGAATTTGATATTATTTTCTAAACTCTTAGGCTATTTTCTGCTCAACTTATTTTCAGACCTGTAAATCATTAAAACTACATAAAATATATTAAATAGCTTTCATCGGATAACAATTTATAAATTTAATGGGTCAAAGGTTAATATTTTTTAACGATTCTCATCCGTTACCTCTTTTGAGACTCCTACAACCCTTGAATGAACACGTGTACCCCTTTAGAATTTGAAACACATCCGATTGCTATACCAATCGATCACTAATTTTCATAGAAAAAACTAACCCCAATGAAGTATATTTTTAACTCAATCATAAAATAAATATAGTTAAATATTTTTATTCTCTATTTTACTTCAATGCTTCATGTGTTATACTCTATATTAATTTTTAAAAAAAATATGAAATGCGTAGGGTTTATGTTATAGTTCCTTCTTATATATATATTCACCATCATCATATGACATTCATCATGTAAAAAATCACAATAGGGCATACGCATGATAAGTTAAGAATTAAGACATGACACATGACATAAGCCTTCGTCACGATGAGATTTCTTTCACGGTCATGTGGAACTTAGAATGTAGGTGTTCATGTACGGATGCAATCCTCTATGGTAGTATGGGATGGCACACAAAGTACATCAGGTTACTACGAAACCTATACCTTAAAAAGCGTGATTTGTGAAGCCTATCGCATTGTGGCCCATTCTAACTAAGTTTTAAGTAAAGATGACAAATGAATACGTTAAGATACATGTATGTTAAGAAAGTGGGGACTTAAGTCCACTCAAATGTGAAATCGGGGAGGAAACCTAAGCCCATAATCGAATAATGATATAATATATTAAGATACGCTATAAAAGCCAACTAAACATAAATTAAGTTTCTACACGTGTCATACCTTACGAGCCATCATAAGGGTCCAACGTTTGCAGGCAAGACGGGTCTTAAGGATATTATAGCTTTGCCTCAAACTAAGGGGATATTGTGGTTACTATGCCAATAACCTCATCTGGTTGAATGATGATTTATGTTATAATATGGAGGTTAGGCGATTATCTACACATGGACCTCACGTGATAGGCTCGAGCAGCGATCATGACACAAGTAATTTAAATAAGGTAAAAAAGATACAAAATACATTGTGTACGCGTATGGAGTAATAATAAGATTTACGATATGTCATGCATGTTAAGTTGATGAGAAAAATAGAAAAAGAGATAAGAAAATAGAAGCATCATGTATTTTTTATTTTATACTATGCCCCTTTCAGTTTGATTATGATATGCTATGAGTATGGGTAGTTTGTTGTTTTATTAAAATGCTGATTTTATTTTCAAAATGCACCGCAATTCAAGCAATTGCACACACGAACACCTGGGTAAGTTATGATGGATCGAATGTGTAACCTGCTGAGTTTACATGACTAAGTAAACTCACCCCCTCCTAAAATTGAACAGTTTCAGGTGAAGACTCTGTTTATTCTATTTATGATGACATAGAAGCTGCTATTCCAGAGGCGACTCATGTAGATGATGATACCAAGTACCACTTAGATGAGAGCGTAGATCCGGCTGACTTCTATGAACCTTGAGCGTTATTTAGTTCTAGGCATTGGATTTTATTTCCTTTGAGAGACATATTTTAGTCTTTAGTACTTTGTGAATTTACGTTTGGGATCATTTTGCCCTACGTAAAATTTGGTTTATTTTCTATCTTAGATGCATGATTAGGAATTGTCTGTTTATTGTCAACTTTGGCTTCCGCTGCTAATTTATGAGCCATTTATCATTTAATGTTATTTTAAATACCTCGATTCATATGCTAAGTTAATTTATAGATTATGTGTATGTCCGCTTATCGCCTTAACCAGCGTGCGGTGTTATAACATGAAATTCTAGGCCCGCGAGATCGAATAAGGATTCTGGATCATGACACCTGACTCAATATTTTATATAATAATCATAAAAAATGAGGGGGTTTTATCAGGTCGGGCATTGGATCAGGCATGTACCCTTGTGAACTTCTCCTCAATCTTTCACTTTCTCCTCTATTAGGTGCCAAGTTAACAGATCAATTACTTGTTTATTATTTTATCTTTTCCATTTTGTTCGCATGAAGCCCTTTTTACATTTGTTTCTTCCATTGTATTCTGCAATGGCCATCTTCTTCTTGCTACAAACTGACCATTAATGGCCTCCATTGTTCATCACCTCCGAGAAGAGAGAGAGAGAGAGAGAGAGAGAGAGAGAGAGAGAGAGAGAATAAATGAGGATTTATATTTTCCATCTACCTACTGCTACTTTTAGTGTGAGCGAAGAACAAACAAGGTTTTCTATTGAATATGATTAGGGTTTAACCCTTTATAGAGGTACAATAAAGAATGACTAAAATACAATAAAGAATGACTAACCACATGGACTACGTAAGCAATATCAGGCCTAGAGATGGTCAAATAGACGAGGCTTCCAACAAGTTGGCTGTATAATGTCGAAGAGGGCAGAGGCTCGCCATCAGTAAGACAAAGCTTAATGTTAACCTCCATAGGAGTATCAGTAGTCCAAGTATGAACAAGGCGAACATGAGTAATAAGGTCAGATGTGCACTTGAGTTGTGAAAACAGATAACCAAAAGGAGACTATGGAACCTCAAGGCCTAAGAAATAGCATAGGTGCCCAAGATCCTTCCTCTCAAAATGAAGTTGGATTTCCTTTTGAGAAATTGGATACGAGCAATATCATTGTCAGTAATTTATCATATCATCAACATTGTTGTGTAAAAACCCCTTACAAGGCGTTTGCACTTTCAATCACGTTGATGGCTTTCATGTGCGAAGAAGACAACCAATAAACCAAATAACTAATATCACAAGAAGGTAGAAAGAGAAAGAGATCATACCACAAACAAGAACAAAATTTATGTAATTCGGCCTAAGCTTACTCCCACAGGGCAGTCAAACAAAGTGTTTCCACTATAAAAAAGAAGATGCGCAAAGGCTACAAACCATGGAGACCGTATTCTCTAATCTTACCTAAAACAAGAGAACCACAAATACCCATGCCTAAAAGACCAAGTCTCACATGCAAAACAAAACCCCAAGTTCTCTCTCTCTAACTCCCACGCACAAGGGAGATCCCAATTCCAAAAGACTAGCCACGTCCAAAAAACTCACTCACCCATTTATTCTTACCTAGTTTCCTATTTAGACTAGGAGTCTTCTTTTATAGCAAGTGTTTCTCTCACACTAAATAACCCAAAGAGAAAACCCACGTTCCAAAGCTCTCCCACTTTCCAATTTTATTTTGACTCTTATTCTCTATCTTTTAGATCCTGTTTAATAGGAATCTATTTTTATCCAAATCGAGCCAAAAAAACCCAACAATCTCCACCTTGGTGAGATTTGCAAACCAACAATAATTCTCCACATCGACATGAAATCTCATGCCATTCAAACAAAATCAAGCATCTTCAATTTCAACTTCAAAACTGCAGTCAAATGTGCCCATCGACACCAATGCACCCCGAAAATGTCAAACTATCAATGCACCCGAAAGTGCCCAAACTGCCAATACACCTGAAGTGCCAAACTACCAATGCATCCAAAAGTGCCTAAATTGCCAATGCACCCGAAAGTGCCCAAAATGCCAATGCACCCAAAGTGCCAAACTACCAATACACCGAAAAGTGCCCAAATTGCCAATGCACCCGAAAGCGCCTAAAATTACTAATGCACCCGAAGTGCCAAATTGCTAATGCACACAAAAAAGTGTAAACTGTCAATGCACTCAAAAGTGTCCAAATTGCCAATGCACCCAAAGTGCCAAACTACCAATGCACCTGAATGTGCCAAACTATCAAAGCACCCGAAAGTGCCGAAATTGCCAATGCACCCGAAGTGCCAAACTGTCAATGCACCTGAATGTGCCAAACTGTCAATGCTCCCGAAAGTGCCCAAATTGCCAATGCACCCGAAGTGCCAAACTACTAATGCACCTGAATGTGACAAACTGCCAAAGCACCTGAAAGTGCCAAACTGCTAACGCACCCGAAAGTTCCAAACTACCAATGCACCAAAAATGCCAAACTATCAATGCACAAAAAAGTGTCAAACTGCTAATGCACCAAAAAGTGTCTAAATTGTCAATGCACCCGAAGTGCCAAACTGTCAATGCACCTGAATGTGCCAAATTGCCAATACCAAAATACCCGAAAGTGTCAAATGTGCCCGTAGGCACTACCGCACCTGAAAGTGCTCAAATACGCCTCATATGGGTTAAGTCCAGATCATGTTGGAACTTAACCCCAATGACCTTTCTAGTCAACAAGTATTTTGTGTTCGAGACCGTAGTCTTTTGCATAGATTTACCAGATGAACCAACTCCCAACATCTTCACTCCAATCATAAAGAACCACCAACAACAAGAGAAAACTTTCTCGCAAAAGCAAAATGATACCCAAATCGAAACCTAGGCTCTGATACCAATTGTTGTGCAAAATTAAAACCCCTTACAAGGCATTAGCACTTCCAATTACGTTGATGTCTTTCACATGCGAAGAAGACAACCAATAAACCAAATAACTAATATTACAAGAAGGTAGAAAGAGAAAGAGATCATACCACAACCAAGAACAAAATTTACATGGTTCGGCCTAAGCCTACATCCACGGGGCAGTCAAACAAAGTGTTTCCACTATCAAGAAGAAGATGCGCAAAGGCTACAAACCATGAAGACGTATTCTCTAATCTTAACTAAAACAAGAGAACCACAAATACCCATGCCTAAAAGATCAAGTCTCACATGCAAAACAAAACCCCAAGTTCTCTCTCTCTAACTCTCACACACAAGGGAGATCCCAATTCCAAAAGACTAGTCACGTCCAAAAAACTGACTCACCCATTTATTCTTACCTAGTTTCCTATTTAGACTAGGACTCTTCTTTTATAGCAAGTTTTTCTCTCGCACTAAATAACCCAAAGAGAGAATCCACGTTCCAAAGCTCTCCCACTTTCCAATTTTGTTTTGACTCGCATTCTCTATCTTTTAGATCCTATTTAATAGGATTCTATTTTTATCCAAACCGAGCCCAAAAAACCCAACAAACATAAAGAAGGATAATGACATGTCCGATATGCGTTGTAGAGATAAACATGGTTGAGTCATGTGGACTCTGACAAAAACCAAAGGAAAGGATGACAGAGCTAAACTTATCAAACCAGGCACAAGGAAGGAGCTTGTTTGAGACCATACATTACTCGACGAAGGTAACAAACACGGGGTGAGCGACATGGAAGTCCCGGAGGTGATTGCATGTACACTCCCACAATGAGAAAACCATTAAGAAATGAACTTTTCGCATCCACCTGAAATATTTGTCATTGACAGATTGCAACAATGACAATGAGAGTTCGAACAGAAGTCATCTTGGCGACAGGGCGAAAGTCTCCACATAATCGATATCGTCCTCCTGAGCAAATACCTTAGCAACCAAGTGAGCTTTGTAGCATTCCAGAGTACCATCATAACGAGTCTTAACCTTGTACACCAATTTGCTACCGATAGGAACTCTTCCCAAAGGTAAAGGAACTAAATCCCAAGTGTGAGTCTTTTGTAATGTTGCTAATTAATTTGCCATAGTTCGTTGCCAATGAGGAATAAGAGATGCATCACGATAAGATTGGGGCTCGTGACATGAATGAACCTCAAGAAGGAAGGACTGAAATTGTGGAGTCAAGTGGGTAATGCAACCATAGCCATAATGATCAACAGCCTAATGTTTGCACATTACTTGAAAATAATGTTTGAGCGGATTTCTATGATTCTATCTTGAAACCAGTAGGTGAAATTCTACCGATCCCCCTATAAAAGATGAAGATTTTTGGAGGCTTGCGTGTGCCTTTTTTTATATAATTTAGGGTATTCCAAGCTTACTCTTAGATTAATCCCTAAGGGACCATGCCTTGAGTATTTGATGGATTACACACCTTACAGGGCATCCCGTTATTGCAGAGGAGGCTCATGTGTGCATTCCTAATGATATTTGGCAACGAATGTTATACGACCCATATTAAACGCATGGTAAAAGACAGACATGGTTTGGACAAGTGCAAGGTGGTCAAAGATTCCAAGAGGATAAATGGTGAAAAATCCCATCCTGCCTATCAAGGTAACATTATCCAACAAAGTGAAAATAGAAAGTTATTGATGATAGTGCTTATGTTTAGACGGGGGAGGTACTGTTGGAAATTATTTGGATCTTCCCGCAATCAAAAGCGGAACTAATTGAAACTTTAGCATACCTTACACCGTAGAGTTTTTCACGTGAGGATTAAGCCTTGAGCGATCCAAGTAATAATTCGGCGATAATTTGATGGAGAGTCTTTTTTTTCTTTGCACACCGTAGAGAAGATGGGTTTTCCTTGAATCTTTTTAATTCAATTGATACGTGTATTGTATATAGAAAGAGGGACTCTACATCCCTTTAAATAGGTTAGAAACTTACCCATCATGGAATCTAACGGTTACGATTACTACACTTAAGTTAGGGTAAAATCACAACCGTTGATTTAATTAGAAACTTCTAGTTTGACCACAACTAGTGTTCCACCATCTCTCTAAGTTAACAACTTGAACTATTTGACTTTGACCATGACGTGTGACTTAAGGGCCATATAAATCCGTGAAATCCAACAATCTCCCACTTGGACCTTAAGACCAATTGGGTTTGTTTTTTTTTTTTGTTTTGAAATATTTTGAAAATAAAGTCCAAATTGTTCCTTTAAAAAAAATTGATACGGTGCACCAATTTTGAAAATCTTAGAGAGATATATTCTTTCATGTCTATTTTAAGCACCATTAGTGAGGATCATGAATGCACTAGTGTTCTCAATATTGACAATAGGACAGTTCCATGGTCACAAAACTAACACTACTTGAAACTTCAACGTCCTTAACTTTTATGTGATTATTTTAAATAATGTGGCATGAGAGCTATAGTACTCTTAAAGTTTGGTCTTGTACTCATTCTCGTGGAGTCCTGTTTCATGCCACTGCATGTCACTCTGATGTAACCTTGCATCCTGCTTTGTGACAAATCAGTCACCCTTTCAAAAGAGTGAAGGCATTACCAACGTGGAGCTAACTCACGTTTAGCCCAAATAAACTTGAGTGTCAAATACTTTAGGCTATATTGTGATAATCGCCATCATACCTTGTGACAATGATCGATTTTAAGTGTAACCCTTGCAAGTGCACAAGATCTATTGCAGTATGGCAAGAACAAAGGTGTCGAACCCACAGGGAAATCTTAAATTTTAATTAATTCTTTCAGAGATTTAAAAACGTCCCCAAGGAAGTACCAAAGGGCAGATTCAATTTAACCAAAAATTTATCACTTTTTCTAAATGCAAGAAAAATAAATTAATCTAAACAACTAATTATTGATGAATCTAAGAATAATATTTAAATAAGATCAAGAAATATGCTACCCCAGATTTGTACCCCCCTTTCATTAAAGAATCATTCACACCATCACCATCATTCATTCATAAAAATGATTTGAAATAAAGTATGATCATCAATCCGGCATACCCTATCTAAAAACAATGACTCAGCCTATCATTGCGGTATGAGTCATGTAAGAAGCATAGCGTATCTCGTGATGTGTAGATCAAAACAATAAAAACATTAGACTATGGTATTAATCATAAATATGGGTACTTATCTGAGGATCGCATCTTTCCCGATCTACTGATTTAGCCGCTCATCTTTGGTGTATGATCTCCTTGTTCATTCAAAGCCATTCCTCTTTTTATTTCTTCCAAAAATCTTTGGTTACAATGTCTTTTCCTAAATACAATCTATGAATGTAAAAGAAAGACAGTGCAAATCCTAAGTACAATCTATCCAAATCAATCCCTAGAAGGAGAAAATAAGAACTTTTAAAAAGATGCTCAGAGGAGTCTAAACCCAAAAATAATAATGAATAAATAATCCTCTCAAAAAAACTCTCTAAAAAATCTCTAATTATTTCCTAAAAAAACCGTCCTCTCGACGTGTTTGGTTTGGCTTTAAATAGCCCCCTCATCGCAGAGGTCTCCCGCTGCCTCAATTTAGGGTCGATTAATCGACCCTGCAAGAATCATTGAAAATCTGCTTTTAAAGTGTCAGTTCCGTGTATGACACTTTTTGTGGCTCGATTAATCGACCAAAAAGGGTCGATGCATCGAGCCTGCAAAAGTTCCTAACAATCAGCTTTAAAGTGTCAGTTCTGTCTCTGACACTTTTTTTCCCTCGATTAATCGACCAAAAGGGTCGATGCATCGAGCTCCCAGAAATCCGTGAATTCCAGCCGACTTTTTACATGGAGACCTTTCGCTGGTATTTCAGCCATAACTTTTTGTCCCGAACTCGGATTGAGGCGATTCTTGATCCGTTGGAAAGCTGATAGAAAGATCTACAACTTTTGTGTTTAACAATTTCATAATTCGTCCGTCTTGAATGTCCAAATTGAGCTACAAGTCGCACTAAGTTCTCGATGACCCAAAGTTGCGTGTTCTTTTGAATTTTCAATTTTCAGACTTGGCTTGTATTTACCTGAAACACTTCAAATCTAATAATTCTTATCAGATAGCCTTCATCGGATAGCTAAATATAGGTATCTAGGGGTGAAATATCATCATATTTCACTACTCATCACACTCCCAAACCTACACTTTGCTAGTCCTCGAGCAAAGTAAACTAAAGAAAATAAATGCCACTTTCGTAGGGAACATGATTGCACTTAGCGTGTGCAACAAGCCTTTAAACCCCTAGGTGATCCCTAGTGGAGGAGTTGTGTCTCCTGAGGGTTTACAGTGAAGTTACCCACAAACTTCAATAAATTCCAAACCATCGACAAAATTGAGTTTTCAAAACATGATTTTTTATAACATATATACCATTCAAAACTCAAAATCATTAATCAATTTAACATGCGAATCCTCAATTTTAAATAACAATATTATACTAATCATACTAGCATCCATTCAAATTAGTCTAATGCTCAAATCGTTAGATAACTCATCCATTCATGCTTACTCGTGAAGTGTGTGCATACCCAAACCAAAATTCATTCATCTCAGAACTAGTTCAAACGGAAAACCGTCGGGTCTGTTGTCTAGACTCAATCCTCACTTTAGGTATACTCTTGAAATAAAATCACTCCGATGATGGGTAAGCTTTCGCACATATGTGAGAGATCAATACAAAACAAGCAAAAAGGTCTCACATGATAACTGAAACACGATGTAATCAATGAACAAAATCAAATCTCATAAGAACAGATACTTGTATATCCTAAGTATGTCATATCAAGTGTCATAAGTATCATATATTTACTCTCCACAAGGCAGTTACCAATGCAAGATCAGATCATGAAGGTCTTTTATAGGGTTGTAATGGGGCTCAGGAAAGGGTAAGAAAGAAAGGGAATTGAGATTCAAAATTTCTGAGAAATCGGAAAAGAAACAAACTTCTGATTTTTCTATTTCTCTTCTTTTTCTTTTCTAATCTCTCACTATTTTTCTCACTATTTTTCTATTTTTCTCAACTTTCTTTTTCTTTTGAAGCACCTCATATTTTTCATTATTTTTCACAATTTTTTTTTTTTTTTCTCCCCCCTTTTTCTTTTATATTTTTGCCATACACTCTCAGTAAACACCACAACTCAGTATCTCTCCACTTACTCTCTTTTCGTTCATTTTCATCTCTCGTTCCTAATTTCTCAGAAATGGTGAAGGGTTAAAGGTTAACGTGGCTTATCAAAGAATGTATAAAGGTAAATTTTCCAATAGGCTCAAAGGGGTACTAGAAGGATAAATTTATATGAGGTGGGGCATTTAAGCACAAACGAGCCAAAGATGGCCTTCAATCATGTCCTTAAAAGATGGTAACCTTGTCTATTTGTCTTGAGTAGATATACAGTACGTTCTAACACAATAATATGAATTTAATATCATGCAAAGTCACAAGTCAAAATAAAATATATGAGATTATGCAAGATAATTCGTATTCAAAGAAAACTCCGAGTTTATGTATTCACTCATCAACAACGGATATTTGGCTCTAAAGCTTCCTGGGTTTAGTCTCCACTAAGAACCTAAGATTCACCGTTCAAAACAGTTCATCGATTTCTAAATCTTAGCTTGGTATAAGTGTAAAAATTCTAAGCATGAATATCAAAATTACCCACAAAATATCACATTAAGCTTCATTATCCTAGATACAAGCATTCAAAATCTGACATCGATATTCTAAAAATTAAATTCACATGCATCATCAACTAAAGTTTGAAAACTATCGAAAAATAATTCATATATGATGGTTCAAAATTTATTTTTTATTTGTTATTTATTTATTTATTTTTTTTTATATGAAGAAAAATAAGAAAGTGACGCAAGATAGAGAATCATACCCCCAAACCTAAAAATGACAATGTCCTCATTGATTGAAATAAGTAGCACACCCCCAAACCTGTTGAAAAGTACCTCAACACAAAGATCAGGTGCAGAGAATATGTGCATAAAATTAGAACATGACCAAAAATAGATTGAAGGTAATGTGGCTACACTAATTTGGAAATTAAAAACAACCTAAACTAAACTAAAAACTAATATTCTAGAACTAACAAAAACAAAAATGAAAGCGAAAATAAATAAAACACACTGGGTTGCCTCCCAGGAAGCGCTGAGTTTAAGTGTCGACAGCTCGACCTCTTCATTGATCAAGAATCTGGGTCACTAAGGTGCATTGCCTCAATTCTCATCTGGGTCATGGGCTCAAACACCGGTTTAAGACGTTGCCCATTCACTTTAAAAACTCGATTGTCCGTGAGACTGCAGATCTCAATCGCACCATGCACACTAATAGAAACAACCTGATACGGGCCTTCCCATCTCGATTTCAGTTTTCCCGGGTGAGGCTTTAGTCTGGAATTAAATAGCCAAACCTTTTGCCCAATGTGAAACTCTTTCCGAGAAATTGACTCATCATGCAGTTTCTTATACCTTTCTTTGTACATCTTTGAGTTTTCATACGCACCATAGCGTAGCTCTTCCAATTCACTTAGCTGTAGCCTTCGATTTGATCCTGCTGCTTGCATATCGAAATTTAATCTTTTGATGGCCCAAAATGCTTTATGCTCCAATTCAACAGGAAGATGGCATGCTTTCCCGTAGACAATTCTGAACGGAGACATTCCAATTGGTGTCTTGAAGGCGGTACGGTAGGCCCACAGAGCATCAGAGAGCCGGTTTGACCAGTCTCTTCTATCCGATCGTACCGTCTTTTCTAAAATTCTTTTAATCTCTCGGTTCGACACTTCCACCTGACCACTAGTTTGCGAGTGATACGGCGTTGCAACCTTGTGGGTGACGCCGTATTTCTTCATTAAAGTAGCAAAATGGCGGTTGCAGAAGTGCGAACCGCCATCACTAATGATCGCACGTGGAAACCCGAATCTATTAAAGACATTTTCCTTCAGAAATTTGACCACCACTTTGTGGTCATTTGAACGGGTTGCCACAGCTTCAATCCATTTGGAAACGTAGTCAATAGCTACGAGAATGTATGAATACCCAAAAGATGGGGGAAAAGGACCCATGAAGTCAATCCCCCAAACATCAAAAATTTCAACAATCAAAATCGGGTTAAGGGGCATCATATTCCGTTTTGAAATATTTCCAAGCTGCTGACATCTTTGGCATTCTTTGCAAAATTGAGCAGCATCACGAAAGATGGAGGGCCAGTAGAATCCGCTTTGAAGAATTTTCTGTGCAGTCTTCTGTCCTCCAAAATGGCCTCCACAGGCTCCAGCATGGCAGAAATCGAGAACGCTAAGTTGCTCTTCTGCTGGTACACATCTCCTGATGATTTGATCTGAACAGATCTTGAACAAATGTGGTTCATCCCAAAAATAGTATTTGATCTGGGAGAAGAAGAGGTTCTTATCATTCTTTCCCCATTCAGTAGGGATTTTGCCTGACCAAATAATTCACGATATTGGCAAACCAAGGAACTTTCGTAGCGGTCGCGTCAATTGCCATTAATTTCTCATCCGGAAAAGTGTCCCGGATAGGTTCAGGTGTAACCAATTCTTCAAGAAAAATACGAGACAAGTGATCAGCCACAACATTCTCGACTCCCTTTTTATCCCTGATTTTGAAATTAAACTCTTGAAGTAGCAGAATCCAGCGGATCAATCGTGGTTTGGCATCCTTCTTTGCTAACAAATATTTCAATGCAGAGTGGTCTGAAAAGACCACTATTTTTGATCCAAGCAGATAAGAACGAAATTTATCCAGAGCATACACCACAGCTAATAGTTCTTTCTCAGTGGTGGTGTAGTTAAGCTGTGCATCGATCAACGTCTTGCTGGCATAATAAATTACGTGAGGTAATTTGTTCACCCTTTGCCCTAAAACAGCTCCGATAGCGTAATCAGATGCATCACACATGAGTTCGAATGGGAGAGAATAATCCGGTGGTTGGATTATTGGTGCAGTTGATAAGAGTTCACGCAGCTTCAGAAATGATTTCATGCAATGCTCATCAAATTCAAAAGGGACATCTTTACCAAGCAAGGTACATAAAAGTTTAGCCACCTTCGAAATCCTTAATGAATCGCCTAAAAATCCAGCATGCCCTAAAAATGATCGAATTTGGCGAACACTCTTTGGTGGGGCAAATTGGCAATTAGGTCGACTTTGGCCTTATCCACTTCAATTCCTTTCTTGGAAACAATATGCCCCAGAACAATTCCTTGTTGAACCATGAAATGGCTCTTCTCCCAGCTAAGAACAAGTTTAGAATCCACACAACGTTGTAAAACTTGTGCGAGGTGATTCAAACAAGAACCAAACGTTTTCCCGAAAACCGAGAAGTCGTCCATGAACACCTCGATGAACTTGTCAATCATATCCGAAAATATGGCCAACATACATCGTTGGAAAGTAGCAGGTGCATTACATAAGCCGAACGGCATCCTTCGATATGCAAAAGTACCGTAAGGGCATGTGAATGTCGTTTTCTCTTGATCAGGTGGAAAAACGGGCACTTGATTGTATCCCGAATAACCATCAAGAAAGCAATAAAACTCTTGCCCTGCTAACTTCTCGAGGATTTGATCGATGAACGGAAGGGGAAAATGATCCTTTCGTAGTCGTGTTCAATTTTCTATAATCAATGCGCAGAACCACCCAGAGTTTCACGAGTAGGCAACAATTCTCCTTTCGCAGCTTTCTTTCACCGTGATTAGGACTTTTTGGGACAATTTGAATTTGGACTAACCCATTCACTATCAGAAATCTGATAGATGATTCCAGCATCGAGTAATTTAATGATTTCCTTTAAAACGATTTCTTGCATGTCCGGATTAAGTCGCCTCTGCGGTTCTCTCGATGGTTTACTCTCATCTTCCAGATGTATTTTGTGCATACATACTGATGGGTCAATCCCTTTTAAATCAGCTAGAGTCCATCCGATAGCCTGCTTGTGATCTAGAAGCACTTTCAACAGGTCATGCTCTTGTTTTTTAGACAACGTGGATGAAATTACCACCGAAAATGTTTCTCGTGACCCCAGAAAAATTTGAGCGATTCAGGCAACTGTTTCAATTCCACAGTTGGTGGCTCCTCAACTGATGGAGTCGGTTCAGCTTTTACTTCAATGGGTAACGGTTCTATCTTAGTCACAACTTCACATAAGTTATCATATGGACATGATAAACCCAACCTCGTCTCTTGATTTGCTTCCTTTGGATCCTTTTTCTTCATAGATGGCCAACAAAGCGGTTTCAAATTCTTCTTTGGTGAGCATTGATGGTAATGCTTCATCCACCACTTCGTCCATCGATCGATGTAAAACATTGACCTCATCCTCGTTAGGAAATGGTTCATCGCATGAAATATATTCAATCGACCTTCATGTTCCCAAAAGAAAGCGTCCATGACTCCTCTCGACAATTAATGCAAGCGTTTGCAGTGGCGAGAAATGGACGTCCAAGGATGATGGGGACTTGATTAATTGATTTAACAGGCGGTTCCATGTCTAAAACAATAAAGTCCACTGGAAAGACAAATTTGTCTATTCCAACCAAAACATCCTCGATAATTCCCTAGGTCTTCTTCGACCTATCGGCCGGTTTGGAGTGTGACCGTCGTGGGTTGCAATTCACCCAATCCGAGTTTCTCGTATATTGAGTATGGGATTAGATTCACACTTGCTCCCAAATCCAATAGCGCTTTTCCAATTGGTTGCCCATCAATGACACATGGAACAGTTGGAACTCCAGGGTCTTTCAATTTTCGTGGGGTTTCCAATTGTAATATTGAACTGACTTGATTAGTCAGAAACACTTTCTTGGAAATATGAGTACGCTTTTCGCCTTTAGTGCATAAATCTTTGAAAAATTTTGCATACTCGGGCACTTGTTTGATTGTTTCAAGCAATGAAAGATTTATCTTTACTTGCTTGAATGTTTCAAAATTTCTTCCATTTTCTTGGTCCCTTTCCCATTCTAGATGGAGGAGTTAGGCATTGAGGGAATGGTACCCTTGGGACATAAGGTGCAAGTTCCATTTTTTATTCTTGTTCATGTCCTAGTTAGACAGTTGAGGGAGACTCATCCTCGATTACTTTTTCTTTTCCCTTCTCTCTTCTTTGCTCTTTCTCTTTCTCTTTTCTTTTCTCTTTCTCTGTTCTTTTCTCGATTTGTTTTCTTTCTCTTTCTTGCTTCTCTTGCTTCATCTTTTTCTGATCGATTCCACAGGCATTTCCACTTGATTATCATCTTCTCTTCCACTTCTCAGCACCGTAACAGCTTTCAACTGATAACTATTCGATGGTCCTGCATCAGGTGGGGCTTGACCTCGAGGATTGTTGGCGGGTTGGCTAGGGAGCCTCCCTTCGTGTCGTTGAGTGAGCTGATTTGTCAGTTGACTGAATTGATCTATCATCATCTGTTCGAAAGCATGCATGCTTCGCATCACCTTTTCCTCCAAATCGTAATCTCTAGAAACTAGTAGTCGAGGTTGATTAAAATTCTGATTTTTTTGGTAATCGGAATTCGGATGATAATAAGGAGGGTTCTGCTGGAAATTAGAATTCTGCTGGGTAGTGGGATTCTGTTGTGGGCGGAAATTTTGTTGTCCACCCATTGTGTTGGCTCTGTACTGCTGGTTTACCTGACCAGTTTGGTTCGAACCACCCCATCCTAAGTTGGGGTGATTTTTCCATTCCGGGTTATAGGTATTGGAGTATATGTTTGTAGCCTGCTGTTGATAAGATTGAGTCAGATTCACCTCCTCTTGAGGAGTAGGTTCATCAGGGAATAATGACAAGGTAGTGGGGCACTCATTAGCCATGTGACTTGGGTGGTCACAAATTGAACACACATGGGGTGACAGAGCTTTAGCTTGCTTGGTCATGACTAACAACATATTCATTTGCTTGGACAACATATCAACCTTTGTCGATAGATCAGAGGTATTATTTTTGACATTATACAATCCATCTCTTGTCAACACATGAGATTTAGATGCCAAATCCAAGTTAGTTCGCCCCAGAGTTTCACTTTGTATCGAAGTTTGGTATAACTTCTCAAACAATGCCCACAATTCATCAGCTTCTTTTGTGGCACATGATCTACCACACGATGCATCAACCATGCGTCTCTCTTTAGGAATCAGCCCATTATAAAAACTTTGGACCTGTTGCCACCTTGGAACTTGATGATTTGGACAACTCTTAATCAATTCCTTAGAACGTTCCCAACATTCATGGAATGTTTCAGTAGGTTGTTGGGAAAAGAATTGAATCTTCTGACGCAACTCAATGGCTTTGGTCATGGGAAAATATTTTTTAAGAAACTGACGGTGTAGCTCTGCCCAACTCTGAATAGATTGCGGTTCTAAAGAATAAAACCACATTTTTGCCTTGTCCCTTAAAGAGAAAGGGAAGAGTCGGAGTTTAGCTATCTCATCAGTGACATTGTGGACTCTGAACATTTTGCATACCCCAGTGAATTCATTTAGATGAACGTGCGGATTTTCATTTACTAACCCATGGAAAATTGGTAGCATTTGGATCATCGCTGATTTGAATTCATAGTGGTTTCCTGGAATGGGATCATGCATTATACATTCCTGATTCTCGTAAAAACCAGGATCATTATAATATTCGAGTGTTCTAGGGCCCTCATTGTAATTGTTATTCCAATCATTTCTATTATTTCCATTATTGCCATTATTGATATTCTGGTTGTTCCCATTCATTTCTTGCCTTTGATCAGCCATGGTATCAGTATAATGATACTGATTCCTTTGAATTCTGTGATTCTCTCTACAAGATCGTTCGATCTCAAGATTAAATGGTAGCAGATGTGGGTGATGAGAATGAGTAAAGCTCATACACCACACTCACAAACAAAGATTGATGAATCCATAACAAACTCAAAATATTCAGCTTCAATCGATTAAAGCAAAGATTTTCAATCGATTGACACAAGCGCACAAATTTTTTTTTTTTTTTTTTTTTTAAATTCGAATTTCAAAAATTAAAATTCAATTCGAAAATTAAAATATAAAATTTAAATTTCAAAACCTAAAGACAATCCTACAAAATCCTATAAAATCTTACCTAAAAGAGAAAAATAAGGGAAAGAAAATTTTGCAAAGCAAAAATTCAAAAATTGATTTTTTTTTTTTAATCAAAAAAAAAAAAAAAAAAAAAAAATCCCTAACCGAATTAATCAAAATTTCGCCGATCTCCCCGGCAACGGCACCAAAAACTTGATCGATTTTAAGTGTAACCCTTGCAAGTGCACAAGATCTATTGCAGTATGGCAAGAACAAAGGTGTCGAACCCACAGGGAAATCTTGAATTTTAATTAATTCTTTCAGAGATTTAAAAACGTCCCCAAGGAAGTACCAAAGGGCAGATTCAATTTAACCAAAAATTTATCACTTTTTCTAAATGCAAGAAAAATAAATTAATCTAAACAACTAATTACTGATGAATCTAAGAATAATATTTAAATAAGATCAAGAAATATGCTACCCCAGATTTGTACCCCCCTTTCATTAAAGAATCATTCACACCATCACCATCATTCATTCATAAAAATGATTTGAAATAAAGTATGATCATCAATCCGGCATACCCTATCTAAAAACAATGACTCAGCCTATCATTGCGGTATGAGTCATGTAAGAAGCATAGCGTATCTCGTGATGTGTAGATCAAAACAATAAAAACATTAGACTATGGTATTAATCATAAATATGGGTACTTATCTGGGGATCGCATCTTTCCCGATCTACTGATTTAGCCGCTCATCTTTGGTGTATGATCTCCTTGTTCATTCAAAGTCATTCCTCTTTTTATTTCTTCCAAAAATCTTTGGTTACAATGTCTTTTCCTAAATACAATCTATGAATGTAAAAGAAAGACAGTGCAAATCCTAAGTACAATCTACCCAAATCAATCCCTAGAAGAAGGAGAAAATAAGAACTTTTAAAAAGATGCTCAGAGGAGTCTAAAACCAAAAATAATAATGAATAAATAATCCTCTAAAAAAAACTCTTTCTAAAAAATCTCTAATTATTTCCTAAAAAAACCGTCCTCTCGACGTGTTTGGTTTGGCTTTAAATAGCCCCCTCATCGCAGAGGTCTCCCGCCACCTCAATTTAGGGTCGATTAATCGACCCTATAGGGTCGATGCATCGACCCTGCAAGAATCACTGAAAATCTGCTTTTAAAATTATGGGTTAGTGTATGACACTTTTTGTGGCTCGATTAATCGACCCAAAAGGGTCGATGCATCGAGCTTGCAAAAGTTCCTAAAAATCAGCTTTAAAGTGTCAGTTCTGTCTCTGACACTTTTTTTCCCTCGATTAATCGACCAAAAGGGTCGATCCATCGAGCTCCCAGAAATCCGTGAATTCCAGCCGACTTTTTACATCAGACACTGCTTCGGTATTTCAGCCATAACCTTTTGTCCCGAACTCAGATTGAGGCAATTCTTGATCCGTTGGAAAGCGGATAGAAAGATCTACAACTTTTGTGTTTTGACAATTTCATAATTCGTCCGTCTTGAATGTCCAAATTGAGCTACAAGTCACACTAAGTTCTCGATGACCCAAAGTTGTAGTGTTTTGACATTATTTTCAGAATTCTTGGGCTGTTTTCTGCACTTGGCTTGTATTTACCTGAAACACTTCAAATCTAATAATTCTTATCAGATAGCCTTCATCGGATAGCTAAATATAGATATCTAGGGGTGAAATATCATCATATTTCACTACTCATCAGACAACCGCCACCATACCTTGTGATAAAATACCACCTTGTTAGGGGTAATGATCCCATAATCTACAAATGATAACATACGATAATAATATAATAATCTGAGCTCAAAATAAAGGCATGTATATAAATATAGCGAAAAACCCATGATCCATAGCAGAAAAAAATAATAATATGTCCAAATAAAAATAAATCTAGAACTGAGTCAACAACTCAGCAAGTCCCATCTGGGTCACGTGCTCCTTGAAAACCTTGGGTGGTAAACCCTTGGTAAGGGGATCTGCAATCATAAGCTTCGTACTAATGTGAGGAATCTCTATAACACTATCTCGAAAGTTCTCATATATAACGAAATACTTGACATCGAAATGCTTATTTCTCCTGGTAACCTTTTCGTGTTTCACCAAGTTAGTCACAGCCTCATTGTCATAATAGATGATAAGTAGACGATGAATGAAATCAATAATCTTTAAATTTCTAATGAAATTTTTTAACCATAATGTATGACGAGTAGCCTCATAACAACCAATAATCACGATATACATAGTGGAATCGGCCGTCAAAGTCTGTTTGGCGCTTCTCCAGAAAATAACGCCCTCCGTAAATAAAAATAAATAACTTGCTGTCGATTTGATGTTATCCTTACAACCATCAAAATCGGAATCTGAATATCCGACAACCTTAAGCTCATTTGATCTACGATAGGTCAACATAAAATCTTTGGTTCTTTATAAGTAACGAAGTACCTTTTTTGCAGCTTTTCAATGCGCTAATCCTGGATTAGACTGATATCGGCTAAGTAGGGTGACAGCGAAACTGATATCAGGACATAGACAAATCATTGCATACATAAGGCTACCCACAACTGAAGTATACTCCTTTTGATCTACTTGTTGCTTTTCTGCCTCAGTTCTGGGCTGTAGATCCTGGGAAATAATGTCACCCTTCAAAATAGGTGCTTCACCTGGAGTGCATCTATCCATGCCATATCGTGTAAGCACTTTCTCTATGTAGGCCTTCTGCAAAAGACCTAAACAACCGACAGTCCTATCACGATGAATTTTGATGCTAAGTACATACTCAATAATACCAAAATCCTTCACATCAAATGCCTTAGAGAGAAAACTCTTGGTATCGTGGAGAAAATAAATGTCGTTACTTACAAGTAATATATCATCCACGTAGAGAACCAGAATGACAAATTTGCTCTCACTCTTTCTGAGATATATACAACAATCAATAATATTTTCTTTAAACCCATAACCAGTGACAACCTCATCGAATTTTAAATATCACTGCCTAGAAGCTTGCTTAAGTCCATAAATTGACTTATTCAATTTACAAACTAGTTGTTCTTTTCCTTTAATAATAAAACTCACTGGCTGGGACATGTATATGTCTTCTATAAGGTCTCCATTTAGAAAAGCAGTCTTCACGTCCATTTGATGTAGTTCGAAATTGTAATGTGCAACTAAAGCCATTACAATCCTCAATGAATCCTTAGAAGAGACCAGAGAGTAGGTCTTATCATAGTCAATGCCTTCCTTCTGTCTGAAACCCTTCGCGACAAGTCTCACCTTGAATCTTTCAATCTTGCCACTCGAGTCCCTTTTAGTCTTATAAACCCATTTGCATTCAACCGCCTTGCGATCTGCTGGCAAATTCACAAGGTTCCAAACCTTATTCTTTTCCATAGACAATAACTCCTCTCTCATGGCCTCCTGTAAGTGTGAGGATTCATTGCTACCAATAGCCTGCTGAAAGGTCGATGGATCATCAAGATCAACACCCTCAATCTGAGCCTCTTGTGCATACACCTTGTAGAAATATGGAATAGCAGGTTTATGCTGACATCTTCAGGGCTGAGTCGGTGGTACTGGTGAAACATGAGGTAGAATATGACATTCTTCTTCAATTGGAGCCATCACTAAATTTGTCTGAATCAAAGTATCAACATGTATAGGATCAGGTGGTGAAGGAAGAAAAATATTACCACTAGATAAAGGCACAAAGTCAAATTCAGAGTTCTCAATAAAAGTAATATTATTCTGACGTGAACTCTCACTGGATTCGCCATTCTCTAAAAAATTGGCTATATGAATCTCAACAATATCAATGACTCTTCCAGGATAAAAAATCTCCAAGTCCTAGAACGATGCCCATAACCGATAAAATAACAACTAACTGTGCGAGAATCCAACTTCTTAATATTGAGATTATAAAACTTAGCTTCAGCGTCACAACCCCATATATGTAAATGTTCGAGATTTGGATCCGTAGTTGCCCATCTCTTGTAAGGAGTTTCAGGTACAGCCTTGCAAGGAATCCTATTGAAAATATAAACTGCTGTCTTCAAGTCTTCACCCCAAAACTCTTCTTTAAGTGTAGAGTGACTTAGCATGCTACGAACAACCTCCTGATAAGTACAATTTCTCCTTTCTGAAATACCATTCTGCTGTGGAGTGCCAGGAGAAGTATATTGTGGAATAATGCCTTGAGTCTATAAGTACTCCACAAATGGTCTATGATTGACACCATCAGGACCCATTCTATCGAAGTATTTCCCACCTCTATTTGAATGCACAATCTTTATCTTTTTTCCAAGTTAATTTTCTACTTCCAACTAATAAGTCTTGAAGACCTCTAAAGCTTGATCTTTCGTCTCCAATAAGAAGACACATGTATATATGGAGTAGTCATCAAGAAAGGTAATAAAATACCTTTTTCCACTACAAGCAGCAATCGAAAAAGGCCTACAAATATCGGTATGTATTAACTGTAAAACCTCAGTGGCTCGAGAGGTGGAGAACTTCCTCTGTTTGGAAGTTTTACTCTTCATACAATCCATATAATTTTCAAAATCGATGAAATCTAATGATCTAATAATACCAGATCTAACTAATAATTCTAATCTTTTTTTTTAATATGTGACCCAACCTTCTATGCCATAAGACTGCAGAATCATCCCTAAGTAAAGAGCGCTTTGACCCAGAAGGTGTTGAGTTCGAAGCCTCAATAACCAAAGCAATGGTGCGAGAAGAATCAATAAATAGCAAATATAAATCATCAACTAAAATATCACGACCAACCATATAACCATCAAAAGAAATATCCAATCCCATACTGCTGAAAGTAAAAATATAAACACAGTCTGCAAGTCTAGATAATGAAATAATGATCCTCCTAAAGGAGGGACTAAAGTATGTCCCATGTAAAGTCAAAGTATGTCCAGAGTCCAAAACTAAATCGCAGGTGCCGACGCTCTCTACCTGTATCGCCTGGTCATTCCCAAGGAACAACCTATCCTCTTGTTTGGGTCTTCTGCTTTTGAGCACCTGAAAAGAGTGCGTAACATGTACAAAAGCACCAGAGTCAACCAACCAGGAATGAAGAGAACAATCAATTGAAAATGTCAGAGAGAGTACTAAAACTCTAGGAATACCTTCAGGCTGCTTCGCTATCCACTTTTTATAATTCACACATTTGCTCTTGAACTTTGACCCTTTCCTTTACCCTTGTTCTGAGATTTTTATTGTGGCCGATTTCCTTGATTCCTCTTCGGACCCTTCTTCTTAAATTTTTTTTACTGAAGCTGAAAGTCCCCAAATGAGCAGACTCATATCGCTCGCCTTTAAGCCTCTTTTCTTCAATGGTGCACATCTGAGTTAATTTGTTCAAGTCACAATTCTGCTCTTGCAAATTATAATTGACCTTAAAAATATCGAAAGCCTTAGGGAGGGAAGCAACCCCAATATAGACTATCAACTCTTCATTGATGTTAAACCTGTATTCTTTAATAACTAAATAGAGTTGAGACAACTTCAATAAGTGATCTCTCACATTCCTATTGCCATCATACCGAAGGTGCATGAGATCATGCGTGTAATTATATACGACCTGCTTCTTACTACCAAATACATTGTTTCTTAACAAGAGCGATTAATTCAAAAGCGGTCTTTGTAGCAAGTATGCCACCCCTGAAAGAGGCATTAATGGTGGCCCTGATCATGAACATGGCTAACGAGTTAGCCTTATTCCATTTCTCAGAAATTTTTTTATCCTTGGCAGGAGAATCCTGGGTAATCGTCGCAAGTTTAGGTATTGTAAACACAAATGACATGTCTAAAATCCCAAAACAAACATCGAGAGTCATTTTTCAAGTGTTGAAGTTGGACTCAGAAAGCAGCTCAACTCCTGCTATGTGTTTGGTAATTGAAAAGAGATCCATCACTATAAAATTTTAATTTAGGATCACCTTTTAAAAGTCAACTAAAAAATAAAATTTAATTAATTCTTTAGATTTAATCCCTTTCTCTTAAACCAAGGATTTTGATTTAAATGTCTGAAGTGACACTATGTGCATATGCCAACTTCAAGGAAAGCACTTGGCAACATCACGGCTCACCTTTGGGCAGACACCATGACTTACCCTTGCTTCCCACTGCATAAAATACGCCATAGACTTACCATCTATAATTTGATTAGAATCAGACACTTCTTATACCTTTGGGCAAATAGGGTTATCCTATCTAACCATCCCATACAAGACTATTCTATTCGCACACACTACGTCAAGTACCTATGACACCTTTGGGCCATACACAAACACTCAACGCAATGGTACACCTAGTGATCTTAATAGAGAAAATATCTAAGATTCGAAAACTAAAAGATTTGTGAATTGTCTACCTTTGGGCAAGAACCAACTCACTCACCAAACATCCCCAAACGATCACTCGGTTCTCCATAAACCCCATAGGAAAGAACCAACCCTCATGATCTATAAATGTCATATTTCAATTTTTAGAATTAGGGATCCAATGTTAAATTTATACATGTTCAAATAAAAAAATGTAAGGAATTTATTCCAATTCAACTTTAATATTGTGCGAGCATGGATCCTCTCGAATCCGTCGCGGTGATGCACTCGCGATGGAATAAAATATAGAGTTGCCACCCGGAGCTTTTGGTGACCTGAGAAACCTTTAAATCAATATTTTGAGCACCGAAGTGCTAAATATGACTCTGATTTACCGGTCTTTGCCAAAGGCTCTAGGGTAGGGGCTTCGATTATCGATCGGGAAGGGTTTAGGCACTCGATCAACCCGCATGTAGCGGTCTCTATCTATGGCCAAAAAATAAAAATAAATGGGCGGAGCTTCCCCTTGCCCGAAGGCAATACGGTCCTATCACGCTTTGAGCGAAACAAAAATTTCAGCGGCATAACGGCTTGAATCCTTGGACGGAGGAGTCACCAAGAGGGTAGAGGAAGAGAGGGGTGAGCCGGAGCTCACAGGCCCTTGTTGTACCGTAGAAGACCTTCGCTTTGGCGTGCTTCCGATGGCTTTAAGTGGCTTAAACGGTAGAGGAATAGGTTTTAATGCTAGGATTCGGTAGATAGAAAGTGTAGGGTGAAGCTAGAGACTAAGCTTGACTAAAAAAGAGGTGACCTAATAGTTGAAAAGGGTTGAAAAGGATGAACTAAGCATGCTGGAATTCTGGTTGCAAAATATATATTTTTTTTTCACTAGGGCTCTCTCTCTTAAGCTTAACTTCATCTTAATTTTTCAATCCTTTTGGGAAGAGGGGGGCCTCTCTATTTATAGAGAAGAGGTGGGTTAGAGGGTCACTTAAGAGTTAATTGGTTTAGCAATTAGGCAATCCTCTATGTAAGGTTTTCTAGGTTTTTAGGGTACTAGAGGTTTGGGAAACTGATTTCAATGGTAGATGATGGGGTGAGACCATGGGTGACTTAAGGATTGCCAATAAGCTCAAAGGGGGTGCAACCAACCTTAAGACACTCACCTTAACCAAGGGGATGGTCAAAGGGTCAAACCAGATGGAGGAAATTCAAGCATTTAATGACAGATATTGTAGCTAAGCTGGGCGTATATATTACATACGCCCAGTTTATGCATAGTAATCTTCATGAAAAACCAGGGGGAATCTGAGAAGATGGGTGCCCGTGGTGGGCCTTCCTATGCTGGGCGTATGTATTATATACACCCGACCAAATTTGGCCTAAAAATGCCAGGCGTATATAATACATACGCCTGTCCAAACCGGGGCCAAATTTGTCGGGTGTATGTAATATATACGCCTGAGCAAAAAGTCATGATTTTATGTGAACCTTCATTCGACCATAACTTTCGAACCACAGCTCCAAATTGGGTGTTCTTTGGCTTGCTGGAAAGATGGAGAAGTCCTCCTTCCAATGGTATGGGTCTCCTCCTTAGAAATGGTCCGTATAAATTTCTGTAGCTCTCCTCCCATCAATTGCTCAGAAGGGTTTCAGCCGAGTCCAGGAAGGGATCCTAGGGTTTAGGGGTGATCTCTAAGGGTTAGGGGAATGGTTCTAATGAGTTCAGGGTGATTCCTAAAGGTCTGGGTTGGTTCCTAAGGGTTCAAGGATGCCATCGAAAGCACAGGGGTACATCTCCCTCGGAGAACAGACTGATCGGGCCTTGGGCCGAATTTGGGTGTCTACAAATGCCCCTCTTTGGTATTCGATCAGTAATGATCGAATGCCAAACACAAGAGACATCCGAAGAGGTCCAAGGTATGTTTGATGGGTCCGCCTGGTTCAACTCAATTCTCAAGCATTCATGGTGATGGTGAGTGTACGTAAGCCCTCTCATTTCGGGATATCGTCCGTACCTCAAAGCTAACAGTCCCCAAGCGCATTGTGACATTACTGGGCATAACTGTGATGATCACAAAAAGTGTAAGCTCGCTAGCCGGGATATCGTCCACTTCCTGAGGGAAATTATAGATTTGTGATGTTGAGTATTAATCTGAACTAGACAGCTCCATGAAACGGGGTGATCGATCTATGCTTCGGAATCGACGTGAAGTACACAAAGCAAAGGTTTAAGCAATGTGTCCAATCCTATGGGGCATTGATAGCTCCATTGGATTGGTCACGGGTACCCTTACCTAGGTAAGGCTCAGAGTTTCTAGGTGAACCCATCAACCTCGAGGTTGCTTTAGCATGATTTACCCGAGTGGAGCGAATATTGATATCGCAACACTTCTTGGGAATGCATGCCCATTTTCAGAGTAATTTTTTTTTTCTTCTGAATTTTCTTTTGTTTTGAGGCCTCTAAGCAAAGCTCAAGGACCTCTGGCAATTTTATTCTTGCACAACTCTTTAAGTGGATTAAATGTCAGTTGATATGCTTTAAGAATGCGTGCGCTCCGCCGGGGATGGGTGCACCTTGGGGATGTGCTTGTTCCGGTGGCGAGGTGCTCCTGATTCACATGAATCGGAGTGCCTTAACTTGAGACAAAGCTAAAAGGATCGGGCTAGAACCAAACATCCATCGAAAGAGATAGTCAATTCTAGCCTCTGCCCCTAATGAAATCACATCTTACTAACTATGCACAGACAGACACCCATCAGGGGCGATGAGCAGCAAATAGGTGAGAACGGAAGCCGCGACCCTAAGTTATAATTTACGAGGACAAACGACCATCCTGCGGATACCCAGACGTGAGTGCGTACATTCAACAGGGACACCGTGCCTATACAGGTTTTAAGCCTGTGTAAAAGGAAATAAAAGGGAATGAGCCCTTCGGTTTGTATGTTTGCACATAGTTTGGTTGGTTATAATTTCATTTTTGACGGGTCAGTTTTGACTGACAATAGACTTTTTGAACGGTCTGAAGTCGGGTATACTCTTGGTCAACATAGATCCGAAGGTGGATGATCAGAGCTAACGTTTGGAAGGTGGGGTCAACCTATTCAAGATTTTTACTTCATAACAAAAGGTTGTTATTTCCTCTCTTTTTCCTTTTTCTTTTTCTCTTTTTTTTCTTCTTACATGTCAGTTCGAGACTTTGAGCACGCTCAAACTGCTTTTATTTCTGCACGTATCCTTAGGCGAATCAACTTGCCATGTTGATATACCTTAAGGACGTGCGCATTCCGGTGATAAGTCCTTGGTTTGCCTGCCGGATTAGGTCTCAACTTCAGCTGAGGAAGATCTTGGGCTAGGTGTACGTTCCCAGGAGCGACCGGTGATGGATGAATTCATTTGCCTGCCGGATCAGGTATGAGGTGTCCCTGTGTAAGACGAGGTTTGGGAACTTTCGGGTGAACCCGATCATTCCGCATTGATTTAACACAGCTCTTGGAAGGGGGCAAACAGTCGTTGCGATGCTCCCTTGGGAACTGGTGTCATTTTTCAGTATTTTCTTTTTCTCCTTTTTTGATTTTATGGATTTATGAAGCACTCAACTGGTGCTTACAGATCTAGATCTGTTTATTGTAGCACGGTCCCTTTTGTCCAATCGAAGAGAGCTCGAAGGGCCATTTGGGGATGTGTGCACCATCGCTTGATGGTACGTGGGCTTCTAAGAGGGACCAGACCTTGGTCCGTAGCATACAAGGGGGGTCCGTCGGGCCTCAAAGCTAAAAATGGTAGGCTTTAAAATCGCCACTTTTGGTCAGCGATATAATATATACCGCTGACGGATCTCTGACAAACAATGGTAGCGTATATATTATATACGCCTGACCAAAATTGGCAAAAGAATGGTCGGGCGTATATATTATATACGCTTGACCAAAATTGGCAGTTTTAAAACTGCCCGAGCCTGAGCACAAAAGGGACCCCCTATTTCAAACTCTATCTCCTTCCCTCCCTCTTTCTCAAGTTCGGGACAGCCGCTTAGGGTTTTGGCATTTGATTTTTCTTGAGTTCTATTAACGGGAGTTGCGTGTGCGGATCAAAAGACGTTTATTCTCCGGTGATTTTGGATCTATTTTCCCTCCCATTGAAGGTAATCATCGATTTTTCCTTTGAATTTTGATAATGTTGTGTTGTTTTTTTTTGTTTTGTGTTTTTTTTTTTTTTTGGAGATGCTTGATGTTCCTTCTTCTCTCTCTCTTTTTTTTTTGTTTTTTTTTGGCGAAAGATGTTTATATATTTTTTGGAATATGTGATCCTCATGCCCGCGCTTTTCTTTTTTGCTCTTTTTTTTTTTTCTTTTTATTATATGTGGTTCCTTAGGCCTATGCTTCTTTTTTTGTTGTTTTCTTTTTATTATATGTGGTTCGTTAGGCCTATGCTTCTTTTTTTTGTTGTTTTGTTGTTTCTCTCTTTTTTTTTTATTATATGTAAAGCTTGTTTGTTTTTTTTTTTATTATTATATGTGATGCCTCTTTTTTTTTATTATTATATGTGATGCTTCTTTTTTGTGTTTGTTATTTATTTATTTATTTATTATCTCATCAATTATGATTATATGTATCATCACCATTCATCATCCATCATCATCTTGGTTCTTATTTGTTTGTTGTTTTTGTTTTTATATATTTTTTATTTTTTATGATGGATTAGTGCACGTATATATATATATATATATATATATATATATATATATATATATTTGTATTTTTGTTACTTTTCTCCTTCTCTCTTTTTTTGGGTTTGAAATGCTTGATGTTCTTCTTTTTTTGTAGTGCATTTTTTTTTTCTTCAGGTATATGTGATTCCTTATTTCTATGCTCCCCTCTTTTTTCATTTTCCTCATTATTCATCACCATTCATTCTTCATTCATCCTTTTTTTTTTTTAGCAGCCCTTTCTTACACCGATGTGTTCCATATTTTCAGATGTCCGACGACGAAGGGTAGGGTCCACAGGAGGGGCCCAAGATGGCCTATGGTCCTCACGGGGAACAGCTCATTGTTTCACAGCGCTCCTCCCAACCTTGGTACAAAATGCAAGGTGAAGCCGCCCGCACTGGCCTTCTTTATTGTCAGCATACCCATATTTCCAACTTTGGGATCACTGGTCAGGTAAACAGATGAGCCTCCTTTTCTCCTTTTCCTTTGATGCCTTCATTATACCACTTTGCTCCTATTTGACCGATGCCTTTGTTTGCAGCCCCTACCACACATCATGTTCCGGGGTGGCTGGTTCAACCTCTAGCGCCTCGTACTTTATCTCCCCCAGGTGGTGAAGGACCTACTCGCCCAAGCTGGTTTTGGGGACTTCATTTCATGCCCCGCTGTGAGGGCTGACACGGCCTATCTGAAGGCCCTGATAGAGCGCTTCCGCCCTGAGACCATGACATTTCACATGGCCATGGCTGAGATGACCATGACGCCCGCAGACTGGTCCATGATTACCAGGGTTCGCATTGGAGGGGTGCCAGTGATACCTGTCCGTACGCCTGATAGGGAGGAGGTGACTAGGCTGATAGGGGCCTACCCAACCTTCCGGAACGTTCGCGGTTTCGAAGTCAAGCTATCCTGGCTAGTTGGCTTGTTCGAGCCTCATGAGTTAGTGGATCTGGGCCAACCTGATGCGGCCATCTATCTCGAGCCAAAGCGTGCACTAATGCTAGCCCGCATTTCTCTGCTGTTCCTCCTCGGCAAGACTCTCCTTTCAAACACCAGCGGAGGGCGGGTCTCATTGTCCCTACTCAGTCTTATGGTGAACTGGGACATTGTACATCGGTTTGATTGGGTAGGTGCTGGTTACGCGGTGCTCATGTCTAGCCTGGTGTGAGCCGTTCTTAGGGACTCCAGCTCCGTTGTGGGCTTCTGGCCTGCACTTGAGGTATTTTATCCTTTGGTCTCAATTCGTCCCTCCCCCCTTTTTTTTTGCATATCTGTTTTTATCTGCTTGCTTTCTCAGGTATGGGGGTATCTGCATTTTCAACCTAGTCGCCCTTTGCTTCTCTCGGAGGTTCCCACGTTCCCCCTTATGAGCAACTAGCACGCGAACAACCGTCGGGACGTGGGTATGAAGCACCCGGAGTTAGGGTTGCGCTCTCAGTTTGATCTGCTGATCCCTGAGCAGGTATAACAATTTCTCTCCTTGTAAATTTGATGGCTCTTTTATGTTGTGGGTTCTGACCAAATATATAAATCTCTCCTCTTTTGTTGAGCAAGTCATCCTTGATCCCTACGTCGGATCCCCCTTCTGGAACCTGGCTGCAGTGGGCCCTTCTCGCCTTTTGTTAGACCGACGCATTATTTTCTTCTATGGGTCCTGGGCTAGGGCCTATTATTTAGGAGAGAGGGTGGTTCATCAGTATCGGCCTCTTTTTGTCGTGCCCCAAGCTCCTCCAACTGATGTATTGGCTCCTGAGGGTTCTACTGAAATGCTTACTGCTCGCTTTCTCCACCACGGGGTCCCCGTTGATGACCTTCTCTTTCCTGGGGGATTCATATGTGGTATGAGTCTCTGCCCTATCGTTCCTTGCTGCCCCAATTCGTGCCTGGCGCCAACTTTTTGGCTTTTGGTGGTCCGCGATCTCAGGTAATGTTATTTTCTCTTTCTACTAGCAGCCTTCCATATGATTACCTTAATTACCTTGCTATTTGAATGAATATCATTTCTCTCTATAGTTTGGACAGGATGATGATTTAGATGAGGGGGATGAGGCAGCTGTTCCTGGTGAGGCTACTGGTGCAGGACCTTCCGACCCTTTCGGTGCTGGTGCTTTCGGGAGTTCACCAACTGAGGTCCAGGGGACCTTTAAGCGCTTGGATGACGCCTTTCTGTCATGTATGTGTGCCGATGTGGCTGAGAAGGCATGCATATCTGCTGAAGCTATTCAGATTCCACCCCCTGAGCTGATCCCTGGGGTAATCTCTCTCTTGTTACCTTGCTCTTCTGTTTTCTTAGATTATGCCGATGGCCTGTGTGACTGATACCTCTCTCTTTATCTTTTTGCTGCAGGATTATGAGTCGGCTATAAACCAAGCCGAATATTACCGTAACATTACCGGTCTTAGGGAGGTTGAGGTGGTGAGTGAATATTGACCGCATCTAGTCATCCTCATATTTACTTTCTGCTTGTTTCCCTAACTGATGGCCCTTTTGTGTGCTTATGCAGCGTGCTCGTGAGGAGTCGCGCTCTCTGTTTGGCCGCATCTCTCAGGCGTGGACTCGGGTGGGGGAGACCCGTACCTTTCAAAGCACGACCTGACGCCGAAAGAAGTCAAAGGGGGCTGCCGAGGATTAGTTCATTTTCTGAAAATTTTGAAACAGTTAAATAGTTTAGCTTTTGAAATATTGGGGAATATGTAATAATTTTCTTTTGATTGATTTTTTGTTTGGATGGTCTCACAACTTTTATGGTTTATATGAATGCTCCGTTTGTTTATCTCTCTGCCTTTATGATTTTTTTTGTTTGTTTGGCATGAAGCGGGCCAGAGCCCCTCCAATGATGGGGGTGAGCTCACGTGTGATTACTCGCATATGACCCATGGGTGCCATGTCATCCGAGGGTTTCCCAAGGGTGCGTGAGCGTGCCCGCCTGTGGGCTACCCCGAGATAAAGTAGGCTGAGCGACACCCGTCCCTCCCTTTGGGAAGGAAAAATAAACAAAGCATGGCCCGATGTGAGGGAAGCCATGCGGCCCTGCTTTTTCAAGTGGGCGTATATATTATATACGCCAGGCAAAAATTTTGAAAATTTGCCTGGGCGTATATAATATATACGCCGAGCGGAGGGTGCTCAGTTTTTACCTTGGCGTATATAATATATACGCCAACCATAATGTTTTCAGTTTTTGCTCTGGCGTATATAATATATACGCCCTGTATGACTGAGCTCGACGGGTTCCTTATAATCCGCGCCCAGCCCTCTTTGCCTCACTGTTCGTTCGGGCTTTGCTTTTTTGCCCCTCATTTTTCTTTCTTTTCTCTCTCTTCCCTTTTTTCTTTGATAAGCGGGTCCATCGCCCTACATTGACTGAGCTTTATACAGGACATCTTTGTACGTCTATGGACCCGCTTCCCGGCCCAAATTCTCATACGGAGGATGGGGCTAGTGTACTTCCCTGTTTGGACTCGGGGCCCAGTTTTTTACAAAAATGGTGCACTAGCTTGGCTGAGGGCAAGCTCGCTGTTCTGGATTGCCTTGGGTTATCCCGCCTTTCCTCTCTCCTTGCTGTCCCTTTGTTGCCCGACCTCCTACAGGCAGCCTTGGCGTCATGGGACCATAGGGCCCATGTCTTCAAATTCGGGTCTAGGGAGCTCACCCCAACCTTGGAGGAGCTAGCCTCTATTACCGGCTTGAGGATGCATCAGGGGCTTGCCAAAGTGGTGCCCAAACCGGGGTATGCAAAGGCAGTCTACACGGTTCTTGGTTTGAAAAAGGGTGGGTATGAGAAAAGCTTCGCCGGCGGGCCTACTAGGTGGTCGGTGAAATTCCTGAGAGAACTTTTTGGCGACTCGAGTCTCCAAAAGTTGCCGGTCCGGGATCCTTTTAATGTGAAGGCCTTTGCCCTTTATTTGCTATCGGAAGTTCTCTTCTTTACTGGGGGTGAGACATTTTCCCTCGGGTTATGAGTTGTCTTAACCGAATTGGAGGGAGGCCGTTCACTGGTACACCTACTCTTGGCTGAGATGTATCGGGGCCTGGATGCCTCGGCCTCGGGCCGGGTTGGGATTCTTCGCGGGAGTCCACTTCTCATTCAGATTTGGCTAGGAGAGCATTTGGCTATCATGGGGCCTGTGCCGAGATTCTGCTTGGTAAGAGGGGATGTGGCTTGGGGCTTTCTGACACACCGAGAGGTCGCCCATGGGAGTATCAAGAATCGAGCCTGTGGCTATCTCGATGTGGAGTTGATCGCTTCCTGGTTGGACGGCACCTTTCCGATTGTCCGCTCTCGAGATTGTGAGGGCATCACGCTTTTAGGGTTGACTGGTAGTACCTACTATTTCCCATCTCGAGTGCTTCGTCAATTCGAATACACCCAACACGTGCCATGTACTGTGAGACCGCCCTTGCGTTCCCTGATATTCTCTCAGGGTTCTCTCTCATGACCTAGATCGATATGACCCTACAGGGAGACCGCCAATCGGTATACATGTGTAGCTTGTCGGAGGCGTCCTCTCTTCTGATTACGAGGTTTGGCTGGCATTTGAGAGCTTACCTGCCCCTAACCCGGTTTCGGTAGATGCGATAGAGACGGGACCCTGGCCATACAAGGAAACGATGCTCCGGGCTAGAATTGAGTCTCTTTCTGTAGAGAAGCTAGCTTTGACTGAGGCTTTGGGGAAGGAGAGGGCCAGAGCTGAGATGGCGGAGGTGAGAGATGCTACGGTCGAGAGTGAGGTTCATCGGTTGACTGGGCTTTTGACTGAGTCTTGCAATGCAGCTGATGCTTCGTGGAGGCGGCAGAAGGGTCTTCATGGTAGGTGGTTGACCGATCGAAATGCCCGTGAGGACTCTCTTCTTGCAGAGATCAGCGCCTTGAAGCGTGGTTCTTGCCCCTGACCTGTTCCTACACATACCATAGATCATATATACAGAGGGGGGGCTGATGCCCCTTAACAGAGATCTTCTTCCTTTTTTTGGGTTGTTTCTTTTTTGTTTGTTTTATACTTGTACAGAAGGCAGAAAGTAGAAAGTGTGTCATGTTGTTATCTTTTTGGGATATGACACTTCATAAGTAATGCTTGTAAGAAAAGAAATGAAATCTGCTATATACACATATACATATTTTTTTGGTGTTCGAGTTTTCTTCCATATATCTCGCAACGTAAGGTTTTTCTTATAGAAAAGGTAAATCTATTATTATTTTTTTCGAGTTTTTCTCCTGCACAAGGTGAGGCTTTTTATGGGAAAGGAAAATATATTATCTTTTTTGAAATTTTCTCCCTCGCAGTGTAAGACTTTTTATGGGAAAGGAAGATCCATTATCTTTTTTGAAACTTTCTCCCACACAGTGTGAGACTTTTTATGGGAAAGGAAAATCCATTATCTTTTTTGAAAATTTTTCCCTCAGAGTGTGAGGCTTTTTATGGGTAAAGGAAAATTTATTATCTTTTTTGAAATTTTCTCCCACACAGTGTGAGGCTTTTTATGGAAAAGGAAAATCTATTATCTTTTTTGAAATTTTCTCCATTTTGTGATGTCGGTATTTTGAAGGCCAACCGACGGGTCCTCCTTTTGAGCACGGTCAAACCCCGTTTAGGAGTTTTCGGCGCTTCTTTTTAAACGCGGATAGGTCAGCTTCCCCGAGATTGATTGGTCTTCTGGCCTTACCTTTGGTCATGTGTCAGACGATGCGGTAGAGACGACATACTTGGTTAGGATCCGATCCAATTTTAACATGAGCGGCCTAACAAAGTAAGGGGGAAGGGGCTCAAGGGGTCCAGACTAAAATAGGTGAGCTAGAACAGATCCTCTCCTAATCTCTCTTTTTTTGACATTTTTGCTCACAGCGCCCAAGACGGGTTTTCGCCATGCCTGTCATCCCTGTTTTTACTCGTAGCACCCTTTTGGGTTTTCACTACGTCCATGGGTCCGCTCTCTTACCCCAAGTGCCTTTTCAGGTTTTCACCTGGTCCGCGTGAGTTCGCTGTTTTTACCCGCAGTGCCCTTGCGGGTTTTCACTACGTCCATCTTGCTTTGAACTCAAAATTTTCTTTCTTTTTTTTTTTTTTTTTTCTTTTCTTTTACTTATTTATTTATTATTATTATTATTTTTAGAACCAGAAAGCCACGATATAGACAAAGATTTCGTTATAACCGGTTGGATGGGGTTCTAGTGTCGTCTCACGACTTGGCTCATGTTGACTTAACAGATATTATGACTGCTTGCGAACCTACAAAGAGGGCTTCTTTCAGGGTGTAGCTTGGCCATGGGTTAGGTTAGGATTTGAAGGTATGCTGGGCTAAAGTGTTTCCTTGATACGGCTTTAGTTTTCTCAACATACTTTCTTCCTTGGGGGTTTTGCTGTACATGTCTCGTGATTCTTCTTTATTTGAGGCAATCTTTCTTTGAGGTTTTGCTTTTTCGATTTTTTTTTGGATTTTGATACATGCATCTTTTCTCTCTTCTTTTTTTTCTTAGGTATATATTTTTTTTTGGGAAAGGGTTTATTGAAAGGAAGGCCCAGGCTCAAAATGGGATAGCAAAGGATATCATCATTTTTACGGATGCTTTTGGGCTACTGTGCTTGGAACGATGGCCTCTTTTGGATGATTCTTAAGCAGTCACGTATTTGTTTCATCAATACTTACTTTATCACGATAGACTATGAGTAGAACCGTCGGACGTAACCAGTGTTGATGGGCTCAGGAAGATGATCTCCGTCCATGGTGGTGAGGCGGATGGCATATCCCGGCAGCACTTCTCGAATGACGTACGCTCCTTCCCAGTTCAGCTTAAACTTTCCTCTTAGATCGGCATGGAGGGATGGAAAGATCTTCAACACGGTGTCTCCTACCTTTAGATATCGACCGCGAACACGTTTATTATAAGCGCGTGCAATTCTCCCCTGGTAAACTTGAGTGTGACACAAGGCTAGGAGTCTCTTCTCGTCCAATAAGTTCAGTTGATCAAAGCATGATCTTTCTCTTTCTGCTTCGGATAAGCCTGATTCCATGAGGATTCAAAGTGAGGGTACTTCAACCTCTACTGGTAGGACGACCTCAGATCCATACACAAGGGAGAATGGTGTTGCCCCTGTAACGGTACGGATCGACGTTCAGTAGGCCCACAAAGCAAATGGTAGCATTTCGCTCCAATCTCGATAAGTGACGACCATTTTCTCAAGGATACAGATGACTGTCTTGTTCGCGGCTTCCACGGTTCCATTAGTTTGAGGTCGATAAGGGGACGAGCGATGGTGCTTGATCTTGTATTGCTCGCAGAAGTCTTGGATGCGCTTATTCGTAAAGTTTCTGCCGTTGTCCGTGATGATATCTTTAAGTACTCCGAATCGGCACACAATATTATTTTTAAGAAACTTCTCGACGTGACTGGCCGTGATGTTGGCATATGATGCCGCTTCTACCCACTTGGTGAAGTATTCAATGGCGACAAGGATGAATCGATGTCCGTTTGATGCTTTTAGATTAATCATTTCGACAACGTCAAGGCCCCAGGTAGCAAATGGCCAAGGAGTGGTCATGCAGTGAAGATCAATGATAGGAGCATGTATCAAACTGGAGTGTTCCTGACACTTGTTGCATTTTTTAACATGTTTGCAACAATCCGATTCCATGGTGGTCCAAAAGTATCCCTGCTTGTTGTAGGATTTTCTTAGCGAGCATGTGACCGCTGACGTGGGCTCCGCATACCACCTCATGGATTTCTTTCATAATACTGACTGCTTCAGTTTCAGTGAGACACCTGAGTAAGATGTTATTATATGATCGCTTGTAGAGGCATTCACCGTAAATGACGTAGCCTGCCGCTAAATGTTGAATGCTTCGTCGGTCTGTCTTGGATGTACCCTCTGGGAAAGTTAGGGTCTTGAGGAAATTCTTGATATCTGAGAACCAAGGTGGCTCATCATCAGGCTTTGTAGGTTCCTCAATCTGGAGGCAGAAGGCCGTCTCATTCCTCTGCTCGATCATGATCGGCTTCATCTCAACACCATAGGGGATTTCAATCATTGACGCCAAAGTTGCTAATGCGTCGGCAAAGCGATTCCTTATCCGGGGGATGTATGAGAAAGTTACATCTTGGAAGCAAGCTATTAGATCCTCGAGGTATTCATGATAGGGGATCCGTTTCTCATCTTTCGTCTTCAGTCACCATTCGTCTGCCATATGATTAACTGTGAATCACCAAATACTCGAAGGTGAGTTACATTCAGATCGAGAGCCTCCTGCAGACCAGCGGCGCAAGCTTCATACTCAACCATATTGTTAGTGCAAGGGAAGTTGAGCTTGATAGAGATCAGTACATGGGATCCTTTTGGTGAAATTAGCATGGCGCAAACTCCTTGGCCCTCGACATTTGTTGCCCCGTCAAAGTGCATTACCCATGATTCTTCTGCTTCTTCTGTATTGTCTTCTGTCATCAACAAGATATCTTCATTTGAGAATTCGATTCTTAACGGCTCATAATCAGGTGAAGGATTATCAGCAAGATGATCAGCAAGCGCCTGCCCCTTGATCAATTTCTAAGTGACGTACGTGATGTCAAATTCGGATAACAAAAGCTGCCATCGTACAGTTCGGCCCGTGAGAGAGCAGGTTTCTCGAATAGGTACTTCAACGGATCCATCCGTGCTAGAATTAGAACGGCTTGGGATAAGAGGTAATGTCGAAGCCTTTGAATAGCCCACACTAGCGCTAGGCATGCTTTCTCCAGATGAGAGTAGCGCGCCTCATAATCAGTGAACTTCTTGCTCAGGTAGTAGATGGCCTGCTCTCTTCTTCCTGTCTCATCATGCTGTCCTAGCACACAACTCATGGAAAATTCCGTCGTGGACAGATACATTATCAGGGTCAACCAGGTACAGGTGGTACCAATACTGGAGGATTTAGGAGGTAACCCTTGATCTTATCAAATGCAGCTTGGCAGTCATCATTCCACTCAACTGGTGAGTCCTTCCTTAGTAGTTTGAAGATCGGTGTGCATATCGAAGTTAACTGTGCAATGAACCGATTGATGTACTGAATTCAGCCTAAAAAGTCTTTGACCTCTTTCTCTGTAGACGGTGGTGGCATTTCAGTGATGGCTTTGATCTTGGTCGGATCGACCTCGATGCCTCTCCTACTGACGATAAAACCTAATAGTTTTCCTGACATAGCGTCGAATGCACACTTCTGGGGATTCAACCGCAGCCTGTACTTTCTCAACCTCTCGAACAGCTTCTGAAGGTTCATCAAGTGGTCGTCCCTTTTCGGCGATTTGGCAATCATATCATCGACATACACTTCGATCTCTCGGTGCATCATGTCGTGGAATAGGGCCATCATTGCTCTCTAGTAGGTTGCCCCAGCGTTCTTGCGCCCGAATGGCATCACCTTGTAGCAGAAGGTTCCCTATGGAGTGATGAACCCGGTCTTCTCTCGGTCGGCCTCTGCCATCTTAATCTGATTGTAGCCCGAGAACCCATCCATGAAAGAAAGCATCCCGTGCTTAGTAGTGTTATCGACCAAGATATTGATGTGGGGTAATGGGAAGTCATCCTTAGGGTTTACCTTGTTGAGATTTTGGAAATCAATACACATTTGAACCTTTCCATCCTTCTTTGGCATGGGAACGATATTGGCCAACCATTGCGGGTACTTGGATACCATGAGGAAACCCGCGTCATACTGTTTAATGACCTCGTCCTTGACTTTCAACATCCAATCAGGTTGGAGATGTCTCAGTTTTTGTTTAACCGGCTTGCAATCAGGGTAGAGTGGCAACTCATGTTCAAATAGATCAGTATCTAGGCCAGGCATGTCTTCATACGACCATGCGAAGACGTCTTGGTATGACCGGAGGAAGTCTATCATACCCTTTCTCTCCGCAGGGGACAACGATGTTCCGATTTTGGTGATTCTAGGGACCTCTTCGATGTCCAAATTGACGTCCACTGTCTCTTCGACGTTCGGGGTAGGGCCATGCTCAAAATCGGCAAATTGCTCGAGGAGCTCATTGGGGAGCTCATCGACTTGCCCTTCCTCGTCCAGACTCGTGACTCCTACCTCTTCTCATATTTCTACAGGGAAGGGGTCGGCTTCGTGTGGGGCGAGTATTTCTATATCATTTTCAATTTTATTTGAAATTTTAAAGGACAATATTTTTGAAATTGATATTTTTTCTATTTTTATGGTTTTTCGCAATTTTTCGGAGGTTAGCCCCTGGCGAGGTGGATCTCTTTACATACAGGGTAGAGTGTCCCAGAGGCTAACCTCACTTCTTACAGGTTGTTGTTTTTTGGAGAGCCGGTGTCGTATTCACAGCATTTGGCGGCTCCCATGAGTTGGGGCAAAGATGCCCAGTTACTTACCTGCGAGGCTTGGCCTTTACCCTTTCAGTTAGAAACGACATCAGTAGGCTCTTGTAGTTCCACCCTCAGCATGTTTATGGAGGGATCCACTGGGACCCTGTCTTTGAAGGTTAGGGTGGGCCCAAAGCAGCTAGCGCTAGAGTGATGGGTGGGCCCGGGGATTCCTTCTCCAAATAAGGAAAGGGCTGCCAAGTCTACCTTGAGGTTCGGGGGGATGATGTAAGGGTTAATGGGGTGGGCGGAAGCAAGCTTGTGTGGGGTTATCCTCGTCTCTCCATTCAGATCAATCTTACCACCCCGCGCTCACAAAGGTTTGGCGGATGTGGGGCCGGGCGGGAGGCTCTTCTTCCAAGTTGATTCCCTTGGCCCTGGCGACTGCTGTTGCCCTTATCTTCTCTTTGGCCTCTTTGACTTCTTCTGCACTGGGCCTGTAGCCCAGGCCGAATTTGGTTTGCTGCCCCTTGGCCCTGACGGGGTCTTTTCTTCCTTGAAGGCGCGGGCCCAATCCTTTCCATTTTTTATGGCCCCATTTGTGGAGCATGAACACGGCTGCCTCCGTTCCTCCTCCAGTTTTGGCAGGGGCTTTTTCAGTTGGCTCGAGGGTAACGGCTGAGAAGTCATACTCAAATCGATGGAGATCGGTGTCATCTGCTGTGTGCAGCATGTCAAGCACTTTCAGATTTTCAATATGCAGAGCGCTCCGCTCCCTGTCTTCTCTGCTCTCACCTACGATGGTGACGATTCTTCCACCTGAGATGAATAAGAGTTTTTGGTGTAGAGTTGACGGTATTGCTCCGATCTCATGCAGCCACGACCGGCCCAATAGTAAATTAAATATAGACTTGATGTCCATCACCTGGAAAGGGACAGTGAAGGTTTGCTGCCCGATGATCAGGTCGAGATCTACTTCTCCTATGATTTCTCTCCAGGTGTTATCGAATCCCCTGACGCTTGTTATAGATGGCCGGAAGGTGTTGGGGTTTGCACCGACTTTGATTTTCATCCTTAGAGGGCACACGTTCAATGCCGAGCCGTTGTCTATTAAGACCAATGGCACCACCAGGTTCCCTACTTCCACTGTTATATTCAGGGGCTTAAAAATGGTTGTTCCCCTCGAGCGGCAGATCCGCATCAGTGAATGAGATGACATTTGGGGCCAACACTTGCCCAATTATCTCTCCTACTTCGTCTGGGGTTATGTGGGCGAAAACATGCACGTCTTTGAGTGCTCCCATTAAGGCTTGAAAGTGGAGCGGAGACGTGATCAACAAATCCCAGACAGTAATATGTGCGGGTGTCCTCTTGAGCTGTGTCTCCAACACATGCTCTCTAGCCATTTTTTTAAAGGGATTCCCTGCGGCATGTTCTTTCTTCTTCTCTTCTCTTACGGCCCCCGATGCTTCTGACTGTGTAGAAATCCTGTCCGACCGGGTGATAAATTCGACTGTCTCTTTTTAGTTGTGACAACATTCATGTCCGTCTGCTCGTAACTTAACGACACTTGATGCGGGTCATAGGCGGGTTTCGGGATGAGGAAGGGAGTGCATGGTGATTCTAGGGTAGATTGGGCTGGATATGTCGGATTCTCAGGCCCAACCAGGTTGACTCTAATAGGGGGCTGTGAGGCATTGGCAGGGATTAGTAAAGTTAGATTTGAGGGTGCGGGGTGGGTTTATGCAGGTGTTACCGGGACGTGGTAAGACCAGTGGTGATTGGGGGCGGGTGATAAGGGGAGTGGATGAGGGGTTGTTTGTTTGGATGGGGTGGAGTTGGATTGGGGGCGAAATAACGCAGGAATGGTGGGGGTGTGACTGGGATAGGGTGGCTGGGAAATGTCAGAGGTGCAGGTGGAGCGGGGTGATAGGGGTATGACGGGGTAGCAGATGGAGCAGGGGGGTACTGGTACGAAGGGTGTGTAATCGGGGTGGCATGGTGGGGCGATGATGGGTTCGTGAATGAAACGGGGTAAATCGAGGATGACGGAGTTGTGCATGGGGCGGGGTGATTTAGGGATGGTGGAGTTGTGTATTGGGCGAGGTGATTTGGGGATGGCGGGGTAGTATGCTAGGCGGTGGGATTTGGGGGTGTGTATGAGGTGGGGTAGTATGGGGGTGGTAGATTTATGTATGGCGTGGGGTGATTTGGGAGTGACAGAGAGGTAATATGGGGTGGTTGACGGTGGGATAGTGTATGGGATGGGGTGATTGGGAGGCGGTGCGTACTATAGGATAAATTGGGAGTGGGGCGGATATGCGTATGATTGCGGCGGGGTTGTGCCCGTTTAGATTTGATAGGCAGGAGCGGAAGTGGAAAAATACTGCCCTAAATCTAGGGGCTCTTCTTGGTATGCCGGGGTGGGGAAGTAATCGGCTAAATACAGCAGCTCGATTACCCCTACAATTGGTTCACCCTCGTTCAACCTGGTAAATGAAAACTCTTCTTGATTACTGATGTAATCCAAGGGGTCAAACTCTTCCTCTTCCTCTTCTACGCAGTGGATGTTAGGCCTGGGGCCTCCTGGATGCGGTGGCAGAGGGGCCCGATGGATATTCTAGTTCTGCCCTTGAGGGAGCGGCGAGGGAACAATTTTTTTTGCCTCTATTAAAATCTTGGATTGTGTGCTTTAGTGGGAAGCACCGATCCGTAGGGTGACCTGGTCCCTGGTGGAAGTTATAATGTAGGTTCGGATCATAGTTTCTTGGTATCGGATTGGGGGGTGGGCGAGGCTGGAGTAAATTGACCAGACCCGTTTGTAGCAATACCGACAACAAGGTGCTTAATGATTGCCCTAACGATGTGAAGACCAGTTCGAATCGTGCTTTCATCTGTTCCTGGGTGATCGGGGCCCTCGGTCCATTGTTCGGCCATGGCACTTGTTCGAAACGGGCCGGGGGTGGGTGTGTGGCGTGGAGCTGTATCGGGGTGGCATTGGCCTGGGGATAAACGATGTTCTGCACCTCACCTTCTTTCAACCCTTGGTTCGACAGCTTTTTGAACCCCAGCGGCCCCGTTAGCCATACTCTTTCCCAATCTGCCCTCTCTAACGACGTCTTCGTAACAGTTGGCATTTCAGACCAAATCAGCAAAACTGGACTACTGCTGATATACTAAGAATTCTGCGATGACTAGGAGCGCTCCCTTGGTTATTAATTCAATCTGCTCATCATCTGGAATCCGATGGGTCACCTGGGCGGCCAATGCCCTCCACCTCCCTAAGTAGGCATTGAAAGTTTCATCATGTCTTTGCTTCAAACGGGCCAAATCCGACTTCCTTGGCTCTATGTCCACGTTATAGACATATTGTTCTTGGAATAAGTGTATCAGATCTTTCCAAGTTTTGGTCATGGATGGTTCTAGGGATGTGAACCATCTTAGTGCTGGGCCCGTCAGACTCTTTTGGAACACTTTGATGAGGAGTCGTTCATCTCTGCCGTACTGACACATATCCCCATAGTAAGATTTTAAGTGGGCGATGGGGTTGCCAGTGCCATTATATTTATTGAATGATGGCATCTTAAATTTTGGTGGCAGGGGGACATCCGAGAATAGACATCAGTTTGAAAAGTCTGTCGAATGCAGTTCTACTCCTCCCATCTTCGTCAGTTGCTTTTGTATTCTGTCTATCTGTTCTTTCAACTGCTCTGATTCTTTTGAGGCTGTAGCTGGGACTGCCTCCCCCTGATTTTGTTCGGCCCCGGGTGTGACGATGATGGGCCTGAGGGGGCCGAAACTGGCAGCTCCTTCACTATTGCGGATCTCGTCCTCCTCGTACTGTTGGTCATTATACTGGTGAGGGGCGAGGTCTGCTATTTAGACCTGAGGGGTTATGGGTTGGACGACCTGGTGGGGCCACAAGGCTTGTAGGGGATGGGAGGGAGTGGATGGATGAGTGGTTTGTGGATGAATGATGTGCTGAGCTGGGTGTATATTCTGGAGGTGATGGGGGTGTGGTTGATGTGGCGGGATGTTGTAGGCGTGGTTTTGAGGAATGGGGTGGATCAGATTTTCCATTGGAGGAGGGATGGGGGCATAAGGGGTATAGGTGAATGAAGGGTACTGGTGAGGGGGTAAGGGGTTTGTGAATGGGCTTTGATGAGTGTGGGTGGATGGGCCTTGGGTTTGGGCTTGATGGTTTTGGAAAGCTTGGGTTGATGGGCCTTGGGCCTGGGTATGGGGGTTGGTATGATTTTGGGCTAATGGGCCCTGTTGGGTTTGGGTTAATGGGCCATGTGGGTATTGGGTGCGGGATGATGGGCCTTGGGTTTGATAGGTATGGGTCCAAGGGCCCTGGGGGACTTGGAACTGGGCCTGGTCTGATGGGCTTGGGCCTAGGTGTGAGTCTGGTGGGTCTGGGCTTAGGCTTGGGGCCATGGGCCTTGAGGGTTTTGGGCCTAACCTGGGCCCATGGGTCTTGAGGGTTTGGGCCTGGGTATGATGGGTTTGGGCTTGGGCCCATGGGCCTTGAGGATTTTGGGCCTGGGCCTGATGGGTTTGGGCTTGGGGCCATGGGCCTTGAGGGTTTTGGGCTTGGGCCCATGGATTCGTGTGGGTTTGGCCAATAGATGAGGGGGCTTGGGTCTGCTGGGCTTGGGCCTGGGCCTGGAATTGAGGTGGGGGATCTTGGATTGTATGAATGATGGGTGGTTGGGCATGGTCATGGAGGAATGGGGTATGGAGGTTTTGGAGACTTAGATGTGGGGTTTGGAATGCAGGACTCCGAGAGGTAGCCCACAAGGCATACATCATTCTCATGTCCTCCATTGAGGGCATGGATTCAGGTGTGAGATTGGAGGGTGATGGCTCATTCAAGGACGGAGGGGGTTGGGTGAAATTGGGCATGACCCGGGTATGGGGGGTATGAATGATTGTGCTTGGAGGGTGTGGATGTATGACTATGGAAGATGGTGGGTTATTGGTCACACCCTGGGAAAAGTTGGGCATGACCTGGGTAAATAGGGAGGTATGTTGGGATGTGGATGGGCCATGTGATGTGGGAGGCAGGTGAGACGAGGTGAATGAGATATAGGATGTAGGAGGCATGGATGATGGGGTGGACGGGATGTGGGAGGTAGGCGGGGGAAGGGGCTCCCGATGGGGTCTTTGGGAGTAGGGGGTGCGGTAAGGGTGTATGGATGGGAGATGGGATGAGTGGGTTGGTCGAAATGAGGTGTCTCAAAGAGAGGATGAGATGGGGGTATGTTGGGAAAATGTAAGGGCGGGGGATGGGGTGGATGTGAAGACGGGTGCCCCAAATGGACCCGTGACATCGAACTGGGTTTGGGTGAAGGTGTTGGAGATCGGGTCTTCTCCTATATGGGAATGGGATGGGGATGATGGCGAGGATGTATCGGCGCTCGACATGATCTGTTGACGAGTGTTGTACCGATGCCTTGGGTAAGGGCCGAACACTTTCCTAGTTCTTCCTCTACGGGTTGGGTTTGAGGTCGCCGTAGTGACGGTCGCACCGAAAGTGCGCGTATGAACGAATTTTTTATTTTTCTATATATATATATATATATATATATATATATATATATATATATATGATTTTTCAAATGAAAATTATCTCCCCTATTTAAATGAATGATGATCTGGTGCCCTAGAAAAATTCCCGTCTCAGGTGATATATGCACCTTTAGTAGGTCCCACGACGGGATCCGACACACTTCGGAAGAAGCGAAAGGGAGCCCTTTTATTTTATTGAAGGTGAGGGAATCCACGCAAATGACCCGATCCCCCGGAGCAAACCAATGAGAAGTCGCTTTCTTTTGACTGGGTGGGGGCATATTGGGTGTTACAGAATGCGGGAGGCTACTGTGAGCACTAATACCGCTAATCGGGGAACTTAGGTGGTGGATTGGGCCTCAGATCGGGCTGCCTGAACCCAGTATATACTGGGCGTATGTATTATATACGTATGACCAAAACTTAGCAGATTTGGCTGGGAGTATATTTCATATACCGCTTAAATCTGATTTTGGGGCGATATATTATACACTCGAGCATTTCGATTTTGATTTGGGCGATATATTATATACGCAGAGAGATTATGTAAGCTTCTTTCGACAAGAAATGCAAGAAGCCCGAGATGGGTCTTTTGGACTGATTTTCAGGGAGGGATGCTCCCGGGGACTACTGTGTATGTTATCGGGTCCCTCCTTTCCGCTTCCTAGGGATACACGGCTGAAATCGGGTTGTCTACGCTCTCACCATTGCAGGTTTTACGGCTTGATCGGAATTGGCAACCCAACCGATATACCTCCGGCGCAAGCGCTTTCTCAGGTACCGGAAGGGGTGGTTCTTTTTAGGATCATCACCACTAGGGCTGCCGCCTTACTGGGAACCGGGTAAGTTATATCTATGCCTAAACCCCCCGAAAACTACCCAAGATATGCAAAAACAGATTTGATTATATCCCCACACTGTTGGTTCACTTTTAATTACAAATTTTTAAAAGGGAGTGAATTTAAGTCCAAAATCGGGTAAGGGATGACAAGCTTGTGCCACCTCAACGGGTCGGCGTTCAATGGTGAGATATGATGATTGAAATAAAGAGCGCACGTAGGCCCACCAAACGGCTAAGGCTCGTAAATGACTGAAATTTAAATGACGTGGAAAGTAGATGCGAGCAAGCCCGCCAAACGGCTAAGGCGGCTTAAATGATAAAATCGTAAAAAACCGAAATTTAAATGCGCAAGTAGGCCCGCCAATCGGCTAAGGCACTTAAAGGACTGAATCGTAGGGGTGAGTATGTTAGTAAAAATAATAAAAATAAAGAAAAATAGCAGAAAATTAGAACAAAAAAACAGCAATAGTTAGTAAAAGAAAATAAAAAGAAAGGCCAACAAGAGGGGAAGCGCATGGGTGAAATCCCCAGCAGAGTCGCCATCTGTGAGAGCATGGATCCTCTCAAACCCGTCGTGGCGATGCACTCGAGATGGAATAAAATGTAGAGTCGCCACCCGGAGCTTTTGGTGACCCGGGGAACCTTTAAATCAATATTTTGAGCACCGAAGTGCTAAATATGACTTTGATTTACCGGTCTTTGCCAAAGGATCTAGGGTAGGGGCTTCGGTTATTGATCGGGAAGGGTTTAGGCACCCGATCAACCCGCATATAGCGGTCTCTATCTAAGGCCAAAAAATAAAAATAAATGGGCGGAGTTTCTCTTTGCCCGAAGGCAATACGGTCCTATCAAGCTTTAAGTCAAACCGAAATTTCGGCGGCGTAACGGCTTGAATCCTTGGACGGAGGAGTCACCAAGAGGGTAGAGGAAGAGAGGGGTGAGCCGGAGCTCACGAGCCCTTGTTGCACCGTAGAAGACTTTCGCTTCGGCGTGCTTCCGATGGCTTTAAGTAGCTTAAATGGTAGAGGAATAGGTTCTAATGCTAGGATTCGGTAGATAGGAAGTGTAGGGTGAAGCTAGGGACTAAGCTTGACTAAAAAAGGGGTGACCTAATGGTTGAAAAGGGCTGAAAAGGATGAACTAAGCATGCTGAAATTCTGGTTGCAAAAAATATTTTTTTTTTTCACTAGGGCTCTCTCTCTTAAGCTTAACTTCAATCTTAATTTTTCAACCCTTTTGGGAAGAGGGGGGCCTCTCTATTTATAGAGAAGAGGTGGGTAAGAGGGCCACTTAAGAGCTAATTGGTTTAGCAATTAGGTAATCCTCTATCTAAGGTTTTCTAGGTTTTTAGGGTCCTAGAGGTTTGAGAAACTGATTTCAATGGTAGATGATGGGGTGAGACCATGGGTGACTTATGGGTTGCCAATAAGCTCAAAGGGGGTGCAACTAACCTTAAGACACTCACCTTAACCAAGGGGATGGTCAAAGGGTCAAACCAGATGGAGGAAATTCGAGTATTTAATGACAGATACTGTAGCTAAGTTGGGCGTATATATTATATACGCCCAGTTTATGCACAATAATCTTCATGAAAAATCAGGGGAAATCTGAGAAGATGGGTGCCCGTGGTGGGCCTTCCTATGCTAGGCGTATGTATTATATACGCCCGACCAAATTTGGCCCAAAAATGCCAGGCATATATAATACATACGCCTGACCAAACTGGGGCCAAATTTGTCGGGCGTATGTAATACATACGCCTAAGCAAAAAGTCATGATTTTATGTGAACCTTCATTCGGCCATAACTTTCGAACCACAGCTCCAAATTGGGTGATCTTTGGCTAGCTGGAAAGCTGGAGAAGTCCTCCTTCCAATGCTATGGTCTCCTCCTCATAAATGGTCCGTATAAAATTCTGTAGCTCTCCTCTCATCAATTGCTCAGAAGGGTTTCAGCCGAGTCCAGGAAGGGATCCTAGGGTTTAGGGGTGATCTCTAAGGGTTAGGGGAATGGTTCTAATGAGTTCAGGGTGATTCCTAAAGGTCTGGGTTGGTTCCTAAGGGTTCAAAGGTGTCATCGGAAGTATAGGGGTACATCTCTCTCAGAGTACAGATTGATCGGGACTTGGGTCGAATTTGGGTCTCTACAAATATGTTCACATATTTAACTTTAAATTGAATTCTTTTCATCAAAATAATTTGAAATTTAACATGAAAAGATGATACAAAATCCTAAGCACATAACTAAGTGAAATAGACATATAGATCAAAACCTTAATTGAATATTTCATGAATGATAAATCTTTTAAGAGTGCGTATGAGACATGTATTTTGAGAAATTAAATATAAATGAATCATAAATTTAAATTAATTATAACTTTAATTACAGGCACTCAAATATAAAATAATTATCTGATTAAAAAAAATGTCAAAAAGACATCAGGCCATGAAACGTTATAACAGAGAGCTCTTGTGAAAAAATAGACTTCAAAAATAGACCCGAAATATTCGACAAAGTCAAAATTCATATATAATGTCCCAAAATTGGACCTATATATAGCCCTGAAATGACCCAAAAAGAATAAGGAAATTGAGCCAAAAATGGGCCTTAATCGAATGGGCTGAATCCAGGTCATGCACCATGGGCCGGGATTGAATGGGTCAGACTATGGGCTGGATCGGGTCATGGACCATAGGCCGATGATAGATTGGACGGGACTATGAGCTGGATCGGGTCATGACCCGAGCCCGATTATCGATCGGGCCGGGTCGTAGATCAGGCCGGGTTGGGTCATGAGCTTTTATAGGTCCATGGGCCGGGTCGAGTCGGTTTGGGTCGAATCAAGTCAAGTGGCTAAGTCATATAGAGTTGTGGGAGCACCAAGCTTGGTGCTATAATTTCATATGCAATGATAACTTAATCTCTAGTTTTATTAAAGCAAGAGAATCTTACACAAAATGGAAACTGTAATAGTCATCTTCAAAAGTAAAAAGGAAACCTCCTTTAGACGTCTCCTAAAGGTCGTTGGATTTAATTGTTTTTTTCTGTTTTTTTCGAAGACTTTCCTTCTGTAGCCGGTTCTTTCAAAATAGGAACTAATAGAAAACGGAGACCCTTAGGGCCTCTTTATTTGCAGCCACCAAAACAAACTTCCACCACCTGAATATAGCTGGTCAATCAGCCGACAGCCGGCGATATTCCGATTGCTGGTAAAATCATATATCTTACCCTTAAAATTTTAGAAAAATTATTAATAAATTGATTTATACCGGCAACACCCAATTAATATGACCCAAAAAATCTTACACCGACATATTAAAAAATTCGATGAAATTAATCTAAGGTTTAACAAAAACCCTTAACGATGAGAATCAGTACGGTAAAGTTGATTATGAGTTTGGCTCTGATACCACTTGTTGGAAATTATTTGGATCTTCTCACAATCAAAAGCGAAATTAATTGAAACTTTAGCATACCTTACACCGTAGAGTTTTTCACGCGAGGATTAAGCCTTGAGCGATCCGAGTAATAATCCGGCGACGATTTGATGAAGAGTCTTCTCTTTCTTTGCACATCGTAGAGAAGATAGGTTTCCTTTGAATCTTTCTAATTCAATTAATACGTGTATTGTGTATAGAAAGAGGGACTCTACATCCCTTTAAATAGGTCAGAAACTTGCCTATCAAGGAATCTAACGATTAGGATTACCACACTTAAGTTAGGGTAAAATCACAACCCTTGATTTAATTAGAAACTTCTAGTTTGACCACAACTAGTGTTTTACCATCTCTCTAAGTTAACAATTTGGACTGTTTGACTTTGACCATGACATGTGATTTAAGGGCCACATAAATCCATGAAATCCAACAGGTACCAGAAAGGTTGCAGAACTTAATAGGTCAAACTTATCCACCAAAGAAGATCTTTTTTTAAGCTGTCGACCCTCTAGTTAAATCTGATCATAGTATGCATGACAATGGGTGACCATTGACAGTGGTTTAATTTCGACAAAGGGTACTTACTGGCATTTTTTGTAGCGGCAATTTTTGGTAGCAATAGGACTTATAGTAGCAATTTTTTTAATAAAAAACTGCTGCTAATAGTCTTAAACTCACTTCTTCTAGAATGAAACTCTGTTTGAACTTATCAAAATCTTTTCAAATCCTAAAAAGAAGAGAATAAAATGTGATAGTCCCATTGTCAGTGGTTTAATTCCGACAATGGGTACTTACTGGCATTTTTTAGAATTGACAGTAGGTACCCACTGTCAGTTTTAAACCACAGACGATAAGCACCTACAGTCATGCATACAATCCCTTCGTCTTCATCTTTTTCTTGAGAGGATGTTGTGTTTGACAGGGTGGGTGTATTTTTAGTGCTTGTGTTTTTCTTAAACAAAAGAAAAAAAAAAAGGACCGTAAAGGACCATTAAGTTGGCACCACTAAAGATTTTATAGTCATAAGTGCATCACCCACTCATGCAGGGGTCCTCAAGATTCCATGTGTGTTAGTAAAGCTACTCAATTAATTATTTAAATCTTCACTATAAGTATAAGTAGAAGAAAGAGTTGCTAATTATTAGGCGCTTACACTGAAAACCTGTAGATTGCTTTGAATTAGACAATGGAGATCTGTTTACATCCCAATCTCCCACACAATGGATTTTTGGACCATGGGTGTACCATTTAGTTTTTTTTTTGTTTCTACAAGGCACAAATCCCAATCCATCATGTGCAACATGTTTTTTGAATCACTCTTTTGGAATTTGTTCCATGCCAAATAAAAAAAACAACAGTTCGAAGGTTCACCGATTTTCTCAAGATTCTGTGTGAAAGGTTGTGCTGAAAATACAATTGCAAATAAGGGATCGAGAATTTCTGTGATCCAAAGGTGTTGCTTCACTTCTTAACAGCCCTTAAGGCCTCGTTCAGGTGTTTCCTGATTTTTCCCAGAAAAACTCAGATTTTTGAACACTCAGATTCCTAACTGATTCTTAGCAGACTTAGATTCCTGGCTTTTCTCATGTGCGTTCTTAAGTTATTCAGATTCCTGGCTTTTCTTATAAAAGATAAAAATCCTTTGTTTGTCAGTTCCTCTCAGAAAATTCTCAGAATCGATTTAATCAGTGGTTATGCTATGACCGTAGAAACATGATCAATTCATCAGCTTATGTGCCGTACTCGGATTTCACTCAAAATTTACGGGCAAGCAATCAAGATGGGGCTGAACATATTTGACGGAGTCTTTTTTGGAATCTGATTTAATGGCCAATTCTTTTAAAATGGGCCACAAATACCCAACATAGTCACCAAATCGGGGTTTGGCAATAGTTCGGCGAGGTTAAAATTCGTTAAAATCTGGCAAATTCGGAAAGTTCGGGGAGATATTCGGAGGAAAAACAAAAAGATTTAAAATTTTAAAAAATAAAAAAAAAATATTTATTTCTATTAGTTTGTTACAATTTTTGGAAAAATTTCGGGAATAATCCAATTTTTGTGATCAGGCGAATTTTCAAAAAATTCGCGAATAATTCGGGATTAAGACATGTGGCATGTGTTGCTATGTGGACTTCTATAACAACACGTGGCAAAAAATGTGTGACATCTTGCAACCGCAAGACACATGCTTTCCATGTTGCACCTCCATCATCAGCTATTAATTCGCAACTGCACTTCTCAACCCTCAAAACACATCAAGCTTCCAAAATATTTGTTCCTATAGTTATTTCCATATATCTTCAATTGACGATCTATCACTTTGACGGTATGAATTTCCAAGATCATAAGTCAATAAATGGTGTAAGATCTTTTAAATATCATTTCGGTCTACTATTGAAATGGGCAACATTGTACCGGGTCGGATTAAACCGATACATTTACGATAAATGTTAGGCAATTTTGGCGAAAGGAGATCGACCCACGCACTGTCATTTGGGTATCGACCGATACCTTTATTTATTTATTTTGTTTATTTATTTATTTTAAATAGGTCGATACGTATCGGCATCGGCCCTTACGTAACGGCCAAGTTGTATCGGCCCTCCATGGACTGATACCCGAGTTCGATACCGATTTTGAACCTTCATTATAAGTCACATTTAGACTGCATTAATTTTTGATATGCTATTAGAAGCATAGCACTACAAAAAATAAGACTATTAGCGGCAGTTTTTTTTAATAAAAAATTGCCGCTAATAGTCTTATTTTTTGTAGTGTAGTTATTTGAATTCGACACTGTGTGCGCCTTGGATCGTACGCATCTGTCCTAATTGGTTGTGGAGAAGGATTGATCGTTTGACTTATTAAAAATATCTCAAACAAATCACCAATTGAACCACCAATAAGTTTTCCTTCACAAATGCATTATTTATTTTAAATATCTCTATTTTTTTTTTTTTTTTTAACGTTTCCTCGGGGAAGCATCAAATTTAGATGCCTCCCATGCGCACGAAATAGGCGCCCCTCAAAAGACGGTAAGGCTAAACTTTCTTTCTCTCTATCTTCCTCTGCTTTTTCTCTTCCTCCCCCTCCCCCTCTTCCTCTTCTCTCTCTCTCTCACTACAAAAAACCAGATTATTAGCGGCAGTTTTTTGTAGTGTTAACAGATTAAAGACTGTTAGCAGCAAGGGTATTAGCGGCAGTTTTTGGCTGCCGCTAATAGTCTTGTTTTTTGTAGTGTCTCTCTGTCCTCATTCAACGCCCACCCTCTCTTCCTCAAACCCTTTCTCTACCTCCATTTCGGTTCGATCTAGACTCAAGATCGGCGGGTCTCGGCCATTGATTTCAGAGATTTGAGGTCAGATATGAGATTTATCCACTTTTTAATCTCAATTTCTTGATTCATTTGTTTGGACTTTCAGATCTAGAATTTCAATGGTTCTTCTTGATTGGTTTTTTCTTATTTTATTGGAATAGAGAAAAGTCAGATGCAAGGTTCTTCTTAGGTTGGATTTTTATTATTTTCATTATTTTTATTAGAAAAGCTAGATGTAGGCTTTATGGAGGAAGAGAGTAGCAACAGCGACTTTGGAAAGTAGCCGTTGGACTTGGGTGTAGTTGTAATCCAGTGTATAAGGAATGGTGGAGTATACTTAGCAGTAGCAATCCGAAGCATAGAATCTTGAGCTTTTCCGACCAAAAAACTCGGACGCATGCCTGTTAATGTCACTCAGAATTACTCAGAAAGCCCATGCCCCATTGCAAACTCGCGAACAATGGATTTACGGTAAAACTATCAGAATTGGCTCACTTTCGAAGTTCGAACTCAAAATCTGAGCTTTTCTAGGCTCTCAGACGAGGCCTAAGTGCTTCATTTAAGATTTTTTTTGAGGAATTTCAAGTTTCAGATATAGGTGAGAATAGCGTCAGGAGGGAGTTTGAAGTGCTGGCTATGCCGAAGCTACAACTTCTATCCATCCTTTTCCTACTCATTGATGTATATTTATTATTTCATTCTTTAATACAAACTTGCTTATATTCTTCACGTACAAAAAAATAAAAATTAAATAATAATAATAATAATAATAAATATTATCGTCGAATTTTTTTCGACTCCCCAATTAATCCATATTAACAAACTGAATGTCTGGCTGATTTATTGCCTTATTTGAACTTGGTTACCATGTTCTTGGGTTACTTAGATCACATTCCCTAGTCTAAATTTCCACAGAAGTAAAATGAAAGTAAAGAAAATAGAAAGACAGTAGATCCTCCTAATCATTTATATCAGATTTTATTAAAGATCAAGAGCATGAGGTCAACTTGATCCTTCAAACCAAAGTCATCAAAACAGAAAGCCACAGAAAGCCTAACAAACAAAATCTCAACCAATGTAGTACAACGGGTTAGGCACCTTAAAGGTGCGGTTGCCCTTATTCGTTCCAAGAATGTCACTCCATTGATCCCCTATATTTCCAACTATTCTGTACCCTTCTTCTTCAAGCTTCTTCCTCTGCCCTGATTTGATTACTAATGCTGTGTCGCTCTCACTCGGATCTCTGCAACATAGAAATTTTTTTAACCATTGTCAATTGCTGTCGAATTGAATTTGTATTTAATGTGTCGCTGTATTTGCGCCTAAGCTAAAAAACCATGAACTGTTTTTGAATCAGATGATAGAAATCGTTTTTACCCCAAATCTTCCACATAATGGATCTTGAGACCTGAGCATACCTTCAAACGGCCAGTTTCTGATTCCATGTGACACAGGTCTAAAGAAAGTGACTCAAAAAACATGTGGGACACATCAAGTTCAAATTAACTTTTGGGATCTATGCCATAGGGAATAAAAAAACAGATCATCTGATGGTGCATCCATGGTCTAAAGATTGATTGTGTGGAAGATTGGGATGAAAACCGATCTCCATCGTGTGATTCAAAGCAGTCAATAGTCTTTCACCGTAGACACCCTCAGTAATATGGAATGCGCGAATAGAGATACCCTATACTTAAATTAACTGAAAAAGAAAGGTTAGTTGTTAATTACTTTAAAATGAGCTTCTCCCATGTGTGATACCCAGCGTTCTTTAGATTGGTGGTTGTAACTTCTCTGGTTCTTTCTAATCTACCTGTTAGGAAAACAACCTTTATTCCTAAGGAGAGGAGCTTCCTGTATAGCCTTAGACTCTCGGGCAGCGGAGGCGCTGTTCCTTGTACTATCCATTCCTCGAACAGCGTCGCATTTATTCTATAAGAAAGTTAAAAACCCATGAATTAGATTAGGGTTAGAGCGTTAATGCTGAAAATTTAGGCCAAGTGGCGTATCTTCTGAACAATGTAGTCACTAATTAGAGGATTTGAAGTTGCTTGAAATTAAATTAACAAAGTTTGATTTAGCAATTTATTCCAAGTAGTAGTGCATTTGACGAATTTTATCGAGTGTTCAGTAAAATTATTAGAATTTTGTGACAATGCTTAAAACAATATGAATCCATCTATAGACACATGAAATAAAGTTACCCGAATCCGTTTTCAGCAAAGTAAGGTAAATTAGAAAGAGAAGTCTCATCAATGTCGAAAACCCATATGTCCTTTCCATCTCCTCCTAGCTCTAGGCCCTCGGCGTAGGCCACGGCCTCATCCGCTACTATTTTCGAGTCCTTACGGTATTGGCCACCGAGCATGTAGTTACCAACATAGTGGTCGCATGACTCCGGGGCTGTAGTCCAATTGATAATATTGTTCGTCTCGACGGCGAGCCGCCAACTTAGGCATGAGAGTCGTGGCCGGAGAAGTTGAATCCGAAGGGGGATTGGGATGCGAGAAGCATTCAAAGTTGCAAGGCTTGTGTAAAGGAAGATGAGAAAGAAGAGACCTTTCATGGCTCCTAGTAGAGGAGGAAGACACTTTGGGATAGACTCAGTGCCTTATGCTTGGGGTACTTAAATACAAATTTTTTGTTATAATATTAATGGAGAGTGATGAATTAAATTCATGTGAGAAACGTTTTGCACATGAGTAGAAATTCTTCTCCAATTCAGGCGATATTTGTGTTAAGATATTTAATTGAGTGAAGGGGATATGCATTCCGACGCAGCCTATGGACAGTACGATCATGTCCCATGTGGCACAATCAACTCAAAACAGTACCTGGTTAGGATTGATCAGCCAAGTGGCCTATGATTTAAAAGAATAATTTATTTATTTTTACTATTTTGTCCTTCATTTGATGAGTCATAAATAGAGCAACGTGCCACAAACTTTTTGAGTGGTAATTAATCGATTTTGCCTAAGTTGATGTAGCAGTAGATCCTTGTCATGGGTGCCAAATGGAGCCCAGCTGGTCTAGACACATAGCTCCGGGCTTCTATTGAATGATCCTTATTTGTGTAAGTGATTAGCCCTTTAGCTAAGGGCACCTTTCAAATGCAGACTTCTAACGGTTTCTAGGAGCCTGATATGTGTGGAAGTGAGATATTGGGATCGCCTGACTGCACCTTTGATGGGCTTAAATGGGCTATAGTTGGGGCGTAGAAGTTCTATCCCTGCCCGACAACTTTCGTGACTAGCAACAATTTTGTAATAACAATTTGGAAAATTGCAAGTCGCAGGCAAGTTTTGTGCAGGCAAAGTACAGGCGGCTGACATAGCGTAATGTGACTGGCTGCCCTGACTTGCATAGTTGCACTGCTTGGGCCTACTGGACTTACAGCCAATTGCGTCGCACCACATCAGCCGCCTACACTTTGCCTACACAAAACCTGCTTGCCATACAATACTGTCCTAATAACTTTACTCTCTACAGTCAATGGTCAGGTCCAACTAGTTGAATTGGATTCTGTATTCAACCAGATCTGTAACCCTTGAATAGTTAGAAGAGAATTTTTACTTTCACGATCTCCAATTTTATATAATGACATGCAATCAAGATTCTCCAATGTCTAACGGCTGCAAGTTTAGTTCAACACAGAAGTCGGATCACCGGTTGAACCTGATCATTGCCCGACTTTCTACACTCTTTTTTATCTTTCTATATATAAGTTCAGTTATCCTTGGTATTAAACAAGCAATGAAATAAGAAAAATACCATGACTGTAGTCATATTTTTTTCTTATTTTAATTTTCGTCCAAGGATTTCACCCAAATGTTATCTTCGTCGGATTAGTCAAACCGCTTGATCACAGAATTTATTTTTTCAATTAAATCATCATTTTTTTTTTGCTGTAGTACACATCCTTGACCAATCCAAACCGTTCAATTTACAAATCATCATGTGAGCTCATCCATTTCACTTGTGATTTTTTCTTTTATATGGACCGTTCATAATAGGCAAGGAATTATTAATGTTATGAATAGTAAGTTTGTGGCTGCCTTGGCTTAGCTCTTCCGAGGCTCTGGTGGGGAGTTAGGCCATGGTTGGCATAGCTCTTTGTTGGCTCCTTGTTAAAACAATATTGACTTGTTTTAGTAAGTTGCCTATTGCTGCTACCTGCTTTAGTAGGTCCCCTTTCTTCTTGTTAACTCCCTAGGATTTACGTGCTATTTGTTTACTATTTGCAAGGTATCAAATATTGGCCGATACTAACACATATCGATTTTTCGGTAAACCGATACGTATTATGTGCCAACTTGGCTATCAGTATCCGTATTGAACGATACATATCGAATATCGGCTGATATCTCTTAATTTTTTGTAAAAAAAAATCCGTTGATACAACTCGGTATAGGCAGATTTGCATCGGTCCTTCCTAGATCATAGCCGATTCCTGTATCCGAGTTGACACTTTATTTCTTGTGGAGCACATTTTATTTGCTGTTAGAAAGGAAAAGGGGCTGCTAAAACAAGTATATCTAACTTGGATAAGGAGCTGACAAAATTCAGCCTTAATAATTAGTGCAAAGTGTGTTTGGTATAACAGTCATCTCGACCATGGATCAAAATTTCTTTCGATACCGATATGTATCGGACGATATATATCGGTATTGGCACTCACTGATACAGTCAATATACCGTATCAATGGTTTACATATATTTTATTGGATAATACATTCAATATATCGTCCGGTACCGTCCAGTATCAATACGTATCGTCCAATACATATCGATTTTGAGCTTGACCAATATATATTAGTATTCTAAAACTTTAATCCTTGATCTCGACCTCGTTTGTACGCTTGAAATTATTACCCATTTCACGTGAAAGATATTTATGCCGTCCCACACAATTTTAAAAAAAGCAAACAATTTTTTGGGACATGTGATGTGCTACGGGTAACCGTAAGGCCTTAACCATTTATATTAATCCCAAAATAAAAATTAGCCACAATTTTTTTTTCTTCTTTGAATAAAACAGCTTTGAAAATAAATTGGAAAATATAATAAATTCCGGTAATTTCCAAAAAAGCGGGAAAACTATGAAAATAATAAATGTATTAAAAATTATAAAAAATATATATGTTTTAATTAAACACGGGTTTTAAATTGCAAAAAAAGAGGTTTAAAACATATTTTTCGAAAAAATAGTATTAACACGTGATTTTTCTCAGAGTATTATTCATTTTTTCAGAAACAAGCATTTTAAAAGCATTTTTTATGTTTGCAATAGTACAATTTCAAGGCAAGTAGGATCATGACTGTTGACAATAAATCATGAAAAATTATAAAACGAGGATAGATTTGTTGAGGACAAAGGGTAGAGGGGTCACGTAACACGATGTGATTGGTTGCCCCGTCTTGCATTAAATGAGCCCTATTATACTTATAGCCAATTGTGTGGTGCCACATCAGCCGCCTGCACTTTGTCTGCATAAATATGTCCTCCATATAAAACTGCTCATAAACCATTGATATTATGGACCTTTCGATAGGAAATATGATGGATCTATTGATTTGATCATTAATTATTTGCCTTAGGATTTAGGTGTATGATTAATCAAAAATAATAAATCAATAATTCATAAATTAAAATATATGTGCACACTTTAAGTGTGAGCTATAAAAGATGGATTGTCGTTTTGATCTTCAACGATCTCCTCGCTCTCAATTCCACCTAACATAATGGGGATGCTTTAGCTAATAAGGAAGGTTAAAGTGTGTCGAGTAATTATTGAGACCAAGCATCTCTTATATTTGTAGCCAAAAAATCCTTTCCATTAAGGACTTGAATAACTAATTATATTGTGACTTTAATTAAAAGACTTAATTATTAGTTGCTTATTATCTTCAAATTTACCGAATTAGTAATTATATATTATAAGATTAATCTTACACTATTCACCGATTAACGGATTGATCATAATGACAATCACCAAAATAGAAATTTCTAACAAAATATGCTTATGCATGATTAAACTGAATATGAGCGCCAAACTTTTATAGGCATATAATGTTTCATATAGTCCTAACCATCTGATTAATAACAACGCTTGATTAGACGGTAATGATAATCATATTGGCCTAGTACAATAGTTGGCTGTAACATGGATGGTTATGAACGATGTCCATGTGCCATTGTTAATGTTTAGGGAATTGACTTTCTAAAGGACAATATTTTCTTAGGTATCGTCCGAATACAATGGCCAGGTCCAATTGGTTGAGCTTTATTTTGCGTCTGGCTACGAAAGTCAAGTTATGTTCTAATCCATCAAAGGTATAAAAAATCGGTTGATACTGAGATGTATTGGTTTTCGGCCAAACTGATACGTATCGGTATCCCGTATTTATATCACCAATATGTATCTGGTATCGGTCGATACATTTTAGTTTCGACCGAGACTTATTTTTTGTTTTTTTTTTTAAATTGACCAACACGTATCGGCCTTGGGCAAACTGATACCCAAGACTGATACTAGTTTTAATACCTTGACTCTATCTGAGGGTTGCAAAAGTGGTTGACTAGGAAATTAGATTCAACCAGATGGAACCTAACCATTGCCATACAATGGTTTAGTAGTACTTCACACCATCATTTCTCTCTAAATTATCTTCCTTAAAAATTGCATTTATGAGAAATAGCATGCATAATTGATTTCCGCCTAAAAACTCTACTTCAGTATAAATTTACAAATATTTACAAATTTTGCATTTTTCAAATAAATCATGAGTTATTCACGATTTTTTTAGAGGTTAAACCTTGGTGCGATGGCAAATGTTGTCTACCTAAAGCGATAGGTCGCCAGTTTGACTCTTGGAAGCAGCCTTTCCAAAATGGGAGTAGGGCCGCCTGCCATCTACCTCTCTCTCCTAAGCCCTGCTGAAATTTAGCGGGGAGCCTTGTGTATTGGGTGTGATCTTTTTTTATTCACAACGTTTAAAAAAATTATAAAATTCATCAATAATTCACGAATTTTTCAATAAGAAAGCTACAACTTGCATGTGGTTTTAAAGGAAAGACTTAGGCTATGTATGGCATAGCTCTTTGCTAGCCCTTGCCACGGTGAATTCAACTACTTTAGTTGATTTTCATTCTCCTTTCTAACTACCTGTAAAGGAAGATTTACCTGCTCTAGCAATAACTTCTCTGCTCTCTACTAGCTCCCTATCAGAGCAAATAAAATCAATTATGACAAGGAGTGCATAAAGAGGAGGGTGGAACTACTGAATAGGTAAATCTTACATAAAATCTTGCTATGCAAGGAGTTATCAAGGAGAAGGGAAACCTGCTAAAGCAGGTAATAGGATGTTAATAAAGAGGATGGGAACTTGCTAAAGCAGGTGAGCTCTGCTATGATAGGGGCTAGCAGAGAGCTATGCTATATGCAGCCTTAATATTTTGGGACTTGTGTCACTTGAAAGTATGAAACACAATCTAGTCGTCTGATTTGAGGCCATGATGTAAAAAATCATTGGTGGACTCGGCACGATCTCTATCAACACAATCAACCGTTGAATTAGATGATTGACTTTGACTACATTTAATCATATGATAGGGATCATCACTACAAAAAAAAGACTATTAGCGGCAGCCAAAAATTGCCGCTATTAACAAAAAACTACCGCTAATATCCTTGTCGCTAATAGTCTTTAATAGTTTTATGTTAATAGCGGCAGTCCGCTAATAATTTGTTTTTTTGTAGTGCATGTTTCAAGCCAATCGTTGGCACCATTCTTCTTTACATCATGCCCTTCAAATCAGATGACTTAGATGGTGTTCCACGTGAGATAAGTCTCAAAAATACTAAGTCTTTCGTTTTAAAATTCGGAAAAATCCGGCAAATCTTGGAAGTTCGGAGGAAAAATCGGTGAAGAAAATTAAAAATAAAAAGATTTAAAACTATAAATTTTTTTAAATATATTAGAAACTCACAATTTTTTTTAAAAATTCAGAAATTATTCGTGAATAATTTGCGAATTATTCATGAAATTTTTGTGATCAGGCGATTTTTTGAAAAATTTGCGAATAATTCGGAATTAATTGTGGGGAACATTAAATTCGCAAAATTTTAAAAAATTTGGTAATTTTTCGACTATGTGTACAATGGTACAAATCTCGTATGCAAGTTGTACCTGGCTTTCAATAAATGGTAACCATTTTTTCTACTTTTAGAATTTTAAATTATTTAATCTTATTTATTTATTTATTATAATTTATTCTCCAATTTTTTCCCCAAATGTTCAACTATTAACATTGTCGAATCCACATGAAATCAGTTCCACCAGCTAATAAATCCAAACCCAAAAAAGATATGGAAATTGTTTTTCTTGTCCGACCATCCTTTTCAATCCCATACCAAGGGGTATTTAACTATTTATAAAGTCCATTACCCAATGTTGGTCCCCCATTTGTGAGTGGTCCATGTTGGTCCCCCCATCATCCTTTTGCCAACGCTAGTTAAGGGCAATGACCCCTACCTTGCTTTTAGATTGTACAAAGGTGGTGGACCTTTCTCAACTTGATAGAAATCTTTCCCAAAGTATCTATGGACAAAGGACATTGCCTTCCTAAAGCTTGAAAGTTGTAGTTAATATAGAAGAGGGCTCTAACTCTATGACCGAGAAGGGCTATTTTACTATACTGGCCTCCGCTGGTTGCTTAAAGAAATCAGCTAAGGGCACGTTTGTTTGCAAGTAACTTCAGCTATGAGTTTTAATTATTTTCGTTTCCTGCAACACTCAGGTGCATAATCGTAAGGAATAAAGTAGTAAACACATTTTGTGAAAGATCAATCAAACAACTAAGTATTTAAGGTGAATATATATATATATATATATATATATATATATATATGTGTGTGTGTGTGTTTTCTGAAAGATCAATCAAACAAGTAAGTATTTAAGGTGACTATATATATATATATATATATATATATATATATATATATATATATATACACATCTATGAGGCACGATAAGGTGAGCGTACCCCAATGATGCAGATACACGGGTTATGTCCATGCTTGTAAGTTTTGGGTCCTTACAATTATGTTGGTTATGTCCATACTTAATTACTCTAATTGTCACATATCTTCGAAGACACCAGCCATCCTTGAGACTTTGGGCCTTTGTCGTCTACTTGTACCCTATTTTTCTTGAGTCGCCCTAAAAGTCAATGAGAATGCGCCAGATTGCATTTAATTTCAGTGGGTGGTCAGAAACTCTTATCGGACATCGAGTGACACACCTCTTTATACGTCCGTTAGTATACATTAACTTGGTAATAGTGGGAACAAAACTCTTTTGGGTTTAGGCATAGATCAAAATTTCGGAAGACACCAATATATATCAGTTTCAAGGGTGTCCGATACGATAAATACAATATTTAACAGACACCCAAAAAAATAGGTAAGTTATCGTCCGATACGGGCAATGTATCGTCCGTATCGAACAATAATCTCATATAAAATTTAAGTGGCGAATGTCCGTGGCTTCTAAACAGAGAAAAAAAATTCTATCCGCCAATACGCCAGTACTTATCGTCTAGGTCTCCACCTGGATGATACATACCTGAAATCCAGTATTTTGATCTATGGGTTTAAGCGCTCATGACAAATACATGCCATAGCATGTTTTTCAAGACAATCTCGATAAATTCCAATCATGGTAGGTGCAAGTCCTTCTGTCAATGTAGACTGCATGTTGGGCATTTTTGTAGTTCACCATATTCGAAGTCATCCGCATTATGTATTCAACAATCCTTTATCATTTCTCGCATCTTGTCGAGTTTCGTGACAACAGATGACACAACAACCAACGTCCATTTTGCTGCCTCCAATCGTCTCTGTTTTATACGAGTCATAATCACTAATCGATGTCATCGACTATGTCGCTTATTGGCATCAATCGACTCGGAGACCGCATTGTTGAAGGATTCAGAGAGGTTGTTTGTAATCACACATTTTGACCCTAATCAAATTATGATTTAGCCGACTTTCCATGAACTTCTTAGAGCCATTGACATGCCTCAGTGGATTCTTCCTTAATATCATCCATCGATCTCATGTTTAACAAATGCACTAGCTGTCTTCCAAAATAGCTTCTTATATGATTTTCCCTTGAATGAGCCCTTGAAATTCTTGTAAAGATGACAGATACAAGACCTGTCCATACTAAGACATTGTGATTCTTTAGTTGTAGCAACACACACAAAACCTATGATACAACCATACACTGATACCATAATCAGTAATCATCATATTGGTATCGGATGTATACTCAATTAAACAATTTTTTGGGACATGTGATGTGCTACGGTAACCGTAAGGCCTTAACCATTTATATTAATCCCAAAATAAAAATTAGCCACAATTTTTTTCTTCTTTGAATAAAAGCTTTGAAAATAAATTGGAAAATATAATAAATTCGGTAATTTCCAAAAAGCGGAAAACTATGAAAATAATAAATGTATTAAAATTATAAAATATATATATGTTTTAATTAAACACGGGTTTTAAATTATAAAAATAGTATTAATACGTGATTTTTCTCAGAGTATTATTTATTTTTTTCAGAAACAAGCATTTTAAAAGCATTTTTTATGTTTGCAATAGTACAATTTCAAGGCAAGTAGGATCATGACTGTTGACAATAAATCATGAAAAATTATAAAACGTGGATAGATTTGTTGAGGACAAAGGGTAGAGGGGTGACGTAACACGATGTGATTGGTTGCACTGTCTTGCATTAAATGAGCCCTATCATACTTATAGCCAATTGTGTGGTGCCACATCAGCCGCCTGTACTTTGTCTGCATAAATATGTCCTCCATATAAAACTGCTCATAAACCATTGATATTATGGACCTTTCGATAGGAAATATGATGGATCTATTGATTTGATCATTAATTATTTGCCTTAGGATCTAAGTGTATGATTAATCAAAAATAATAAATCAATAATTCATAAATTAAAATATATGTGCACACTTTGAGTGTGAGCTATAAAAGATGGATTGTCGCTTTGATCTTCAACGATCTCCTCGCTCTCAATTCCACCTAACATAATGGGGATGCTTTTGCTAATAAGGAGGGTTAAAGTGTGTCGAGTAATTATTGAGACCAAGCATCTCTTATATTTGTAGCCAAAAAATCCTTTTCATTAAGGACTTGAATAACTAATTATATTGTGACCTTAATTAAAAGACTTAATTATTAGTTGCTTATTATTTTCAAATTCACCGAATTAGTAATTATATATTATAAGATTAATCTTATACTATTCACCGGTCAACGGATTCATCATAATGACAACCACCAAAATAGAAATTTCTAACAAAATATGCTTATGCATGATTAAACTGAATATGAGCGCCAAACTTTTATAGACATATAATGTTTCATATAGTCCTAACCATCTGATTAATAACAACGCTTGATTAGACGGTAATGATAATCATATTGGCCTAGTACAATAGTTGGCTGTAACATGGATGGTTATGAACGATGTCCATGTGCCATTGTTAATGTTTAGGGAATTGACTTTCTAAAGGACAATATTTTCTTAGGTATCGTCCGAATACAATGGCCAGGTCCAATTGGTTGAGCTTTATTTTGCGTCCGGCTACAAAAGTCAAGTTATGTTCTAATCCATCAAAGGTATAAAAAATCGGTTGATACTGAGATGTATTGGTTTTCGGCCAAACTGATACGTATCGGTATCCCGTATTTATATCACTAATATGTATCGGGTATCGGTCGATACATTTTAGTTTCGACCGAGACTTATTTTTTGTTTTTTTTTTTAAATTGACCAACACGTATCGGCCTTGGGCAAACTGATACCCAAGACTGATACTAGTTTTAATACCTTGACTCTATCTGAGGGTTGCAAAAGTGGTTGACTAGGAAATTAGATTCAACCAGATGGAACCTAACCATTGCCATACAATGGTTTAGTAGTAGTTCACACCATCATTTCTCTCTAAATTATCTTCCTTAAAAATTGCATTTATGAGAAATAGCATGCATAATTGATTTCCGCCTAAAAACTCTACTTCAGTATAAATTTACAAATATTTACAAATTTTGCATTTTTCAAATAAATCATGAGTTATTCAAGATTTTTTTAGAGGTTAAACCTTTGTGCGATGGCAAATGTTGTCTACCTAAAGCGATAGGTCGCCAGTTTGACTCTTGGAAGCAGCCTTTCCAAAATGGGAGTAGGGCCGCCTGCCATCTACCTCTCTCTCCTAAGCCCTGCTGAAATTTAGCGGGGAGCCTTGTGTATTGGGTGTGATCTTTTTTTATTCACAACGTTTAAAAAAATTATAAAATTCATCAATAATTCACGAATTTTTCAATAAGGAAGCTACAACTTGCATGTGGTTTTAAAGGAAAGACTTAGGCTATGTATGGGATAGCTCTTTGCTAGCCCTTGCCACGGTGAATTCAACTACTTTAGTTGATTCTCATTCTCCTTTCTAACTACCTGTAAAGGAAGATTTACCTACTCTAGCAATAACTTCTCTGCTCTCTACTAGCTCCCTATCAGAGCAAATAAAATCAATTATGACAAGGAGTGCATAAAGAGGAGGGTGGAACTACTGAATAGGTAAATTTTGCATAAAATCTTGCTATGCAAGGAGTTATCAAGGAGAAGAAACTCAGTAGCGAATGGATGTTAATAAAGAGGATGGGAACTTGCTAAAGCAGGTGAGCTCTGCTATGACAGGGGCTAGCAGAGAGCTATGCCATATGCAGCCTTAATATTTTGGGACTTGTGTCACTTGAAAGTATGAAGCACAATCTAGTCGTCTGATTTGAGGCCATGATGTAAAAAATCATTGGTGGACTCGGCATGATCTCTATCAACACAATCAACCGTTGAATTAGATGATTGACTTTGACTACATTTAATCATATGATAGGGATCATCACTACAAAAAAAAGACAATTAGCGGCAGCCAAAAACTGCCGCTATTAACAAAAAACTACCGCTAATATCCTTGTCGCTAATAGTCTTTAATAGTTTTATGTTAATAGCGGCAGTCCGCTAATAATTTGTTTTTTTGTAGTGCATGTTTCAAGCCAATCGTTGGCACCATTCTTCTTTACATCATGCCCTTCAAATCAGATGACTTAGATAATTGTTCGTGAGATAAGTCTCAAAAATACTAAGTCTTTCGTTTTAAAATTCGGAAAAATCCGGCAAATCTTGGAAGTTCGGAGGAAAAATCGGTGAAGAAAATTAAAAATAAAAAGATTTAAAACTATAAATTTTTTTAAATATATTAGAAACTCACAATTTTTTTTAAAAATTCAGAAATTATTCGTGAATAATTTGCGAATTATTCATGAAATTTTTGTGATTAAGCGATTTTTTGAAAAATTTGCGAATAATTCGGAATTAATTATGGGGAACATTAAATTCGCAAAATTTTAAAAAATTTGGTAATTTTTCGACTATGTGTACAATGGTACAAATCTCGTATGCAAGTTGTACCTGGCTTTCAATAAATGGTAACCATTTTTTCTACTTTTAGAATTTTAAATTATTTAATCTTATTTATTTATTTATTATAATTTATTCTCCAATTTTTTCCCCAAATGTTCAACTATTAACATTGTCGAATCCACATGAAATCAGTTCCACCAGCTAATAAATCCAAACCCAAAAAAGATATGGAAATTGTTTTTCTTGTCCGACCATCCTTTTCAATCCCATACCAAGGGGTATTTAACTATTTATAAAGTCCATTACCCAATGTTGGTCCCCCATTTGTGAGTGGTCCATGTTGGTCCCCCCATCATCCTTTTGCCAACGCTAGTTAAGGGCAATGACCCCTACCTTGCTTTTAGATTGTACAAAGGTGGTGGACCTTTCTCAACTTGATAGAAATCTTTCCCAAAGTATCTATGGACAAAGGACATTGCCTTCCTAAAGCTTGAAAGTTGTAGTTAATATAGAAGAGGGCTCTAACTCTATGACCGAGAAGGGCTATTTTACTATACTGGCCTCCGCTGGTTGCTTAAAGAAATCAGCTAAGGGCACGTTTGTTTGCAAGTAACTTCAGCTATGAGTTTTAATTATTTTCGTTTCCTGCAACACTCAGGTGCATAATCGTAAGGAATAAAGTAGTAAACACATTTTGTGAAAGATCAATCAAACAACTAAGTATTTAAGGTGAATATATATATATATATATATATATATATATATATATATATGTGTGTGTGTGTTTTCTGAAAGATCAATCAAACAAGTAAGTATTTAAGGTGACTATATATATATATATATATATATATATATATATATATATATATATATATACACATCTATGAGGCACGATAAGGTGAGCGTACCCCAATGATGCAGATACACGGGTTATGTCCATGCTTGTAAGTTTTGGGTCCTTACAATTATGTTGGTTATGTCCATACTTAATTACTCTAATTGTCACATATCTTCGAAGACACCAGCCATCCTTGAGACTTTGGGCCTTTGTCGTCTACTTGTACCCTATTTTTCTTGAGTCGCCCTAAAAGTCAATGAGAATGCGCCAGATTGCATTTAATTTCAGTGGGTGGTCAGAAACTCTTATCGGACATCGAGTGACACACCTCTTTATACGTCCGTTAGTATACATTAACTTGGTAATAGTGGGAACAAAACTCTTTTGGGTTTAGGCATAGATCAAAATTTCGGAAGACACCAATATATATCAGTTTCAAGGGTGTCCGATACGATAAATACAATATTTAACAGACACCCAAAAAAATAGGTAAGTTATCGTCCGATACGGGCAATGTATCGTCCGTATCGAACAATAATCTCATATAAAATTTAAGTGGCGAATGTCCGTGGCTTCTAAACAGAGAAAAAAAATTTTATCGACCAATACGCCAGTACTTATCGTCTAGGTCTCCACCTGGATGATACATACCTGAAATCCAGTATTTTGATCTATGGGTTTAAGCGCTCATGACAAATACATGCCATAGCATGTTTTTCAAGACAATCTCGATAAATTCCAATCATGGTAGGTGCAAGTCCTTCTGTCAATGTAGACTGCATGTTGGGCATTTTTGTAGTTCACCATATTCGAAGTCATCCGCATTATGTATTCAACAATCCTTTATCATTTCTCGCATCTTGTCGAGTTTCGTGACAACAGATGACACAACAACCAACGTCCATTTTGCTGCCTCCAATCGTCTCTGTTTTATACGAGTCATAATCACTAATCTGATGTCATCGACTATGTCAGTTATTGGCATCAATCGGGACTCGGAGACCGCATTGTTGAAGGATTCAGAGAGGTTGTTTGTAATCACACATTTTGACCCTAATCAAATTATGATTTAGCCGACTTTCCATGAACTTCTTAGAGCCATTGACATGCCTCAGTGGATTCTTCCTTAATATCATCCATCGATCTCATGTTTAACAAATGCACTAGCTGTCTTCCAAAATAGCTTCTTATATGATTTTCCCTTGAATGAGCCCTTGAAATTCTTGTAAAGATGACAGATACAAAACCTGTCCATACAAAGACATTGTGATTCTTTTAGTTGTAGCAACACACACAAAAACCTATGATACAACCATACACTGATACCATAAACTGTAATCACTGTTATCAGTTGGTAACTGATATCAGTCATGTATACTCAATTAAACAATTTTTTGGGACATGTGATGTGCTACGGGTAACCGTAAGGCCTTAACCATTTATATTAATCCCAAAATAAAAATTAGCCACAATTTTTTTTTCTTCTTTGAATAAAACAGCTTTGAAAATAAATTGGAAAATATAATAAATTCCGGTAATTTCCAAAAAAGCGGGAAAACTATGAAAATAATAAATGTATTAAAAATTATAAAATATATATATGTTTTAATTAAACACGGGTTTTAAATTGCGAAAAAATAGTATTAATACGTGATTTTTCTCAGAGTATTATTTATTTTTTCAGAAACAAGCATTTTAAAAGCATTTTTTATGTTTGCAATAGTACAATTTCAAGGCAAGTAGGATCATGACTGTTGACAATAAATCATGAAAAATTATAAAACGTGGATAGATTTGTTGAGGACAAAGGGTAGAGGGGTGACGTAACACGATGTGATTGGTTGCACTGTCTTGCATTAAATGAGCCCTATCATACTTATAGCCAATTGTGTGGTGCCACATCAGCCGCCTGTACTTTGTCTGCATAAATATGTCCTCCATATAAAACTGCTCATAAACCATTGATATTATGGACCTTTCGATAGGAAATATGATGGATCTATTGATTTGATCATTAATTATTTGCCTTAGGATCTAAGTGTATGATTAATCAAAAATAATAAATCAATAATTCATAAATTAAAATATATGTGCACACTTTGAGTGTGAGCTATAAAAGATGGATTGTCGCTTTGATCTTCAACGATCTCCTCGCTCTCAATTCCACCTAACATAATGGGGATGCTTTTGCTAATAAGGAGGGTTAAAGTGTGTCGAGTAATTATTGAGACCAAGCATCTCTTATATTTGTAGCCAAAAAATCCTTTTCATTAAGGACTTGAATAACTAATTATATTGTGACCTTAATTAAAAGACTTAATTATTAGTTGCTTATTATTTTTCAAATTCACGAATTAGTAATTATATATTATAAGATTAATCTTATACTATTCACGGTCAGCAGTTCATCATAATAACCACCAAAATAGAAATTTCTAACAAAATATGCTTATGCATGATTAAACTGAATATGAGCGCCAAACTTTTATAGACATATAATGTTTCATATAGTCCTAACCATCTGATTAATAACAACGCTTGATTAGACGGTAATGATAATCATATTGGCCTAGTACAATAGTTGGCTGTAACATGGATGGTTATGAACGATGTCCATGTGCCATTGTTAATGTTTAGGGAATTGACTTTCTAAAGGACAATATTTTCTTAGGTATCGTCCGAATACAATGGCCAGGTCCAATTGGTTGAGCTTTATTTTGCGTCCGGCTACAAAAGTCAAGTTATGTTCTAATCCATCAAAGGTATAAAAAATCGGTTGATACTGAGATGTATTGGTTTTTAAATGGCCCGATATCGGTATCCCGTATTTATATCACTAATATGTATCGGGTATCGGTCGATACATTTTAGTTTCGACCGAGACTTATTTTTTGTTTTTTTTTTTAAATTGACCAACACGTATCGGCCTTGGGCAAACTGATACCCAAAAGGCGATACTAGTTTTAATACCTTGACTCTATCTGAGGGTTGCAAAAGTGGTTGACTAGGAAATTAGATTCAACCAGATGGAACCTAACCATTGCCATACAATGGTTTAGTAGTAGTTCACACCATCATTTCTCTCTAAATTATCTTCCTTAAAAATTGCATTTATGAGAAATAGCATGCATAATTGATTTCCGCCTAAAAACTCTACTTCAGTATAAATTTACAAATATTTACAAATTTTGCATTTTTCAAATAAATCATGAGTTATTCAAGATTTTTTTAGAGGTTAAACCTTTGTGCGATGGCAAATGTTGTCTACCTAAAGCGATAGGTCGCCAGTTTGACTCTTGGAAGCAGCCTTTCCAAAATGGGAGTAGGGCCGCCTGCCATCTACCTCTCTCTCCTAAGCCCTGCTGAAATTTAGCGGGGAGCCTTGTGTATTGGGTGTGATCTTTTTTTATTCACAACGTTTAAAAAAATTATAAAATTCATCAATAATTCACGAATTTTTCAATAAGGAAGCTACAACTTGCATGTGGTTTTAAAGGAAAGACTTAGGCTATGTATGGGATAGCTCTTTCTTTGCTTGCCATGAATTCAATTACTACTTTAGTTGATTCTCATTCTCCTTCTAGCTACTAAAGGAAGATTTACCTACTCTAGCAATAACTTCTCTGCTCTCTACTAGCTCCCTATCAGAGCAAATAAAATCAATTATGACAAGGAGTGCATAAAGAGGAGGGTGGAACTACTGAATAGGTAAATTTTGCATAAAATCTTGCTATGCAAGGAGTTATCAAGGAGAAGGGAAACCTGCTAAAGCAGGTAACAGGATGTTAATAAAGAGGATGGGAACTTGCTAAAGCAGGTGAGCTCTGCTATGACAGGGGCTAGCAGAGAGCTATGCCATATGCAGCCTTAATATTTTGGGACTTGTGTCACTTGAAAGTATGAAGCACAATCTAGTCGTCTGATTTGAGGCCATGATGTAAAAAATCATTGGTGGACTCGGCATGATCTCTATCAACACAATCAACCGTTGAATTAGATGATTGACTTTGACTACATTTAATCATATGATAGGGATCATCACTACAAAAAAAAGACAATTAGCGGCAGCCAAAAACTGCCGCTATTAACAAAAAACTACCGCTAATATCCTTGTCGCTAATAGTCTTTAATAGTTTTATGTTAATAGCGGCAGTCCGCTAATAATTTGTTTTTTTGTAGTGCATGTTTCAAGCCAATCGTTGGCACCATTCTTCTTTACATCATGCCCTTCAAATCAGATGACTTAGATGGTGTTCTACGTGAGATAAGTCTCAAAAATACTAAGTCTTTCGTTTTAAAATTCGGAAAAATCCGGCAAATCTTGGAAGTTCGGAGGAAAAATCGGTGAAGAAAATTAAAAATAAAAAGATTTAAAACTATAAATTTTTTTAAATATATTAGAAACTCACAATTTTTTTTAAAAATTCAGAAATTATTCGTGAATAATTTGCGAATTATTCATGAAATTTTTGTGATTAAGCGATTTTTTGAAAAATTTGCGAATAATTCGGAATTAATTATGGGGAACATTAAATTCGCAAAATTTTAAAAAATTTGGTAATTTTTCGACTATGTGTACAATGGTACAAATCTCGTATGCAAGTTGTACCTGGCTTTCAATAAATGGTAACCATTTTTTCTACTTTTAGAATTTTAAATTATTTAATCTTATTTATTTATTTATTATAATTTATTCTCCAATTTTTTCCCCAAATGTTCAACTATTAACATTGTCGAATCCACATGAAATCAGTTCCACCAGCTAATAAATCCAAACCCAAAAAAGATATGGAAATTGTTTTCTTGTCCGACCATCCTTTTCAATCCCATACCAAGGGGTATTTAACTATTTATAAAGTCCATTACCCAATGTTGGTCCCCCATTTGTGAGTGGTCCATGTTGGTCCCCCCATCATCCTTTTGCCAACGCTAGTTAAGGGCAATGACCCCTACCTTGCTTTTAGATTGTACAAAGGTGGTGGACCTTTCTCAACTTGATAGAAATCTTTCCCAAAGTATCTATGGACAAAGGACATTGCCTTCCTAAAGCTTGAAAGTTGTAGTTAATATAGAAGAGGGCTCTAACTCTATGACCGAGAAGGGCTATTTTACTATACTGGCCTCCGCTGGTTGCTTAAAGAAATCAGCTAAGGGCACGTTTGTTTGCAAGTAACTTCAGCTATGAGTTTTAATTATTTTCGTTTCCTGCAACACTCAGGTGCATAATCGTAAGGAATAAAGTAGTAAACACATTTTGTGAAAGATCAATCAAACAACTAAGTATTTAAGGTGAATATATATATATATATATATATATATATATATATATATATGTGTGTGTGTGTGTGTTTTCTGAAAGATCAATCAAACAAGTAAGTATTTAAGGTGACTATATATATATATATATATATATATATATATATATATATATATATATATACACATCTATGAGGCACGATAAGGTGAGCGTACCCCAATGATGCAGATACACGGGTTATGTCCATGCTTGTAAGTTTTGGGTCCTTACAATTATGTTGGTTATGTCCATACTTAATTACTCTAATTGTCACATATCTTCGAAGACACCAGCCATCCTTGAGACTTTGGGCCTTTGTCGTCTACTTGTACCCTATTTTTCTTGAGTCGCCCTGAAAGTCAATGAGAATGCGCCAGATTGCATTTAATTTCAGTGGGTGGTCAGAAACTCTTATCGGACATCGAGTGACACACCTCTTTATATGTCCGTTAGTATACATTAACTTGGTAATAGTGGAAACAAAACTCTTTTGGGTTTAGGCATAGATCAAAATTTCGGAAGACACCAATACATATCAGTTTCAGGGGTGTCCAATACGATAAATACAATATTTAACGGACACCCAAAAAAATAGGTAAGTTATCGTCCGATACGGGCAATGTATCGTCCGTATCGAACAATAATCTCATATAAAATTTAAGTGGCGAATGTCCGTGGCTTCTAAACAGAGAAAAAAAATTTTATCGGCCAATACGCCAGTACTTATCGTCTAGGTCTCCACCTGGATGATACATACCTGAAATCCAGTATTTTGATCTATGGGTTTAAGCGCTCATGACAAATACATGCCATAGCATGTTTTTCAAGACAATCTCAATAAATTCCAATCATGGTAGGTGCAAGTCCTTCTGTCAATGTAGACTGCATGTTGGGCATTTTTGTAGTTCACCATATTCGAAGTCATCCGCGCGCATTATGTATTCAGCAATCCTTTATCATTTCTCGCATCTTGTCGAGTTTCGTGACAACAGATGACACAACAACCAACGTCCATTTTGCTGCCTCCAATCGTCTCTGTTTTATACGAGTCATAATCACTAATCTGATGCCATCGACTATGTCAGTTATTGGCATCAATCGGGACTCAGAGACCGCATTGTTGAAGGATTCAGAGAGGTTGTTTGTAATCACACATTTTGACCCTAATCAAATTATGATTTAGCCGACTTTCCATGAACTTCTTAGAGCCATTGACATGCCTCAGTGGATTCTTCCTTAATATCATCCATCGATCTCATGTTTAACAAATGCACTAGCTGTCTTCCAAAATAGCTTCTTATATGATTTTCCCTTGAATGAGCCCTTGAAATTCTTGTAAAGATGACAGATACAAAACCTGTCCATACAAAGACATTGTGATTCTTTTAGTTGTAGCAACACACACAAAAACCTATGATACAACCATACACTGATACCATAAACTGTAATCACTGATATCAGTTGGTAACTGATATCAGTCATGTATACTCAATTAATTAGGTAACCAATAAACCAGTCATGGTAACCAATAAACCAGCAATGAAACAATCATACACTGTAATAACTGATATCAGTTGGTAACTGATATTAGTCACGTATACTTAGATAATTAGGTAACCAATAAACTAGTCATGGTAACCAATAAACCAACAGTGAAACAACCATACAATGTAATCGCTGATATCAGTTGGTAACTGATATCAGTCATGTATACTAAGATAATTAGGTAACCAATAAACTAGTCATGGTAACCAATAAACCAATAGTGAAACAACCATACACTGTAATCACTGATATGAGTTGGATTACAACCATTTGGTAATTGATCTAAGTCATGTATACTCAGATTAATTACACAAGAAAGAACATCGGTAATCAACTATGTTCGGCTGTGGGATATATCTTACACATAGCATTTACTAGGCCCTTTGTTCTGTCCGACATGAAGACTTGATTGTTTGGATACCCTATGGCTAGCTGTAACTGCTCGACAAACCAAGTCCAACTCTTTTCATTTTCTTGCTCTACCACTGTATACACCAATGGAAATTACCCCCGATTCCATCTAACGCTATGGCGACAAGTAGGTTGCACTTGTATTTTCCTTTTAGGGGACATCCATCAAAGCCTAAGAATGGTTGACAATAAGCCAAAAAACTCATATGTCGTGGTGATAAACAAATGAAACCGTTTTGAAAAGCCCCATCCTCTTCAAGTTTATGCTTCGTGATGCTACTCGAATTAATCTGTAACACTGATAAACAAAAGGAAGGCACACACTTGTGCGATTCTTTGAAATATCCATAAACACGACCCAATGCTAATTCATCTAGCAGTGGTCATCTTGTTTCTATCTCGATTACACCTTGAGCATATATGCTTTTTCGTTGTAGGTTTTGACATAAAATGTGGTATTGTCCTCATATACAGACGCATGAATGCGTCACAGACATTTGGGTTGTGCACACTTTGATGTCACCCTCGTCTTCTCATTCTTCAGATAGAACAACTGAAAACCATGAAAAACCATGAAATGTAACAATGCATCTATGAAGTCATAGACAGACTCATACATCATCTCTACGGTAAAAATAGGCTAATTCCTTTCGTTTACAAACTCATGCTAGAATCCTATCTCAATCTCATCGTCCGAAATTTCATCTCCACCATCCAAACTACCAAATGATTCATAACCTTTCGAATCTTTGTAATCGGATAAATGGTCGACATCATTTCTTTCCCGCTGCTCTTTAATCTCCCCTCTTATGTCATTTGAGAACCCCTTATCCTCATAAGAACAATCACCCATTGAATTTATGCTCTCAAAATCCACTTCAAAAGAACTATCACTATCTTCTTCCTCATAACTGGCATATTTTCCCATTTTTTCATGGTTCGGTGTTGTGTAAGAAGGATCTCATTTAATGTTTAAAGGCATCGAGTTTAGCTCAACCTCCACATATATATCGAATGCCTTGATTTGACAATGTCTCTCAAACATTGTCATCAAATCGGAGTCACTTAGGATAAAGACAAATTCATCTCGCCCTCCTACACTCAAGTGCCTGTTCTTGACAATCAGTGCATGAGTCCGAGGGATGCTGCATATTTGAATGACATAATTTACCAACATAAGGTACGATGTTCGATCTATATCAACAGGACATTCATCAAAATTTCCCCTTATGTTTCTATTGCGGCCACTGTATTTGATGAATGAACCTCCCCAATGAACCCTCAATTTCATTTAATCTTCGAACATATTTTATCGGTTTGTCCTACCTACACAGATACATTGTAAACTGTAGAGCCATTACACAGTAAACAACCACTAATAAGTAAAGTTATACAATGTATCTATGTATACATCTAGATAGATAACTAGGATTTATCTTCTCAAACTAAGGTTTTATCCTAAAAAACTAGGGTTTTAACCCTTTGACACTATGATTTTATCCCTCTGAAACTAGGGTTTCATCCCAAAAAAACTAGAGTTTTATCCCTCTAAAACTAGGGTTTCACCCAAAAAAAACTAACGTCTTATCCCTCTGAAACTAGGGTTTTAGCCGAAACATAACTGAAATAGGGTCTTTATCATCTCGTTTGAAAAGAAAACAATCAAAACCAGAATTTGCAAATTGAAAAAATAAAAAGGAAACTATTGTCTTACCTTAAAAGGATGACACGTTTGAGTTTCAGAAGTAAGGACATAGATAGAGAAGAAGCCCTATTCGTTTCCTAAAAACCCTATTCTTCAAGGCATGATCAACTGCATGCATATAGAGAACAAAATTTTAGTGAAATAATATACAAAAATCATTACAAAAACCCTACAATGAATAAAGAAAACCCTTTATCTTACCTTCCTAAGCCATTAAACTCACTGGTCTTCTTTTCTCTTAAACGGGAATGAAAACCCTCTTCTTTGTCAAATCGATAATGCAATTAGAGAGGTGATATGACTCTGTCGTCAGAGATGGAGAGAAATGGTATAGATTTGTGAAAAAAGAATGCTGCTTAAGTCACTAACGTTAACAACATCACACATTTATTAACGGTTCATCACGGTAAGGGCCATTTTGCAAGCGAAAATGCATTCGAAGGGGCGAAATACAAATAGGTATAACCGGGGGGGGGGGGGGGCGGGATGTAATTTCGGAACAACTCAGGGGGCTAAATGCAAAAAACCCTATAGTTTATAATATTATTATTTATTTTAAAAATATATTTATGATTTATTTTAAAAAAATAAAAAATAGATTTATAAATATATTTACATTTAAATGCCACAACTTATGCCAAAAGCATAACTAAAATTAATCAATGAAAATATATTAATTAATAAATGAATACTTAAATATATAATAAGTAATAAAAATATATAAAAATATTTAGAAGTAAAATGCGCCTTTGCACCAAGGCCTCACCTAGGCCTAGGGACCCTTGTCGCCTCGGTGCGTGTAGCGCTTTTTACAATACTGACTGCAATCTATTTGACCAATAGGTTGCCTTCCTCTATTCTATCTGGAGTCTCTTCTTTTTAGAGACTACTCCTCTCGCCCTTCTCATAATCACCTACGAGTCTTTGAATTAGTTTGTTTTATTCTCCCACGCAACCAACGCACCAAACTCCCTGCTCGCTCTGCATTTTGCATATTTCTTGGCTTTGGAATCAACACAAGTGTTATTGTTGATATGATCCCTTTGCCCAACGTCTTAGGATTTCTCGCATGTCTCTTTTCTTGAGGATACCCCAAACAATCTCTCTCCTTTTCCTTGCCCTCCATCTGTTGACTCCTTGTCATTTCTCACCCCTTTACCAGAATTCTCGTCATCCTCTAGTGATCTTTACTTCTCTTCCATTCCTGAGGTTTCCGCATCTTCCACTCCTGATCGTTCTATTTCTTCATACCTTTTCACTCCATTATGAGTGTTGAAATATGATCATATTTCACACCCTAAAATATACACTTAGCTATCCGACGAGAGCAATCTGACAGTTTTGTGGAATTTTGATGGTTTCAGGAAAATCTCACTATTGGATGCATTTGATGGCAAAAAAGAGCATAAGAACAACTAACACTGGAACATTGAACCAAGGAATCATCAATCCCAAAAATCCGTAAATAATGGATCGATCAACCCTTTGATGGATCCTGAGATGAGTTAAATCCCGCAGAAGCATTGTTCTAGATCGATTGATCGACCATGTCAGTCGATCGATCGATTTATATAAATATATTTTGTTCTAGACTCTATCCAGATTCGATCGATTGGTTTATTGGTCCGATCGATCGATTTCAAGTTAATTGAATTGCGACAAATTTAAATTTTAAAATCGATCTATCAATATTTAGGGCCAGTCGATTGATTTTGCATTTTAGGTTTCGAGCAGTGGCCCTATTTAAGTAAAAATTAAAATCTGTGTATTGGGAGTCTCTTTTCTTTTTGTACAATAGTATTTGGGCTTCTTTTTTTGGAGAGCCGCCTTCTTTTTCTTAGCCATATTTACACTTTTCTAAGTTTGCTTCTTCATTTTCGTAGCTTCTTTTCTCAATTTCTTAGCTTTAGAACGTAGATTAGTTTCACTTTTTATTTTAGAGAAGGATTGTGGCTTGTAGATTGGAGTATACATTGGATTTGTTTAAGCTTTTGATGGTAATTAATGCAATATTTGAGTTTTCTTTCTTCAGTGTTGTGTTCTTCCTTAGAAATGTATGGCTAAATCTTCTTGAAGGTTGGGATCTAATGAACTATATGAGATGCTCATTTAAAATTATAGATCTGTAGTTGGAATATCTTTTTTTGATGCTTTGAGTTTTTATTGTTTATTGTTCTTATCGATTATTGTGAATACTGATCACTATTCTAAGATATGAGAACTAGTCATGCTTTTCCCAAAACCTCGGATCTGTGATCTGGTATTTACACCATGTTTTCATTGCAAATATTAAATGCATGTATTCATCGTGATTAAAGAACTTTTAATACGATGAATGTTTTGCCTTCTCTCTTTTATTGGTTTTGGAATGACATAATTTAGGATTATTTTTGTGAATTAAACATTTTATTTTTCATAAATTATTGATTGATTTTGATATTTATGTGATTTAGCATCTTTGAAATTCTAACCAATTAGTGTAGACACCCAAATTTGGCTCAAGGCCCAATCGACCCGTACTTCGAGAATGACACGCTCCCGAGCTTCCAAAAGTACCTCCCAAACTCTTAGAACTTAATCTAATTTTTATAATCATTCGCAAACCCTTAGGAAGTAACCCTAACCTTTCCAAACCCTTAGAAAGCCTAAAACGAACCCATATAATCCGCTTCAAACCAATCAAAAGAGTTGATGAAAAAAGGAGTGTCAAGATTTACACAAATAGTTTTCTAACCTAATGCCTATACCATCGAAAGTAGAAGTTCTTAGCTTTCCAACGAGCTAAGAATTGCTTAATTTGGAGTTGTACATAAAAGGTTATTGCAATTTGAAAAATACAAATTTGTATAAGAAATTATAAAATCGGACCCTAACTTCTCAAAATTGAGAAAAAATCATTTTTCTTAAAAATGGTTTGATTTTTAAATTGGGGGTTTGACTTGTGGAACATCCCAAGGCTTAGGGTTTGTTTCCTTAGGACTCTTATGCCTCCAATAAGCTTTGAAAACTACCATTTTGTCACTTGAGTCATCACCCCATCATCTACCATTAAAACCTAACTCCCTCTTTTCTAAGCTCTTCAAACCTCCAAAAACCTTAGATTCACTATTACCTAATTTCTAAACTAATTAGAACCTTAAGCACCCCCCCTAATCACCTCTACATCTATAAATAGAGGCACCCTCCCTCTTGTTTAAGCCACTTGAAAATTCTCTAAAGGAGAGAGAAAACTCTAGAGAATTCCCTCCCTATTTTCAAGCCCTAATCTTTCTAAGCTTTGAAACTCGTCTTCTCCCTCATACCATCACATCTTCCACCATTAATCCATCATTCCTAAAGCTTTGAAGCCTTAGCCTAGATCATTATCATACCCTCATGCCTAGCCTTCAAAACCTTCAAGCCTTAAAAGTTAGAACCTTACTTTAACCATTGTGTTATCGGAAGCTCATCGGAATTGACACCCACGGCGGTGCAACAAGACTCCGAGAGCCCCGGCTCTCCCCTCTATTTCTCTACCTTCTTTATTTACTTTTCCTCCATCCTAGAATTTAAGCCGTTACATCGCCGAAATTTTGATAATTGCGGGAGGCTTAAATAGGATTGGAGTACCTTTCGGCAAGAGGAAGTGCCGCTCGTTTTTATACTTTTTTTCTATAATGGCGTCCACCCTACTATTTTATTGTTGTCTACTTGAATTTTTACACATTTAACATGTGGATTTTCATATGAAGTAATGCCTTTTTTATTATTATCTGCCTCAATTATTTCAGCAGGTTAGCTTTTGTTTTGGATGGTACATTTGTCTTTACGCGGTGTCACTTAAATCTTATTATTCTAATATCTGTATGCTTGAAATTCTTACACATTTCACGTGAAAGATATTTATGCCATCACACATAATTTAAAAATAGGAAAATTTATCAGATCAATCCTGTCATATACACCTTTTCCGTCACAGACCCTATATTTTTACCTTTACTCAAACCGACCAGCTTTAAGCCAAGTCAGTTCCAGCTAATAGAAAAAGTCAGAAATACCCCTTCTTACACTGTTTTTCATTCTACATAGTTTAAAATTTTAAATATTTGTACTTTTTTATATTTACACGATGTGAAACGGGATCTATACTGTCTGATTCGAAGGCCACAATATAAAATCAATGGTGTCAAAGATAGACATGAAAAAAAGGTAATATCGTCTCTTAAAAAAATTAATTTAAAAAAAAAAAAATAGTCGATGCTGACTCTTTAAACGGTCGATGACGACTCTTAAAATAGTCAAACCATCGCTAAAGAGAGGCATCGATCGTAAAAGAAATAAAAAATTACATTACGTCATCGATCGCCTAAGCCATGATGGCAACTATATAGAATATTGATGTCGCTCTTTAGCAATTCCAGACGATTGTTTTAAGAGTCGCCATCAACCGTTTAAAGAGTCAGGATTGACTATTTAAAAAAAAAAAAAATTATTTTTGAAGAGGTGATATCGCCTTTTTTTCGTGTCTATCTTTGACACCATCAATTTTATATTGTGACCTTCAAATCAGACGACATAGATCTCGCTTTATATCGCGTAAATATTAAAAAGTGCAAATATTTAAAATTTTAAATTATGTAGAACGAAAAAAGTGTAAGAAGGGGTATTTCTGACTTTTTGTGCTAGCTGAAAATGGCTTGGCTAAAAGTTGGTCGGTTTTGGTAAAGGTGAAAATATAGGGTCTCTTACGGGAAAGGTCTATCTAACAGGGTCGATCCGGTAAATTTCCCTTAAAAATAAGCATAGTATTTTTTGGGACATGTGAGGTGCTACAGGTAACCCGTAACCCGTTATATTAATACCAAAATAAAAATTGGCCACAATTTATTTTTATTTTTATTTTTTATAAAACAGCTTTGAAAATAAACGTGAAAAAATGGTAAATTTCGAGAAAAAGTGGGAAAACTATGAAAATAAAAAATGTATTAAAAATTATAAAAAATATATATTTTTTTGACCAAACAAGGATTTTAAATGAGAAAAAGAGGATTTAAAACATATTTTTCGAAAGAAGGGGATCAACACTAGATTTTTAGGCGTATAATTCATTTTTTCAGTAACACGCATTTTAAACGATTTTTTGTGTGTGCAATAATATAAATGACAAGGCAAGTTGCGGGACCCTTTTTAATGATGGATCGTATCATTGACAATACACCATGAAAAATTATAAATTGAGGATAAATTTATTGAGGACAAAGGATAGGTGGCTGACGTGGCACCGTCTTACATTAAATGAGCCCTACTGTACTTATAGCCAATGGTGCTGCGCCATATCAGTCGCCTGTATTTTGTCTGTATAAAATATGTCCTTCATATAACACCGTCCATAAATCATTGATGTTATGGACCTTTCGATCGGAAATATGCTTATGCATAATTAAACTGAATATGAGCGCTAACTTTTTTAGCCATATAATATTTCATACAGTCCTAATCATTTGATTAATAACAAGGCTTGATTAGACGGAAATGATAATCATGGATCAAAATTTCGTCCGATACCGATACGTATTGATATCGGAGCTGAATGATACGGTACATTTAATGTACTGGTAAAGAACAATATTTCTTAGGTATGGTCGTAATACAATGGTCAGGTCCAATTGGTTGAGCTTGATTTTGCGTCCGGCTACAAAAGTCAAGTTGTATTCTATTCTATCCAAGGTATAAAAAATCGGTCAATACCGATATGTATTGGTTTTCGGCTAAGGTGATATATATCGGTATCCCGTATCGGAGATACCGATACGTATCGGATATCGGTCGATACATTTCGGTTTCGACTAAAACCTTTTTTTTTAAATTGACCAATATATATTAGCTTCACGCAAACCGAAACTCAAGACTAATACTGATTTTAATACCTTAATTCTATTTGAGGGCTTGCAAAATTGGTTGAATAGGAAATTAGATTCAACCAGTTGGACGTAACTATTGCCCTACTACAATAGTTTAGTAGTACTTCACACCGTCATCTCTCTCTAAATTATCTTCTTTGAAAAGTGCATTTATGAGAAATAGCATGCATGATTGATTTCCGCCTAAAAACTCTGCTTCAATGTACATTTACAAATGTTTACAAATGTTTACAAATTTTATATTTTCCAAATAAATTATGAGTTTGTCACTATTTTTTTAGAGGTTCGAATTTGGTGTGATGGCAAATGTTATCTACCTAAAGCGATAGGTTGCGGGTTCGACTCTTGGAGGTAGCCTTTCTAAAATAGGAGTAGGGCCTCCTGCCATCTACCTCTCTCTCCTAAGTCCTGCTGAAATTTAGCGGGGGAGCGGGGGAGCCTTGTGTACTGGGTGTGATCTTTTCTTATTCATGACGTTTAAAAAAATTATAAAATTCATTAACAATAAGGAAGCTACAACTTATACATGGTTTAAAAAAAAAGACTTAATATTTTGGGAAAAAAATTATAAAATTCATCAATAATTCACGAATTTTTCAATAAGGAAGCTATAACTTTTACAAGGTTTAAAAACAAAGACTTAATATTTTGGGACTTGTGTCACCTGAAAGTATTAAACACAATCTAGCCATCTGATTTGAGGCCATGATGTGAAAAATCATTTGTGGACTCGACATGATCTCTATCATCTTCTTCAACACAATCAACCGTTGAATTAGATGATTGACCTTGACTATATTTAATCATATAATAGGGATCACGTTTCACGCCAATCTTTGGCATCATGCCTCTTTACATCATGCCCTTCAAATTAGATGGCTTAGATGGTGTTCCAAGTAGCATAAGTCTCAAAAATACTAAGTCTTTCGTTTTAAACTATGTGCAAAAGTCACCAAATCGGAGTTCAACAATAATTTGGCGAGGTTTAAATTAAGAAAAATCCGGCAAATCCTGAAAGTTCGGAGGAAAAATCGCTGAAGAAAATTAAAAATAAAAAGATTTAAAACTATAAATTTTTTTAAATATATAAGAAAGAAACAATTTTTAAAAAAAATTCTGAAATTATTTGGGAATAATTCGGGAATTATTAGGGAATAATCACGAATTATGCATGATATTTTTGTGATCAGGCAATTTTTTGAAAAATTTGCGAATAATTCAAAATTAATTGGAGGAAAATTAAATTAGCGAAATTTTTAAAAATTCAGCAATTTTTTTTACTATGTGTGCAATGGTACAAATCTCGTATACAAGTTGTACCTAGCTTTCAATAAATGTTAACCATTTTTCTATATTTAGAATTTAAAATTGTTTAATCTTATTTTTTTATTTATTATAATTTATACTCCAATTTTTTCCCCAAATGTTCAACTATTAACCTTGTCGAATCCACATGAAATCGGTTCCACCAGCTAATAATTCTAAATCCAAAAACAGATATGGAAATTGTTTTTCTTGTCCAACCATCCTTTTCAATCCCATACCAAGGGGTATTTAACTATTTATAAAGTCCTTTACCCGATGTTGGTCCCCCATTTGTGAGTGGTCCCCATCATTCTTTTGCCAAGCTAATTAAGGGCACCCCTTCCTTGCTTTTAGATTGTACGAAGGTGGTGGGCCTTTCTAATCTTGATAGAAATCTTTCCCAAAGTATCTATGGACAAAGGACTTGCCTTTCTAAAGCTTGAAAGTTGTAGTTAATATGGAAGAGGGCTCTAACTCTATGACCGAGAAGGGCTATTTTATTATATTGGCCTCCGCTGGTTGCTTAGGGCACGTTTGTTTGCAAGTAACTTCAGCTATGAGTTTTAATTATTTTCGTTTTGTGCAACAATCAGGTGTATGAGGCATGATCTTAAGGAATAAAGTAGTAAACACATTTTCTGAAAGATCAATCAAACAAGTATTTAAGGTGACTATATATACCCCAATGGGGTACGATACGGTGAGCGTACCCCAATGATGCAGGTACACGGAGCCTAGGTGTAGCAGCTTCACTCGTAAGCTTTGGGTTTTGACAACTATGCTGGTTATGTCCATACTGATTACAATTGCCACATCACTTCGAAGACTCCCGCCTTCTTGAGACTTTGGGCCTTTGGCATCTGCCGGTACCCTATTTTTCTTGGGTCGCCCTGAAAGTCGATGAGAATGCGATGGATTGCATTTAATTTTAGTGGTTGGCCAGAAACTCTTATCGGACATCAAGTGATAAACCTCTTTATACGTACGCCGGTATACATCAACTTGGTAATAGTGGGAACAAAACACTTCTGGGTTTAAGCATAGATCAAAATTTCGGACGACACTAATACGTATCGGTTTCAGGAGTGTCCGATACTATAAATACAATATTTACCGGACACCCAAAAAAATAGGTAAGTTATCGTCTATATTGGACAACAATCTCATATAAAATTTAAGTGACGGATGGGCGTGGTTTCAGAAAGAAAAAAAAAAAATTTGTACCATCGGCGATACATCGAATGTATCGGCCGATACGCCGGTACGTATCGTCCAAGTGGAGACCTGGACGATACATATCGGAAATCCGGTATTTTGATCTATGGGTTTAAGTGTTCATGGCAAATAATGACATAGCATGCAGACAAGACAATCTCGATAAATTCCATTCATGGTAGGTGCAAGTCCTTCTGACAATCTCGATAAATTCCATTCATGGGCATTTTTGTAGTTCACCTCATATTCAAAGTCATCCGCATTATGTGCCTAATAATCCTTCGTCATTTCTCGCATCTTCTCGAGTTTCGTGACAACAAATGACACAACAACTGACGTCCATTTTGCTCTTCCAATCGTCTCTGTTACGTATGAGTCATAATCACTGATCTGATGCTATCGACTATGTCAGTTATTGGCATAAACTGGGACTCAGACACTGCATTGTTGAAGGATTCAGAGAGGTTATTTGTAATCACATCACATTTCGACCTCTCATCAAATTATGATTTAACCCACTTTCCATGAACTTCATAGATCCATTGGCGTGCCTCAATGGATTTTTCCTTAATATCATCCATCGATCGCATCTTTAACAAATGCACCGGCTGCCTCCCAAAATAGCTTCTCATATGTTTTCCCCTTGAACGAGCCCTTGAAATTCTTATAAAGATGACGGACACAAAACCTGTTCATACGAAGACATTGGGATTCTTTTAGTTATAGCAACATATACTAAAACCTATGATACAACCATACACTGATACCATAAACTGTAATCACTAATATCAGTTGGTAACTGATATCAGTCATGTATACTCAATTAATTAGGTAACCAATAAACCAGTCATGGTAACCAATAAACCAGCAGTAAAACAACCATACACTGTAATCACTGATATTAGTTGGAAACTGATATCAGTCATGTATACTCAGATAATTAGGCAACCAATAAACTAGTCATGGTAACCAATAAACCAACAGTGAAACAACCATACACTATAATCATTGATATCAGTTGGATTACAACCATTTGGTAATTGATCTAGGTCATGTATACTCAGATTAATTACACAGGAAAGAAAACCGGTAATTATCTATGTTCGGTTGTGGGATATATCTTACAAGCATTTACTAGGCCCTTCTATCTGTCCGACATAAAAACTAGTTTTTTGGATACCCTATGACTAGCTGCAACTGCTCGACAAACCAAGTCCAATTCTCTCCATTTTCTTGATCTACCATTGCATATGCCAGTGGAAATTACCCCCGATTTCCATCTAATGCTATGGCGGCAAGTAGGTTGCACTTATATTTTCGTTTTAGGTGACATCCATCAAGGCCTAAGAATGGTTGACAATCAGCCAAAAAACTCATATGACGCGGTGTTAAACAAATGAACTCTTTTTGAAAAGCCCCATCCCCTTCAAGTTTATGCTTCTTGATGTTATCCGGATTAATCCGTGACACTGATAAACAAAAGGAAGGCACACACTTATACGATTCTTCGAAAGATCCATAAACACGACCCAATGCTAATTCTTTGCCTCACCATATGCGATGATATGGAATCTTAACACCATACTCCTTGAATAATATTCTCGCTAGCTTCTTAATTGCAATTTCACGATCAATTTTAACTTGTTCCTCTACCCATCTAGAAATCCACCTAGCAGTGGTCATCTTGTTTCTATCTCGATTACACCTTGAGCATATATGTTTTTTCATTGTAGGCTTTGACATAAAATGTGGTACTGTCCTCATCAGATGCATGAATGCGCCACGGACATTTGGGTGCACACTTTGCTATCACCCTCGTCTTCTCATTCTTCTGATAGAACAATTGAGAAATTCCATCTCTTCATAGACAGACTCATACATCATCTCTACGGTAAAAATAGGCTTATGCCTTTCGTTTACGAACTCATGCTAGAACCCTATCTCAATCTCATCATCCGAAATTTCATCTCCACTATCCAAACTACCAAATGATTCGTAACCATCCAGATCTTTGTGATCGGATAGATGGCCGACATCATTTCTTTCCGACATCTCTTTAGTCTCCCCTCTTACGTCATTTGAGAATCCCTTATCCTCATCAGAACATTCACCCATTGAATATCTGCTTTCAAAATCCACATCATAAGAACTGTCACTATCTTCTTCCTCATAACTTGCATATTTTCCCATTTTTTCATGGTTCGGTATTGTGCAAGGAGGATCTCCTTTAATGTTTAAAGGCATTGGGTTCGGCTCAACTTCTACATATATATCGAATGCCTTCATCTGACGATATCTCTCCAACATCGTCATCAAATCAGAGTCACTTAGGATAAAGACCAATTCATCTCGCCCTCCTACACTCAAGTGTCTGTACTTGACAATCAATGCATGAGTCCAAGGGATGCTGCATATTTGAATGACATAATTTACCAATATAAGGTACGATGTTTGATCTATATCAACAGAACATTCACCGAATTTTCCCCTTACGTTTCTATTGCGGCCACTGTATTTGATGAATGAACCTCCCCAATGAACCCTCAATTTCATTTAATCTTCGAACATATTTTGTCGATTTGTCCTACCTACACAGATACACTGTAAACTGTAGAGCCATTACACAGTAAACAACCACTAATAAGTAAAGTGATACAATGTACCTATGTATACATCTAGACAGATAACTAGGGTTTATCTTCTCAAACTAAGGTTTTATCCAAAAAAACTGGATTTTATCCCTCTAACATTATGATTTTATCCCTCTGAAACTAGGGTTTTATCCCAAAAAAACTAGAGTTTTATCCCTCTAAAACTAGGGTTTTACCCAAAGAAAACTAACGTTTTATCCCTTTGAAACTAGGGTTTTAGCCGAAACATAACTGAAATAGGGTCTTTATCATCTCGTTTGAAAAGAAAACAATCAAAATCAAAATTTACAAATTGAAAAAATAAAAAGGAAACCATTTTCTTACCTTAAAAGGATGAGACTTTGAGTTTCAGAAGCAAGGACTTAGATAGAGAAGCCCTATTCGTTTCCTAAAATCCCTATTCTTCAAGGCATGATCGGCTACATGCATGCATATAGAGAACCAAATTTTAGTGAAATAATATACAAAAATCATTAAAAAGTCCCTGCAATGCATAAAGAAAGCCCTTTATCTTACTATCCTAAGCCATTAAACCCAATGGTCTTCTCTTCTCTTGAACGGGAATGAAACCTTCTTCTCTGTCTATTCGATAATGCAACTGGAGAGGTGATATGACTTTGTCGTCAGAGATAGAGAGGAAGGGTATAGATGGTATTTGTGAACAAAGAACGCCGCTTAAGTGACTAACATTAACAACATCACATATTTATTAACGGTTCGTCATGGTAAGGGCCATTTTGCACGTGAAAATGTATTTGAAGGGGTGGTATAACCAGGGGGGCGGGATTCAATTTCGGAATAACTCAGGGGGTAAATGCAAAAAACCATATATTTTATAATATTATTATTTATTTTAAATATATATTTATGATTTGTTTTTAAAAAATAAAAAAATTAATTTATAAAGATATTTACATTTAAATGTCACGAATTATGCCAAAAGTATAACTAAACTTAATTAATAAAAATATATTACTTATATTAATAAATTAATACTTAAATATATAATAAGTAATAAAATATATAAAAAAATTTAGAATTAAAATGCGCACTTGCGCCTAGGTCTAGGGACCCTTGTCGCCTCAATGTGCGTAGCGCTTTTTACAATACTGACTGCAGTCTATTTGACCAATAGGTTGCCTTCCTCTATTCTATCTGGTGTCTCTCCTTTTTAGAGACTCCACTCCTCTCGCCCTTCTCACAACCACCTACGAGTCTTTGAATCAGTTTGTTTTATTCTCCCACCCAACCAACGCACCAAACTCTCTGCTCGCTCTGCATTTTGCGTATTTCTTGGCTTTGGGATCAAACACAAGTGTCATTGTTGTTATGATCCCTCTGCCCAACGTCTTAGGATTTCTCGCATGTCTCTTTTCTTGAGGGTACCCCATACAATCTCTCTCCTTCTCCCTTCCCTCCATCTGTTGACTCCTTGTCATTTTTCACCCCGTTACCAGAATTCTCGTCATCCTCTAGTGATCCTGACTTCTCTTCCATTCCTGAGGTTTCCGCATCTACCACTCCTGATAGTTTTATTTCTTCATACCTTTTCATTCCATTGATGAGTGTTGAAATATGATCATATTTCACACCCTAAAACATACACTTAGCCATCTGATGAGTGAAATCCAACAACTTTTGTGGAGTTTTGATGGTTTCAGGAAAATCTCACTGTTGGATGCATTTGATGGCAAAAAAGAGCATAAGAACAACCAACACTGGAACATTGAACCAAGGAATCGTCAAGCCCAAAAATCTATGAAGAATCAATCGATCATCCGTTTGATTGATTGATCAAGGCTGAGAAGAGTTAAATCCCGCAGAAGCACTGTTCAAGATCGATTGATCGACCATGTCAGTCAATCAATTGAATTGATATAAATAAATTTTGTTCTAGACTCTGTCCAGATTCGATCGATCGGTTTATTGGTCCGATTGATCGATTTCAAGTTAATTGAATTGCGGTAAATTTAAAATCGATCTATCAATTTTTAGGGTCGATTGATCAATTTAAATTTTAGGTTTCAAGCAGTGGCCCTAGTTAAGTGAAAATTAGAATTAGGGTTAAGGAGTCTCTTTTCTTTTTATACAATAGTATTTGGGCTTCTTTTTTTTACTTTGAGTTTTTATTGTTTATTGTTCTTGTTGATTATTGTGAATACCGATCGCCATTCTAAGATATGGGAACTAGTCATGCTTTTTCTAAAATCTCGGATCTTTGATATGGTATTTACACCATATTTTCATTATAAATATTCGACGCATTTATTCATCGTGATTAAAGAACTCTTTAATACGATGAATCTTTTGCCTCCTCTCTTTTATTGGTTTTGGAAGGACGTAATTTTGAATTATTTTTGTAAATTAAACGTTTTATTTTTCATAAATTATTTATTGATTTCGATGTTTATGTGATTTAGTGTAATGACCCGGATTTTTCAAAACTTAAGTGTGCGGTATTAAATGTGTTTTGCACCGAGCACGGTGTTAGTGCTCCACACTGAAACCTAACTTATTTGAGAAAAACCTTATTTAAGTAAGGTACGCATAACTTTTCTCATTTTAATCTTATTAAAACCTTAGCCATCTCTTTTTTTTCTTCTTCTTAAGGGTACCCTAGTCGTCACCACCTTTCATCTCCACCCATCTCCTCTATAAACATCTTAATCTTTTTCTCTAAAACTATTGTGTGTTCTTCCACAAGAACCACCGTGGTTTATTTTCTACCATCAAGATCGAGGAAAAAGAAGAAGGCGGAGTCGTGAACGGGCCATCGCGTGGACGCTGACCTTTATTGCCCTAATTGTCGTTGAATTACCGTCACGCTTCAAGAGGTGAGTACTCATCCATCCATCTCGTCCTTCTCAGATCTCGTCGTATATCTTAGATCCCGTCACGTAGGATATGTTCGATCACATATCGACGAGCTAATAAACAAACCCAGATTTATTTTCTTACAATATTGCTTTAGGATTGAAAATTATAATTTATCCTTGTTTTAATATCTTTTTATTATTTTTTGATATATTTTGGGTTTATTTTGGAACCCAGATACGTTCAGAATTCACGACAGTTGATCGATCGATTTACACTTTCGATCGATCAATTAATTCGAACTGTGACCAAAACTCTGTTAAATTATATAAACGCTCTGTTCTAGTATATACTCGATCGATTGGGGTCCGTGCTTGATCCATCGATTTTGGATAAAAAAAATTAACTAATAACCAAACTGAGTTATGATTGCTTCTATTAATTTAGATGTTCGATGGATCGATCCTTGTACTCGATGGATCGACCCATCCATCAAACACTGCGTTGGCTATGTTGAATTGTAAGTATAATGATTGCTTTTAATAAGTGTCTTTTTAATATTCAAGGTTTCCATGGGATATGTATTATATAATATTTAAAAGAGGAAGGGGATATGGATTTACCATATAAAAATGGTTATGCAATATACTGTTTATAATATAATAATAACCTATTGTTGTATAAAACAAAGGGGCACTCAAGTAACCCACTTCTATATTAATATAACTGACATGAGTGCATGCTCATAAAGCATTATTAAATGGGAAAATTTCTACTCGGCACCGATTTGGCCTAATGCGTTTTCCTCTTACCGATCAATCGACACTTAATATTGATCCATCGATTGTGTGTGTCGTGACCTTTATTTACTTATATCATTACTTTTTGTTTCGATCAATCAAACCTTATGCTCGATCGATCAATCCTAAGCAGAACTGAACCATTATTTACTTTAAATTATTTTAGCTCGACCGAGTGATTCTCGTCCGAACAGACAGACGACTGCATTTACCACTATAATTTCACTTTAGTACGACTAAAACTTAGCGCACTTTAATTACTCGATATTTCGATCGATGGTCGTGATGCACTTCACTTTAAATGGTACCCTCCTTCTAATTGAGCACTTAATTATAATAACCTATATATTTATTTCATTTTATCACTTCAACGCGCGATAACACAAAGTGTTAGAAATTCGATACCTCATGAAAATCGAACTCTGACATTCAAGTTATTGAAATCACACTTATAACCCTATCTTATAATTATATTAGTGTTATGTAAATAAATTATATGTATAAACATAATTAAATCTGATGTAAATCTTTTTGTACTCATGATACTTCTATGTTTATATTTTGATCACATTATACGAGTTATGAGTAAGCTAGAGCATATGTATGAGAGTGTATGAGATCATGCCTACATTTAGGCGTAGTGATTCGTTGAGATGGTATTGAAGCGAATAATACACCGTATTCACATGCCTTACAACTCATGGTGGAATAGGACCCATGACGAGTCGAGTGAGTGTGAATTCTGTGTAATCTCGTATACGGTGGCATATACGGTGACCCGATCACCCCGAGTTCAAATATGATAGTATAAGTTATGAGTTAAATTATGAGGTTCGATCATAGACTTTCATTGTGGTCAGGTCTCTTTTATGGTCATGTGAAACTTAGAATATTGACATCCATGTACCGATGTAATCCTCTATGGTAGTATGAGTTGTCACACGAAATACATTCAGATTACTATAGAACATCTTCCTTGAGAAGCGTGATTTAAAAAAATTACCCTACTATAGTTTGTCTTAGAATTAAGTGTGAGAGTACGATAAGATATAAATATGAAATAAGATAAGTTATGATATGAGTACGACTGTATAGACCAGCATAAGATTAAAAACTTAAGTCTTTGTATGTGTCGTTCTTTGCGTAGCCATCGTAAGGGCAACAACGTCATACAACCAGGACGGGTATATGGGAGACATTATGAGTATGAGTCTGAGTATATTTATGAGTTAATTTGGCCATTATATCTCCCCATTGGCTGGATGGAGGAGTATGAGTATGACATGAGGGCATTCTGATATGGTGGTATGATACTATAGTAACCCTCACATGGTAGCTCAAGCAGCGACTCTGGCACAGGTTGTTTAGGATTATATGAGTATGTTAATTATGCTCATGCGACGTACAGACGTATATGCGAGAATAATGATAAGACATTATATGTTATGAGTTATGGTAAGATACGTTAGGATATAAGTATCTAGATCATAGTCCTGCATTTATGATATGATATGAGTTCTACGATATGTAAATGATTTTATTTTTTTCTTGCTATTTGCCTTGAAATATTATGTTTATTACTTACTTGATGCACCCACAAGGCACCTGAGTAGTATGAGGTGGATTGGTGGTATATCCACTGAGTTTATATGATTGAGTAAACTCATCCCACGATAATCTAATAGTTGTAGGTGATTATGCTAGTGGAGTAGACGTCGACCATCCAGATCCCACCGATGTCGATTTCATTGATCCCGCTGACATTGAGTACCAGGAGCCTTGGGAGGACAACGCAACTGAGTACCACCTTGGTGTTGACTTTGACCCGAGTGCCGGCTATTAACGTTTGTAGATTCGGTATTGGGTTTCGTTTATATGATTGTCGATAACTATATGATTTCATTCTATCGGATTTGTCTCCGACTTTCATTATTATTTTATTGGTGGATTATTTAGATTCATTACTTTTATTTCGTTATTTATAACTACTTTATATTCTACTTTTAATTGTTGGCTTTCACGGATTTCGTGAAATTAGACATGCGCGATAACTCTGATTAAGTGTATGTCCGCTTAGCATATCCAGAATATGTGTGGGTCATAACTCGAAATTTTAGGCCCTTAGGAGGATTTAGTATCCTAAACCTCACCTATTTTTCTTTGATTAAAATTATCTTGTTTAGTTATTCTTCTTTTACATTCATTGAACTTGTTAGGCTAGATTAAGATTGTGATAATTCTAGGAATGTCTCTGATTGATAGTTATTCCTAAAAAAAATCTATTTAAAATCTTCGTGGGAACGACCTCGTACTATGAACCTTCTTACTACGGTATAATTCGTGCACTTGCGAGTATTACATAATTAAAAATCACAACATCCATCCCAACTTGTTCCTTCATCTTGTGATCTGCCAGCTGTGCCAAATTATCCTTACCTCTTTGGATGTTGATCCACTTGCATTCGAGCATAGTGGTTGTCACTATCCTCCATGCAAACATTAGGTTGCTAATCATTATGGCTATGATCGCATTACCCACTTGACTCCACAATTCTAGTCCTTCCTTCTTGCAGTTCATTCATGTCACGAGCCCCAATCTTATTGTGAAGTATCTCTTATTCGTCATTGGCAGTGAACTTTGGCAAATAAATTAGCAATATTATAAAAAACTCACACTTGGAATTTAGTTCCTTTACCTTTGGGAAAAGTTCCTATCGGTAGAAAATGGGTGTACAAGGTTAAGACTCGTTCTAATGGTACTCTGGAACGCTACAAAGATCACTTGGTTGTTGAGGGATTTGCTTAGGAGGATGGTATCGATTATGAGGAGACTTTTGCCCCCATCGCTAAGATGACTTTTGTTCAAACTCTCATTGTCGTTGCTGCGATCTGTCGATGGAAAAATATTTTAGGTGGATATGAAAAGTTCATTTCTTAATGGTTTTCTCACTGTGGGAGTGTACATGCAACCACCTCCAGGACTTCCATGTCACTCACCCCATGTTTGTTGCTTTCATCGGGTAGTGTATGGTCTCAAACAATCTCCTTGTGCCTGGTTTGATAAGTTTAGCTTTGTCATTCTTGCCTTTCGTTTTTGCCAGAGTCCACATGACTCAACCATGTTTATCTCTACAATGCATACCGGACGTGTCATTCTCCTTCTTTATGTTGATGATATGATCATTACTGACAATGATATTGCCTGTATCCAATTTCTTGAAAAGGATATCCAACTTCATTTTGAGAGGAATGATATATCTACGACACCTATGCTCTTTCTTAGGCCTTGAGGTTCCATAGTCTCCTTCTGGCTATCTGTTATCACAACTCAAGCAGACAAGCACACATCTAACCTTATTACTCGTGTTCGCCTTGTAGATACTCGGACTTTTGATACTCCTATGGAGGTTAACATTAAGCTTTGTCTTAGTAATGGCAATCCTCTGCCCTCTCCGACATTATACAGCCAGCTTGTTGGAAGCCTCGTCTATTTGGCCATCTCTAGGCCTAATATTCCTTATGTAGTCCACGTGGTTAGTCAATTTGTGTCTTCTCCTCGCTTAGTTCATTATGTTGTTGTTCTATGGATCCTCCGCTGCTTGCACGGTACGCTACATTATCCATTATTCCTACTATCATCTTCCTATTGCTAGCAATCCGGTCTTTCATGAGAGGACAAAACATATTGAAGTTGTCTAGCATTTTGTTCGACATCATTGTCAAGCTGGGACAATATTCTTACCTCACATTTTCTCTGAACTTTAGCTGGCAGAATTCTTCCTGAAGACCTTCACTATCATCAAATTCCACTTTATGCTCAACAAACTCTTCCTGCTTCACCTCAAGCCACCTTGAGTTTGAAGATGGGGGCAGTGGTGGGTGGGTTGGGCGTGCCAGGGGGGGGGGTAAGGATATTTTTGACATTATGCATCTTGAAGTGTGTTTTAGTTATTCTATTTTGTATCTCTATAAAGGGGTAATAGTAGGTAAATGGGAAATATAAACCCTCATTTATTCTCTCTCTCTCTCCCTCTCTCTCTCTCTCGGAGGTGAGGAACGATGGAGGCCATTAATGGTTTGTTTACAGCAAGAAGAAGATGGCCATTGCAGACTACAATGTAAGAAACAAATGTAAAAGGGGCTTCCTGCGAACGAAATGGAAAAGATAAAATAAGTAATAAATAATTGATCTGTTAACTTGGCTAGTTTGTTTGATACTTAATGGAGGAGAAAGTGAAAGATTGAGAAGTTAATAGTACATGCTTGATCCAATGCCCGACCCGATAAAACCCCCTTATTTTTTATGATTATATAAAATGTTGGGTCAAGTCAGTTCAACCCGATCTGATCTAAACTCTTAGTCAACTAGACTCGAAGTGTCAAATTTATGTGCTAGACCCGGTAAAAAATCTGGGTCGGGCTAGTTGGATATCAGATATACCATAGATTTAACCCATTGACCACCCTAATTTTTTCATTGATTTAAGTTTTGGGAACTTCCATTCGCGCCAACAGGATTACTGAGGGTCCCTACATCTGAAACCCAATGACTCGATTTTCCCCCTAATCTTCCACACAATGGATTTTGAGACCATGAGGTACCATCAGCCAGGTTTTATTCCACGTTGCCTGAAAGTAATGTTTGAGCGGATTTCTATGATTCTATCTTGAAACCAGCAGGTGAAGTTCTATTGATCCCCCTATAAAAGATGAAGATTTTTTTGAGGCTCACGTATGCCATTTTTTATATAACTTAGGGTATTCCAAGCTTACGCTTGGATTAATCCCTAAGGGACCATGCCAAGAGTATTTCATGGATTACGCACCTTACGGGGCATCACGTTATTGCAGAAGAGGCTCATGTGTGCATTCCTTTTGATATTTGGCAAC